>CM036766.1:47127501-47860001 GCA_020796225.1 Arion vulgaris | reverse complement strand
TTACCTCCTGGTGTCCATATCAGTGCAGTTTTTGTTTACCTCATAGTGTCTATATTATTGCCTTTTTGTTTTCCTCCTGGTGTCTATATCAGTGCCCTTTTTGTTTACCTTCTGGAGTCTATATCAGTGCCGTTTTTATTTACCTCCTGGTGTCCATATCAGTGCCGTTTTGGTTTACCTCCTGGTGTCTATAGCAGTGCTGTTTTTGTTTTCCTCCTGGTGTCTATATCATTGCTCTTTTTGTTTACCTCCTAGTGTCTATATCAGTGCTGTTTTTGTTTACCACCTGGTGTCTATATCAGTGCTGTTTGTGTTTTCTTCGTGGTGTATACATCAGTGCTGTTTTTTTATACCTCCTGGTGTCTACATCAGTGCCGTTTTTGTTTACCTCCAAGTGTCTATATCAGTTCCGTTTTTGTTTACCTCCTTGTGTCTAAATCATTGCTGTTTTTGTTTTCCTTCTGGTGTATATATCAGTGCTGTTTTTTATACCTCCTGGTCTCTATATCAATGCTGTTTTTGTTTACCTCCTGGTGTCTATGTCAGTGCCGTGTTTGTTTACCTCCTGGTGTCTATATCGTGCTGTTTTTGTTTACCTCCTGGTGTCTATACCAGTGCCGCTTTTGTTTATCTCCTGGTATCTATATCAGTGCCGTTTTGTTTACCTCCTGGTTTCTATATCAGTGCTGTTTTTGTTTTCCTCGTGGTGTATATATCAGTGCCAATTTTGGTTACCTCATGGTGTCTATATCAGTGCCGTTTTTGTTTACCTCCTGGTTTCTATATCAGTGCTGTTTTGTTTTCTCGTGGTGTATATATCAGTGCCAATTTTGGTTACCTCATGGTGTCTATATCAGTGCCGTTTTTGTTTACCTCCTGGTGTCTATATCCGTGCCGTTTTTGTTTACCTCTAAGTGTCTATATCAGTGCTTTTTTTTGTTTACTTCCTAGTGTCTATATCAGTGCCGTTTTTGTTTAACTCCTGGTGTCTATATCATTGCCGTTTTTGTTTACCTCATAGTGTCTATATCAGTTCCGTTTTTGTTTACCTCCTTGTGTCTAAATCATTGCTGTTTTTGTTTTCCTTCTGGTGTATATATCAGTGCTGTTTTTTTTATACCTCCTGGTCTCTATATCAATGCTGTTTTTGTTTACCTCCTGGTGTCTATGTCAGTGCCGTGTTTGTTTACCTCCTGGTATCTATATCGTGCTGTTTTTGTTTACCTCCTGGTGTCTATATCAGTGCCGCTTTTGTTTATCTCCTGGTATCTATATCAGTGTCGTTTTTGTTTACCTCCTGGTTTCTATATCAGTGCTGTTTTTGTTTTCCTCGTGGTGTATATATCAGTGCCAATTTTGGTTACCTCATGGTGTCTATATCAGTGCCGTTTTTGTTAACCTCCTGGTGTCTATATCCGTGCCGTTTTTGTTTACCTCTAAGTGTCTATATCAGTGCTTTTTTTTGTTTACTTCCTAGTGTCTATATCAGTGCCGTTTTTTGTTTAACTCCTGTTGTCTATATCAGTGCCGTTTTTGTTTACCTCATAGTGTCTATAACTGTGCCTTTTTTGTTTACCTCTTGGTGTCTATATCAGTGCTGTTTTTGTTTTCCTTCTGGTGTATATATCAGTGCCGTTTTGTTTACCTCCTGGTGTCAATATCAGTGCCGCTTTTGTTTACCTCCTGGTATCTATATCAGTGTCGTTTTTGTTTATCTCCTGTTATCTATATCAGTGCTGTTTTTGTTTACCTCCAGGTGTCTATATCGTGCCGTTTTTGTTTACATCCTGTTGTCTATATCAGTACCGTTTTTATTATAGCTCCTGGGGTCTATATCAGTGCCGTTTTGTTTACCTCCAGGTGTCTATATCCGTGCCGTTTTTGTTTCCCTCCAGGTGTCTATATCCGTGCCGTTTTGTTTACCTCCTGGTGTCTATATCAGTGCCGTTTTTGTTTACCTCCTGGTGTCTATATCAGTGTCGTTTTGTTTACCTCCTGGTATCTATATCAGTGCTGTTTTTGTTTACCTCCTGGTGTCTATATCAGTGCTGTTTTGTTTACCTCCCAGTGTCTATATCAGTGGGGTTTTTGTTTACCTCCAGTTGTCTAAATCAGTGCCGTTTTTGTTTACCTCCTGGTGTCTATATCAGTACCCTTTTTATTATAGCTCCTGTGGTCTATATCAGTGCCGTTTTTGTTTACCTCCTGGTGTCTATATCAGATACGTTTTGTTTACCTCCTGGTGTCTATATTAGTGCCGCTTTTGTTTATCTCCTGATATCTATATCAGTGCCGTTTTGTTTACCTCCTGGTATCTATATCAGTGCCGTTTTTGTTTACCTCCTGGTGTCTATATCAGTGCCGTTTTTGTTTACCTCCTGGTGTCTATATTAGTGCCGTTTTTCTTTACCTCCTGCTATCTATATCAGTGCCGTTTTAGTTTACCTCCTGGTGTCTATATCAGTGCCGTTTTTGTTTACCTCATAGTGTCTATAACAGTGCCTTTTTTATTTACCTCCTGGTGTCCATATCAGTGCCGTTTTGGTTTACCTCCTGGTGTCTATAGCAGTGCTGTTTTTGTTTTCCTCCTGGTGTCTATATCATTGCTCTTTTTGTTTACCTCCAAGTGTCTATATCAGTGCTGTTTTTGTTTACCACCTGGTGTCTATATCAGTGCTGTTTGTGTTTTCTTCGTGGTGTATACATCAGTGCTGTTTTTTTATACCTCCTGGTGTCTACATCAGTGCCGTTTTTGTTTACCTCCAAGTGTCTATATCAGTTCCGTTTTTGTTTACCTCCTTGTGTCTAAATCATTGCTGTTTTTGTTTTCCTTCTGGTGTATATATCAGTGCTGTTTTTTTTATACCTCCTGGTCTCTATATCAATGCTGTTTTTGTTTACCTCCTGGTGTCTATGTCAGTGCCGTGTTTGTTTACCTCCTGGTGTCTATATCGTGCTGTTTTTGTTTACCTCCTGGTGTCTATACCAGTGCCGCTTTTGTTTATCTCCTGGTATCTATATCAGTGCCGTTTTGTTTACCTCCTGGTTTCTATATCAGTGCTGTTTTTGTTTTCCTCGTGGTGTATATATCAGTGCCAATTTTGGTTACCTCATGGTGTCTATATCAGTGCCGTTTTGTTTACCTCCTGGTGTCTATATCCGTGCCGTTTTTTGTTTACCTCTAAGTGTCTATATCAGTGCTTTTTTTTGTTTACTTCCTAGTGTCTATATCAGTGCCGTTTTTGTTTAACTCCTGGTGTCTATATCATTGCCGTTTTTGTTTACCTCATAGTGTCTATATCAGTTCCGTTTTTGTTTACCTCCTTGTGTCTAAATCATTGCTGTTTTTGTTTTCCTTCTGGTGTATATATCAGTGCTGTTTTTTTTATACCTCCTGGTCTCTATATCAATGCTGTTTTTGTTTACCTCCTGGTGTCTATGTCAGTGCCGTGTTTGTTTACCTCCTGGTATCTATATCGTGCTGTTTTTGTTTACCTCCTGGTGTCTATACCAGTGCCGCTTTTGTTTATCTCCTGGTATCTATATCAGTGTCGTTTTTGTTTACCTCCTGGTTTCTATATCAGTGCTGTTTTTGTTTTCCTCGTGGTGTATATATCAGTGCCAATTTTGGTTACCTCATGGTGTCTATATCAGTGCCGTTTTTGTTAACCTCCTGGTGTCTATATCCGTGCCGTTTTTGTTTACCTCTAAGTGTCTATATCAGTGCTTTTTTTTGTTTACTTCCTAGTGTCTATATCAGTGCCGTTTTTGTTTAACTCCTGTTGTCTATATCAGTGCCGTTTTTGTTTACCTCATAGTGTCTATAACTGTGCCTTTTTTGTTTACCTCTTGGTGTCTATATCAGTGCTGTTTTTGTTTTCCTTCTGGTGTATATATCAGTGCCGTTTTGTTTACCTCCTGGTGTCAATATCAGTGCCGCTTTTGTTTACCTCCTGGTATCTATATCAGTGTCGTTTTTGTTTATCTCCTGTTATCTATATCAGTGCTGTTTTTGTTTACCTCCAGGTGTCTATATCGTGCCGTTTTTGTTTACATCCTGTTGTCTATATCAGTACCGTTTTTATTATAGCTCCTGGGGTCTATATCAGTGCCGTTTTTGTTTACCTCCAGGTGTCTATATCCGTGCCGTTTTTGTTTACCTCCAGGTGTCTATATCCGTGCCGTTTTTGTTTACCTCCTGGTGTCTATATCAGTGCCGTTTTTGTTTACCTCCTGGTGTCTATATCAGTGTCGTTTTTGTTTACCTCCTGGTATCTATATCAGTGCTGTTTTGTTTACCTCCTGGTGTCTATATCAGTGCTGTTTTTGTTTACCTCCCAGTGTCTATATCAGTGGGGTTTTTGTTTACCTCCAGTTGTCTATATCAGTGCCGTTTTTGTTTACCTCCTGGTGTCTATATCAGTACCCTTTTTATTATAGCTCCTGTGGTCTATATCAGTGCCGTTTTTGTTTACCTCCTGGTGTCTATATCAGATACGTTTTGTTTACCTCCTGGTGTCTATATTAGTGCCGCTTTTGTTTATCTCCTGATATCTATATCAGTGTTGTTTTTGTTTACCTCCTGGTATCTATATCAGTGCCGTTTTTGTTTACCTCCTGGTGTCTATATCAGTGCCGTTTTTGTTTACCTCCTGGTGTCTATATTAGTGCCGTTTTTCTTTACCTCCTGCTATCTATATCAGTGCCGTTTTAGTTTACCTCCTGGTGTCTATATCAGTGCCGTTTTTGTTTACCTCATAGTGTCTATAACAGTGCCTTTTTTATTTACCTCCTGGTGTCCATATCAGTGCCGTTTTGGTTTACCTCCTGGTGTCTATAGCAGTGCTGTTTTTGTTTTCCTCCTGGTGTCTATATCATTGCTCTTTTTGTTTACCTCCAAGTGTCTATATCAGTGCTGTTTTTGTTTACCACCTGGTGTCTATATCAGTGCTGTTTGTGTTTTCTTCGTGGTGTATACATCAGTGCTGTTTTTTTATACCTCCTGGTGTCTACATCAGTGCCGTTTTTGTTTACCTCCAAGTGTCTATATCAGTTCCGTTTTTGTTTACCTCCTTGTGTCTAAATCATTGCTGTTTTTGTTTTCCTTCTGGTGTATATATCAGTGCTGTTTTTTTTATACCTCCTGGTCTCTATATCAATGCTGTTTTTGTTTACCTCCTGGTGTCTATGTCAGTGCCGTGTTTGTTTACCTCCTGGTGTCTATATCGTGCTGTTTTTGTTTACCTCCTGGTGTCTATACCAGTGCCGCTTTTGTTTATCTCCTGGTATCTATATCAGTGTCGTTTTTGTTTACCTCCTGGTTTCTATATCAGTGCTGTTTTTGTTTTCCTCGTGGTGTATATATCAGTGCCAATTTTGGTTACCTCATGGTGTCTATATCAGTGCCGTTTTGTTTACCTCCTGGTGTCTATATCCGTGCCGTTTTTTGTTTACCTCTAAGTGTCTATATCAGTGCTTTTTTTTGTTTACTTCCTAGTGTCTATATCAGTGCCGTTTTTGTTTAACTCCTGGTGTCTATATCATTGCCGTTTTTGTTTACCTCATAGTGTCTATATCAGTTCCGTTTTTGTTTACCTCCTTGTGTCTAAATCATTGCTGTTTTTGTTTTCCTTCTGGTGTATATATCAGTGCTGTTTTTTTTATACCTCCTGGTCTCTATATCAATGCTGTTTTTGTTTACCTCCTGGTGTCTATGTCAGTGCCGTGTTTGTTTACCTCCTGGTATCTATATCGTGCTGTTTTTGTTTACCTCCTGGTGTCTATACCAGTGCCGCTTTTGTTTATCTCCTGGTATCTATATCAGTGTCGTTTTTGTTTACCTCCTGGTTTCTATATCAGTGCTGTTTTTGTTTTCCTCGTGGTGTATATATCAGTGCCAATTTTGGTTACCTCATGGTGTCTATATCAGTGCCGTTTTTGTTTACCTCATAGTGTCTATAACTGTGCCTTTTTTGTTTACCTCTTGGTGTCTATATCAGTGCTGTTTTTGTTTTCCTTCTGGTGTATATATCAGTGCCGTTTTGTTTACCTCCTGGTGTCAATATCAGTGCCGCTTTTGTTTACCTCCTGGTATCTATATCAGTGTCGTTTTTGTTTATCTCCTGTTATCTATATCAGTGCTGTTTTTGTTTACCTCCAGGTGTCTATATCGTGCCGTTTTTGTTTACATCCTGTTGTCTATATCAGTACCGTTTTTATTATAGCTCCTGGGGTCTATATCAGTGCCGTTTTTGTTTACCTCCAGGTGTCTATATCCGTGCCGTTTTTGTTTCCCTCCAGGTGTCTATATCCGTGCCGTTTTTGTTTACCTCCTGGTGTCTATATCAGTGCCGTTTTTGTTTACCTCCTGGTGTCTATATCAGTGTCGTTTTTGTTTACCTCCTGGTATCTATATCAGTGCTGTTTTTGTTTACCTCCTGGTGTCTATATCAGTGCTGTTTTTGTTTACCTCCCAGTGTCTATATCAGTGGGGTTTTTGTTTACCTCCAGTTGTCTATATCAGTGCCGTTTTGTTTACCTCCTGGTGTCTATATCAGTACCCTTTTTATTATAGCTCCTGTGGTCTATATCAGTGCCGTTTTTGTTTACCTCCTGGTGTCTATATCAGATACGTTTTGTTTACCTCCTGGTGTCTATATTAGTGCCGCTTTTGTTTATCTCCTGATATCTATATCAGTGCCGTTTTGTTTACCTCCTGGTATCTATATCAGTGCCGTTTTTGTTTACCTCCTGGTGTCTATATCAGTGCCGTTTTTGTTTACCTCCTGGTGTCTATATTAGTGCCGTTTTTCTTTACCTCCTGCTATCTATATCAGTGCCGTTTTAGTTTACCTCCTGGTGTCTATATCAGTGCCGTTTTTGTTTACCTCATAGTGTCTATAACAGTGCCTTTTTTATTTACCTCCTGGTGTCCATATCAGTGCCGTTTTGGTTTACCTCCTGGTGTCTATAGCAGTGCTGTTTTGTTTCCTCCTGGTGTCTATATCATTGCTCTTTTTGTTTACCTCCAAGTGTCTATATCAGTGCTGTTTTTGTTTACCACCTGGTGTCTATATCAGTGCTGTTTGTGTTTTCTTCGTGGTGTATACATCAGTGCTGTTTTTTTATACCTCCTGGTGTCTACATCAGTGCCGTTTTTGTTTACCTCCAAGTGTCTATATCAGTTCCGTTTTTGTTTACCTCCTTGTGTCTAAATCATTGCTGTTTTTGTTTTCCTTCTGGTGTATATATCAGTGCTGTTTTTTTATACCTCCTGGTCTCTATATCAATGCTGTTTTTGTTTACCTCCTGGTGTCTATGTCAGTGCCGTGTTTGTTTACCTCCTGGTGTCTATATCGTGCTGTTTTTGTTTACCTCCTGGTGTCTATACCAGTGCCGCTTTTGTTTATCTCCTGGTATCTATATCAGTGCCGTTTTGTTTACCTCCTGGTTTCTATATCAGTGCTGTTTTTGTTTTCCTCGTGGTGTATATATCAGTGCCAATTTTGGTTACCTCATGGTGTCTATATCAGTGCCGTTTTTGTTTACCTCCTGGTGTCTATATCCGTGCCGTTTTTGTTTACCTCTAAGTGTCTATATCAGTGCTTTTTTTTGTTTACTTCCTAGTGTCTATATCAGTGCCGTTTTTGTTTAACTCCTGGTGTCTATATCATTGCCGTTTTTGTTTACCTCATAGTGTCTATATCAGTTCCGTTTTTGTTTACCTCCTTGTGTCTAAATCATTGCTGTTTTTGTTTTCCTTCTGGTGTATATATCAGTGCTGTTTTTTTTATACCTCCTGGTCTCTATATCAATGCTGTTTTTGTTTACCTCCTGGTGTCTATGTCAGTGCCGTGTTTGTTTACCTCCTGGTATCTATATCGTGCTGTTTTTGTTTACCTCCTGGTGTCTATACCAGTGCCGCTTTTGTTTATCTCCTGGTATCTATATCAGTGTCGTTTTTGTTTACCTCCTGGTTTCTATATCAGTGCTGTTTTTGTTTTCCTCGTGGTGTATATATCAGTGCCAATTTTGGTTACCTCATGGTGTCTATATCAGTGCCGTTTTTGTTAACCTCCTGGTGTCTATATCCGTGCCGTTTTTGTTTACCTCTAAGTGTCTATATCAGTGCTTTTTTTTGTTTACTTCCTAGTGTCTATATCAGTGCCGTTTTTTGTTTAACTCCTGTTGTCTATATCAGTGCCGTTTTTGTTTACCTCATAGTGTCTATAACTGTGCCTTTTTTGTTTACCTCTTGGTGTCTATATCAGTGCTGTTTTTGTTTTCCTTCTGGTGTATATATCAGTGCCGTTTTGTTTACCTCCTGGTGTCAATATCAGTGCCGCTTTTGTTTACCTCCTGGTATCTATATCAGTGTCGTTTTTGTTTATCTCCTGTTATCTATATCAGTGCTGTTTTTGTTTACCTCCAGGTGTCTATATCGTGCCGTTTTTGTTTACATCCTGTTGTCTATATCAGTACCGTTTTTATTATAGCTCCTGGGGTCTATATCAGTGCCGTTTTTGTTTACCTCCAGGTGTCTATATCCGTGCCGTTTTTGTTTCCCTCCAGGTGTCTATATCCGTGCCGTTTTTGTTTACCTCCTTGTGTCTATATCAGTGCTGTTTTTGTTTACCTCCTGCTATCTATATCAGTGCTGTTTTTGTATACCTCCTGTTGTCTATATCAGTGCCGTTTTTGTTTACCTCCAGGTGTATATATCAGTGCCGTTTTTGCTTACCTCCTTGTGTCTATATCAGTGCCGTTTTTGTTTACTTCTTGGTGTCTATATCAGTGGTGTTTTTGTTTACCTCCTTGTGTCTATATCAGTGCTGTTTTTGTTTACCTCCAGGTGTCTATATCAGTGCTGTTTTTGTATACCTCCTGTTGTCTATATCAGTGCCGTTTTTGTTTACCTCCAGGTGTCTATATCAGTGCCGTTTTTGTGACCGAGTTAGTGGCCATGCACTTTCATTTTTTATTTTATTGATACTGTACAAGAAGTTTTTAGTTAGAGATAACTTTTGACCTGAACAATCGTAACATTCTTTTGTAAACAAATTGTATTGATGGTATAAAGTTTGAACACCTTTATCGTTCTGTGACTCTGCAAAATAATGTTCCGTATAGTAAAGATAATATCACACAGTTGCTGTATATTATTTGTATTCTTCTCTCATCGCCCGATGCTAATTCAGGCGAAAAGGCGGATATTGTGAAGGCGTCAGGTCTGGTATTGCCCTTCTGGCGGTTTTTTGCGTGAGACCTATATTACTCTTTTACATGCATCCCTCAACCATACGGACCGCCTCGCCTACTTCATCGATACTAAGCTTTTTGAAGCTTAGATCCTTCAAGAGTGATGATTAATTAAGGGAAACATGTTGTTCTAGTAACTCTTTCTCGCACAGAGTTAACTAGTGAAGTGCGACTTCTCTATCGGGTTTCCTGCCTTTGGTGAGGTCGTTCCGTACGCATTGTATGATAAACACTCCTTCTTTTAGTCCTGTAAATTTGGGCTTGGATCTACGCCAAAGAGCATTAGCTTACGTTGCGCTGCCTGAATGAGGTCGATCCGGTTTAGAAGCATTCTCGACCCTTCTAGTGCTAGTTACTGGAACTGTCACCTTTCTTGAATTCATTGCTCTTTTACGATCATTTTTCGCCGTATATTTGGGAATTATGATCTTCGCCAAAGAGTATATCTACAATATGCGCTCTTTCTGACTATATGAGGTTGTTCCGGATTAGAAACATTCTCAGACATTGGAGACGCATGTGCTTTGTCAAACAAATAATCCTGGTGCGGCGTAGTTCCCATGACCTTTGACCCCAGTTTCTGTATATATTAATCTTGGTTTTGATGCTGTATTGTGATGATTTGTAGACCATCTGAAGGGTTATACATGCTCTCTGTGCCTGATTTAGTCTGCTTTTAGTGTCAGATCCAGCTTCTATTTCGTGGTTGATAATATTTCAAAGACGTGTGAACACAGTTGTTATTGGAAGGATAGGGGAAGCTGCAGAACTAGAATTGTATGACAGTTTTCAAGGTACACTGGACAGAACACCAACACGAAACATTGCGATATGCAAACGACTTGAAAATTGAGAAATGCATATTCCAATAATTAAGTATATGGAGCTACACGGTGTTCATTAGATGAACATGCAACACATAAAATTAACATTTCTTAATAAACAGGAAATTAAGATTCTATAGTTGATGATTGCACGGTACAAAGAGAAACAGTTTGAGGACCAGATCGTTACAGAAGAATTATCTTAGTAAACTAGGAACACACTTTCTGTTGGCAAGTCATCGCTTAATCATTTCTATAAAAAAAACAAATTAAAGAATGTAGAGTCAAGAAAATGTTTGAAACTGCCAATTATATGTACAGATGAATAGTGGCCAGTATTTGTCAAAGTAACCGGTACTTGTTCATCCCTTGTACTCGTTACTAATAAAACTAGAAAACATCTAATATTGAGAAACCGATAATAACTATTCGCACATCACGTACTCGGTATGCAGATATCACAGGTCAAGTACTCGGTATACAGATATCACATGTCAAGTACTCGGTATACAGATATCACATGTCAAGTACTCGGTATACAGATATCACATGTCAAGTACTCGGTATGCAGATATCACATGTCAAGTACTCGGTATACAGATATCACATGTCAAGTACTCGGTATACAGATATCACATGTCAAGTACTCGGTATGCAGATATCACATGTCAAGTACTCGGTATGCAGATATCACACGTCAAGCACTCGGTATGCAGATATCACATGTCAAGTACTCGGTATGCAGAAAACACATGTCAAGTACTCGGTATACAGATATCACATGTCAAGTACTCTGTATGCAGATATCACATGTCAAGTACTCGGCATGCAGATATCAAATGTCAAGTACTCGGTATGCAGATAGCACATGTCAAGTAGTCGGTATGCAGATATCACATGTCAAGTACTCGGTATGCAGAAAGCACATGTGAAGTACTCGGTATGCAGATAGCACATGTGAAGTACTCGGTATGCAGATATCACATGTCAAGTACTCGGTATGCAGATATCACATGTCAAGTACTCGGTATGCAGATAGCACATGTAAAGTACTCGGTATGCAGATAGCACATGTCAAGTACTCGGTATGCAGATATCACATGTCAAGCACTCGGTATGCAGATATCAAATGTCAAGTACTCGGTATGCAGAAAACACATGTCAAGTACTCGGTATGCAGATATCACATGTCAAGTACTCTGTATGCAGATATCACATGTCAAGTACTCGGCATGCATATATCAAATGTCAAGTACTCGGTATGCAGATAGCACATGTCAAGTAGTCGGTATGCAGATATCACATGTCAAGTACTCGGTATGCAGAAAGCACATGTGAAGTACTCGGTATGCAGATAGCACATGTGAAGTACTCGGTATGCAGATATCACATGTCAAGTACTCGGTATGCAGATATCACATGTCAAGTACTCGGTATGCAGATAGCACATGTCAAGTACTCGGTATGCAGATATCACATGTCAAGTACTCGGTATGCAGATATCACATGTGAAGTACTCGGTATGCAGATAGCACATGTGAAGTACTCGGTATGCAGATATCACATGTCAAGTACTCGGTATGCAGATATCACATGTCAAGTACTCGGTATGCAGATAGCACATGTAAAGTACTCTGTATGTAGATAGCACATGTCAAGTACTCGGTATGCAGATATCACATGTCAAGTACTCGGTATGCAGATATCACATGTGAAGTACTCGGTATGCAGATAGCACATGTGAAGTACTAGGTATGCAGATATCACATGTCAAGTACTCGGTATGCAGATATCACATGTCAAGTACTCGGTATGCAGATAGCACATGTAAAGTACTCGGTATGCAGATAGCACATGTCAAGTACTCGGCAAAAAGTCAAGACAGTTTAGAAAGAAATCTTATGTTATATACCTCTGTTGGGATCAAAGGCGGATGGAGACAACGCCGCATTAGGATTAGTGAGCTGGCACTAATCAAGATCCTACCCAACCTCCTCGTGGTGACCCTGGAAACAGACATTGGTTCGTCTGGCTAAGCAATAGGGATCGAGGTAGAGTTACAGGTAGTTATAGTAGTGAAAGCACGGAAAAGCAATGCAGGTCAAAAAATCTCTAAACAAAATGCTCGCATCTCCTGGCTGATATCCGATGAAAAATTCATCAAATTATTGCAGAGACGTCAGAAAACAGCAGTGTACGAGTCGTCAGCGAACGAATGATAACTCTCCCGGAGTAAATCCCGGACAGCACCAAAATTGCCACCTACGGGTCAAGAGTTAATAAGCACGAACTTTAACAAGTCAACGGTCGCACCACAATTATCAGCTTCCCGGTCGATGGGAAGGACCGTACAAATGAACACGAATGGATAAGAGGTGCATCAGAGCATAGACGTGGGCCCACATGGGGCGAAACTCGGAGCTTTGAGCAAATGTCAAGCTACTTGTCATGGCAGTCTCAAGGCACGGTAAATGTGAGCATGGTGAAAAAACCGAAAAACACAGTGGGGCAGGCACCAAAGTAGAGCGAACAGGTATACGGACGATAAACAAGTGAGCACAAAGGCGGGACAGACACGCAAGGTGCTGATGTCGGAGCGACGAAAAGGCGTGGCAAACGTATGGGTGAGGGGGCCACCCAGATGAGTAGGGAAAATTGGAAAGTCCAGGAGAGGCTTTAATCCACTGCAAATCAAAATTCTCGGCAAGTGTCTCTGAAAAACACTGTAACGCATCGTGACGACACATGGGAATATTGCGATAAACTCCGTACAAGTGGCCAAGCTCATATACACCTATTGAGTAAAGTTGGCCGAGCGCAAATCCTAAAGTTGCGTTTTAGTGCCTAACGAAACTGCCCTCCCTGAGACAACTGAAAAGGGTACTGTTGCATAAATAACTCACTTCCCGGAAGAACTGAGGTGGGTAAAGTTGACCAAGCGTAAATTCTAAAGTTGCGTTTTAGTGCATAACGAAACTGCCCTACCTAGGACAACTGGACAGGGTACTATTGCATTAACAACTAACATCCCTGGAAGAACTGAGGTGGGTGATTGTGGCGAGCGCAAAATTTCAGCTGTCTTGCTAGCGCCGATTGAAATACCCTCTAGAATATCTGTGCGCAGCCCCAACCCAGTGTTTCCCGGAGACAGGGAAAATGCAGAGTAAACCAGTAAATTGCCCAGTAACAACACGCGCCCCGAAACGGCAGAGAATATTCCTACTCTGGAACAAACTCCCCGTGGATAGAAAGGTATGGCCCATAATGTAAAGACTTGTCTGGTACAAACCCAAACATTGGTTAAAGGCAATAATTTTCGGACGCCGATCATCCTACACAGAGTAAGATGACGTCCAAACACCATGGCTCAGATCATATAAAGGCTAAGCATACCGCCAACATATGATCGTTTGTTTGACAAAGCACATACGTCTCCAATGACTGAGAATGTTTTTAATCCGGAACGACATAGATATAGTCAGAAAGAGCTCATATCGCAGACATACTCTTTAGCGAAGATTATAAAGCCCAAATATACGGCGAAAAATAGTCGTAAAAGAGCAATGAATACAAGAAAGGTGACAGTTCCAGTGACTAGGGTCGAGAATGCTCCTAAACCGGATCGACCTTCCCCAGTCAGCGCAAAGTAGCTAATGTTCTTTGGCATAAATCCAAGCCCAAATTTACGACACTAAAAGAGTGTTTTATCATACGATGCGTACGGAGCGACCTTACCAAAGGCAGGAAATCCGATAGAGAAGTTGCACTTCACTAAATAACTTTGGCCGTAAAAGTACCAATGGTACGAGGACTCAAGGCGAGGATACACGGACAACAGGTTTCCTGCAACGATCACACTTAAAGGATCTAAACTTCAAGTATCTCTAAAGTCGGCGAGGCTGTCCATATGGTTGAGGGATGCCTGTAAAAGGATAATCTTAGGCCTCACGCAAAAATCGGTCAGAAGCGCAATACCAGGCGTCATGATTCTCGCCTGAATTAACAGCGGGCGTTCGAGAGAAGAAGAAGAAGAAATATCTCTGTTGTTCACTACAATTTAACTCACGTTCTAGACGGAAGAGAAGTGAACATTTAGAAAACTTAAACAAGAAAACAATTATTTGGCATTTAATTAGCAGCTGGAAAATGCAAGTACTATTCAGTATCACTGGACTACTCAAAACATTTCGCATGTAGATCAACTCACTAATAGTGCGCTATGTGTTACCATCTGAATCAGTGGAAAGGTTTGTGAAGTTCTTGGATATGAAAGGTCATACTGCTGAACAACTCACCCAAAGTTTACTTGATTTTTAAAAGAAAAATGGCTTTGATATCAAAGACTGTCGTGGTCAAAGTTATGACAATGCAGTGGGAAATACCACGGCTTACACGCACGCATTAAGGAGATAAATAAGTAAGCAGAATACATTTCCTGCTTAGCACATTCACTGAACTTGGTTTCTAAGTGTGCTGCAGAATGTTGTAAAGAAACATCCATTTTTTCGATTTTGTTGAAAGCTTCTGTACATTCTTCTCAGCTTCTACATATCGATGGAGCATTCTTACAAAAACACTGGAAGATTGTTCATTGTTCTTTTGAGGATCATCTTCATCGAACATCGGACATGTCCATAATTGCTCCATCTCCTCCCAAGCATGTATCTCAGTGTGTTTGGGCTAACAACTCCCGTTCTCTGTTGATTGATGACTGGAAGATACAGGCAGGTTCAAAACTCCCGACTTTGAAGAGACTGTCGGACACCAGATGGTCTGCCCGAGCTGATGCAATAAATACACTTTTATGTGGTTTTACCACTATCAAACAAGTTTTGGATGACATCTCAAATAACATGGATCAAAAGGTAGAGTGTCGTAATCAAGCGTATGGGCTAGTTTTGGAGATGGATAAGTTGGAAACAGGACCATTTTATGGAACGGAATACTAGAACACTTGCAAGCGTCTAGCGCTTCATTACAGTCACCTGATCAAGACCTTAACACGGGATATGCCCTTTATGAATCGTTACACGGGTACGCTCAAGCAATCCGGCCTACATTTTCAGATATTGAGCCCAAAAGCCAAAATCCTGACTGACTGTGAAGAATATCAGCAACAAACTTCAAGACAACGCAAGCGAAATACAAAGTACGACAATTTCAGCGGCTCTACAACGCACGATGAAGTTGTAGAAAATCAAAAAACCCAAACAAAAATTCGAAAGTCAGGTGTTTATTATCATAATTGATAATGAACGAGGTACATTAGCTAACCGCATAGAAGCGCACCATAGAGTGATTGGTGTATTTGGAATACTTCGGCAGTTAAAATCTCTTACAGGAGAAGAGATCTTGAAAAGAACTCCAAATATTGTCAGCTCTTATCAATAGGATTTGGAAGAAAGCCTAGGCGACGAACTTGTGCAGTTCGCTGAACTTCTTAAAACTAATGTAGCTGCTGCTATTAACAACGAAAATCATGAGGTTCTTGAACTGCAATTTTATAAACTTATAATGGAAAATTCATTAGAGTCGTGTTTCCCAAATGTAGAAATAGTCTTTACGAATTTACTTGTCTTTAATGATTACTAACTGCAGCGGAGAACGTTCTTTTTCAACATTAAAGCATATAAAAAGTGAGTTAAGGAACATGATGCGACAAGATCGTCTAAATAACCTCACCTTAATGAACATTCAATGTAATTTACTTAGAGAAATTGATTTGTCTAGTATTATCTCTAAATTTGCTCACATTAAATAGAGACAAGTTTGTTTGTAAAAGTTGTGTTTTATTTTTTATTTTCATACAAAACCTAGGGCCCCGCGCTACAATTTGCTACAGGCCCCGCGTTGGCCTAATCCGGCACTGATCTAGACTAAATATAAATACCAGAAATCAAATGAATGAGATAAAGCAAAATACTGTATTATGATTGATGACCAAATAATTGAGAAAAAGGACACCATTTGTACATATTTTGGCAGTAATATCAATAAACACAAAGTAAAAAAAAAAGAATATGTCAGTGCTCTAGCCTTTACAAAGTTATGTTTGCTTTCAATTCTCTCAGTATAGTATGGAACGTGACACAATCCCTTCACTGAGATTGCTAGTCAATAGAAAATAGACCGAGCTTTTCACGCTCTGTGAAAACCAATTACTTTTGGAGCGGGATTCAAGGACCGTACTTACCCGCTTGGGAGAGACATTGTTATATTTGTAAACAAATACGAATTCTGGTAAAGATATACTTTCAGAAACTATGGCGATTAATATCATGGCATTTATCCAAGGATAACGTTGCTGCAGTGGTTGCTCATGATTAAAAAGCTATGTTTATGCTGACGAATCAATTGTTCATTTATAAACATAAGTAAACAGTGTTAGTGGATATGGAAACAGTGAAATATACTATTCATTCTTGGTTAACCAGGAAATGTAAGTAATTTGTCCACAGTTTGATGCAATGTTATTTGCAATGCAGATATCTCCTCCAGTGCCTCACCCTGTTCATTAACAATACTATTGCCCCACAACTTTCCACTGGCGTTGAAATCACCGCACATGACACTTGATAGAGCCTGAAGACAGATTGTTTGTACTATTTTCCTCCTTTCTTTGTCCATTTTGTGATTGCAGGCATAGATATTAACAAGTGTTAATTGTTACTGCCTGGACCTGCACGTCGTCAGAGTTCCATGCAAAAGTGTCCATCTCCTAGACCTGGAGATCTTTCCTGACCAGGACTGTTTGACCCAAATGAGTGTCATTGCGGAAAGCGTTGAAACCCGCAAATTTCAATCTATCCGCCTAGTGTAAACTAGTCTCTTGGAGCGCGATTATGTCTGCTTTATAAATAAGCTTCTCCAAGACTGGACATCGTTGACGGACACTCCTGCAGTTCCAGTATTAGGATACGGATGTGTTTCAACCCAAGCCTCTGTTTTTGGCATACTTTTCCTGACACCAGCACGTCTCTTCCTCCTTCGTCTTCCAAGTTGTCATCTTTTCCTGTTTTTATTTGGTGGTTCTACTGCATCGGTTCTCAGCACAGATGCACGTACTCCGTAGCTCCGGCGAGGATCGATTATTTTTGGTGAGGGTAATATACGGTCACCCCAGTGGTGCCCTCACGCTGGGGAAGGGGTCAGGGGCATGCTGCCCATCAGCCAGAGGTCGCCCCATTGATAGCCTGACTACCTCCGTTAACAACTGTGCCTCTCCACAGCCATGCAGCTCTTTGGTACGGAGGATACACCTTTAACTTGAGTTTTACGGTCATTCAATGGATACCATCACACTGCAACATAAGCGGTAACGAGGAAGCCGACAGGCTAGCAAAAGTAGGAGGGCGACTACCACAGACTGATCACGAGATCAGCTATGAGGAGGCCAGGACAGCCATCGGCTGGCAGTACAATAAACAATGGTCGAAAGACCACCCACAACACAACAGCAATAATGGGTACTATGGTCTGTTCCGTAGTGAACAAGTTGCCATATTCCGCCTCCGTACCAGCCATAACAGACTCCGTCCCCACATGTTTAACAAATTTATGATTTACACAATTAGCCTGTGCCACTGTGAACAGGCGGACATGACGGCAGAGCACATACTGCAAGACTGCCAGCTGTTAGCAGCCCTGAGAAAAGAAACCTGGCCTGATAACACAGAGCTTCGGAAGCTGTACGGAGGGACGGAGGCCCTAAAAGCAACAGTAAAATTCATGATAAAATTTGGTTCATCAGTCTAGGCGGGGATTGCGAGAGAGACAGAGAAATCCTACAAAATAAAGAGATACAGACACATTCTTAGAGCACCTTGGACAAGAAATAGGACACATATTTTATTTATTCTAAAAGACCGGAATATCGAAGAACATTGCCTATGTATAATACCACGCCGCGGAATATAACATGTTTTAGATCTATTTCACAACACTATACAGCGAGTGTGGAGAGAGAGAGAGAGAGAGAGAGAGAGAGAGAGAGAGAGAGAGAAAGAGAGCGCAAGCATTGCGTGCATTGTTTCTCAAGGACGACTTAAGGCTTTCAGTGGCAATAGGACATTACGGAAACATTGCACACGTCGATGGAGAAGGCGGGAGAATTAGCTAGAGATTGAGTCTTTCGTGCGTTCTGTGATGAGATTTAAGATATCTAAAGAACATGGTAGATGAAGAGAAACATTGTTCACAAAGCAGCCACTTAGATAAGGAATAGTGCCTGCAACATCGATGTTTTCTCTTGTTATATTTAACAAAACATCATTCTGCTCATCATGTGCACTATTGTTGTATCACTATCAGTGCAATCTAACAGTCATAATTAGCGTCGCATTAACCGGCTCCATTTGTAGATACTATGAATATGATCATTGGAAATCTATTTTTGAATTCACGATTCGTTGACACTGCATTATTTAATCGTAATGTCTATAGGTGCTTTGATCTCCTCTGTAATATCTTTAACAGCATCCAGCGATTTACAGTATCAGTTCGATGCTAATTGATGAGCCTATTCATAAGCGAAAAGCTACAGAAAGATCCTACGAATACCATGGACAGAAAAAAGAAAAAACACTGATGTCCTCAAAGAACTGAATGTTAAAGACAATTGGCTGATAAACAACACATTTTACAGTAAAATTAGATACTTTGGTCACATCAAGCGTCGCGATGGCCTTGAGAGAAAAATATTAGAGGGCAGAATCCCAGAACGCAGAGGGGGTCAAAGGCGCATGAGGGGTGTGCCAGGATTAGTGAGCCGGCACTAATCAAGACCCTGTCCCCCACCTTCACGTGGTGACCCTGGAAACAGACTTTGGTTCCGGTCTGGCTAAGGGGGTAACATAGATCGAAGGAGAACCACAGGTAGTAGTAGCAGTGCAAGCACTGAAAGGCAAGGCAGTTTCACAAATAAGAGCAAAATGCACGCATCTCATGGCCGTGGTCCGATAAAACATGCCCAAGTAGCTCATAAGTAAGAAACAGCAGTGTACGAGTCGTCCGTGAACAAATGCAAACTCCCTCGGAGTAAATGATCGCACCAAAACTAAACGGATGAGAGGTGCATCCCCCGAACAGAAGTGTACTCACGTGGGGCGAAACTCAGAGCCAGTATAGCTATAGCTCTCTCTCGTCCTCTAGAGCCCGGATGCTGGGCCCCGGGTTGAGTTGCACGTGGGTTCACATAAACACGATTTAAGCCCCAGGGTCGGACAACCCAGGCAAATGTGAGCACGGCGAAAACTGACGGTGACGATAAGGCAGGCACCGGGGCAGAGCGAGTCTGCATGCGGGCGATACATGAGTGGGCCCACCGGTAGACAGAAGAGCATGGCACGGCATTCACGGCATGCACGAAAGGTGCGGCAGGTGCGGCAGGCACAACAGGCAAGAGGGTGTGCGGACCATCCAAATGTGCAAAACAAAACAAATTAAAAACTGGAAAGCCCAGCAGAGGTAAAGCCAGTGCGCGTTTCCGCTCGCAGGGAACTACTGATGTTTTGTAGTTTGATTGGGGACAATCAAAGGCTAGTGGAACAAACCGTACACAAAACTGGACGGGCGGCAAACCAAGGTGTCCACAAAACATCAGGGTGGGGGAGAAGCATTTACGCCTCCTCTAAAGATGTATAAAGAAACACCTGGAATCTGGTAGGAATTCTAAATAAAGTTCTTTATAAACACTTCAACATCTATCTACACAAATAACTCAAAATCTCAGCCCAGTTAACATTGGCTAGCAGCGACCTTGCCGGTAACATCGATTTTTTTACTACTTCAAAACAGGATAAATATTCATAGATATAAAAATAATATGACATTCTCATGGAACGCTTAACGCTAGCAATCAATTAGTACAAAAGTTAGAGCCTAACAAAAGTTTTCTACAATTGTTAAATCAATACAGCATGACATCATTTACAAGCATGACATCATTTACAGCATGACATCATTTACAGCATGACATCATTTACAAGCATGACATCATTTACAGCATGACATCATTTACAGCATGACATCATTTACAAGCATAAACAAAACAATACAACATCAACATCTGACATAACATGGCTTGACAATCACTGTCATACTACATGAAGTCATTGCATACAATTTCTTGGCGCTGAAGGATTCCTTCCTCAACTCTGTAAACGTGCCCGCTGTACCGATCCAGGCAGGGGTAGTGTCCAATATTCACCTAGGCCTCATTACCCTTTATTTTCCTCTTGTATATATGTCTTCCTCCGTCTCGTTCTCCTAGATTGATCCATCTGCTCTATAGATTTGTAAGACCATTTCCTTCTAAACTTCCCATCTCTCCACATCTGATTCCCCTATCTCTCCACATCTGATTCATCTATCTCTCCACATCTGATTCATCTATCTCTCCACATCTGACTCCTCTATCTCTCCACATCTATCTCTATACTCTATCCTCTATCCTTTATCTATCGCCTGTGTGATGGCGACTGATGTAGGATCTAAGGAATCTACCCTAGTAAATAAAAAGCATCTCATAAATCGAATGTGCTGGCCTACTTTAGGTGCATAACTGGCCCAACGTACACTCGCTCTTAGTCTCAGATCACATACAAATCACACAAAGTGGTTAACAAGTAATCGATTTGGAGCGTTCAAAGAAGAAGAATTACTATTAGATGCAGATTACAGAAGAGAGTTGAGGTCCAGTCAAGTCAAAGCTGCAGTATCTTGTAGGGTTTGCATGTTCTGCCACATCTACATGTAGCATTCTCCAGGTGTCATTATTCTTGAGAATCGTCGATTCACTTGTCGACAATTTATCCAAGTAGCTGTTGTTAGTAATACCTGTGTAATGCACATTTCTGAAGCTCTCAATTTCTCAAAGGTCTTCGGATTGATTCATCGTAAATATGATGAAAAGTAATGGAGGCAGTGCATATCCATGTCTTACTTCTGATTTCATTCTAACTTTGAGATTCTGTTGTTTGTTCTTATTGAACACTGACTGTTACCACATCGGCTGTTACATAGATTGATCTGGTGTTCGTTAACTCCGCACAAAACTAGTTTTCCAATATATGTTGTATCTACTTGGTCGAAAGCTTTTTCCTATTCTACAAGCACGACATGTTACTGTGTACATGTGGGCAAATATTTCATCGACAGCCCTTTATTCGACGTTCCTAGAGACCTACTTGAAAACAAAGTTCTCTTGAATTTCACCGTGCAAGAAGTATTGTCTCGCTGGAGGGCCATAACATTTGAATAACAATATGTGCGCAAAGTTATGTATTTAATTTTCTGCGCAACAAATGCGTGCACTTTACAATTCCTTCCAGCTGAAAGTGAAGACTGTAAAATGTGTTGATTTGAAAGGCAACATCCGCGCAATTGCCTGTAGCTGCTTCAATAACACTCTAATACAGAGATCAATAGAGATATGATGAACATTATTCTATTGAATGTTTCCGCTTGACTAAACATGCTTACGCAGCCATTGCTCTTATAAATGTACTGACAGTAGTGTTTAACATTTTAGATAGCCGTCAGACTTGTACATCAAACATTGTCTTGCTATATAGATTTGAACACTTTACTGGGGTCTAGACGACGTTTCATTAATCAACACAGAACTGCAACTGTCAACCACTATATGCCGACGGAGATGAGACCTGAGTACATAACGACTCATTTCTTGTGTACTGTGGGTGATCTGATGGGCAACTTACTAACAGTGCTCTGTTTGTACTGTGGGTGATCTGATGAGCACCTTACTAACAGTGCTCTATTTGTACTGAGGGTGATCTGATGGGCAACATTGCTAACAATGCTCTGTTTGTACCGTGGGTGATCTGATGAGCAACTTACTAACAGTGCTCTATTTGTACTGAGGGTGATCTGATAGGCAACTTACTAACTGTGCTATGTTTGTACTGTGGGTGATCTGATAGGCAACTTACTAACTGTGCTATGTTTGTACTGTGGGTGATCTGATAGGCAACTTACTAACTGTGCTATGTTTGTACTGTGGGTGATCTGATAGGCAACTTACTAACAATGCTCTGTTTGCCTATTGTCTATTCCCAGGTGGAAGATGTAGTTGGCCGTCCACTCTTGCCGTTAAGCGTAGGGATGTGAGCTTTAATTTGCCTTCTAGGGCTAGATGAGTTGCCCTTATTGTGTTGTATCCGTGTTTATGTAGTGGGGCCTTGATATTGTCTATCCATCTTTTTCTTGGTCTTCCCTTAGCTCTAGTAACCGATCTCTTTTATCGTATGCTGTTATTGGTGGTTGGTTGTATTTCATTCTCATTAAATGTCCAAACCACTGCATTTGTTGTCTTTCGATATATTCGGTGCATGAAGTTATGCCCATTCTGCTTCTGATGTCCTCATTTCGTAGTCTGTCTTTCCTGGTGACTCCCACTGCCTTCCTCAAGCATTTCATTTCACACGTGGTGAGTTTTCTGTGATGTGTTGCTGTAAGAGACCAAGTTTGGCACTGGTAACAAAGTGTTGGTAAGAAAATACGTGTTTATCATCTGTCTTTTCACTTCCATCTTGATCTTTGGGTGTTGTAGTAATGGTGCCAGCTGGTAGGTCACTGCATTTGCTTTTGACACCTTGTCTCTATTTCTCTATCTAGTTTTCCGTCCTCTGTAAAAATACTGCCTAAATATTTGAATTCGGAAACTTGCTTTACTCTGGTGTTATCTATTTGTATGTTTGCTTGACTTGGTGTTCTGCTGATTTTCATGGTCTGTTTGTACTGAGGGTAATCTGATGGGCAACCTACTAACAGTGCTCTGTTTGTACTGAGGGTAATCTGATGGGCAACCTACTAACAGTGTTCTGTTTGTACTGTGGGTGATCTGATGGGCAACGTACTAACAAACTATGGTCATGTTATCACGACAATTATACTTTAAATGTTGGTATAATCACTGGTTTTGATAATTTTTCATCAACAGTTTTGTCATCACTCCGTGCATGAGTAATATACTTAATATTCCTGTATAAAAAGATATACATTGGACCGAATTGTATTTTGCTTTTGCTGAAGGAATCGTTACGTACATTTATCTCTATTCATTCTTGGACACCTCGTCTTGTTATCGTGGCTACCAGGGTCCATTAATATCACAAAAATGGATCAAGCTGATAAATACTGTTTAGTATTTGGCGCCACATCTGTTACATCAAGATGACAACTTGGAAAATGTATACATCTAAACAATGTTAGAGCACTATACCAAAAATGCTCAAGCGTAGTACGAACAAGCGATGGCCTGACAGACGAATTTGAATTATCATCAGGAGTAAGGCAGGGATGTGTGCTTTCGCCTATACTTTTCAATATTTACATAGACAGGATAACGAAAGAAACCAAGACAGATAACAACCTCGATAACAACTACAATTTAATAAACGAACTACTCTTTGCAGATGATCAGAGTGTAATTTACAACAACGAACACAAACTTCAACAACACATAAATGCCCTGCAAGCGACATGCGAAAAACATGACATGAAAATTAACTCCTCCAAAACAGAAGTCATGACAATAAGCAGGTCAACAGGTCAACTAAATATACACGTGAATAATGTAAAAACAACAGAGTCCAGAATTCAAATATTTCGGGAGTATTTTCACAGCAGATGGAAAGATGGACAGAGAAATCGAGGCTAGATGCCAGAAGGCAAACGCAGTGGCATACCAACTGTCACCACTATTAAAACATCCAAGCATTAGCAGGGTAGTCAAACGACAACTGATAAACTGCATATTTATTCCAACTCTCTGCTATCAGTGCCAAACATGGCCCCTGACTAAGACACAAGAAAGAAAGATTACAACATGTGAAATGAGATGTCTACGAAAAGCTGTCAACGTTACAAGGAGAGATAGAGTGAGAAACGAGAATATCAGAAGCATCGTTGGTACTATACCATACATACAGTACATCGGGAAGCAAAGAATCAAGTGGTTCGGCCATCTAATGAGAATGGAACCATATTTACTACCATCACCTGCCTACAATAATCGACGCTCAGGGCGCAGAGCACGAGGCAGACCAAGAACACGATGGATAGATAACATCTCTGAGTCCCTGCGAAAGCATAGACTGACAACGTCAAGCTCAACGCACTTGGCACAAGATAGAAAACTAACTCTCTCCACGACGCTTTACGGCAAATGCGGTTAAGATAAGATAAGATAAGATACATCCTCAGACATTTTCATAATCGAGTCAGCGATCTGGTCAGATCCGGGCGTTCACAAGCTTATGACAAGTACTCGAGACAAGAATTAATTAATATATAGTGCGATCAAAATAGTCATATTAACAAACAGTTTCTCACTTCAGTACTTCCCAATTTAATATTGTTAATGAAAGGTACTTGATGTAATTGCATAGGCGTCTACAGCATTTTTTTTGTTAGTTAGTAGTTAGTTTCTTCTTCTTCTTCTTCGAACGGTCCATATCGACCACTTGTCAACCACTCTGTGTGATTTGTATGGGATCTGAGCCTAAGAGCGATTGTACTTTGTGCCATCTATGCGCCTACAAGTAGGCCAGCACATCCGATTTCTGCGATGCGTTTTATTTACTAGGGTAGCATCCCTTGGGCCTACATCAGTCACCTCTTACGACATGCATTGTAGGTTGCAGTGGTACTATTATTTGCTTCCCTTGCGGGCCCCGGAACCACACGGGAGAGTTGGTAGTTTAAAAAGTTAATTTCATATCCTTTACAGGACTTTGCGAATCAACCCCAGCTTTTAACGCTGTTTGGGATTTTTCTAGGCATTATTACGTTCAGTAGTTTGCTATTGCTTTCTGAAAGGGTGGTGCCATCATCCTTTTGTTAAAATCCACGCGAAACAATTTGTAACCAAATTGTCCGCAGCGTAATTCGAACTCAGAACGTCGGGGTTAATAGACCTAGTCACTATTCCCTAAGCCACATACGCCACCAGTTGGGAGTTTACTAGGCGGACATAGATAATACCAGATTTAGATTGCGGGTTCCGTGTATAGAAATATGAACTTTTTATAAATGTATAAAACATTGAGCAACAGTCAATCCTATATTTTCAGCTATCATATAAAAGGCAGGCGCTAATAATAAGGAAATTAATGAATCATCTTCCGGAAAATTAAACACCCTAACCCTTAACGTATGGACGACCATGTGTAGTTGTATGTAGAACTTGTAGGTAGTCATAGAAAACTATTTTGCTAGAGAGAAAAATTATATTTATCCATAATATTACATGATAATATTTTGTTTACACTCTTCCTTGAAGTAGATGTCGTTGAGAGAACGTTATTACTCCTGTCGTTTTCCTATCTACATGAGTGCAGTGATGATGGTTTAATCAATCAATTTATAGCTTCTGAAATCATTGAGTCAACATCAACATTTGTTCCTTACGATCTTCTGCTACACAGATCGAGATCAAATGTCAAATCTTGTCCAATTATTTGATATTTAAATTTCAAACATCTTTCTATTTTCTTTGACTGTCCTAATCCAACAGAAAATAAAGATTATGTTCAACTGTCATCTGAAGTTACTACGTGTAGTGCAACTGTCATCTGAAGTTACTACGTGTAGTGCAACTTTCATCTGAAGTTACTACGTGTAATACAACTGTCATCTGAAGTTGCTACGTGTAATACAACTCTCATCTGAAGTTGCTACGTGTAATACAACTTTCATCTGAAGTTACTACGTGTAATACAACTCTCATCTGAAGTTACTACGTGTAATACAACTCTCATCTGAAGTTACTACGTGTAATACAACTGTCATCTGAAGTTGCTACGTGTAATACAACTCTCATCTGAAGTTACTACGTGTAATGCAACTCTCATCTGAAGTTACTACGTGTAATACAACTTTCATCTGAAGTTACTACGTGTAATACAACTCTCATCTGAAGTTACTACGTGTAATACAACTCTCATCTGAAGTTGCTACGTGTAGTGCAACTGTCATCTGAAGTTACTACGTGTAGTGCAACTGTCATCTGAAGTTGCTACGTGCAATACAACTGTCATCTGAAGTTGCTACGTGTAATACAACTCTCATCTGAAGTTACTACGTGTAATGCAACTCTCATCTGAAGTTACTACGTGTAATACAACTTTCATCTGAAGTTACTACGTGTAATACAACTCTCATCTGAAGTTACTACGTGTAATACAACTCTCATCTGAAGTTACTACGTGTAATACAACTCTCATCTGAAGTTACTACGTGTAATACAACTTTCATCTGAAGTTACTACGTGTAATACAACTCTCATCTGAAGTTACTACGTGTAATACAACTCTCATCTGAAGTTACTACGTGTAATGCAACTCTCATCTGAAGTTACTACGTGTAATACAACTCTCATCTGAAGTTACTACGTGTAATACAACTTTCATATGACGTTACTACGTGTAATACAACTCTCATCTGAAGTTACTACGTGTAATACAACTCTCATCTGAAGTTACTACGTGTAATACAACTGTCATCTGAAGTTACTACGTGTAATACAACTCTCATCTGAAGTTACTACGTGTAATACAACTCTCATCTGAAGTTACTACGTGTAATACAACTGTCATCTGAAGTTACTACGTGTAATACAACTCTCATCTGAAGTTACTACGTGTAATACAACTCTCATCTGAAGTTACTACGTGTAATACAACTTTCATCTGAAGTTACTACGTGTAATACAACTCTCATCTGAAGTTACTACGTGTAATACAACTCTCATCTGAAGTTACTACGTGTAATACAACTGTCATCTGAAGTTACTACGTGTAATACAACTCTCATCTGAAGTTACTACTGTAATACAACTCTCATCTGAAGTTACGTTCACTGCATAGTTTCATATACAACTTCATCTGAAGTTACGTGTAATACAACTTCATCTGAATTACTACGTTAATACAACTGTCATCTGAAGTTACTACGTGTAATACAACTTTCATCTGAAGTTACTACGTGTAATACAACTCTCATCTGAAGTTACTACGTGTAATACAACTCTCATCTGAAGTTACTACGTGTAATACAACTGTCATCTGAAGTTACTACGTGTAATACAACTGTCATCTGAAGTTACTACGTGTAATACAACTGTCATCTGAAGTTACTACGTGTAATACAACTGTCATCTGAAGTTACTACGTGTAATACAACTGTCATCTGAAGTTACTACGTGTAATACAACTGTCATCTGAAGTTACTACGTGTAATACAACTCTCATCTGAAGTTACTACGTGTAATACAACTGTCATCTGAAGTTACTACGTGTAATACAACTGTCATCTGAAGTTACTACGTGTAATACAACTTTCATCTGAAGTTACTACGTGTAATACAACTGTCATCTGAAGTTACTACGTGTAATACAACTGTCATCTGAAGTTACTACGTGTAATACAACTGTCATCTGAAGTTACTACGTGTAATACAACTGTCATCTGAAGTTACTACGTGTAATACAACTCTCATCTGAAGTTACTACGTGTAATACAACTCTCATCTGAAGTTACAACGTGTAATACAACTGTCATCTGAAGTTACTACGTGTAATACAACTGTCATCTGAAGTTACTACGTGTAATACAACTCTCATCTGAAGTTGCTACGTGTAATACAACTCTCATCTGAAGTTACAACGTGTAATACAACTGTCATCTGAAGTTGCTACGTGTAATGCAACTCTCATCTGAAGTTGCTACGTGTAGTGCAAGCTCATGAAATGGAAGTTATGTTTGAATGAATATCAATAGCATGTCTAAGAAACACTGGAGATATATTTGAATATCAATAGCATGTCTAAGAAACACTGGAGATATATTTGAATATCAATAGCATGTCTAAGAAACACTGGATAAATCGATGTCGAACATATCATACTTTTGAGGTTGCCTTATAACAAGAGCACTTCATATCAAGTACTGACACCCACCACACGTGATCTTTACATATTTGAGAAACACAGTTCTGCTGACGTACAATGACCATGTGCTATCAAAAAGAAGAACAACACTCATTATCTGCGGTGTCGTATTGTCAACTTTTCAAACGTATATTGTTTCTTCAATTTATGGATTTTCTTCAGTTTAGTTGGCGGCAGATAATTGACGCTTTGTTTTCATTACTTTTCCAAAAATAATTGGTATAGTTCGTTCCAAAATTCGTGATCACACTAAGGTTTAATTTGTACGAAATCTATCTGATGGATACAAGTAATTTTTGCATGCAGTCTTATATACCTCACGACGTTACGAATTCATGTTTAACTAATTGGTAGGTAGCTTAGTTGATGCAAAAAACGTTTTTGTTATATAATTTTGCATAAGCACAACAAAATTATCATCAAAGTTTAGAACTTACAGTAATACACAAAATGGTGGCGAACGATTGCAAAGGCGTATTCCTATTACATATTATAAAAAGAAAGGTCACATAGTGAACAAATGATACCTTCCACTTCTATCAATGAAAGTAAATGTTGCGTAGGCTACATACGCCAATGACAGTCGGTAGGAAACATTGTGAACTGATTAATTCCACGAGATTCCCGATTTTGACGTGCACTGAATTGCATTTGGAACACGAAAATGCTTAGTTATAGACAAACTTGACAACCGTACTGTAAAATTTCGACAAGTATACCAGATCAACATCGCGGTAAATTTAGTAATAACATATAATAAAATTCTTACAGAACTAAAGGTTTGGGTGGGCAAAAATACTTTTGGAAGGTCGTCACTGTTACCTATATAAAAATGCAAAAATCACGAATTTCTGTCAAGTGGATGATTTTATATCGGTCGGTAAAGATGATCACGAATTTTGGAACGAATTATAGAAAAAATTTGCACTAGAATAAAAACAAAGTAATTTTTTTAATTCAAAATGAATATTACATATTAAAGTTTTTCTCTTAGAAATACTGACATAGCTTTATCATGCACGCTTGTCAACATAATTAACAAAATTGTCCCTGTTGTTAATACTGTTTATTTGAACACACAAACACTGACTAGTTCTTATAGATACTGTTATATGCCGACACTTGTAACTTATTCTTATCTGTTCTGTTGGTGAGTGTGTTTAAACAGTTTAGTTATATCTACTTTGTTCTTGCTTATGTCACATTTCAATCTAATATATACTTACCTTCTTTTAGTTATATCTACTTTGTTCTTGCTTATGTCACATTTCAATCTAATATATACTTACCTTCTTTTAGTTATATCTACTTTGTTCTTGCTTATGTCACATTTCAATCTAATATATACTTACCTTCTTTTAGTTATATCTACTTTGTTCTTGCTTATGTCACATTTCAATCTAATATATACTTACCTTCTTTTAGTTATATCTACTTTGTTCTTGCTTATGTCACATTTCAATCTAATATATACTTACCTTCTTTTAGTTATATCTACTTTGTTCTTGCTTATGTCACATTTCAATCTAATATATACTTACCTTCTTTTAGTTATATCTACTTTGTTCTTGCTTATGTCACATTTCAATCTAATATATACTTACCTTCTTTTAGTTATATCTACTTTGTTCTTGCTTATGTCACATTTCAATCTAATATATACTTACCTTCTTTTAGTTATATCTACTTTGTTCTTGCTTATGTCACATTTCAATCTAATATATACTTACCTTCTTTTAGTTATATCTACTTTGTTCTTGCTTATGTCACATTTCAATCTAATATATACTTACCTTCTTTTAGTTATATCTACTTTGTTCTTGCTTATGTCACATTTCAATCTAATATATACTTACCTTCTTTTAGTTATATCTACTTTGTTCTTGCTTATGTCACATTTCAATCTAATATATACTTACCTTCTTTTAGTTATATCTACTTTGTTCTTGCTTATGTCACATTTCAATCTAATATATACGTACCTTCTTTTATTTCGTTGTAGATAAAAAGTCAATGCTGAAGAAACAAACAAACAGAAAACACGGAGAAAAAGGAAACCCTAATGGATTTATCTGAGGACACTAGCAAACTGACAGCATGAACACTGGAATCATAGTAACCAAAGATTGAAATATATTCATATTTGAGAACTGAGTACTAGACAAGACAAAAATACATTTATTCGAATTGAATGAACACAAATATTCTGGATGTATAGTGACACTGACGGAATTCATTCTGAACGATGTTTCCAATTTTGAATTAAACAATTCAACATAGCATTTTTGTTTTTATTTTTAGACGCAAGATTTATCACTACGATTCTTCTATTCTCAATGTGAAACATTTCCTGTTGAACTGGATTTAATACTATATAATACTACATTATACTACATAATTCATATTCTGTGTGGATGATCATATTCATATATGATGACCTTCAATTGTATAACAACGAGATCATTGGCTGGGGAGACATTACAAGCTTTCTAACATATTTCATTCATGGTTCATTCATCTCCCATCTTGAAGTGATATCATTCATCTCCCGTCTTGAAGTGATATCATTCATCTCCCATCTTGAAGTGATATCATTCATCTCCCATCTTGAAGTGATATCATTCATCTCCCATCTTGAAGTGATATCATTCATCTCCCATCTTGAAGTGATATCATTCATCTCCCATCTTGAAGTGATATCATTCATCTCCCGTCTTGAAGTGATATCATTCATCTCCCATCTTGAAGTGATATCACTGATCTCCCATCTTGAAGTGATATCATTCATCTCCCATCTTGAAGTGATATCATTCATCTCCCATCTTGAAGTGATATCATTCATCTCCCATCTTGAAGTGATATCATTCATCTCCCATCTTGAAGTGATATCACTGATCTCCCATCTTGAAGCGATATCATTCATCTCCCGTCTCCCGTCTCACTGATCTCCCGTCTTGAAGTGATATCATTCATGTTGAATATTGCAAACGACAACTTTGGATTAATCACGAAGTATTGTTAATAAAACCGCTTATTAATTCAATAGTTTTATTACAACATTCATCACAGTTAACATTCTATAGAGCACAAGGAATTGATTGTCACTCGTACTAAGAAAATCAACTGGTTACGTCAGAGGCTGTAAATTCACTCTAGCAAATCGATGTAGACAATATAATTGCTTGTCGGTGTGAACAATATAAGTGCTTGTCGGTGTGAACAATATAATTGCTTGTCAGTGTGAACAATATAAGTGCTTGTCGGTGTGAACAATATAAGTGCTTGTCGGTGTGAACAATATAAGTGCTTGTCGGTGTGAACAATATAATTGCTTGTCGGTGTGAACAATATCATTGCTTGTCGGTGTGAACAATATAAGTGCTTGTCGGTGTGAACAATATAAGTGCTTGTCGTTGTGAACAATATAAGTGCTTGTCGGTGTAGACAATATAAGTGCTTGTCGGTGTAGACAATATAAGTGCTTGTCGGTGTGAACAATATAAGTGCTTGTCGGTGTAGACAATATAAGTGCTTGTCGGTGTAGACAATAAAAGTGCTTGTCGGTGTAGACAATAAAAGTGCTTGTCGGTGTAGACAATATAAGTGCTTGTCGGTGTGGACAATATAAGTGCTTGTAATGTTCCTAAAATTTCTCTCCGCCCTTTTATGGGTGTGGATAGCAGAGGTTTACATGATCCCACAGACAAATGAGACAGTGATTACGAGCAGGTCAGTACACTTTATATTATTATTTTTTTTACTTCATAGTATACATTAACACACCACTTATACGAACTGTCATTGTGAATATTACAGATGGTATATTCATCATCATCATCATCATTATCATCAGGTGCCGTCTCCACATCGAAAGTTGGCTGCAATGAATCTCCAGCATCCTCTGTCTTTCGCCTTGGTGTTTTTTTTTTTAAAACTGCCAGACTGTAACCTGTCCATTTCTTAAAGTTTCCTCCCACTTATCTCTCGGTCTTCCTCTTGCTCTTCCCCCTCAACTTTCCCTCTAGTAAATGTTTTATCATGGTGTCATGTCTTTTTATGTGCTCAAAATACTTTACTTGTCTGAATTTTATTTCTCTTAATAATTGTTTCTTCATGCCTAATTTTCCTAAAACTTGTTTATTTGTCTGCTTTTCTGTCCATGAAACTCTGCCTATTCTTCTATATATCCTCATCTCAAATGCATCAATTCTGTCTTCTAACTGCTTGTTCATTGTCCATGTTTCGAGCCATACATTAATATAAGATATATATAGCATTTGATCATTCTAATTTTTAGCCTGTTTGTAATTTGTTTGGATGTCAGTAACCTTCTTATACTATTGAAATTATCCTTGGCCATTCCTATTCTCTTTTTAATTTCTGTTATACATCTGCCATCATCTGTTATCATCTGACCGAGATATAAGAAACTTTTTACTTGATGTAATAATTCTCCATGTATTTTTATATTCATTTTAGGTTTCTCCATTTCCTTGTTGATCACCATAGTTTTTGTTTTCTGTATGTTAATGTCTAATCCATATTCCTTGCTAGTTCTGTCCAATTGGTCCACTAGTTCTTGTAATTCTTGTTCACTTTCTGCTACCAATACTGTGTCATCTGCATATCTTAAGTTGTTTATTATTTTCCCATTGATCTTGATTCCTGACATTCCCTCTAGTTGTTTGAAGATTTTCTCTGTCTAGATGTTAAATAGGCTTGGTGACAGTATGCATCCTTGTCTCACTCCTCTCTTTATGTCTATGTATGGAGAGTAGCTATTTTCATATTTTATTATTGCTGTCTGTTCCCAGTATATGTTACTTATTAGTCTGATATCATCCCCATCTAGGCCTATTTCTTGTAGACATATGATTAGCTTTTCATGTTGGACTCTGTCAAAAGCTTTGCTATAATCAATGAAACACAAGTAGATACTTTTTGCACTTCTATATACTTGTCAGCTAGTAGTCTTATACTAAGTATTGCCTCTCTTGTTCCTCTGTTCTTTCTAAAGCCAAACTGTTCTCCTACTTCTATGTCTATCTTGTTTTTAATTCTTTCATGTATGATCTTCAGTAGTATTTTTGTTATGTGGCTCATCAGGCTAATTGTCCTATAGTCTGTGCACTCCTGTGCTTTGGGCTTTTGGGTAGTGGTATGAATACTGATGTCTTCAAGTCTCTTGGTATATATCCTGTGTTATATATATCATTGCACAAATCTGTAAAATATTTGAAATACCAAAATACTCTAAGGAAGTTAACATTTCCACAGTTATATTGTCCAATCCTGCAGCCTTTCCTCGTTTCATTATTTTGATTGCTCTTACAACTTCAGATTTTAATATTCTTGGGCCGTCATTGCACTTTATACTGAGTTTACTGCTTCTTTGATCATCAAATAGAGCCGTTACATATTCTGTCCATCTTGTCAATATTTCTGTTTTATCAAACAACAGTTGGTTGTTGTTTTTGATACATCCTCCACTTTTTATAGTATTTTTCTTACTTGTCATTTGTCTTATTTCTCTGTGCATATCTCTAGTCCTGTGTTTTTCTGCCATATCTTCTATTTCATTGCATTTTGTTTCTAACCAGTTTACTTTTGTGGTTCTGCACATGTTGCGTATTTCGTTGTCTAAAATTGTATACTTTGGGGTGTTCTTGGCTTTCTTTCGTTCTGCCATTTTTTCTAAGATTTCATCAGTCATCCACATTTGATTTTTCATAGATTCTTTTACAAGCAGGCTTTTATTTGCAGTTTGTATACTCTGTTTTAAACAATCCCATTTATTGGTTACTATCTCTTCAGGATTTTTTCTTCTGTAATGTTCTAAGCACTCTGTCATTAGGCATTCATATTTGTTCTTTACTTCCACAAGATATTTCTGTTGTATCGCTGATTGTTTAAGTGCTGATATATCTATATGGGGCTCCTTTCTTGTTGGTTGGTCTATATTTTTTTAGTTTTATATTTAGTTTGATCACCACTGGATTATGATCAGAATTTATATCTGCTCCTGGATATGTTTTGGTGCTCTTTACATTATTTGTAAATCTGTTCCTAATCATGATGAAATCTATCTGTTTCCTTTTTCTATCTCCTAGGCTGAGTATATTCAGCATATATAGAAATATAACATACAATATGTGAACTAGGCGTTTAGTATGTCAGCACAGGTTGTTTACAAACTCCTCCATTTTGTTGATTGGATCACTCAGAATAAATCAGGTATATTAAACAGTTTCAGTTTCCTAGTTTATGTCAACTGTCAACGATCTGTTTCTTCTTTCCCGTCATAATTTGGCACACATTATCAGACTAGACACATTTTTTTTCTCATTTGTGTCAAGATTTCGAGATTAAGAATTCATGAAATCATCTTATAAATGACGATATTATTGCATTAGCACATTGGAACCAAATCAAAGCAAGAGAAGGAAGGCAGCAGGGATAGATGGTATAACAACATAAATGTTACTTGCGTGTAAGACAACAGCAATAACATGGCTGACCATAATTTTTAACATATCCTGGGAAGCACAAGAGGTTCCAGATGACAGGCAGAGAGCTATTATAGTCCCAATATGGAAGAACAAAGGAGACAAAGAGAGTGTAAAACATACAGGGTATCTCTCTTTGAGCCATATAGGAAAAATGTTTGCAAAAATATTGCAGCGAAGAGCAAGACATATATTAGAGCCCCAGTTAAGCAATAGCCAGTTTGGGTTTAGGAGGGTAAGAGCTGCACAGACGCAATATTTACACTCAGACAGATCTGTGAACAAACAATTGAATACAATCAAAGTAAACAGCTTATATTTATAGACCAAGAAAAGGCATTTGATAGAGTAAACAGGTGCAAACTATGGAAGATCCTTGAAGAATATGGCGTACAGGGACAACTATTAGGTAATATCATGGCCTTATATCAAGATAGCCAGAGTACAGTAAGAACAACAGAAGGAATGACCAACTGGTTCTCCATTACATGAGGTGTTAGACAAGGTTGTGTCCCCTCTACCACTACTCTTTATTGCATATATGGATAAAATAACTCAAGAGTCAAATTCAGATAATGATGAAATAAATGAATTGCTGTTTGCAGATGATGAGTACCTGATACATCAAAATAAACAAGATCTACATCATCATATTGATACCTTGAACAAAAATTGTGTAAAACATGACATGAAAATCAACAACACTAAAACCAGAAATAATGAATATGGGAAGAAAACATAATAATCTAGACATCCATGTCAATGGCACTAAAATAAACCAAGTGAAAGAATTCAAATACTTAGGAAGCATATTCACAGAAGACGGAAAACTGGATAGAGAGATAGAGGCTAGAGTACAAAAGCAAATGCTGTAACCTACCAGCTAGCCCCATTGTTAGGCACCCACAAATTTCACAGGCAGCTAAGAAACAAATGATCAACAGCATTTTTATACCTACTTTGTGTTACCAGAGCCAAACATGGACATTGAGCAAAGCGCAGTCACAAAAAATAACTGCATGTGAAATGCGTTGCCTGAGAAAAGTTACCAACAACACAAGAAAAAACAGAATCACCAACATCAGTATAAGAAAGAAAGTTGACACAAAACCGTGCTTGAATTACGTAGATAAACAAAGAATGAAGTGGTTTGGCCACTTAATAAGAATGCATCCAAACTCCACAGTATACAGTCTTCTACAACAGAACATCGGGAAAGAAGGCAAAAGGAATACCACGGAAAAGATGGTTAGATGGCGTAGCAGAATCCTGTGAAAGAGCAAAGATAACAATCACACAAGCCACCAGAACAGCGCAAGACAAAAACAGAAAACCACGACACTGGGCAACAACCCGGTAGCAGTGTGACGACAAAAGAAGAAGAAGCACATTGGAAATTGCAGAAGAATAAATTATTGGTATAGACACCATGTACGTCTATAATCACATAATAGATGCATAGATAAAATACTATCAATAACTGCAAACGGTTGAGAACACTCATGTATCCTTCCACTCTTCAACATAGTATATTAGAACAGTTTGTCAAGTGCTTAGCGTCAATACATGTAATCTATGAAAACGCAGATATATATTTCGTTTCACTGACTAAGAATTTAACAACTTGTTTCTCAAGTACGATGAGAACAAGGAAGGTTTTTTTGCAAAAACCCCAGAGGAAGCAACGGAAGCAAAGAATATGATCAACAAATAAATAGTTTACAAGTATTAAAAGCTTCCGAAGCTTTCTATGGTGCCTACCCACATATCATTTTCATAGCGTATACATTGAACAGTATACAATTACAAAAACATTTCCCGTAGTCTTTTCTTACCTATGGGAATGAAGTCATTTCACTTCACTTTTCTAGACCCTAGTGAGCAGGAGGTATGATGGCTAATTCCTTTCCTCATGTGCAGAACGCCGAGTATGCGATTGAACCCATAACCCTCTTGTGTATGAGCCAATAAGCGAACGCTTATGCATTAAACTAATCCGTCCTACTGCACATTGAACAGTCTCTATTGTCTATTATCTATTGTCTATTGCCTAACGTCTATTGTCTATTGCCTATTACCTATTGTCTATTACCTATTGTCTATCCCCAGGTGGAAAATGGAATTGGTTGTTCACTCTTGCCATTAAGCGTAGGGGTGGGAGCTTTAATTTGAGTTCTAGGGCCAGATGAGTCGTCCTTGTTGTGTTACATTCGTATGCATGTAGTGTGGTCTTGATCTAGGGCCAGATGAGTCGCCCTTGTTGTGTTACATTCGTATGCCCGTAGCGTGGTCTTAATCTAGGGCCAGATGAGTCGCCCTTGTTGTGTTACATTCGTATGCATGTAGCGTGGTCTTAATCTAGGGCCAGATGAGTCGCCCTTGTTGTGTTACATTCGTATGCATGTAGTGTGGTCTTGATCTAGGGCTAGATGATAGGGCATTTGTTCTCAAAGCTGTCCAGTTTCCTATCAATTTTATTAGGTCAGCTCTAGTACCCGATCTTCTCAAAAGAGAAGATGGAAATGGCTCGGACATGTTATGAGAATGAGACAAGAAATGCCTGCAAGGATAGCCCTCACTTGGACACCAGAGGAAAGAGAAAGAAAGGCAGACCACGGACAACATGGAGGCGCATGATGGAGGAGGAACTGGACACCGCATCTCTGACGTGGGGCTCTGCGCTGAAGGTTGCACGGGACAGGAGAGCATGGAAAGTCCTTTCTGAAGCCCCATGTGTCACTAGGCATGACGGGATTAAGTAAGTAATTAGTGGTGGTTAGTTGTATCCCATTCTCATTAAATGTCCAAACCACTGCATTTGTTGTCTATCGATGTATTCGGTGCTTGAAATTATGCCAACTCTGCTTCTGATGTCCTCATTTTGTAGACATTGAACAGTTCGTCCCGCTGCCAGGCTAGTACGCTTAAGCACTACCATTATATAATGGTGTATTCATATATTACCGTTACACGTGATATATAATTATTCTAAAGAACAATAATGTCATCTCAATCATTTTTTTATTGTCATTTAAAGTTAAACAGCTGTTTTGTTTATGTGGGTGTCTCTATGTGTGTGCGTGTAACTTTTCTAAATAATTTGTCCATCCTAACTTTGTCAAATAGTGACCAACTATTGTTTTGCCTGCCTCTGATAGTATTGCTCATATAACATATATCAACAGACCAGCAACTCATTCCATAAGTGATGTTTTATCATCATTGGCCTCTTTGTCTTCTCATGAGACAATAGGTGTTGCGTCACGTAGTATGTTCTGTGCTGTCTCAGGAGACAATAGGTGTTGTGTCACGTAGTATGTTCTGTGCTGTATCAGGAGACAATAGGTGTTGCGTCACGTAGTATGTTCTGTGCTGTCTCATGAGACAATAGGTGTTGCGTCACGTAGTATGTTCTGTGCTGTCTCAGGAGACAATAGGTGTTGCGTCACGTAGTATGTTCTGTGCTGAATCACGTTTCATGTGGCTGTAATGGCCTATTCTGGAGTGGCAATCTTGCACAGTTGCTGCAGGTAAAACTGAGACTAGAGCTGATCATGGATGTTCTTCTGCTCTCTGTGCTCTTTTGCCTCACATGTGATGTTGTTTTCTTTTTTTTTGGAGCGCCCTCCCTCCGCTCGCCATGCTTGCCTGTCTTTGGCCAGCTGCTCCCAGTGTTTTTTGTCTATGCCGCATGAAGTTATATCATGCTTGCAGGTGTCAATGTAGCGTAATAATGGGCGTCCATGCTGTCAGCATCCAGATGCGAGTTGACCATATAGAATGTTCTTTGGGATTCTATCATCGCTCATACGGCACACGTGTCCCAGCCATCTGAGAGGTCACTGATTCAGTAAAGTGTGCATGCTTGGAATGCCAGCACTGTTCAGGACTTCTATATTGAGATGTGATCTTGCCATCAGATGTTGTATATTCGCCTGAGACAGCGCATGTGGAAGGTGTTGAGACGATGTTCTTGTCTAGCATATGTGGTCCATGTCTCACTATCATACAGTAGAGTGCTGAGAACACAAGCTTTATATACTTGTGTTTTGGTGTTTCTTGTGAGTGCCCTGTTTTCCCATACACGCTTTGCTAATTTAAACATAGCAGTAGAGGCCTTCCCAATGCGACCACTAATTTCATCATCGAGGAGAGGTTGTCTGATGACAGAACCAAGGTATGTAAAGGTGTTGAGTACTTCAAGCGTATGACTACCAATGTTGATAGATGCTAATATCCTGGAACATTATATTTGTTTTCTTCAGGCTGATGGTCAAGCTGAATTCATTTGATGCTGCAGCAAATCTGTCCATGAGGTGTTGTAGCCCCTCTTCTGTGTGTGATGTTAATGCTGCATCATCGGCAAACAGAAGTTCCCTGATGGTGACTCTTTGGACTTTGGTCTTTGCTTTGAGTCGCGCCATGTTGAACAATTTTCCATCTGATCTGTGTGAGAAATATTCCTTCTTCAGCGATTCAAAGCATGGAGAGAAGTAGGGAGAAAAATATCCCAAAGAGTGTTGGTGCAAGTACGCACCCCTGCTTGACGCCGCTGTTGATAAGAAAAGCGCTGGAGGAGGCCCCATCAAACATCACTGTACCCTTCATGTTGTTATGGAATGATGTTATGATTTTAAGCAATGTAGGAGGGCAGCCGATTTTTCCAAAAGCTTGAAGAGGCCATCTCTACTCACTAGGTCAAATGCCTTTGTTAGATCTCTGAAGGCAATGTACAGTGGCATGCGTTGTTCACGACATTTCTCCTGCAGTTGTCTCAAGGAGAATAGCATGTCAATGGTGGATCTGTTGGACCTAAATCCACATTCGGCCTCAGAGTTTACTTGGTTTGCTTGCTTTTGTAACCTATTTAGTACTACGCGTGCGAAGACCTTCCCCACGATGCTGATCAACGAGATACCATGGTAGTTGTTACAGTCACCACTATCACCTTTATTTTTATACAAGGTGATGATGTTTGCATCTCTCTATGTTCTGAGGCACTTCTCCTCCTCAGCAGCATAGGCACAATAATTCATGCAGTCTGGTCAGAAGAGTTTGCTTAGCACATTTGATTACTTCAGGGGGATGTCCTTTCAAGCTGCTTTCCCGTTTGCCAAGGTGTCAATCGCAATACTGATTTCTGCCTCTGAGGGCATCTGGTCTAATGTGCTAACGGTCGGAAGAGCTTTAATTGCATCAAACGCGATGTCAGTTACAATATTTTGGGTGGAATATAACTCTAGATAATGTTCCAGCGTTCCATCTGTTTTTTGCGATCGACTAGAACTTCCCCTGTTTTTGTTTTAAGAGGTGCAGTCTTTTTGATAGCTGGGCCGAAGGCCTTCCTAATGCCGCCATGAACACCCCTTATGTTTCCTGTATCAAAGGAGAGCTGGATATTTCTACATAACTCCTGCCAGTAGTCATTTGCGCATCGTCTGGCTGTTTTTTGTGTGACACTTCTTGCAGATCTAAGAGCAAGGAGTGACTTGGCACTTGGATTGTTTTTATGGTTCAGAAGGGCAGTTCTTTTTCTGCTATGACAGGCTACAACTCTAATATGTTTGCAGCAAACCAATCAGGGTTTTGCCTATCTCGGGAGCCAAAGGTGGTTTTGGCTGAATTATATATGGCATCCCGGATGTAGGACCACTTTGTTTCCGCATTTCCTTTTGGTGTGCTTTGGAGAATGCTTCCTAATGTATTGCAGAACGATTCTACCATTTCTGGTTTGGTGGTATTTTCGGTGTTAATGTGTGGACACCCTTTCCTCTTCGAATGGTGGGGTGTTTTATTTTCAGCCTAACTTTGCTACATATCAGTGAATGGTCAGTGTCACAGTCAGCCCTATGGTAGCTCAGAGTGCTGAGCACACTGTTTATCGCATTTCGCTCGTTATAACTAGATCTATTTGATGCCATCTATGTAACGTGGTGTTTCAGGACACCTTGTGGCAGGGTTTGGTATTAAAGAATGTTTTGTGATGCAAAGGTTGTTGTAGTTGCATATCTCCAGTAGCCGTTGTCCATTTTCATTAATTTTTCCAGTACCATGTTTTCCAAGGTAGATAGCCAAGAGTTGTGATCGGCTCCAACTCTGGCATTGAAGTCCCCATAGGTATAGGTGCTCGTTTTGGGGAATTCTACTGATTTCTGATCATACAATTTATCTTTTACGTCAGGCTTTGAGTGTAGTGTTGGTGCGTATACACTGAAGAGATGGACTGGGCCTGTTACTGTGCGGAGTTTAATGAATAAAATACGGGCTGAGCTGTTTATTGGAGGTTCTACCATGTGAGCAGTGTATTTTTATGGCAAATCTTACTCTATGCAGTCTTGGTTGTCTTGAGCTTTTCCTTGCCAGTAGAACGTGTAGTCTTGTTCCCTCAGCGATCCATTTTCAGCAAGTCGTGTCTCCTGTAGTGCTGCGATGTCCACTCAAGTCGTTTGAGCTCATTTTAATTACTGCAGTTTTCCGTATGTCGTGTATCTGTGAAGATCTTCTGTACAGGCCAGGACACATTGTCCTACGTTCAACTTGCTAAGCAAGGGCTGGACCTTCTTGATTTTATTATTGTTTTGGTGCGGTCTTACAGTCCACTTGTCAGGTAATACCTTAAGCTCCAAGCACCTTTGAAGCAGGTGAACTGTGGCGGGATAGCACCATATTGTCCGGGGGCTGCCCGGCTTGAGGCGGGCGATAGCTGTCCAATGAGACGCGATGATCTCTCCCACCTTCGAAGACAACCCGTGGCGTCCGATACTCTACGCAAATTGGGCTGGACTTATAACCCGTAACTGTTGTCTTTCGTGTTGGTTTGGTCAACAAAGTCGACCACGAAGTGACCTCTCCGTGGCGCATGCCTTGGCGATTTTTATGGAGTAGCTGAATTGCCCAAGCGTCAACTACCCCCTCTCGACCTCACTGATATAATCCAGAGGAGTGCAAGCACGACATCTGGTATCAGTTCGGTTGCAGGAGCTGCCGATAGGATATCACTTGATGCCTGTCCGCCTTAGGGGCTCCGCTCCGGATTTTCTGTTTGGGTTTACTCCCATAACCTTTGCCTCTCCGAGGCTCCCACAAGGTAGTGGGGATTTGCCCATAGCTGGGGGTCTGGATCTTGGATATCAGGGTATCTTGGATATCACTGATATCACAAGTCTGGGGGCCAGACCTCCACTCGAGATTTTTGTCCAAGGACACCAAAGAAAAAAAATCCTTGACCTAGGGAGTCCATCTCCTAGGCGAGCCATTGCACCGTTAGCCTGCTATTCATCACGTATATTGACCACATCTGTAAAATAGCTAACACCAGCGAAGGAAACAACCTCGAGAACTCTTAAATGAATTTCTTTTGCAGACGATCAGGCAATCTATCAACAACAGAAGAACAGCTACAACAACACATCAACAGACTCCAGTTAGCATGTAACGAATACTCTCTTTAGCCTGTTACGCTTTTGGCGTTTAGGGCAGCAACAAACGTACACCATTCTTCCTGTTCATGGCCTTCCTCTGTATTGTGTTCCAGCATATTCTTTTCCCTTCATTTTGCTCTACGTTTCCAGGTCATCTTGGGTTTTCCCGCTTTTTCGCCACCCTCGGGGGCCCATTCAGTGCAGTTTTGGGGGACCCATTTAGGATCAATGCCAATCCATCTCCAGCGTCGTCTTCGGATGATAGGCCTATTCTTTTGTTATCAAAAAGAAATTTGTTTCGAGATAGTAGTGGGCCCAGTACAGGGAAGATTTTTCGCAGAAAGGAGAAAGGGGGGGGTCGGAATATCCTGTTCTGTCTTTCCAGCACCCGGATCGAAGAAAGTTGAAGAAACCAGTTTATAGATACTAGTCTTGGTTCTGATGTTTTTGGGGCAGTTTTCCCCGGGGGTCTGAAGGGTCGCGAAGACCGTGTTTTTACTAGTCTTTTTTTAAATGTCAGATCCAGCCCCTCCTTCATTGCAAATAACACTTCCAAGGAGGGAAAGCGGTTGTATCTCGGAGGGTTTTACCTTCAGTTTGACTGGTGCGGGGGTTGTTGTTCAGAGTCAATTTGTTTTTCTGATTTATTTTCAGCCCAACCATCTCACTATAGGGTTAAGGCGGCAGGTCTTTTCCTGGAAACTCTATTTAAGGGGAAAGGGGTGATGTCATCCCAAAACGGGTCTCCGGTGGATGGAGGCCCCCCTAAATTTCCTCTTGCCTTATTTCCGTTGTTTTACGCATCACCAATCTATGAAGTGTTGAATAATAGGGTGAATAACACATCCTTGTGCACGCCTGTTTTTTTTCCAACTTTTGTTCTGGGTTTAACATCATGCAAACTTTTGTGCAGCTTTTTTTTAATATTTATAAAAAAAGGATTCCCCTACATCTTAAGATACGCCATAGACTTTGGGTGTATGCTATCAAAAACTTTTAAAATCTACAAAGTTGATATAGAGTTTGCTTTGCCATTCTGTGCATTGTTTTTGATATTTCGAGAAAAATTTGGCCATAAGGGCCCGTCCTCGCGAAATCCTGTTGTTCCTTTCAGTTTTATCCCAGGGCAGTAATAGTTGTAAGATGATTTTTTAAGATTTTACTTGGGACAGAAAGCAGGTTATTCCACGCCAATTATTAAATGGCAAGGGACCCTTTTGGTATCTTGATATGACTCCCCTGTTCCATGCATCAGGATTTTTGGGCTTTCCCCATATAGTAGTAAACAAGGGTTAAATATTAGCTGCAATTTCTTCTTTTTTGAATAGTTCTGCGTTTAATCTTTCCCGGGGCCCTTGTTATTTTAAGAGTTTTAAATTTGTAATGATTCATCCGATTTTTTCAATCCCAAATTTCACCCTGGGGTTCTGGATGTCTGTACTCCCTTTGGGAGGGGGTCTGTTTAGAAATCTTTAAAATGCTCTGTCCATCCTATTTCTTGTTCCTTTTCCATGTCAATAGTATTCCATTCTTATCCTTTATGGAGATTGTTTCCTGAATGTTTCCGCTTTAGCTTGGGAATTTGTACACTGTCCTGATCACATTTTTTGCTGCTTCTTCTGCCTGTACTGCCAGGTCTTAATATAATTTTTGTCAGCTCTACAGCCGTTTGATTTTTTTTACTGCGTTTTGTACTGTTCTTGGTATCTTGCTTTCAGTCCTTGGACTCTTGCTTCTAACAATTTCTTTTTTATTATTCTTCGGCTGTCTATTATTTTCCATGTTGTTGGTGTTATCCATTTTTTTCTTTTCTTTGTGCGGTAACCTAGACATGTTTCACTGCTCTTGCTATATATAGATGCTATGTTGTCCAATGTTCTATCTATGTTGTCCGTTTCATCCGTAGTTTCATTACTTTCTAGGGCTTGGAATCTGTTCTTTATCTGCATTAAAAACCCACCCCTTTTACCCCGTGTCTTTAGTCTATCCACATCGAACCTCTTTTGGAAGTTTTTTCTGTTGTCCTGTTTTTCTTAGTTTAAGTTTGACATAAGCTGTGACTAGGGGGTGGGCACTCCAACATCTGCACCCCTCTTTTACTACAACATCTAGCAGCAGGTCTCCAGGGTCCATTGATATTATATGGTCTATTTGGTTTTTATTCCCCGCCATTAGGGGGAAAACCATGCAATTTGGGGTATCTAAATGTTGAAATAGGGTTCCTCCTATAACGAGATTGTTCATGCTGCAGAAGTTTACTAAACGTTCCCATTTGTTCATCAACCACATCCCTATTTTCCATAGTTCTATAATATGGTGTTGTCTTGTCCGACCTTCATTAGATCTCCCCTAACAATGATAACATCATGGGGTGGTGACTTGTCAATTCTGCTTGTAGGTTTTCGTGTACGAGTCTTTTTTTGTTCTTTGCTACTAGTTGGCGCATGCATTGTAGGGTTGTGATGTTTGTATGCTTCCCCCTTTTGTTGATCTTTAAACAACGGTGCTGATAGGTTTCCATTCTAACAGACACTTTTCCACGCCCTTTTTTTAGGATTACTGCCACTCCTTTTATGGTGTAGGTCATCGTCTCGTCCAAAAAAAGGACTGTTTCACTGTTGCAGTGGTACTTTTCCTTTTTGTCCACGTTTCCCAACCCCTGGGATATGTAGATTATATCTTCTCATTTCTGCTGTTATTTGTGATAGTTTTCCGGTTTCTATTTTTCTTACATTCCAGACCCAAACCTGGTTTTGGGTTTTGGGCATTCAGGATTTCCGTCCTCAGAAAGTAGTTTTTTTTCCCCCACTTCCAGTCATGTGAGTCAAGACTTAGCCCTTCATGCCTGAGATGGTTGTATGTTTGTTGTTGCCGACTTTAATTTTTTTTGGATGGACGAGTCCCCCCCAAACCCCAACCTGAGCCCAGGAGAATGTTTCGTCTGCCCCCTTTTTAGTGATTTGGTTGAATTTTGGGGAAATGTCTTCGGTAAGCTCAAACATTGGGGCACGGCCTCCCACCACTACAAGGGGCCCATTTAAAGAATACAAATGAGAATAAACATCGACAAAAAAGAAGAATGACATTCCCAGAGAGGAAAACACTACCAATATTCCATCGATAATCAACTACTAAACCGTAAAAAATTTCAATACCTGGGGAGCATTTTTCAGCAAATGGAAGAATAACTAATGAAATTGAACACAGATGCAACAAAGCAAATCAAATGATAGGGCAATGGCGCCAATTTTAAGATGCAAACACGTCACCATGAACACAAAAGAGCAATGTTCAACACAATCTTTCCCCACATTATGTTACCAGTGCCAAACCTGACGCTGACAACAAACAATAGAAGAAAACTAGTCACAACAGAGATGAAGTGTCTACGCAGAATGCTGGGTGTAACAAGAAGAGACCGGTTGAGAAATGAAGACATCAGGAAAAAGTGGGTACAACATCAGTACTAGACTTCATCAAGAAACAACAAATTAAATGGTTCGGCCACGTAAGCAGATTACCATCAGACAGTGCACCCAAAGAGCAATGCTGCTCCGATACAATGGGTACAAAGCAAAGGCCGGCCACGCAAAGATGGACCTCAGAGATAACAGAGGCGATGAAAAAGACTCATCTACGAAGCGCACATAGGCCCGTTTTAGAAATCTCTTCCTGACCTGACGCTGTGAGGCATACAGGATTCGAGAAAGAAAGAAAGAAAGTGATTTGTTCATCAAGTTTGAACAATTACTTTCTATATCTTGAACATTCAATTGTTGTATCATTTTCTTTCTCAAACATCTGGTCATACTGGACAGCCTGAGCTCTTGTTGTATCATTTTCTTTCTCAAACATCTGGTCATACTGGACAGCCTGAGCTCTTAGTGCTAGACTTAATTTCTTTTGATTTCTTTCTATTTCCTAATGCATTCAAATTTCCTATTGCATTTGATATTTTTCTTGTCTTTAACCTATCTATTTTCCTGTTTCTTAATTGCTGTCAAGATATATGAATGCACGTATCACAATGATGTTCTCTTAGTCTATTCTGGTGATTGCTTTTTTCTTGCAATTATTCTTATAACTTATTTGTATTTACTCTGATATTGTTAAACCCATTTGGTAACTTATTTGTATTTACTCTGATATTGTTAAACCCATTTGGTAACTTGTTTGTATTTACTCTGATATTGTTAAACCCATTTGGTAACTTGTTTGTATTTACTCTGATATTGTTAAACCCATTTGCAACTTGTTTGTATTTACTCTGATATTGTTAAACCCATTTGGTTTGACTTTTCCTCTAAAGTGCTAAATTGGCGGTAATCTATTCAATCTTCGGAGGTTAAAATCCTTCACCAAAGTAAAAGAATCAACTATCTCAAACCTGTTGTTTGCTGATGACTGCGCCTCGCTACCAACTCTGCGGAAGAAATGCAGACTTACATGGACAAGTTCTCAATGGCCTGTGATAGGTTTGGCCTCACCATTAACACCAAAAACAGAGGTCATGTTCCAGCCCGCCCCTAGAAAACAGTATTACGATCCAGTCATCAACATTAAACACCAGCGTCTCCAGTCAACGGACAACTTTGCTTATCTTGGCAGCCTCCTATCCAGATCGGCAAATATAGATTCTGAGGTCAACAATAAGATATCCAAAAGCCAGTGCTGCGTTCGGAAGGTTACGTGTCACTGTGTGGGAACGGAAGGGGATAAGCATAGTCACAAAGCTTAAAGTTTACCAGGCCATAGTGCTAACCACGCAGCTGTACGCAAGCGAGACATGGACAGTATATAGCAGACACGCAAGAAAATTAAACCATTTCCACACAAGCTGTCTACGCAGAATACTAAAAATAAACTGGCAGGACAAAATTCCAGACAGCGAAGTCCTCACAAGAGCAAAGATCCCAAGCATCAACACCTTGTTGCAGAAGGCCCAACTGAGATGGGTCGGTCACGTTGCTAGGATGCCTGATAAACGCATCCCAAAACAGTTGATGTATGGCGAGCTTGAAGGGGCAGACGTTTAGCTTGTTGGACAGAAAAAACGCTTGAAAGACACTCTTAAAGTGTCTTTGAAATGTTTCGATATAGACAATACGTGCTGGGAATCCTTGCGCAAGATCGCCAAATGTGGCGCTGTAACAACAAAAGAGGAACCGAATAGCTGAGAATCATCGTATTGTTGAGTCACATAGAAAACGAGCAACGCAAAAAGACAGAGCACACAACATGCACATGTCTAACCTTGATCATGTATGCCCCATCTGTGGTCGGGGATTCTGTTCTAGGATTGGACTCTACAGTCACCTCCGCACACACCAGAGAGGTGCAACAGTACACGTCTGAGATTGTTGTCATCATCGCTTGCGATGGACGGCTATTATTACACTGATTGTGATAGTAAGTTTACTCTGATATTGATAGTAAGTTTACTCTGATATTGATAGAAAGTTTACTCTGATATTGATAGTAAGTTTACTCTGATATTGATAGTAAGTTTACTCTGATATTGATAGAAAGTTTACTCTGATATTGATAGTAAGTTTACTCTGATATTGATAGTAAGTTTACTCTGATATTGATAGAAAGTTTACTCATATAATTATAGTAAGTTTACTCTGATATTGATAGTAAGTTTACTCTGATATTGATAGTAAGTTTACTCTGATATTGATAGTAAGTTTACTCTGATTGTGATAGTAAGTTTACTCTGATATTGATAGTAAGTTTACTCTGATATTGATAGTAAGTTTACTCTGATATTGATAGAAAGTTTACTCTAATATTGATAGTAAGTTTACTCTGATTGTGATAGTAAGTTTACTCTGATACATATTGATAGTAAGTTTACTCTGATATTGATAGTAAGTTTACTCTGATATTGATAGAAAGTTTACTCTGATATTGATAGTAAGTTTACTCTGATATTGATAGTAAGTTTACTCTGATATTGATAGTAAGTTTACTCTGATACATATTGATAGTAAGTTTACTCTGATATTGATAGTAAGTTTACTCTGATATTGATAGTAAGTTTACTCTGATATTGATAGTAAGTTTACTCTGATATTGATAGTAAGTTTACTCTGATATTGATAGTAAGTTTACTCTGATATTGATAGTAAGTTTACTCTGATATTGATAGTAAGTTTACTCTGATATTGATAGTAAGTCTACTCTGATATTGATAGTAAGTTTACTCTGATATTGATAGTAAGTTTACTCTGATATTGATAGTAAGTTTACTCTGATTGTGATAGTAAGTTTACTCTGATATTGATAGTATGTTTACTCTGATATTGATAGTAAGTTTACTCTGATATTGATAGTAAGTTTACTCTGATTGTGATACTAAGTTTACTCTGATATTGATAGTAAGTTTGCTCTGATATTGATAGTAAGTTTGCTCTGATATTGATAGTAAGTTTGCTCTGATATTGATAGTAAGTTTGCTCTGATATTGATAGTAAGTTTACTCTGATATTGATAGTAATTTTAATCTGATATTGATAGTAAGTTTACTCTGATACATAATGATAGTAAGTTTGATATGCTATTGATAGCGAAACACGTACAAACAAAGTACTATAGTTTTACAAAATAAAGAAACAGTGACGATAAACATCAACGTTTCGACCAAAAGGCCTTTAGCAAGCAAACGACTCAACAGGAGTGACGAATTTCAGAGAACACTTACAAATGGACGATAACGGAAACATGCAAATGTATATAATGAAAATATGGGAATAAAAACGAATAACGAAATGAGTGCAACACAAAACTAGAAGTGAAAAAGAAGAGAAACAATATATAATCAAGTGAAAATATAAATTATATATATGAAACAAATACACATATAGATTACAAGGCATGAGATGAGAAAGTACTAAGAAGCATAGGAATATAATGCTTTGAGTCCAAGAGACCGCAAGGTACCATATAACGAAATAAAACGGTTCTCCAGAGTAAATCGATTACGATCATCAGAGGAACACGATCGGATGGCTGTGACCTAGACATCGCAAGCTCCTGAATGGCCAGTATCATTGAAATGGGTAGCTACAGTGGTCATAGAGCATTGGCGTATATCGCGCAAGTGTTGGGCGAATCGGTCACTGAGTCTCTTGCCGGTGTCCCCAATATAGGCCTTGTTGAACCGCTTGCAGATAATGGTATAGGTAATATTCCGGGACTCGCACGTGAAACTGTCTTCAATAACGAACGTGGCTTTTGGAAAAGACACAGTGCGGGTCTGTATTACATAAGCACACGTGTTGCAGCGCCAACGGCCACACTGGATGGTGCCAAAATGACTCTGTATATTAGGCTTGAGGCGACTGTGAACCATCATATCCTTAAGACTTCTGTCCCTTCTGTACGCCACCAAATGATAGTGTTGGAAGATTGATCGTGTCTCAGGATCAGACTGAAGAATGGAGAGATGACGGAATAAGACTTTCTTCACAAGGGAACTATGAGGGTGGAAAGTTAAGACAAGTTTCACCCTGTCAGAATTGGAAGTTCTATGCTGGTTAGAGAGAGCCTCCTGGCAAGAAATTTGCTGAACTATCACTATCAGCCTATCCACCATCACTACATCAGTATACTACACGCCTACTGATGCACATATTTTTCTTCTTTATACCTCTTCCCATTCCCAGGCTAGGCGTGACTCTTTACCATTCTCTCAACTCTTGCAATTTTGTCGCCTCTGTAGCGAGGACGATAACTTTCTCGATAGAGCTCACGAGATGCTTGATTTCTTCCGTAAGCGCTTATACCCGGATAAAATTGCTTGCATCTGCTATGCGGAGCGTTCAGAAAATTTCTCGCCAGGAGGCTCTCTCTAACCAGCATAGAACTTCCAATTCTGACAGGGTGAAATTTGTCTTAACTTTCCACCCTCATAGTTCCCTTGTGAAGAAAGTCTTATTCCGTCATCTCTCCATTCTTCAGTCTGATCCTGAGACACGATCAATCTTCCAACACTATCCTTTGGTGGCGTACAGACGGGACAGAATTCTTAAGGATATCACAGTCGCCTCAAGCCTAATATTCAGAGTCATTTTGGCACCATCCAGTGTGGAGGTCGGCGCTGCAACACGTGTGCTTATGTACTACAGACCCGCACTGTGTCTTTTCCAAAAGCCACGTTTGTTATTGAAGACAGTTTCACGTGCGAGTTCCGGAATATTATCTATGCAATTATCTGCAAGCGTTGCAACAAGGCCTATATTGGGGAAACCCGCAAGAGACTCAGTGACGGTTTCGCTCAACACTTGCGCGATATACGCCAATGCTCTGTGACCCTGTAGCTACCCATTTCAATGATACTGGCCATTCAGGAGCTTGCGATGTCCAGGTTACAGACATCCGATCGTGTTCCTCTGATGATCGTAGTCGATTTACTCTGGAGAACCGTTTTATTTCGTTATATGGTACCTTGCGGTCTCTTGCACTCAAAGCATTACATTTATATGCTTCTTAGTACTTTCTCATCTCATGCCTTGTAATCTATATGTGTATTTGTTTCATATATATAATTTATATTTTCACTTGATTGTATATTGTTTCTCTTCTTTTTCACTTCTAGTTTTGTGTTGCACTCATTTCGTTATTCGTTTTTATTCCCATATTTTCATTATATACATTTGCATGTTTCCGATATCGTCCATTTGTAAGTGTTCTCTGAAATTCGTCACTCCTGTTGTGTCGTTTGCTTGCTAAAGGCCTTTTGGTCGAAACGTTGCTGTTTATCGTCACTGTTTCTTTATTTTGTAAAACTATAGTACTTTGTTTGTACGTGTTTCGCTATTTACCAAGTTTTACTGGAGTCTTCTCCTTTTATGCTAATGATAGTATGTTTACTTTGAAACATATTGATAGTAAGTTTACTCTGATATTGATTGTAAGTTTACTCTGATATTGATAGAAAGTTTACTCTGATATTGATAGTTAGTTTACTCTGATTGTGATAGTAAGTTTACTCTGATATTGATAGTAAGTTTACTCTGATATTGAAAGAAAGTTTACTCTGATATCGATAGAAAGTTTACTCTGATGTTGATAGTAAGTTTACTCTGATATTGATAGTAAGTTTACTCTAATATTGATAGTAAATTTGTTCTGATATTAATAGTAAGTTTACTCTGATATTGATAGTAAGTTTACTCTGATTGTGATAGTAAGTTTACTCTGATATTGATAGTAAGTTTACTCTGATATTGATAGAAAGTTTACTCTGATATTGATAGAAAGTTTACTCTGATATCGATAGAAAGTTTACTCTGATGTTGATAGTAAGTTTACTCTGATATTGATAGTAAGTTTAGTCTGATACATATTGATAGAAAGTTTACTCTAATATTGATAGTAAGTTTGTTCTGATATTAATAGTAAGTTTACTCTGATATTGATAGTAAGTTTGCTCTGATATTGATAGTAAGTTTACCCTCATATTGATAGTAAGTTTACTCTGATATTGATAGAAAGTTTACTGTGATATTGATAGAAAGTTTACTCTGATATCGATAGAAAGTTTACTCTGATATTGATAGAAAGTTTACTCTGATATCGATAGAAAGTTTACTCTGATATTGATAGTAATTTTACTCTGATATTGATAGTAAGTTTACTCTGATATTGATAGTAAGTTTACTCTGATATTGATAGTAAGTTTACTCTGATACATATTGATAGAAAGTTTACTCATATAATTATAGTAAGTTTACTCTGATACATATTGATAGAAAGTTTACTTATATAATTATAGTAAGTTTACTCTGATATTGATAGTAAGTTTACTCCGAAAAGATAGATAACATATTGAAGATCGGATACTAGACACACAATAAGATAACATAATGAAGATCGGATACTTGATAGACAATAAGATAACATAATGAAGATCGGATACTAGACACACAATAAGATAACATAATGAAGATGGGATACTTGATACACAATACGATAACATATTGAAGATCGGATACTAGACACACAATTAGATAACATATTGAAGATGGGATACTTGATACACAATACGATAACATATTGAAGATCGGATACTAGACACACAATTAGATAACATATTGAAGATGGGATACTTGATACACAATAAGATAACATAATGAAGATGTGATACTAGACACACAATAAGATAACATAATGAAGATCGGATACTTGACTCACAATAAGATAACATATTGAAGATGGGATACTATAGCGGCAGAGCCAGCCAGTCTGTCTGCTCTCTCATTGCCAACGACACCAATGTGCCCCGGAATATAGACAAGTGTAATTCTGCAAATTGTTGACACCTGCAGTAATTCAGTCCATTGCCTGCGCACCGAACCAGCCTCCACCTTTCGGATCATACGCAATGAGTCACTCAGAATGCACGCATGAGTGTAGTTTTGTGGGTCTAGCCAGAGTAGTGTATTGGTCACCGCCAGTACCTCCATTGTCAAGCTGCTTGTTGTCATACTAAATGCACCACTGGCTTCCTTGACCATTCTGCCACATGAGCTTGCAGAGCAGGCCCATGCAGATTTTTCGTGACGAACTACCGATCCATCAGTGTAAATCACAACGTCTTCTGCATTGCAGTTTTCATCGATGATGGCTTTGACGTCTGCATTCAACGCCATTGGAGATCGATTTCCCTCTCTGCAACCTTTGTTACAAGAGCACAAGAAGGCGTTGCTCAATGTTAGCAGCCGCCATGATTCTCACTGTGGATAGTGCGTTGCGAGCATTGGCAATAACTTGGTCGATATGGTCCCTAAAGCATAGACTGCGATTAAAATGTTACACCCAAGTAACACATAGATTCTGTTCGGGTGAGTGTATGTCCATCTAACGTAACGTGTGGTGTGTCAGACTTCACAATGTGATTATTTAGGAGAACCATGATAGCACAGCTTTGGTATGGTTTATCGATGCACCAGAAACATCACACCAGGCCATTATGCGGTTCAGTTGTTCCTGGAGTTTATTAGCAATTTCATCCCTGTTTCTCCCCTGTTTGTACACCATGATGTCGTCTGCAAATGACAGTGTTCGTTCCCTGCCAGATAATTGCTGCTTCGTAATCATTATGGTGAATACATTGAATAGTACTGGAGATAGCGGAGACCCTGGTGTAGGCCCGGTGAAATTTTTGTCTGCACAGAGTACCAATTACCACACCTGAGTGCCACTTTCCTCTCGAACAGGGCCCTTGCAATCCATCTTATGAGCAATATATCGATTTTGAGTAGCGTGAGCATTTGTATAAGGTATGTGATATAGTTAGTATTATGTTTTAGTTAATTAAGTTGTTTGTGTACATGTTTGTTCTTGATAAAGGTCTAAGCATCGAAACGTCGAGTGTTGTTTATTTTAATATTTTATCATTAATTTTTCACTATCTTATGTAATATACCTATCTTCGTAATATATGTAATATACATATGCCTATACCTGTCTTCGTTTAATCGCCTATTTGCTGAGTATTACCGCAGCCCCCAAACGATTTTCTCCCGATCTGATCTGATCTAATCACCTCCGATTTGATGATTTTCATACATCGCTCTATACCGAACACAGGTGAGGAAATTGCGTTGTTGGTGTAACGGCAATTTATCGCGCGCCATGTTGACGCCGGAGCGTGTGTTGTGCTGTTACAACGAGTGTTCCGGCCGCTCTCCTGAGTGTAGGTTTACATTCCCACAGTCAGCACAGAGTTGCGAGAATTAACACTGGTGTGGGATACTTGACACACAATAAGATAGAAAGCACATTGAAGATGTGATACTTGACACTTAATAGCCGTCCATCGCAAACGATGATGACAACAATCTCAGACGTGTGCTGCTGCACCTCTCTGGTGTGTGCGGAGGTGACTGTAGAGTCCGATCCTAGAACATAATCCCCTACCACAGGTGGGGCATACATGATCAAGGTTATACATGTGTGTGTTGTGTGCTCTGTCTTTTCGCGCAGCTTGTTTTCTCTGTGCCTCAACAATACGATGATTCTAAGCCATGTGGGTTCCTCTTTTGTTGTTAGAGCGCCACATTTGGCGATCTTGCGCAAGGGATTCCCAGCACGTGGTGTCTATATCGAAGCATTTCAGAGACACTTTTAGAAAGCGTTTTTTTCTGTTCACCAGCTAAACGTTTGCCCCCTTCAAGTTCGCCAAACGTCAGCTGTTTTGGGATGCGTTTATCAGGCATTCGAGCAACGTGACCTGCCCATCTCACTTGGACCTTCTGCAGCAGGGTGTTGACGCTTGAGATTTTTGCTCTTGTGAGGACCTCGCTGTCTGGAATTTTGTCCTGCCAGTTTATTTTTAGTATTCTGCGTAGACAGCTTGTGTGGAAGTGGTTTAATTTTCTTGCGTGTCTGCTATACACTGTCCATGTCTCGCTTGCGTACAGCAGCGTGGTTAGCACTATGGCCTGGTAAACTTTCAGCTTTGTGGCTATGCTTATCCCATTCCGCTCCCAGACACAATATGATAGATAACATAATGAAGATCGGATACTAGACACACAATAAGATAACATAATGAAGATGTGATACTAGACACACAATAAGATAACATATTAAAGATCGGATACTAGACACACAATAAGATAACATATTGAAGGTCGGATACTAGACACACAATAAGATAACATAATGAAGATCGGATACTAGACACACAATAAGATAACATATTAAAGATCGGATACTTGACTCACAATAAGAAAACATATTGAAGATCGGATACTAGACACACAAAAAGATAGTTAGCACGTTGTGAATAATTTCAATGTTAAAGAAAATTAACAAGCTAGCAAATATTGAAATATAAAACATATGTGCAATGACACGACGACTGCTCGGAAAGAACGATTATTATCTAACCAAAGCAGACCCCAACAGCAACGTAGTGAAATAAAGAACGGGTTTTTATCTTATATTTCAGAAAGAAATTCTGAATCAGTGTACTACAAATGAAAACACAAAAATGGTTGAACTTTCTTTACATGGACAGAATAGCACAATATTAAAATATACAAAAGTAAGATATGCTGACAAGTCAGCAGGGATCTCTTCTAGTAGTAATTAAACTTAAGCTTGCATGGTTCCGACATTTGAACAGACATGACCCCCTCTCAAAAACAGTACGGAAAAGAGAAGAATTGGCTAATAGCATTGGGAATTGGTCAGAACATGACTTTTACACACTCACCCGTTTTGCAGAGGAAATAAATAATTGTTGAAGTTTTTGCATTGGCAATTCTGTCTCTTCCCCATCTAAAAGCAATAATGGATTATTTATGATTATTATTGTAATAACGTAACTACAGTATGTTACAATTGTCTTCTTCTTGTCTCCCTTTAGGAGAGCAGTTCTGAACCAACTGCTCAACAATCAAAACGACACCACACCCTACGATCCCAGAGTACCACCTGACTATGAGGAAGGTAATAGTTTCACTTGTGTTTCTTTATACAATTCATGCATCTTATCTAAATATAAACTTTTTTTAAAAGTAAGTTTAACTACGACTGTAACAATACACCTAGCATGAGCCACGCTTATATCAAAATGAAAAAAAATCAGCGCAGTTCACCCATTTGGGAAGCAATTTTGACTGAATGGGAAAAAATAATTATGCCACGAATTGTCAAAGTAATATCAACTTTAAAAACATAAATAAAATCAGAAATTTTAAATTAATATAGTTTGAAAGCTAAATTATTAATTTGAAATTTCAATGTTGCCTCAATTCTAGTAGTATATACCGACGAGAGTTGGAAAATGACTAAATATATAGAAAGCATGTTGAATGCTTTGTAAATAAATATATGTGAACAATAAAGAGAATAAAAGTTGTTGAGTTCAAGAAAGGGGATGATATCAGAGAAATGTCTAGTTAACCACTAGTAATGTGATGATATCAGAGAAATGTCTAGTTAACCACTAGTAATGTGATGATATCAGAGAAATGTCTAGTTAACCACTAGTAATGTGATGATATCAGAGAAATGTCTAGTTAACCACTAGTAATGTGATGATATCAGAGAAATGTCTAGTCAACCACCAGTAAATGTGATGATATCAGAGAAATGTCTAGTTAACCACTAGTAATGTGATGATATCAGAGAAATGTCTAGTCAACCACCAGTAAATGTGATGATATCAGAGAAATGTCTAGACAACCACCAGTAAATGTGATGATATCAGAGAAATGTCTAGTCAACCACCAGTAAATGTGATGATATCAGAGAAATGTCTAGTCAACCACCAGTAAATGTGATGATATCAGAGAAATGTCTAGTCAACCACCAGTAAATGTGATGATATCAGAGAAATGTCTAGTCAACCACCAGTAAATGTGATGATATCAGAGAAATGTCTAGTCAACCACCAGTAAATGTGATGATATCAGAGAAATGTCTAGTCAACCACCAGTAAATGTGATGATATCAGAGAAATGTCTAGTTAACCATCAGTAAATTGATGATATCGGAAATGCTAATATACAGCGTAATGCGTAAAAAATATGATATAAAAAGAGAATAATGTTGAGTTCAAGAAATGTGATGATATCAGAGAAATGTCTAGTTAACCACTAGTAATGTGATGATATCAGAGAAATGTCTAGTTAACCACTAGTAATGTGATGATATCAGAGAAATGTCTAGTCAACCACTAGTAAATGTGATGATATCAGAGAAATGTCTAGTCAACCACTAGTAAATGTGATGATATCAGAGAAATGTCTAGTCAACCACCAGTAAATGTGATGATATCAGAGAAATGTCTAGTTAACCATCAGTAAATGTGATGATATCAGAGAAATGTCTAGTCAACCACCAGTAAATGTGATGATATCAGAGAAATGTCTAGACAACCACCAGTAAATGTGATGATATCAGAGAAATGTCTAGTTAACCATCAGTAAATGTGATGATATCAGAGAAATGTCTAGTCAACCACCAGTAAATGTGATGATATCAGAGAAATGTCTAGTTAACCATCAGTAAATGTGATGATATCAGAGAAATGTCTAGTTAACCACTAGTAATGTGATGATATCAGAGAAATGTCTAGTTAACCACTAGTAAATGTGATGATATCAGAGAAATGTCTAGTTAACCACTAGTAAATGTGATGATATCAGAGAAATGTCTAGTTAACCATCAGTAAATGTGATGATATCAGAGAAATGTCTAGTCAACCACCAGTAAATGTGATGATATCAGAGAAATGTCTAGTTAACCATCAGTAAATGTGATGATATCAGAGAAATGTCTAGTTAACCACCAGTAAATGTGATGATATCAGAGAAATGTCTAGTTAACCATCAGTAAATGTGATGATATCAGAGAAATGTCTAGACAATCGCTAGTTATCATCATCATCTTCTTCTTTCTTCTTTTGTCGTCACACTACTACCGGGTTGTTGCCCAGTATCGTCACACTGCTACCGGGTTGTTGCCTAGTGTCGTCACACTGCTACCGGGTTGTTGCCCAGTGTCGTGGTTTTCTGTTTTTGTCTTACGCTGTTCTGGTGGCTTGTGTGATTATTATCTTTGCTTTTTCACAGGATTCTGCTACGCCATCTAACCATCTTTTCCGTGGTCTTCCTCTTGCCTTTTTCCCGATGTTCTGTTGTAGAAGACTCTGTATACTGTGGAGTTTGGATGCATTCTTATTAAGTGGCCAAACCACTTCATTCTTTGTTTATCTATGTAATTCAAGCACGGTTTTGTGCCAACTTTCTTTCTTATACTGATGTTGGTGATTCTGTCTTTTCTTGTGTTGGTAATTTTTCTCAGGCAACGCATTTCACATGTAGTTATTTTTTGTGACTGCGTTAAGATCATCATCATCATCAACCACTAGTAATAACTTTTAATTTTAATGTAGATATGTTTGGCATGCTCTGAGAAGAAATGATCAAACAATCATAAATGGGGCTTTGAAGTGAGGGGAGACAAATGGTTCAATAAAAACGCTGAAACAAGCTTAACTGGAAGAATCTATAGATATCGCATTTAATTTTATAAAAGAGTATTGAACGAGTCGTCCAGGATAGAGCGATATAGAGAAATTGCTTGTAAGTCATATGTAACGTGTAGCAGCAACAACGGAATACAATAGTGGTTAATGACATGGTTAATGACATGGTTAACGACATGGTTAACGACATGGTTAACGACATGGTTAACGACATGGTTAACGACATGGTTAACGACATGGTTAACGATGTTAACGACAAAGTTAATGACATGGTTAATGACATGGATTGAGTTAAGAGTGCTCATGTTTTTTTTTTAATTTTCTTTTATTGTCTTAAAAAACGATGTCCGCAAATATTGTTCCTTCTATCACATTACGTGAGGGAACTCTTTTTCATACCCTGAGGTTATCAGTTATCAGTTATATGAAGACTATCATCATAGCACTCCGGACATGTCCATAGGTGCTCCGATCTCCGCCTCAGCAAATCCAGCAGCGTTCAGCGACCCAACACGCCAGTTCGATGTTGATTAATCAATCTGTTTGCATATTTAATATGTCGTTCTTTTCGGGCTGCACCAATATTGACACCCATCTCTTTCAATCTGGTCAGCGAGTGGAATTCACAGCCCTGAAACTCCTCTGTTCGGAAAGACTCTCTAAATGCGTAAAGAATGTCATTTCGATCCATTGCAGCTCCCTCTGATATTGTAGCCAATCAAGCCAATCTATCAGCTCGTTCATTACCCCTAACTCATGCGTGTCGAGGGACAAAAATGAAGGTGATTTCTCTGATCATTGTCTGTACCAGTACCTCCACCCAGTTGCGTCTCACCATTCCTGATTCGACTTTACGAATCATGGTCATGTAGTTACTGAATATGAAAACACGAGAGTAATTGTGAGATGCCAACCAGTTCACCGTCTCCGTAACCGCCCGAACCTCCATTGTCAAGCTACTTGTGGTTGTTGCGTAGGTCCCACTGGCCTCTCTTATTATTTTTCCTCCTGAGCGTGCTGAAAATACCCACGCACAGCGTTGTTGGCGAATGACTGAACCATCGGTGTAAATAACCACATTTGTATCATTGATGATGTCATTCAAGAGAGCCTCCACCTTCACGTTTAGCAGTGATAGATTATTTTGTTCACAGTTTTTCTTAATAGATGTTTAAAAGTTTAAATAGATGTAATAACGGTGAAAGCAGTCGGAAATTGAGGCGGCACATCAATCCATTCCTCTCCTGTTTCAATTCCGGAAGGATCACATATTTTCATAAGCGTATCTTCCGCCTGACTCAGCCATGATCTGCCTCTCATGAGTCTACATCCTTTTTCCTTAATGAGTTCTTCATGGAGAGGTTGTTCCTTGTTTGCATTGATTCTTAGATATGATCGAACCCTCCAAGTTTCAATTCTGTTAGCAATAGTTGGGAGATCAAGAAGGAATCGCATTGACACTCCTGGTGTATCTTTGGTGCATCCAAGAATGATGCGCATAGCCTCATTCTGAATTCTTTCCAGCCTCACTGTTTGCGTAGGACTAATTGTTAGGAGAGCGCATGCATATTCTATACATGACAGAACAATACCTTGGTACAAGAGCACAAGAAGACGTTGCTCAATGTTAGCAGCCGCCATGATTCTCAGTGCGGATAGTGTGTTGCGAGCCTTGGCAATAACTTGGTCGAATATGGTCCCTAAAGCATAGACTGCGATCAAATTTTACACCCAAATAACTCATAGATGCTGTTCGGGTGAGTGTATGTCCATCTATCTTAACATGTGGTGTGTCAGACTTCACAATGTGATTATTTAGGGAGAACCATGATAGCACAGCTTTGGTATGGTTTATCGATGCACCAGAAACATCACACCAGGCCATTATGCGGTTTAGTTCTTCCTGGAGTTTATTAGCAATTTCATCCCTGTTTCTCCCCTGTTTGTACACCATGATGTCGTCTGCAAATGACAGTGTTCGTTCCCTGCCAGATAATTGCTGCTTCGTAATCATTATGGTGAATACATTGAATAGTACTGGAGATAGTGGAGACCCCTGGTGTAGGCCCGGTGAAATTTTTGTCTGCACAGAGTACCAATTACCACATCTGAGTGTCACTTTCCTCTCGAACAGGGCCCTTGCAATCCATCTTATGAGCAATGTATTGATTTTGAGTAGCGTGAGCATTTGTATAATGTATGTGATTGGAACTTTGTTGTAAGCATCCTCGAGATCTAGTACAACAGCACAAGTCTCCAAACAAGCCTGGAAGCCTTCAAACACGTCATAGGAAAAGATCGATGCATTGTTCATAGTTCATAGTTCATAAGTACGGTTCCAACTTCACTGCAACGGGTCACCCCATAATTGCTCCGTTCCTGTGCCAATGAAAATCACACGAAATGCTAACAACTGTGAAATGTTTCCTGTATGAACTAATTCCAGAATGAAACAGCCGCGTACCACCACAAAAAGTAACCGGCACCGTATAAAATGCATATGGCCGTCGCTAATGTAGCAACACAAAACTGTTCATCACTTGAATTGCAATTCTTGTCGAGGGGAACATCAATCATGACAAAATCCAGCTTTCTGCACTCGCAATATAACTGCATACGGCAGATTGAGCTTGTTCGTCATAACCGCTGTCCGCCATTTTCTGAATACACACTAACACACAACAAACGCACGGTTGACACAGCAAAAGCATTCCATGTAATATTCATAGCTCACAGCGTTGCTCAAGCACTAACTCAGTAGCTCGGCAAACGAAACCGGAAAATACTCGACCAAACATGTCGGAAATGCGCTAGCAAAGTCGTGTTCAGAATCAAACAGTTCTGACTCTGAATGGCCCTCCAGCATTCCGCCATTGCTGACCAGGTTTTTTTCATATCATAAAATATGTTACCACCTTTCTCCCTACACCTGATAGTTTTGTTACAAACTACAAAAATAAGAACATGCAAACTTGTCATATTTAATGTAAAATGCATAAAATAACATGATGTGTGAAGAGAAACTAACTGCACACACACCAACCAACACACAAACAGACAGAATGCTTGTCAACCATTTTATATTTACATATTGCTTTTGTTTCTCTGGAAAAACTACATGAGAACTAGTCAACTGACATCTGTTCCTACATGAGAACTAGTCAACTGACATCTGTTTCTACATGAGAACTAGTCAACTGACATCTGTTTCTACATGAGAACTAGTCAACTGACATCTGTTCCTACATGAGAACTAGTCAACTGACATCTGTTCCTACATGAGAACTAGTCAACTGACATCTGTTTCTACATTGATTAAATAGTTTGTACATACCATATACTAGACATCAAGTAGTCATGAGAGAACCAACTAATGACTTGTATATGGACATTAGTTGAGCATTCCAGTACAAACAAATAATAATTATACAAAATAGAATCTGAGATGGGAAACTAGCAGCAGACTATGCCTGGCTATCATGGGCAGGAGATATGTATAATGAAAGACATGGTTGTTCTGATATTTATATGCATACTTGTACCAGAGCAAAAGTTAGTACCAAGCATTCTTTGTATGGGAAGTTGTATGGGACAGGGATAGGGGGTGCATGCACATGCATGTTTGTATGCAAGTTGTGTGTGTGGGAAGGGTGTGTGTGTGTGCACACAAGCATGTGGGTGTGTATATGAGGATGTATGCATGCCAAACTCTGATATTGATCCAACCTCAAAAAGACAAATCTGTACAACAACAGAGTCAGATCTACACACTACTAAACACACGGTAAACTTTGATTTTGATTAAGTCATACACCAGTCTCATCTATGAGGAACACACTCAGATCTCTACAGGGACACAATCACAAGAACAGTCAGATCTCTACAAGAACACAGTCCCAAGTACAGTTAAATTTCTACAAGAACACAGTCCCAAGTACAGTCAGATCTCTACAAGAACACAGTCCCAAGTACAGTCAGATCTCTACAAGAACACAGTCCCAAGTACAGTTAGATCTCTACAAGAACACAGTCCCAAGTACAGTTAAATCTCTACAAGAACACAGTCCCAAGTACAGTTAAATCTCTACAAGAACACAGTCCCAAGTACAGTCAGATCTCTACAAGAACACAGTCAGATCTCTACAAGAACACAGTCAGATCTCTACAAGAACACAGTCAGATCTCTACAAGAACACAGATCTCTACAACACAGTCCCAAGAACACAGTTAGATATCTACAAGAACACAGTCCCAAGAACACAGTCATATCTCTACAAGAACACAGTCCCAAGAACACAGATCTCTACAACACAGTCCCAAGAACACAGTCAGATCTCTACAACACAGTCCCAAGAACACAGTCAGATCTTTACAACACAGTCCCAAGAACACAGTCAGATCTCTACAAGAACACAGTCAGATCTCTAAAAGAACACAGTCCCAAGAACACAGTCAGATCTCTACAACACAGTCCCAAGAACACAGTCAGATCTCTAAAAGAACACAGTCCCAAGAACACAGTCAGATCTCTACAAGAACACAGTCAGATCTCTACAACACAGTCCCAAGAACACAGTCAGATCTCTACAAGAACACAGTCAGATCTCTACAAGAACATAGTCAGATCTCTACAAGAACACAGTCAGATCTCTAAAAGAACACAGTCCCAAGAACACAGTCAGATCTCTACAAGAACACAGTCAGATCTCTACAAGAACACAGTCAGATCTCTACAACACAGTCCCAAGAACACAGTCAGATCTCTACAAGAACACAGTCAGATCTCTACAACACAGTCCCAAGAACACAGTCAGATCTCTACAACACAGTCCCAAGAACACAGTCAGATCTCTACAACACAGTCCCTAGAACACAGTCAGATCTCTACAACACAGTCCCAAGAACACAGTCAGATCTCTACAACGCAGTCCCAAGAACACAGTCAGATCTCTACAAGAACACAGTCAGATCTCTACAACACAGTCCCAAGAACACAGTCAGATCTCTACAACACAGTCCCAAGAACAGTCAGATCTCTACAACACAGTCCCAAGAACAGTCAGATCTCTACAACACAATCCCAAGAACAGTCAGATCTCTACAACACAGTCCCAAGAACAGTCAGATCTCTACAACACAGTCCCAAGAACAGTCAGATCTCTACAACACAGTCCCAAGAACAGTCAGATCTCTACAACACAATCCCAAGAACACAGTCAGATCTCTACAAGAACACAGTCAGATCTCTACAACACAGTCCCAAGAACACAGTCAGATCTCTACAACACAGTCCCAAGAACAGTCAGATCTCTACAAGGACACAGTCCCAAGTACACAGTCAGATCTCTACAAGGACACAGTCCCAAGACACAGTCAGATCTCTACAAGACACAGTCGATCTCTACAAGAGCACAGTCAGATCTCTACAAGAACACAGTCAGATCTCTACAAGAACACAGTCAGATCTCTACAAGAACACAGTCAGATCTCTACAAGACACAGTCGATCTCTACAAGAGCACAGTCGGATCTCTACAAGAGCACAGTCAGATCTCTACAAGAACACAGTCAGATCTCTACAAGAACACAGTCAGATCTCTACAAGAACACAGTCAGATCTCTACAAGAGCACAGTCATATCTCTACAAGAGCACAGTCAGATCTCTACAAGAACACAGTCAGATCTCTACAAGAACACTGTCAGATCTCTACAAGAGCACAGTCAGATCTCTACAAGAACACAGTCAGATCTCTGCAGGGACACATTCAGATCTCTACAGGGACACAGTCAGATCTCTACAGGGACACCGTGAAGATTTATCTCGACTTTCCCTACTAGAGGTTGATCAACATAATGACAATGATTGACTGGACCAGTATGTCTTGATACAAACAACACTTGACCAACAAGTGACATATACAACTCTAACACCAACTATCAGACAGCAATGTATGTACACAAAAGAAATGTTTAGAGTATTCAAGGATATAGAGCGACACAGTTTCAACTTTTTATTTTATTTTCTATTCTATCAAAGACTTGTGATTTCAATCAGAAAATTGTAAATGACACTGTACATCGATGCATTAAGTTTCTTTATTCCGCCTGTATGCGCCGAGGGTGGAAGGAAACATGCGACGTTCCTTCAAATCCCGATCGAGCCTATATGCCACTAATTTTTCCAGAAGCCTGCCCACTGTGTTCTGCATTGCAAATATTCTAAAACCGCTTATGTGTTTGTGATTCTTGTTAGGTTTTGCCAGTGGTATTAAATAACTGTGTAGCCATTCCTCCCTGATCTTGCCATTTTTTAAACTAGTTTTGAATTCTTTACTAAGCTCATTCATGTCTTCGTCCGATATCCTGCTTATGTCACTGTATTAGATACCATCGGGGCCTGGTGCAGTATTGTGTGATCTCTTAAGCATTGCACGTATTTCATCACTCGTGAATTCAAGATCGTCATTCCACTCCGTGTCGACACAATGCTCCGATAACAGGGAAATGATATTGAGTCTTGCTTCCTATCATTTCGATTCGTCTGTTGAATAAAATGATCCAGAAATGCCATTCCTTTAGCTTCATCAGTTTTTCATAAGCGGATATCTCCAAGACATATCCTTTCGTGCCAATGGCGGCACATAGGGCAGAGGTTTTAGATCTCACTATAAGGTTTACATAAAATTACTGCACATACTGTACAGGATGGAAGTGAAAAGATAGATGATAAAAAGTATTTTGCTACCAACACTTTGTTACCAGTGCCAAACTTGGTCTCTTATAGCAACACACCACAGAAAGCTCACCACGTGTGACATGAAATGCTTGAGGAAGGCAGTGGGTGTCACCAGGGAAGATAGACTACGAGATGAGGACATCAGAAGCAGAGTGGGCATAACTTCATGCACCGAATACTTGAAAGACAACAAATGCAGTGATTTGGACATTTAATGAGAATGCAATACAACCGACCACCAATAACAGCATGCAATAAAAAGAGATCGCGTACTAGAGCTAAGGGAAGACCAAGATAAAGATGGATAGACCATCCCAAGACCACACTACATAAACACGGATATAACACAATAAGGGCGACTCATCTGGCCCTAGAACACAAATTAATGTTCCCTACGCTGAACGGCAAGAGTGGACAGCCAACTCCATCTTCCACCTGGGAATAGATAATAGACAATGGCATATAATTATCCGAATACGTCTTGGCACAATTTTAAATCGATATCTGACTTCCTGGGTTATTGAAAAATGCCCTTGAAATGTATGAGTCAATGACACTGCGGGCACTTTGTTCAAGTTAAATAGAACAGAATAAGGAATACCTGTGACTTTCTTTCTAACTAGTATTCAAAATTTAGTTTATAGTAATTGTACAAATGTTAGAGTCGATGACTGATGAGGAGTAGGAATTGGACAGCTAGACAAGAAGTTCTTGCATTCAAGTTGTCAAAGTTCGTTCAAAAGAATACACCATAAGTATAAGCATTATTAATCTCGTCTGGTAGGGAATAAATTGCTAAGCAAGATCATAGTGCAGGACAAATTGCAAGGGTGAAAGGTCAGAATGAGGAGCCCTAAAAGGATGAATTCCAGCTTATGATGAAGACGCAACGATAGGTATGTAAGTACGTCCTCTAAATACAAGCATAGAAGGAATAAGTCTAGAACTGTCTTGACTTTCAGAAGGAAGCAGTATTCGTGTTTATTCATTTGATATAGGAAGGAGGTATGAAGGACATATTTTCGTGTATTCATGAAAATAGAAGAGAATTAAGTATGAACGTTAATTTGGTGAATGTATGATTTTTGTCTTTCTCAGTTTAGTTCTGGTATTTAAAATAAGCCCCTTGTATATAATTCTGTTAGAATAATGTGGTGTATGTGGCGTAGAAACAAGGGGATTGTCTTTTGCTGTAAAACGTACTCGGTTCCTTCCCGTCTTGGAGATATCCGACTATTTTTCCATATATCCATCAACTTAATGTAGTTGAGATTGACCACTTACTCCCATCAACTTAATGTAGTTGAGATTGACCACTTACTCCCATCAACTTAATGTAGTTGAGATTGACCACTTACTATCCATCAACTTAATGTAGTTGAGATTGACCACTTACTATCCATCAACTTAATGTAGTTGAGATTGACCACTTACTCCCATCAACTTAATGTAGTTGAGATTCACCACTTACTCCCCATCAACTTAATGTAGTTGAGATTGACCACTTACTATCCATCAACTTAATGTAGTTGAGATTGACCACTTACTCCCATCAACTTAATGTAGTTGAGATTGACCACTTACTCCCATCAACTTAATGTAGTTGAGATTGACCACTTACTATCCATCAACTTTATGTAGTTGAGATTGACCACTTACTATCCATCAACTTAATGTAGTTGAGATTGACCACTTACTCCCATCAACTTAATGTAGTTGAGATTGACCACTTACTCCCATAGAAGACGGACAATAAACGTAGGAACCGTGTTCAAGTTGAGGAAATAAAAAAAACTATTTCTAATTGAAAATTAATAAAAGTATATTGCAAAGCCGCTGAGCGGACACAGTTCACTGTAAGGTAGTTAGTTAGTTTGTTCCTTTCGTGCCAATGGCGGCACATAGGACAGAGGTTTTAGATCTCACTATAAGGTTTGCATAAAATTACTGCACATTTTTCACTATTCTAAAACGTACCTAATGGACACTCGCCGGTACTACGGAGTTTATGCACTGCTGCAGTGAGCGTCCAGTGGAAGAAAGAGATTGAAAGCCACATGATTTTTCACTGAAATGTAATAATGATGGTTATAGCAATCAATCAAGGAATCATCAGTCAGACTGTTGGAGAAATAAATCTTGATAGAATTCAAATGGAGAAATCAATTATAATTCTACAATTATATAATAAAAGTAAATTATTGCTTTATACAATTATATTAAAGATGTCAATTATTGCTTTATACAATTATATTAAAGATGTCAATTATTGCTTTATAGAATTATATTAAAGATGTCAATTATTGCTTTATACAATTATGTTAGAGATGCCAATTATTGCTTTATACAATTATATTAGAGATGCCAATTATTGCTTTATACAATTATATAATAAAAGTCAATTATTGCTTTATACAATTATATTAAAGATATCAATTATTGCTTTATACAATTATATTAAAGATGTCAATTATTGCTTTATAGAATTATATTAAAGATGTCAATTATTGCTTTATAGAATTATATTAAAGATGTCAATTATTGCTTTATACAATTATATTAGAGATGCCAATTATTGCTTTATACAATTATATAATAAAAGTAAATTATTGCTTTATACAATTATATTAAAGATGTCAATTATTGCTTTATACATTTATATTAAAGATGTCAATTATTGCTTTATAGAATTATATTAGAGATGTCAATTATTGCTTTATATAATTATATTAAAGATGTCAATTATTGCTTTATACAATTATATTAAAGATGTCAATTATTGCTTTATAGAATTATATTAAAGATGTCAATTATTGCTTTATAGAATTATATTAAAGATGTCAATTATTGCTTTATAGAATTATATTAAAGATGTCAATTATTGCTTTATACAATTATATTACAGATGCCAATTATTGCTTTATACAATTATATAATAAAAGTAAATTATTGCTTTATACAATTATATTAAAGATGTCAATTATTGCTTTATACATTTATATTAAAGATGTCAATTATTGCTTTATAGAATTATATTAGAGATGTCAATTATTGCTTTATAGAATTATATTAAAGATGTCAATTATTGCTTTATACAATTATATTAGAGATGTCAATTATTGCTTTACACAATTATATTAGAGATGTCAATTATTGCTTTATATCCACATCAAGGAGCATGAGATAACTCAGAAGGAAGGAGACACATATAATACAGGTGGATTTAACATGTAACCATGCGGGATGGATGTTTTGTCAATCATACACGCAATTTATGTGGAAATTCTTTGACAAAATAAAGATCTTTTCATATTTCACTAAAAATATTTAAAAATTGCAGTTTTCTCATAATTGGGATTTTCACTCATATATAGGAAGTGTTTAGCGAGTTAGTCTCAGTAACCATTCAAGATAGCAATATGACATTTTGCACGCATATAGATCAACCAATACTGTGGGTATTCAGATATAGAAATAACAGTTGTGAGAAATACATTTTTAAACACAATATTTATTTTAACCAGAAGTTCCTATTTTTTTGGGAAAATTGTATGTCTTATTCGTTACACTTCTATCAACTTGTTATATGTCCCAGAACAATCTTAATTTACTAGATAGCTAGCATTTTGGCTTATTTAACTAGTTCCATTTACTAGATAGCTAGCATTTTGGCTCATTTAACTAGTTCAATTGTAAAAATGAATAATTTTAACTAGTTTCGACTACTTACTGATTTTACGACAGTGTTTATAATCAAACCTCCGCCGTTTCCATGGCAACCCGAGAAGTAATCAATGTGAAATGTATATCCTATTTCATCTCAGATCACTATGGTACTACCTGATAAATAATATCTCATTCGACAAAGAAATATTGGAGTTAGCAACCGTTTGTCCTGTCTTCCCTCGTGGATATGAATTTAAGAGCGTCTTTTACTTGATCAGCGACCTCCTGTTTGATCAGGACACTGACCACACTCCTAAGAAGCGAATGAACTAATGGCCACGCAGTATCAACCTTTTTCATGTGTAATCTCACACATACAATGTGTTGTCTCGTTCCTACAATGTGTTGTCTCGCTCCTACAATGTGTTGTCTCGCTCCTACAATGTGTTGTCTCGCTTCTACAATGTGTTGTCTCGCTCCTATAATGTGTTGTCTCGCTCCTACAATGTGTTGTCTCGCTCCTACAATGTGTTGTCTCGCTCCTACAATGTGTTGTCTCGCACCTACAATGTGTTGTCTCGCTCCTACAATGTGTTGTCTCGCTTCTACAATGTGTTGTCTCGCTCCTACAATGTGTTGTCTCGCTCCTACAATGTGTTGTCTCGCTCCTACAATGTGTTGTCTCGCTCCTACAATGTGTTGTCTCGCTCCTACAATGTGTTGTCTCGCTCCTACAATGTGTTGTCTCGCTCCTACAATGTGTTGTCTCGCTCCTACAATGTGTTGCCCTCGCAGTTTCTACAATGTGTTGTCTCGCTCCTACAATGTGTGTCTCGTCTACAATGTGTTCTCCCTACAATGTGTTGTCTCGCTCCTACAATGTGTTGTCTCGCTCCTACAATGTGTTGTCTCGCCCTAAATGTGTGTCTGCTCCTACAATGTGTTGTCTCGCTCCTACAATGTGTTGTCTCGCTCCTACAATGTGTTGTCTCGCTCCTACAATGTGTTGTCTCGCTCCTACAATGTGTTGTCTCGCTCCTACAATGTGTTGTCTCGCTCCTACAATGTGTGTCTCGCTCCTACAATGTGTTGTCTCGCCCTAAATGTTGTCTCGCCTACAATGTGTTGTCTCGCTCCTACAATGTGTTGTCTCGCTCCTACAATGTGTTGTCTCGCTCTACAATGTGTTGTCTCGCTCCTACAATGTGTTGTCTCGCTCCTACAATGTGTTGTCTCGCTCCTGTTCTCACAATGTGTTGTCTCGCTCCTACAATGTGTTGTCTCGCTCCTAAAATTTGTGTCTGCTCTAAATGTCTGTCTGCTCCTACAATGTGTTGTCTCGCTCCTATAATGTGTGTCTCGCTCCTACAATGTGTTGTCTCGCTCCTATAATGTGTGTCTCGCTCCTACAATGTGTTGTCTCGCTCCTACAATGTGTTGTCTCGTTCCTATAATGTGTTGTCTCGCTCCTACAATGTGTTGTCTCGTTCCTACAATGTGTTGTCTCGCTCCTACAATGTGTTGTCTCGCTCCTACAATGTGTTGTCTCGCTTCTACAATGTGTTGTCTCGTTCCTACAATGTGTTGTCTCGCTCCTACAATGTGTTGTCTCGTCTCCTAATGTGTTGTCTCGCTCCTACAATGTGTTGTCTCGCTCCTATAATGTGTTGTCTCGCTCCTACAATGTGTTGTCTCGCTCCTATAATGTGTTGTCTCGCTCCTACAATGTGTGTCTCGCTCCTACAATGTGTTGTCTCGCTCCTATAATGTGTTGTCTCGCTCCTACAATGTGTTGTCTCGTTCCTACAATGTGTTGTCTCGCTCCTACAATGTGTTGTCTCGCTCCTACAATGTGTTGTCTCGCTCCTACAATGTGTTGTCTCGCTCCTACAATGTGTTGTCTCGCTCCTACAATGTGTTGTCTCGCCCTAAATGTGTTGTCTCGCTCCTACAATGTGTTGTCTCGCTCCTACAATGTGTTGTCTCGCCCTACTAATGTGTTGTCTCGCTCCTACAATGTGTTGTCTCGCTCCTATCAAGTGTGTCTGTCATGTGCTCGCTCTACAATGTGTTGTCTCGCTCCTATAATGTGTTGTCTCGCTCCTACAATGTGTTGTCTCGCTCCTACAATGTGTTGTCTCGTTCCTATAATGTGTTGTCTCGCCCTACAATGTGTTGTCTCGCTCCTACAATGTGTTGTCTCGCCCTACAATGTGTTGTCTCGCTCCTACAATGTGTTGTCTCGGTCCTATAATGTGTTGTCTCGCTCCTACAATGTGTTGTCTCGCTCCTACAATGTGTTGTCTCATGCTTCTCGCTACAATGTGTTGTCTCGTTCCTATAATGTGTTGTCTCGCTCCTACAATGTGTTGCTCGCTCTACAATGTGTTGTCTCGCTCCTACAATGTGTTGTCTCGCTCCTATAATGTGTTGTCTCGCTCCTACAATGTGTTGTCTCGCTCCTATAATGTGTTGTCTCGCCCTACAATGTGTTGTCTCTGTTCTGCCTACAATGTGTTGTCTCGCTCCTATAATGTGTTGTCTCGCTCCTACAATGTGTTGTCTCGTTCCTACAATGTGTTGTCTCGCTCCTATAATGTGTTGTCTCGCTCCTACAATGTGTTGTCTCGTTCCTACAATGTGTTGTCTCGCTCCTACAATGTGTTGTCTCGCTCCTACAATGTGTTATCTCGCTCTACAATGTGTTGTCTCGCTCCTACAATGTGTGTCTCGCTCCTATAATGTGTTTCTCGCTTCTACAATGTGTTGTCTCGCTCCTACAATGTGTTGTCTCGCTCCTATAATGTGTTGTCTCGCTCCTACAATGTGTCGTCTCGCTCCTATAATGTGTTGTCTCGCTCCTAAAATGTGTTGTCTCGCTCCTATAATGTGTTGTCTCGCTCCTACAATGTGTTGTCTCGCACCTACAATGTGTTGTCTCGTTCCTATAATGTGTTGTCTCGCTCCTACAATGTGTTGTCTCGCCCTACAATGTGTTGTCTCGTTCCTATCAATGTGTTGTCTCGCTCCTACAATGTGTTGTCTCGCTCCTATAATGTGTTGTCTCGCTCCTACAATGTGTTGTCTTGTCCCTATGCAAATGTGTTGTCTCGTTCCTACAATGTGTTGTCTCGCTTCTACAATGTGTTGTCTCGCTCCTACAATGTGTTGTCTCGCTCCTATAATGTGTTGTCTCGCTTCTACAATGTGTTGTCTCGCTCCTACAATGTGTTGTCTCGCTCCTATAATGTGTTGTCTCGCTCCTACAATGTGTTGTCTCGTTCCTACAATGTGTTGTCTCGCTTCTACAATGTGTTGTCTCGCTCCTACAATGTGTTGTCTCGCTCCTATAATGTGTTGTCTCGCACCTACAATGTGTTGTCTCGCTCCTACAATGTGTTGTCTCGCACCTACAATGTGTTGTCTCGCTCCTACGATGTGTTGTCTCGCTCCTACAATGTGTTGTCTCGCACCTACAACGTGTTGTCCCACACGCAATGAGACAACAGCGATAATTTGTTGACCTAGTTTAGCAATAATTACAATCATTTTCTCAGTTCCTTTCTTGTATTTTAACATGATCCAACAATTGTTCCTTCCTTCCATCAAATCTCACCTACTATGATGCATAAACAACAAACAAGACACAACTTTAAATGTATGACTTACTTGTCTCATCGCCTTTCTTCTACCTTACTTTCTTTTCTAATCGATGTCCACTGTGACGTGCTTGAGATGAGCTCAAACATTATTACACGTCCACTGTGACTTGTGTCTTGTGTGATTCCAGTATTAACTTATGGATGCGAGAGTTGGAAAGCAACAAAAGCTCTAGAAAGAAAATTAGATAACTTTGAGAATAAATGTCTTAGAAGAATATTGAACCTCAAATGGTCAGATTTCAGACCCAATACACAAATAAGACAAGAGACCAAGCAAGAAAATGTATCAAATTTTATAAGAAAGCGCCGCTGGAACTACATCGGCCACACACTTAGAATGGATGAGAGAAGACTCCTTACCAATCCCTCATATGGACACCAGAGGGAAAAAGAAAACGAGGAAGACCAAGAGAGACTCTGCGTAGAACCATCACCAGAGAAGGCTCAACGATGGGCCTAGTAAACATTAAAGACCTAAAACAGATAGCAACGAACCGCGAGACATGGAGAACTATGACCTCTGCCCTATGCGCCGCCCACAGGCCCAAGAGGAAAGACTAACTAACTGTGACGTGCTTGAGCTCATGAGCTCAGACATTATTACATGTCCACTGTAACGTGCTTGAGCTCTTGAGCTCAGACATTATTACATTTCCACTGTAACGTGCTTGAGCTCATGAGCTCAGACATTATTACATTTCCACTGTGACGTGCTTGAGCTGATGATCTCAGACATTATTACATTTCCACTGTAACGTGCTTGAGCTCATGAGCTCAGACATTATTACATGTCCACTGTGACGTGCTTGAAATGAGCTCAAACATTATTACATGTCCACTGTGACGTGCTTGAGCTCATGAGCTCAGACATTATTACATTTCCACTGTGACGTGCTTGAGCTCATGAGCTCAGACATTATTACATTTCCACTGTGACGTGCTTGAGCTGATGATCTCAGACATTATTACATTTCCACTGTAACGTGCTTGAGCTGATGATCTCAGACATTATTACATTTCCACTGTAACGTGCTTGAGCTCATGAGCTCAGACATTATTACATTTCCACTGTGACGCGCTTGAGCTCATGAGCTCAGACATTATTACATGTCCACTGTAACGTGCTTGAGCTCATGAGCTCAGACATTATTACATGTCCACTGTGACGTGCTTGAAATGAGCTCAAACATTATTACATTTCCACTGTGACGTGCTTGAGCTCATGAGCTCAGACATTATTACATTTCCACTGTAACGTGCTTGAGCTCATGAGCTCAGACATTATTACATGTCCACTGTGACGTGCTTGAGCTGATGATCTCAGACATTATTACATGTTGAAATAATGGTTTATACCGGAACAACAACATAACATTGCTTCCTGGTTGTCCTACTCATAATTCTCTTTCTTCGTTGCGATATTCACTTTTCCAAGATGTGTCGACGAGGTTACAATAAGAAATATTGTTTGTCGTTGACGTATCGATTTTAGACACCACATTAGTGCCATTTTCTAATTCTATCTCTGGGACTTTGTTGATGTTTTCTCGCTGTTGATGCATTAAGTAAGAGAGAAATAAGAATGACAGTACTACTTTAGCAAGTATTACTGTATGCTTTTAAATGGAACAGTCGTGCCATTGAATGGATGGTTACACATAAGAGGACAGAAAACAATACAGGGCATGTATTGAAACACGTACAAACAAGTACTATAGTTTTACAAAATACATAAACAGTGACGATAAACAGCAACGTTTCGACAACAAGGCCTTTATCAAGCAAACGAACAAACAGGAGTGACAAATTAAAATGAAACACAAATGGACGACCAAATACCAACGTATCTAAGGAAAATCTGGAATAAAACGAATAACGAAATAAATGTAACACAAAAACACACATAAAAACTAGAAATAGAAAGAAACAATGAAACATCTAGTAAATATATAACTTGAATACATGCAACATATACCCATATAGATTATAAAGCATGGGAAGAGAAAGTACTAAGAAGCATAAGAATGTAATACATGCAACATATACCCATAGAGATTACAAAGCATGGGAGAGAAAGTACTAAGAAGCATAAGAATGTAATACGTTGAGCCGCGTGGTCGCAAGGTACCATACAAAGAAATCAACCTATTCTCCAGAGCAAAGCGACTACGATCATCAGAGGAACATGATCGGATGGCTGTGACCTGGACATCGCAAGCTCCTGAATGGCCAGTATCATTGAAATGGGTAGCTACATGGGTCACAGCCATCCGATCATATTCCTCTGATGATCGTAGTCGCTTTGCTCTGGAGAATCAGTTGATTTCTTTGTATGGTACCTTGCGACCACGCGGGCTCAACGTATTACATTCTTATGCTTCTTAGTACTTTCTCTTCCCATGCTTTGTAATCTCTATGGGTATATGTTGCATGTATTACATTCTTATGCTTCTTAGTACTTTCTCTTCCCATGCTTTATAATCTATATGGGTATATGTTGCATGTATTCAAGTTATATATTTACTAGATGTTTCATTGTTTCTTTTCTATTTCTAGTTTTTATGTGTGTTTTGTGTTACATTTATTTCGTTATTCGTTTTTATTCCAGATTTTCCTTAGATACGTTGGTATTTGGTCGTCCATTTGTGTTTCATTTTAATTTGTCAAATCATGTTTGTTCGTTTGCTTGATAAAGGCCTTGTTGGTCGAAACGTTGCTGTTTATCGTCACTGTTTATGTATTTTGTAAAACTATAGTACTTTGTTTGTACGTGTTTCACTATTTACCAAGTTTTACTGCAGTCTTCCCCCTATTTCGGCATGTATTGACGTACATATTTTATAAAGAAACCTGTCGGCTGAGTTAAACCTGTCAATAACGATGTCAGACTCAAATGTCAGGTTCAATGACTGCAAATATCGTATCATCATTATTAGATAATATTCCGACTGGCGTAGGCGATCATGGATCTCCACAAATCTCTGTCCCTGGTGATTGCTATCATCTCGATATTGACGCTCTTCCGTGTCATGAAGTCAGACTATCAACAATTTTCTCTCTTTCTTCCTCTGTGTCATCTCCCCTCGATTTTACTGGTTGTTATAATGTGTTATAAGCCACATTTTCTCACCACATGCCCGAAAAATGCTGACTGCCTCTTTCTTATATTGACGATAAGCTGTATCTGTGTCTTGACCTCACTCAATACCTCTACATTAGTCATTTTAGCAGTCCAAGGGATTCTCAATATTCTTCTGTAAAACCACATCTCTGTGATCCTCAGACATTTTTCGATCTGTTTATTTATTGTCCAAGACTTGCTTACATATGTCAGTATTGGTACTATGTAGTACCGTATAACTCTCATTCTGATCTCAATTGACAATGATGTGTTGCATATATTGCTTTTAGACTTTCTATTATCATTTCAGAACATCCTACTGATGTTACTATAAGGATACATTTACTAAGCTTTGATTCAGTCAGTGAGACAACCATGGTAAGTCAGTATCAACTCTTACGTTTAGATTTTAAATCATACTAGCAGTCTAACTAAGGGTTAGTTTCCTTGCAAGGTATGTGTGTTTTTGTTGATGTGTTTTTATATATGCATGATGTTATTCTTATGTATGTGTTTATGTGTGTGTGTGGAATACTTGTGTTGGAATGCTAATGTTCTCAGATGATAGTTAAGATCTATTCAGTTCTACATAATAACATATAATATCACTATATAATGCGAGATTTTGTCCAAGTTCGGTCGCTGTACCATTATTGGTTGTATGGCTCAGCTATGTTTTTCAAACCCCTATGATTGTTTCCCGAGCTACGAAGTTCGTGCTTTGTGCAATAAATCTTGACATATAGCGTGCCATTTCTGCGGAGAGGGACCGAGCCATATGGGGTAAAACCCGGTGCAATGAAGTCAATCCTTCGGTTTTAGACCCTAATTAAGTACCACGTAGGGTCAGGAGTAAGACAAGGGTACATACTATCACCGCTGCTTTTCATTACATATGTCGATCAAATCTGTCAAATAGCTAACACCAGTGAAGGAAACAACCTTCGGGAATTTATTTTTGCAGACGATCAGAAAATCATATCAACAACAGAGGAACAGCAACAGCAACACATTAATAGACTCCAGTTAGCATACAGTGAATAAAATATGAGAATAAACATCGACAAAACCTAAGTAATGTCATTCGCTCGAGAGGAAAAAATAATCAATATTGCGTTTCCGCTCTCTGTTTGTCGTTGATGTATCGATTTTAGACACCACATTAGGGCCATTTTCTAATTCTATCTCTGGGACTTTGTTGATGTTTTCTCGCTGTTGATGCATTAAGTAAGAGAGAAATAAGAATGACAGTACTACTTTAGCAAGTATTACTGTATGCTTTTAAATGGAACAGTTGTGCCATTGAATGGATGGTTACACATAAGAGGACATCGACAATCGCCAATTAAAACAAGTCAAAGACTGCATAGAAAGAGAGCATTTTTCAGCACAATGAAGAATAACTAACGAAATCTAACATAGATGCAACAAAGCAAATCAAATGATTTTTTTTTTCCGATCCAGAAGCACTTGAATTTTCAGCTCTTCGGCTCGGTGCCACGAACATCGTAAATCTGGGGCTTTTTCTGACAGCCCGCGGAATTGAACCCGCACTCACAGAGGGCTTGTCACACCGTCGTCCAACGCGCTACGAACACGATGGGCAGGTATCCAAATCAAATGATAGAACAAATAGGGCCAATTTTTAAATGCAAACATGTCACCATGAACACAAAAAGAGCAATGTTCAACGCAATATTTCTTCCTACATTATGCTATAAATGCTAAACCTGGGTACTGACATCAAATGATAGAAAACTAGTAACGGGAGAGATGAAGTGTCTACGCAGATGGATGTGGGTAACTAGAAGAGACCGGTTGAGAAATGAAAAGCCAAAGGACACCAAGAAACAACAAATTATATGGTTCGACCACATAAGCAGATTACCAACAGACAATACACCTCAAAGAGAAATGTTGCTCCGATACAATGGCTACAAAACAAAAGGCCGGCCACCCGTAAGGTGGACCTCATGTAAAGTGGATAACAGAGGGGACAAATGCACTATTTATGAAGCGCACACAAGGGCTCGTTCTAGAAATATCTTCGTATCCTGAAGATGTGAGGCAACACATGATCGGAGAAGAGAAACAACAAAGAATCGAATTAATTAGATAATCTAAATTAGGTTCCTACTGGCGTCCACGTGACCTGCAATCATTTGTTATCTGACCACAGTTAGCTTGATATATAAGGTACGACTAACAACTAATTAACTCCCTTGATATATAAGATAAAACTAGCAGCTAATTAACTCCCTTGATATATAAGATACCACTAATAACTAATTAACACCCTTGATATATAAGATACCACTAATAACTAATTAACTCCCTTGATATATAAGGTACGACTAACAACTAATTAACTCCCTTGATATATAAGATAAAACTAGCAGCTAATTAACTCCCTTGATATATAAGATACCACTAATAACTAATTAACACCCTTGATATATAAGATACCACTAATAACTAATTAACTCCCTTGATATATAAGGTACGACTAACAACTAATTAACTCCCTTGATATATAAGATACCACTAACAGCTAATTAACTCCCTTGATATATAAGATACCACTAATAACTAATTAACACCCTTGATATATAAGATACCACTAATAACTAATTAACTCCCTTGATATATAAGATAAAACTAGCAGCTAATTAACTCCCTTGATATATAAGATACCACTAATAACTAATTAACTCCCTTGATATATAAGATAAAACTATCAGCTAATTAACTCCCTTGATATATAAGATACCACTAATAACTAATTAACTCCCTTGATATATAAGATACCACTAATAACTAATTAACTCCCTTGATATATAAGATACGACTAACAACTAATTAACTCCCTTGATATATAAGATACCACTAACAGCTAATTCACTCCCTTGATATATGCAGATACATAGAAGGTTAACATTTCAATAATTTCCAAAAACGGTTTGCTCTGGTCACATTACAGCGGGAGTGAATTGTTTTCACTAACTTTTGTGGGGCCATAGACGCAAATGAATATGGTTGACATTCAGCGCCAGAGTCAGTGAACTCACTGGTCAAGTCCCTTTTCGCCTCTGCGTAGTGACCCTGAAAACAGACAAAAACGCTGTCATCTGGCAAAGTCTCTAGGGATCGAAGTCGAAGCTAAGCAATAGATACGTTATTCGGTTTTGCTTTTACACAAGACAAGTAACATCTTGGAGTGATTATGCCAATGCATTTTTCCTGGCCGACGTCTGGAAACAGAGTCCTAGAACAGCTACTGTGCAGTCATGTTCTCAAAAGATATCCCAACCAGCTGACCAGTGCCGTCTGTTGATCAAAGTAACGTGACCCTGACACTTGTACTGTTTGGTAGTGCCAACATTCTTATTGGTCTTGCAATTTCTGTAATTGGTTGCAGATGACATACTTTCAACTAAGTGTTAGAGACACAGACCAGAAAACTTGTCAGTCCTTTGTTGAAAAAGAAATATATCGTAAAGCTGAATGACTGGTCGTTTCAGTGCTGATTACATCAGCTTGTCCACCATTCGAGTAGGCTATTTCTTGCATGGAAAACATTAACAAGTGAAGACAGATACATTAAGACGATGCACACGGTATATGTTGCAATAACTAGTGAGAACATTCCTTATCCGGGATCGTTTTCCCGTCACAAAACCATAGCACAGCTTGATTATACTTTCTGTCTCAAAACATAAACAAATAATAAAGAGAGCTTGAAACATGATTTCTCTAGAGCAAAAGCAAATCAGTGAACGTACTCACATGTGATATCCAGTAGACAGAGCAGGGACTGTCACATGCTAGCCATAGGGAGACAAACCCAAATCATCATCTTGCTAAACTCTTGTGTATATGCGTTATGCGGAAGAAACGTTATAGCAACCAACTATGTTACTCTCTCTGTACAAATTACACATAGATCGCGAACAGTGATTAACATATGATTGTTGTAACTCGACAGCAAAGTAGAAGACAATATTGAATTGTCCAGTTCAAATGAAGATCAAAGTCTAATTTTCACTTAGTCTAAATGGCCAAAGTAAAACTTGTGCAATTGCTATCATTAATGTTATACTGTCATCCACTGAATCATCCAAATAATTTATTGCGCATTTCTAGAGATGTCAGAGTAGTGCAAGCAATGCACTAAATACTGGCATAATAAGTTATTGTACTATTTGGATAACAAATACACGAAAAGGTAAAATCGGAAACAACAATATCATTGACAAAAATGGCATATGTGCAATATATGCTACATTTCAAAGCCAAGAGAGATAACATCTGTAAATGGAATACAGGGAATACAATTGGAGATGTTTTCAAATACAATTATTTACATTCATTCTAATGTCATGTTTACATTCATTCTATTGTCATATTTACATTCATTCTAGTGACATATTTACATTCATTCTAGTGTCATATTTACATTCATTCTAGTGTCATATTTACATTCATTCTATTGTCATATTTACATTCATTCTAGTGTCATATTTACATTCATTCTAATGTCATATTGACATTTATTCTAGTGTCATATTTACATTCATTCTATTGTCATATTTACATTCATTCTAGTGTCATATTTACATTCATTCTAGTGTCATATTTACATTATTCTAGTGTCATATTGGCATTCATTCTAATGTCATATTGACATTTATTCTAGTGTCATATTTACATTCATTCTAGTGTCATATTGACATTATTCTAGTGTCATATTGACATTTAATCTAGTATAAATTTACATTCATTCTAATGTCATATTTACATTCATTCTAATGTCATATTTACATTCCTTCTTATGTCATATTTACATTCATTCTAATGTCATATCGACATTTATTCTAATGTCATATTTACATTCATTATAATGTCACATTTACATTCATTCAAGTGTCATATTGACATTCATTCTAATGTCATATTTACATTCTTTCTAGTGTCATATTTACATTCATTCTAGTGTCATATTTACATTCATTCTAGTGTCATATTGACATTCATTCTAATGTCATATTTACATTCCTTCTAGTGTCATATTTACATTCCTTCTGATGTCATTTTGACATTCATTCTAATGTCACATTTACATTGAAAAATAAAACATCTTTAAAATAAAGAAGAAAAAGGAACCTTGGTTGCACATCATGACCACGTACGTTCATGACAGATCCATCAATACTCGCACTTTCATGTAGCAAATAACACATAGCAAACATATGCACATAAAAAAGCCTACACTTGGGATACATATCAATATTCAATGAGGTAAACTAATGACGATCTAATAGTCTGTGACGTGACACAAGTAAGAAAACATGGATAGGATACAATAGTTAGTTAGTTAGTCTTTCCTCTTGGGCCTGTGGGCGGCGCATAGGGCAGAGGTCATAGCTCTCCATGTCTCGCGGTTCGTTGCTATTTGTTTTAAGTCTTTAATGTTTACTAGGCCCATCGTTGAGTCTTCTCTGGTGATGGTTCTACGCAGAGTCTCTCTTGGTCTTCCTCGTTTTCTTTTTCCTCTGGTGTCCATATGAGGGATTGGTAAGGGAGTCTTCTCATCCATTCTAAGTGTGTGGCCGATGTAGTTCCAGCGGCGCTTTCTTATAAAATTTGATACATTTTCTTGCTTGGTCTCTTGTCTTATTTGTGTATTGGGTCTGAAATCTGACCATTTGAGGTTCAGTATTCTTCTAAGACATTTATTCTCAAAGTTATCTAATTTTCTTTCTAGAGCTTTTGTTGCTTTCCAACTCTAAGTTAATACTGGAATCACACAAGAGTTAAAGATCTTTAATTTTAAGTGCTTGCTGAGTGAATTGGACTTCCATATATTTGACAATTTGTTAAAAGCACTTGATGCCAATGCGATTCTGTGTGGAATTTCTGGCGCTGTATTCCCCGTAGATGACATCATACTCCCTAGGTATATAAAACTTTTGACTTTTTCAAGAGTGTAGTTTTTAGTTGAATATTTTCTGGACTGCTGGTAAGGTCAACAATTTTTGTTTTTGTTGTGTTTATTTGGAGACCAATTTGTCCTGAGATATTTTGGAGAAGGTTTGTTTTCATTTGAATATATTGATGTGATGAACTCAAAGGGCTATATCGTCGGCAAAATCAAGGTCTTCTAAAATTTTATCAACCCACTTGATGCCCATATTTGCGTTATTGGTGCATTTTCGCATGACCCAGTCAATTGCTATTCCAAAGAGCATTGGCGATAAGACGCAGCCTTGTTTCACTCCTGTTTCCACTGGGAACCAGTCAGAGTTACCGAAATCTGTTCTTACACTGCAGCGCGATTCACTGTAGAAGGATTTTATGATGTTGATGAATTTAGTAGGGAAACCATAGTTTTGAGTAGTTTCCAAAGCGTAGGACGGTGAATACTGTCAAACGCTTTCTGAAAATCAACAAAGTTGATGATTAAATTCGATTGAAATTCTACGAACTCTTCAATGATTACTCTTAGTGTGAAGATGTGATCTATGCATGCTCGTTTTGGTCTAAACCCTGCTTGTTCTTCTCTTAGCCTTTCATCTATAGACTTTTCAGTCTCTCGAGTAACATGCTACAAAAAGTTTTCCTGGCACTGACAGTAGGGTGATCCACACCAGTTATTACAATCAGACAAATCTCCTTTTTAGGTAATTTGAAAATAATACCATCTTTCCACTGTTGTGGTGGGGATTCATTTTGCCAGATTTCATTTATAAGTTGGAGTATATGTTGTAAGTTGTTATCATCTGCTGCTTTGAGCATATCTCCAGAGATGTTATCATCACCAACCGCTTTGTTGTTTCTCAATTTTTTAATGGCAGATTAGAAGAAGATATATCGATAGAGAAGGTGGGGGAGCTGGCTAGAGATTGATAGACTTTCTGATGGGTTGTTAAGATATCGACGTTAGAGAGTTATGAAATGATGTCAGACGTTTGAAGATGCGGGGATCGAGAGAGAGAGAGAGAGAAACGTGTGAAGATGCGGGGATCGAGAGATAGAGAGAGAAACGTGTGAAGATGCGGGGATCGAGAGATAGAGAGAGAAACGTGTGAAGATGCGGGGATCGAGAGAGAGAGAGAGAGAAACGTGTGAAGATGCGTGGATCGAGAGAGAGATAGAGAGAGAGAAACGTGTGAAGATGCGGGGATCGAGAGAGAGATAGAGAGAGAGAGAAACGTGTGAAGATGCGGGGATCGAGAGATAGAGAGAGAAACGTGTGAAGATGCGGGGATCGAGAGAGAGATAGAGAGAGAGAAACGTGTGAAGATGTTAGATACTAGAATGTTGAGAGCAGGGTCTTACAAATTAAATTTAACTTGTTATCTCGCTCCTTTCACAGTTCCATTTTTTATATTTATTTTTCATAAAAGTACTAACACTTGATGTTTGCTTGTTCTTTTGCTACTTGTCCCATCTGATTGCATTTGATATTTAAATCTCGTTACTTGTTACAATAGTGTTTCTTTCACCATGATGATGTTGCTTTCAGGGTTATGTTTTTTTATTATGATCATTGCTATCAACTTTGTTATTATATTGAATCTGAGAGAATGATTAATATTGTATTGTTTCAATACAATATTAATCATTTGTTATTGCTCTTTTCTTCGTTTTGTTATAAAGATAGTGCCATTTGCAGATCACAAGTTGTTATTTAGAGAGTGTCATCTGCAGATCTCAAGTTGTTATAAAGATAGTATCATCTGCAGATCTCAAGTTGTTATAGTTGTACTCTTACCTACATTTTATTATGGGCGTATGTTTGTTGGAATTTAATTTGTGCTGAATATGTGCACACCAGATGCTATGATTTTTTTTACTTCATTGTTTAATTACTTGAATTGCTTGATCGGAATGACATCTTTTATTTGATTGACAATTCTTATTGTTGTCAATGAATATCTTAAATATTTCTTCAATCTGTTTGTTAAATATTGAAACTTGCTAGCATGTTAATAGCTTACTTGTGTTTTATCTTGCAAAATGCATTGATATTATCTACAAGCAAAATTACAAATCTATCTTTGCTCTCTTTGTATGCGTTCTCAACATGTATATATGGTATTATAAATTCCCCTGGTTTCCATAAACTCAAATTGGTCATAACTGATTTCTGTTCCAAGTTAGATTTGTATTCTTACTGTAATAATTCTTTATGACAGTTTAGTTCAAATGGTTTATAAATGTCTTTATAATCAATGGACCATGAGTAGATTATTTGCTATGTATAAATAGCGTAAATAGCATTCAGTGTAGCTCTATCATTTTGAATACACAAAAACAAAAATCATGTCAACTGACAAAGCAAAAGGCTCACCTGACATCCAAGTAAACAATGAAGAACTCCAATGTGTAGAGAGCTACGAATATCTGGTCTCAATAATTAACAATAACGGTGACTGCTCCAAAGAGATCTCAAGAAGACTGGCAATAGCATTTAAGAAGTTAAACACAATGAAGAACATGTGGCAAAGCACCAGCAAAATACTAAAATTAAAAATATTGCGAGCATGCATTTTCCCAGTGGCTACTTAGGGTTGTGAATCATGGACTATTACACAAAATTAAGAACGAAAATCCAGTCCTTCGAAACTAAATGCTACAGAAAGATACTACGAATACCATGGACAGAAAAAGAAAGAACACTGATGTCCTGAAAGAACTAAACGTTAAAGAGAATTAGCTGATAAACAACATACTATACAGAAAAATTACATACTTTGGTCACATCAAGCATCACGATGGCCTGGAAAGAACAATTCTAGAGGGCAGGGTCCCAGGACGCAGAGGTAGACCAAGAAGAAGATGGCTACAAGATATTAAAGAAACCATAAATATGACCATCGACGAAGTGGGTGAACTGGCTAGAGACAGAGTGAATTTCAGATGTGCTGCAAAGAGAACAACGTCCTATAAAGGATACGCACCTTGATGATGAGTTCTATCATTACGTCTATTTTATAATATCAAGGAAGTTTAATGCATTTGCTGCTATATTATCTGGAGTCATGGAGCTTGACTCATTCTTCACATGATGCATAACGTATTCAACTTCTGCTACAACATCCATGCTATTGTTCATATTTATGTCTGATTTATCATCACCATAGAACATAACCATAGCATATGTTCAACGCCTTATGATATGTCTGTACCCAACTTCAACTGCTCTTTAGTATGTGTTTAAGCATACCGTATTTAAAGTGTGTTCTTTCCTGCTAATTCACTGATGTGCTTGTGAAATATGTGTGTGATCTTTTCCTCAACGTTTGCATTTCACTGCATCTCTTTAGATAAAGATTATTCTATAAGAAAGTTAATTGTTTGAAAACTGGTTTAGCGATAACATTTCAAGTGGTTAAATTAGGCAAAGAAATCAATCTGCATAAAATGTTATGATTTGTGTCAGGATATACATATTAGTCTGCTGAATATGTTGTCCAAATACTTTAATTTAACTTTTATTCATACAAATAATGATATATGCCTTCTGGACTTTCTTTTACGCGGATATTAGGACTACTCAGTGGAAGTGTACCTGGCTATGGAGTGGTTCGATCTTCGGCTGCAGTTTAAAAATTTACATAACTCTACAAGGCTTGAAGTGGACTCCAGAATGATGCCAATGGTGTGGGTACCCGACGTGTATTTTAAAAATGAAAAAAGGGCTTCATTTCACAATGTCACAGTGCCAAACCGATTCATGCACATCTACAATAATGGAACGGTTAAGTACAGCATGAGGTGTGTTTAGTTAGTTCGCTAACAGTTTAGTAGTTACTAATCTGAACATAATACCTAGTAGTAGTAGTAGTCATTTAAAGATTGTTGTTGTAGATAGCCAAATAAAATATGAACATATTGATACTCATCTAAACCGTCTCTATGTAGATCATCATCATCAAATAGCTTGTCCTGAGCAGAACTTTGCCACTCCAACAGTCCTCCGGAATCTCTCTCTCATAGGTCAGATTTCCTGCCTCTGCAGCCGTCATGTTCAAACTATCTATGTAGATAGCCAAGTAAAATATGGCAATGTTACATTGTAGTTGACGGTGTAGAACATTAGAACAGTAAAGAGTGAGTGAGCGAGAGAATATAAAATTAATAAGGAAGGGTAAAGATCAACGCTAACTGAAAATTGGTGAGAGGAAAAGAACAGAATAAAGTCCTTTTTTAATGTGCTTGATATGTGATTGAATCAAGTTAATAAAATAATATAAGACGGAACACACATTCATCATAAGCAAATTATAAATAGTCTTCATAAAATATAAAGGACTGACATTTCTAATGTTGCTGTTATGTGGCTTTGACAAAACAGTTCAGCTGCCTTCGATCAAACCGATTATGTCAATGATTTACATGGAGAAGTAACTGCCTATTTTAGCAGTTCACAAAACGTCCGGTACCACACCATGGTCATCATTTCGCTTCCAGCACACATATTTCTCGGCCGTCTTTGAAATCAAGCAATTATAGCTTTGTAGCTTTCAATATAATTATATTTAAGCAAAACTATGTTTGTTTATTTGTTTCCCTTTTGATAGGTGTAAAATTAACATTAGATTTTAATTACATATCAATTGCAATGTTTCCTTTCCATATAATCTATATTAGATTCATTATCCTGATATATGTATATACATATATACATTAGAACAGACAAGATGTTAAAATATAGTTTTTAGTCATCTTTTTGTTCACGAAAAAGTCAATTGTAATTTAAAGTCCAGCAAATGACCCTGATCTCTTCTAGGACTACTCCGTGGACATATACCTTACCTTGAACTGGACAGATAAACGTCTAAATTTCACCGAGCTCATTGACTCGCCCAGGCTAGAGGTGGACACTAAAATGATGGACATGGTCTGGGTACCCGACGTTTACTTCCGCAACGAGAAGAAAGGCAGGTTTCATGACGTCACTGTACCGAATAAATACATGCACTTGTACCAGAAGGGCGAAGTCCAGTACAGTATGCGGTACGTTTAACATATATATATATATATTTTTTTTTATTCACATTACCATTAAGAAATGTTTAACATTAACTATCACATACAAAGTGCCTTAATCTAACATATTATATTGACTTTATGGGTCTAAGGCTAGCGAAAAATAATATATAATAATAATTCCTCTCGTACTGTTATAAGTTACATAAGGCCTGCAAGTAATTTCTCCATACCACTCTATCCTGGGCAACTCGCTCAATCTCCTCAATGGAACTGAGACCGATATTTCCTTTCTCTCTCAGCAAAGTTAATTTCAGGGTCTCTTTAGGTCGACCTCTCTTTCTTGAACCCTTTGCACCCCACTTCAATACCTACTTTGATATTCGTTGATCATTTCTCCTAAAGGTGTGTCCAACATATCTCCATCTTCTCTTTCTTATAACAGTTGTCACTAATGGTTGACCAGACATGTCTCTGATTTCATCACTTCTCCTGAATTCGTTCCATTTTATATTCATTATTTTTCGCAGACATCTATTTTCAAATGCATTCAACTTGCTTTCTATATCTTTAGTCATTTTCCAACTCTCGCTAGCATATGTTAGGATTGATACAACATTTGAATTGAAAATTCGCAATTTAGTTTTAATGCTATATAACTTGCAGTTCCATATTTTATTTAGACTTTTAAAAGCTAATGTTGCTTTGCAAATTCGTATCATAATTTCTTTTTTAACTCATAAACAATCAAAATTGTTACCTAAATAGGTGAACTGTTCTGTTATTTTTATCATATTAGATTCCAGGGTGATATCTGCGTTATTTGCCATAGGTGTCTTTATTATATTTATTTTTTTCATAGTTTATCTGCAGTCTAACTTTTGATGCTATAGATGACAAGCTGTCTGTTTTTCTTTGCATATCTTGGTTGTTTCTACTTAACAAGGCAATATCATCTGCAAAATCCAAATCTTCTAGTTGACTATTTTCTACCCAATCGATGCCAGTTTCACCCTGCAACATTTTCGCATCACCCAGTCAATTACCACTCCAAACAATAGCGGAGATAGAATACAGCATTGCTTCACTCCGGTTTCAACTATAAACCAGTCACTGTGTCCACCATCAGTGCGAACTGCACACTGATGGGCATAGAGACACTTAATAATGTTTATTATTTTGTCTGGTATTCCATAGCATCTCAGAATATTTCACAGAGAGATTCTGTGTAGACTATCAAAGGCTTTTTAAAATCGATGAAATTTAGTATAAGTGGTTGTTGCTTCTCAATATGTTCCTCCAAAATTAGTCGTAGGGTAATTATTTTGTCTAAGCAGCTTCTCCCAGGTCTAAAACCAGCTTGTTCTTCTCTCAGGGTTGTGTCCACTGCTCCTTTGATTCTATTAATAATGATTTTGCAGAAAGTAGTGGTCATTACTGATAATAGGGTGATCCCTCTCCAGTTGTTGCAATCTTTGAGATCACCTTTTTGGGGATCTTAACAATTATTCCCTTTTTCCATTGATCTGGTACAGTTATTACTTTATTAAATAGTTTTTGCAACTGGCTAATAGTTGTACCATCAGCCGCTTTGAGCATTTCTGCAGTAATGTTGTCATCAGCCACTGCCTTATTGTTTATCAAGGAATGGATTGCCTCCTTGACCTCAGCTACACTTATCATTTCTTCGTTAATTGGTAGAGAGCTGTTTCTTGCCTCTTCGTCAAACTTGAGAAGTGCTGGTGGATCAGGTCTATTTAATATTTCTTCAAAATGTTCTGCCCATCTTTTCTTATGCTCGGTATCTGATGTTAGAACTTTACCATCTTTACTCTTGATTGGGCCACCCTTTGAAAAAAAAGATCCAGTAAGTTGTTTTAGTGTACTGTAAAGCATTTTACTGTTTCCAGTCTTAGCTGCCTTTTCCCTTCTTCAGCCAGTCGATTGACATATGCTCTTTTATCTCTTCTAGCCGCTCTTTTCACTTCCTTGTCTTTTAGTCTATATTCCTCTTTAGCTTGGATTTCATCTGTTGCATTCTTAGTATTAAATATCGCTAGTTTCATCTTTCTTCTTTCTTGAATACATTTCTAGGTGTCATCGCTTATCCAGGGTTTTCTGTCTTTCGTCTTTAATCCTTCACTACTATTTGCTGCCCCCAATAATGTGTCCTTTATCTTAGTCCATTTGTCTTCAATATTCTGTTCACTTTCACATTGAGTAACTCGAACCTATTCTTAAGTTCGAGCTGATATTCCTCTTTTACTTTTTTATTTTGTAGCCTTTGATTGTAATGTCTGTTTCTCATTATTTGTTGCATGCAAACTTCAGTTACTTAAGAGATGTGAAATATGATATTTTGTTTATTGGCAGCTGAGACATTTCATAGAGAAGTAAAATACTATAGTCTGTCCATTAATTCGTGAGCACGTTTGAAATTGATTTTCTCGAAAACTACCTGTTGGATCTCAGTGTTTTTTTGCATGCAGCCTTAGAATATTCATGACGCTAAAATAAAGCTAACCAGTAGTCCATAGATGCTACGGATTTTGCACATCGGCGAATTCCTTTGATCTTTTATGACAATTGCAAATACGGGGGCTCAAATTTTAGATTTTACAGTATCCCTAGAATTTGTCCATGTCAATTCTATTCATAGGTGTATCTCCATATTAACTTGATAGGTCAAGTAATTAAGTGTGTTGCCCTTTATGTGCAATCGTGAACTTGGATACAATATGCAACAGTTAGTCCTCTCCTTCGGTCACCATTAGACCCCAGGGTGTCTTAACTTCACCACAAATTGTATGATGGTAGACGCATTTGGATATGGAAATGTATACGTTACTATTTCTCAGTCTGTAATCAAAATATGATTTGTATCATCCCGAATCTGACGATTCCATGAGGTTGATAATTGTTACTGGCTGGACAAATTGTAATCCATCTCGGTGCCAGTACTCGTCTTCCTCTCGGAGCACATGTTCAACACACTTCTTCCAGAACTGCATGTCTATCATTGAGAAGGACTCACGTGTCAGAACTTCAACATCACACATTTTAAACGTCCTGTTCTGTTCGGCAACTTGCCCTTTTACTTTAGCCCAGACAAACTCTATCGGATTGAGGTGAGCATGATATGGAGGTAGTCGCAAAGACGTGTGCCGTATTCCGCAATGATTTTGTCAATATGAAACACCTTTGTCTTATTTGTCATCCTCACCAGGTGCAACAACTCGGGTTTCAAATATGTATCATCGAAGCTGACATTTTCCTTAGCAAGCCAAGTCCTAATTTGATCTTTTGTATTTGATGCAGTTGGTACTTTGTCTTCCGCTGATACTGCGTTGTGATAGGATGCATTATCCATTACCTAGCATGATGGTCTGTTTAGAATTGGAAGTAGATCTTTCTCCATCCAGTGCCTGAAAATATGTCCATTCATTTCTGTGTGGTAGTCCCTACCGTCGGTACTCTTTTGATTGGAAAATAAGTCCAGCGTCATGGACAAGACCTTCTTCACTACTTCTGCATGTGTTAGTATAATACGCTGGCCTTTGCTGCTTGGTATTTTCTTTTCTGTTCACCGTCTACTGATTGCCATTCTTTAGCATTGGTGTGGTGAGCATTGACCCAGGATTCGTCCAAATATACAATATCATAGCCTTGCCTCCGCCGCTCACGGATCTGCTTCAGGTATTTACTTCGGGCAGCAATTAAATGTGGCTTTTCACAAATAATATTCCTGCCGCCTATAGTTTTTCTGAAGGTGAAGCCGGCGGCTCTTACAATTTTCCATAGAGTACTTTTAGAAATGTCTATGCTGCAATCTGATTGCAGTTTTAATTTCAGTTTCCTGAGAGTAACAAGTTGATTTGTCGCAAACATTTTCAAGAGCTCCCGTCTTATGACATCTATGTCAAAGTCGTCAATTGTTCTTTTCCTTCCTTGCTTGACATTAGTGCACTTTGTGTCCTGTTTAATCCATCGGGAAAAGGATTCTCCATTCAGACCAAGCGCCAGTTGCGTTCGTTTCTCAGGGTTATGAATATCGCAATATAGATGACCTCTCTTAGATTCCCTACGGAAGTGTTGGTATAGTAAAACTGTAACCTTCTGCATTGTTATAAATGTGCACTTCAGACTCATTATGAATGTGATATCAATGTCAGTTTTGATAAGCCAACAAATATGATACAATAGCTTCATACAAATAGCGAGATACGCCTATCACTATACAACGGTATCCAAATTATAACGTCATATGCTTTCCGCGTTCAAAGTCGACTGGGTTAGGTGCACGGGAATTCGTGAAACTCACGATATTTCAATGTTACCATAATGTATTTTTAGAACAACGCGTCTGTGTACCGTAAATCTGTTACTATTGTGTACAATCCGGTGAGGTTGATTTTAATATAACCTGAAGAAGAAATATTTCAAACTACATCAAATTTTCTTGGAAAAAAAATATTCTCTAGCGTCATGGATATTCTAAGGCTGCTTGCAAAAATCACTGAGATCCAACAGGTAGTTTTCGAGAAAATCAATTTCAAACGTGATCACGAATTAATGGACCGACTATAGTTTACTTTATTGTCCAGAAACGTTGAATGTTGTAAACATTAAGAATACATATTTATGATTTGTTGCTTTTTTTTTAAAAGTCAGATATTTAAAATTATATTGTGTTGTTTTAACCTGGCTTCTGCTAAACCTGACAGAACATATCGAGTGTGGTCTGGGTCCCTAGACTTGTAAAATCGGACTCACGGACGAGTGGATTTACCCCAATATCCAAGAGTCAAATTCCTTTCTATGCATAAATAGCCCCATTGTCTTGTGGTAGTCTCGACAGAGGCAAAGAGGATAAACCCAAAATGAAAAGCCGCTGTGGAGCCCCTAAGGCAGGCAGGCATAATATGATGCCCTACATGCAGCCCCTGCATTAAAACTGATATCAAACGTTGTGCTTGCACTCCTCTGTACTCGATCAGCAAAGTCGAGAGGGGTGTAGCTGACATTTAGGTAACTCAGCTATTTTATAAAAAATTGCACAGGCATGCGTCATTTCATTGTCGACCTTGTCTACCAAACCAACATGGATGACAACATTTATGGGTTAAACGTCCAACTCAATTGGTGCAGCACAGAACACACCGAGTTCGCGCAAAACCCATTCTCTCCTGAGACGTAGAGGTCGAGGATAAATGTCCTGTATTCTAACTAGTTATGCCTGAGGTTGTGTTTCAAAGAGTTATAAATTGGCACATCACATTGACTTACTAAACACCAACATACACATCTAACAATAAGTATGTAGTTGTAATAACTTGTTATGCTTGAGAACGTTCAATCATTATGGACGTATTATGTAGCTGCTTCCATTAATATCAAGCAGTTTAACAGCGTTTGTATTTTAGCACTTTTATTTACAAATCAGTGACTGTAATAGGCGTAATATATTCTTCTTCTGCTAAACATAGGTTGTAGAGAAAGTCGTTGTTGAGTTACAACAAAATATAGCAATTCTCGATGTTATAGCATTAGACGTTCACATCAGAGTACAAACTATTGTACGATTCACGTTTAGGTACTCTGAAATTTACGCTTGTCATTAAGGCACTAGCATTTGAATGATTTTCATCTTGCTACTAACATCTGAAAGTTTAACATCATTATGTATGCATACCAGTGTACACTTAACATTTGTGTACTTACAAATGCACGCTTGACGTTAGAGTACTAACAAATATAAGCTTGCAGTTAGGGTTTATATCAAACTAGCAGTTCTACCCGTTCTTTGCACGGGAAATTTAGTTTAAATCTAGTTGTAATATTTCAACACTTTTAACATGAGTATAAGTGTTGCAGACCAGTAGACATGAGTATAAGTGTTGCAGACGAACAGCAGACATGAATATGTGTTGCACACGACTAGCAGCCATGAAGATAAGTGTTGCAGACCAGCAGACACGAGTATAAGTGTTGCAGACCAGTAGAAATGAATATAAGTTTTGCAGACAACCATCAGACATCAATATAAGTGTTGCAGACCATCAGACATGAATATAAGTGTTGCAGACCAGCAGACATGAGTATAAGCGTTGCAGAACAACAGACATGAGTATAAGTATTACAGTCGACCAGCAGACATGAGTATAAGTGTTGGCGACCAGCAGAAATGAGTATAAGTGTTGCAGACCAGTAGACATGGATATAAGGTTGCAGAAAGAACAGACATGAGTATAAATGTTGTCGACCAGTAGACATGAGTTAAAGGTTGCAGACGCAGCATACATGAATATGTGTTGCAGACCAGCAGCATGAAGATAAGTGTTGCGAGACCAGCAGAATGAGTATAAGTGTTAAAACCATGAAATTAATATAAGTTGGGTAATATAACATAATATAATGTAAGAAGATAAATGAAATAAGTGTGCAGAGTAGACATGAGTATAAGCGTTGCAGAGCAACAGACATGAAGTATTACAGACGACCAGCAGACATGAGTATACGAGTTGCAGACCAGTAGACATGGGTATAAGTGTTGCAGACCAGAGACAGAGTATAAGCGTTGCAGAGCAACAGACATGAGTATAAGTATTACAGACGACTAGTAGACATAGGTATATGTTGCAGACGACCAGCAGACATGAGTATAAGTGTTACAGACCAGCAGACATGAGTATAAGTGTTGCAGACCAGAAGACATGAGTATAAGTGTTGCAGACGACCAGCAGAAATGAGTATAAGTGTTGCAGACCAGAAGACATGAGTATAAGTGTTGCAGACCAGTAGACATGGGTATGTGTTGAAGACGACCAGCAGACATAGGTATAAGTGTTGCAGACCAGCAGACATGAGTATAAGTGTTGCAGACCAGTAGACATGAGTATAAGTGTTGCAGACCAGTAGACATGAGTATAAGTGTTGCAGACCAGTAGACATGGGTATGTGTTGAAGACGACCAGCAGACATAGGTATAAGTGTTGCAGACCAGCAGACATGAGTATAAGTGTTGCAGACCAGTAGACATGAGTATAAGTGTTGCAGACCAGAAGACATGAGTATAAGTGTTGCAGACCAGTAGACATGGGTATGTGTTGAAGACGACCAGTAGACATAGGTGTAAGTGTTGCAGACCAGCAGACATGAGTATAAGTGTTGCAGACCAGTAGACATGAGTATAAGTGTTGCAGACCAGACATGAATATAAGTGTTGCAGACGACCAGTAGACATGAATATAAGTGTTGCAGATAAAAACAGACATGAGCATAAATGTTGCAGACAAAAACAGACATGAGTAAAAGTGTTACAGACCAGCAGACATAAGTATATGTTTTGCAGACGACCAGTATACATAGGTATAAGTGTTGCAGACCAGTAGACATGAGTATAAGTGTTGCAGACCAGCAGACATAAGTATACGTTTTGCAGACGACCAGTATACATAGGTATAAGTGTTGCAGACCAGCAGACATGAGGACTACTTGTTAAAGCACGAACGTCCGGTGTGCTATGACAAAACTAGTATGTAGAAACAATTATGTAGTCGTGCTACTACGTCGTCACAGTACATTTTTATGTGACCAAGGAACCCCACCCCCACCCTTCCTCCGCCTCACAAAATAGCATCAAATATTTAGTTGTTAAATTTGATTTATGTAACATTAATTTGTATGTGTCCATCGAAACAAAATCTATCGTAACACAATGACGTATTTGTTGTATGTAAACCAGATTATAATTAGTCAGTGCTATACATTAGATACTCACTGATATCAATAATTATTATTAGCCAGTGTTTGACGTTAATACTAAACAATAGTCATAATTAATAATAATAATTCCTCTCGTACCGTTATACGTTACATAGGGCCTGCAAGTAATTTCTCCATACCGCTCTATCCTGGTCATATCAGAGAAATCACCTTTATTTTTGTCCCTGGCACGCAGGAGTTAGGGGTAATGTACGAGCTGATAGATTGGCTGGCTTAGCTACAATATCAGAGGGAACTGCAATGGATCGAAGTGACATTCTTCACGCATTGAGAGAGTCTTTTCGAACAGAGGAGTTTCAGGGCTGTGAATCCCACTCGCTGACCAGATTGAAAGAGATGGGTGTCAATATTGGTGCAGCCCGAAAAGAACGACATACTAGATATGCAAAGAGATTGATTAATCAACATCGAACTGGCGTGTTGGGTCGCTGGACGCTGCTGGATTTGCTGAAGCGGAGATCGGAGCACCTATGGACATGTCCGGAGTGCTATGATGATAGTCCTCATATAACTGATAACTGGGCATCTCGCTCAATCTCCTCCATGGAACTAAGACCGATATTTCCTGCCTCTCTCAGCACTGTTCGTTTTAGGGTCTCCTTAGGTCGACCTCTCTTTCTTGAACCCTTTGCATGCTCAAAGACCTAAGCAGAACAGACCAGGTCATTATATTTCGACTACGCACCGGACACTGCAGACTCAACAAACACTTATACAGACTAGGAATAAGTCAATCAGCTCTCTGCCAGTGTCAGCAGGCAGAACAGACACCAGAGCATATCCTGCAAGACTGTCCTCTTCTGTGTGAGCTGAGAAGCAACATGTGGCCACACCCAGTCGACCTGAAAACTAAGCTTTGGGAAACCTGACAGACCTGAAGCTGTCTGCCCAGTTTGTGGTCCACAGTAAATTAAGCGCATGACCAGAGATCGCTGAAGAAGAAGAAGAACCCTTTGCATCCCACTTCAATGCCTGCTTTGATATTCGTTGATCATTTCTCCTCAAGGTGGACCATGTTTGGGACAAACTACTAGAGATATGATGAATATGAACATCATGGGCTGTCTAAAGACTGCAATTTTACTTCCTGATACCATTCTACGTAGAGATGAAATGTCCAAGCAGAATGTTCGGAATATCAAGAAGAGACCAGTTTAAAAATGATAACATCATGAAAAAAGTGTGTACAACATCAGTACTCAACATCATCAAGAACCAAAGAATTAAATAGTTGGACCACATACACCACTTTGCAACTGAAAGTGGGCCACAGAGAGCAATGCTGCTCCGATAAGGTGGATACAAAAGGTCGTTCACGCAAAATGTGGACCATAGAAATAACATAAACAGGAAAAACACAATCTATGAAGTGCACACAAGAGCATGTTCTATAAATGTTTGTCTCATCATGACGCTGTAGAGCAAAAAACAGGAGTAAAGAAAAGAAGAAACAATATACAATTGGTAGATGCAGACTGGGGCCGCAAGCGCAATAATGTAAGGATATACAGTGGTGCCAGGGTCAGTGAGCTGGCACTGATCAAGATGCTACCTCACATCCAAGCGGTGGCCCTGGTAACAGACTAATGTCTGGCTGTGGGTACTAATCGAAGGAGAGCTACTTGGAATTGGTAGAAGAGTAGGTGCATACATGTTTGATTTGAGATCTATGGTCACAATATAGACGATGAGATTCTCAGCACACACGCCCCTGTCTATACGTCTCTCCTGTCCAATAATCAGTCAAAGATGATTCATCATACAAATTGGACACCCGTTGTGGTTACCGGGGCCCATATTCGGGGTAAATAATAGAACCACTAATATCTACCATATCCCGTATACGGCGAAAGTGGAGGTTTTGGCATGGGATTAGCTACCCCAGTGAAAGTGGAGGTTTGGCATGGGATTAGTTACCCCAGCGAAAGTGGAGGTTTGGCATGGGATTAGTTACCCCAGCGAAAGTGGAGGTTTGACATGGGATTAGTTACTCCAGCAAAAGTGGAGGTTTGGCATGGGATTAGTTACTCCAGCAAAAGTGGAGGTTTGGCATGGGATTAGTTACCCCAGCGAAAGTGGAGGTTTGGCATGGGATCAGTTACTCCAGCAAAAGTGGAGGTTTGGCATGGGATTAGTTACCCCAGCAAAAGTGGAGGTTTTGGCGTGGGATTAGCTACTCCATCCAGTAAAAATACTCATTTATAAAACCGTAACCAAGTGCACGAGAGCTTGCAAGGTCTTAGTTGGGGACCTTTGCCTTCTTTGGGGCGAAGGATAGAAGAAGAAGAAGATACAGACTAAGAAAAAGTAAACGACTGTGTATTGTCAGATGCTGCACATTTGATGTTTACGTGGATTTCTTTTGTCAAAGAAGGAATATGTGGCTATGGTCATGAACCTTGTGATTACATACAACGGGAGGGACTTGACAATCCTGGTATTTTCTTTTATTTAGCTGTGATCTCAACGTTTAGCCGGTAAACTGATTAGGTAAACTTCAAGGAGAGAAAAGATGGACTTCAACTAGGATACAGAAATCTAAAAAACTATCATTCTTGCATACAGATGGGACATCTACTGAATAAGATTACACATCTAGTTGTCTTGAGTACAATGGATTCGGTCTTCTTACTTCTTACTTACTTTACTTCTTACTTCTTACTTCTTACTTCTTACTTCTTACTAATCATCTATTGTTGATTTCTATTGAGCTTTGTTGATTACACAAACTAACTTTAGTTGACTATTACTAACTTGTCACGATTTCTACCAATTTGTGTTGACTACAAATAAGAAAGAGAAAATTGAGATGTTTTGGACATATAAAAAACATGAAGGGCTGGAGAAGACCATCATGGAAGGAGGCATACCGACAAGAGAAGAAGAGAAAGACCACGGAGAAGATGGAATCAGGATGTAACTGATGGTTTGAACATGACGGCTGCAGCGGCAGGACATTTGGCTTATGAGAGAAAGAAATTCCGGAGGACTGATGGGGTGGCAAAATTCTGCTCAGAACAAGCTATTTGATGATGATGTATCAACTTGTACAAACGTCTAGTGACTTCTACTGGAATGTGTTGATATATGTGCTGGTTTGGTACTGACTGTTTTCAATTGTATTGATGTGTACGACTTATATATCTTATGTACTGATTTGTATTATAATAGAGATATAGTGTGCTGTTCCATTGTTGGCATCTTATTCTCATAGAAAAAAACATGATTATTCTATATTGACAATAGAAATAATAGAAAACTGATTTTAACCAATGTTTATGCACTAATAGTTATACATATTGCTATTGTGTTTTAATATTGACAGTCTTCGTCTACATCCAAAGTTTTCTCTTTAAGGCTGTCATTGACTCTCAGCTGTAGGATGCTGCTACAAAAATACCCCTTGGATACCCAGAGGTGCCCCATGTTAATACAAAGCTGTAAGTATGCCCAACAGCCGTCTACTGAAGTAATGATAAAATACAACTAAAGGTATTGAACGATCAACACTCTACATCTTGATAGATGTTTTTTTATAGTCTGCACGAACATGTCCAGATCATCAAGGTTTCGTATCGCTAATTCCCTTCATGTTTTATTAAGCACTTCTTTCACTAATTTGTCATATTGCTACCTATACAGAAGCCTAGGTAATTCTCAGACTCCATGAAATCCAATGTCTTGATTTCTTGTCTTACTAGGTTTCCTGCCTTAACCCATAATCTACATATTATGTCCACGATATGTGTCATGTAGCAAATATGTTATTAATAAGAATAATTTCATAGAAATAATTATTTATTTTGAAATTTTGTCCTGTCAGCTGCATTATAGTGTAGCTCTTTTCAATTTTGTCCTGTCATCTGCATTATAGTGTAGCTCTTTTCAATTTTCAGCTAACACTGGATTTTCTTAGACATGTCTTAAAAGTAATGTCATTTTGTCTGACGGTAGAAATTGAATATCTTGATTCATTAATAATGAATAGCAAACAAGACACTAATAGGAACACTAAGACACAAACTGATACAAACTGTGATAGATAGCAAATTGTGACAGCAACATTGGTAGGACATTTACGTGAAGGAGAAAAGAGGTTATTTTGTTAATAAACAGTTTACCGAACTCGATAACATCAACTAAAAACGTAAAGAAACATGAATAAAAGAGAAATATTAAATATTTCAAGATCTAACAATTTAATTATTAGCAATCAAGAAATCACTCTTCATAAAACGGTGTAATGAAAGGGAGAGAAGGTTAGAAAAATACTCTAGAAACAACATGGCCTGGACTAATTTTGAGTAAACTTGCTCTCAAACACATTTGCACTAAAAGTAGGGAGCGAGTACAATAAACAGTTTACCAGTGTCATAATACATGCATTATTTCGTTAAACAAGAATCTTCCTTATTTCTTATCAGCAACTACTGATAAAATCACAAGAACTCAGTGATAGCATCTTAATAGCGATATCATGGAAGAGAGAAGTGAAATTATGTACAAATGACAAACAAAACACGTAAAAAACAAAGTACTATAGCTTTACAAAGTACAAAACACAATATACATTGACGTTTCGAACAGAAGGCCGTTATCAAGCATTTTAGGACCGTTAGAGATTTATTGTTAGTATGAATTTGTTCACTTCTGTTGTATCCTTGCTTGATAAAGGCATTTTGGTCAAAACGTCGCTGTATATTGCGTTTTGTACTTTGTCAAACTACAGTGTTTAAGCACATCCGTATCCTAATACTGGAACTGCAGGAGTGTCCGTCAACGAGGTCCAGTCTTGGAGAAACTTATTTATGAAGCAGACATAATCGCGCTCCAAGAGACTCGTTTACACCAGGCGGATAGATTGAAATTTGCGGATTTCAACTCTTTCTGCAATGACACTCACTTGGGTCAAACAGTCCTGGTTAGGAAAGATCTCCAGGCCTTGGAGATGGACACTTCTGCATGGAATTCGGACGACGTGCAGGTCCAGGCAGTAACAATTAACAAAAAAGTTCACACTTGTTAATATCTATGTCTGCAATCACAAAATGGACAAAGAAAGGTGGAAAATATAACAAGCAATCTGTCTTCAGGCTCCATCAAGTGTCATTATGTGCGGTGATTTCAACGTCAGGGGAAAGTTGTTGGGCAATAGTATTGTTAATGAGCAGGGTGAGGCACTGGGGGAGGTATTAACTGATACGGACTTAGTCTGTCTGAATGATGGCAGGCCCACACGTATACCTGACAGACAGGGAGACAGAGATAGTGTACTTGATCTCGCTCTGGTGTCCCCAGAGTTGAATGCTTTGTGTCGCTGGGATGTTCTAGGACACCACGGCAGTGATCATCTACCTTGTGCAATACTAGCAAAAAAATCAGCTAAGATTAGAACTCAAAATCGTGCTTCAGTTTTCCACTATGACAGACACCAACCTAATGTCATCAGCCAGCTGCGGCTAAAGGTACATTGTTCCACTATGACAGACACCAACTTAATGTCATCAGTCAGTTGCGACTAAAGGTACATTGTTCACCAATTAAAACAAGAACTTCTTTCCAGCAACCACCATGGTGGACACCTGAAGTTGCTCTGGCTTGGGCGGAAAAAAGGATGGCAACCAGAGCGTGGGAGAAAGCAAAAAAATCACAAAATCTCTCCGAGGAACGTGGAAGAGTCCTGACAGAAAGAAAGAACAGTATGGATATACATTTCAAGCAGATTGCAAGAGAAGCCAAGCACATTATATGGGAGAAATTCTGTGTTGAAATTGGAAACGAGCAATCACTCGCAAAATTCTGGAGATTGCACCGCAGCATGAATGGCGGTGAGATACCTTTTTCAATGCCTAATCTGAATGGACAGTGGAGTAATTTTGAGGACAGATGAGGAGAGGGGTGAGGCGTTCTTGCATAACTTTATTCTCCAGACAGAAAAGAAAGACAGAGATGAACGTAAAAGAATGCAACAGATTGTACACCATTCGCATGAGATGCAGACTGTCATAGACGAAATATAGAATACATTTCTGTCGATAACATCAAATCAATACTAAAAACATGCTCGGATACAGCGCCTGGTCCTGATGGTGTTTGGTACAGTCACATAAAATGTCTGGTGAACAAAGATCTTGCTGAATTATGCAAGTTTTTCAATAAAAGTATCCATACAGGCACTATTCCTGATGAATGGCTGCACAGCTATCTGAGACCCTTGCCTAAGCCTGGAAAAGATCTCACAGGTACAAATGGATATAGAATTATTACCTTGCAAAACACTGTCGGCAAACTGCTTGAAAAATTTATAATCCATTTATATAATGGAGACAAATGATCTTTTCCTCTCCACTCTCGGCGACTATCGTCCAGCAAGAACACCTGGTGCAACCTGGTGCAATGCAGCGGTTTTTGCATATGATGCGTATGAGGTGTTTCAGATTGGGATGGAAACGGCAGTAGCCGCCATTGATTTGCAGGACGCATATAACAATGTCTCTTACACCTTACTTATGCAGTTATTGATGGATATGCAGGTGGAACCACGCTTGGTCAAGTGGATTGCTGCTGCACTTTTTGAGCGCACGTTATCAATGCGTTGTGGTTCATGGGCATCACAACCACAACAGGTCCTAATGAGCCTTCCTCAGGGATCATCACTCTCGCCAGTCCTGTTCAATGTATACACCTTCGGGTTAACCAGCACACAAAGGGTCGGAGTTGGCAGAACAATGTCGTACGCCGATGATATTCTGGTGTAACGCATGGTCAAGGACAGAAATGAGATCGCATCTTCATTACAGTGTGAGCTGGATAGAATTGGTGACTGGTGCAACGAATTCGAAGCGAATGTAAACCCAGCAAAGGCCTCTCTGACATGGTTCTCTCTTAACACTCACTTAGTAAAGACACCTACCCCAGTTGTCGACATGTGTAACAAAGACACTGACAGAAGCAAAACACTAAAATATCTTGGAATAACAGTTGACAGAAGCCTGTCATTTAAGAGCCATGTTGAGAACGTAATCCTAAAGGCAAGAAAAGGGCTAACCGCTCTCAAAGTTATGGCGGAGGCGGATATTGAACAATACCAGCTACTTTTTCTTTATCAGGGTATAGTTCTGAGCTTGGTGGACTACGGCCTTGGTCTTCTGACAGTAAGCGAACATCGCTGGATAAGTTAGAAAGGATCCAAAATGAAGCGATGAGGCTTATACTCGGTTGCACAAGTGACACTTCTTGTGAGGCAATGCGCTATGTCCTTGGATTGCCAACGATGGCCATGAGACACACAGTCACACAGGTGAAAGCTTATCTGAGAGTTTCTGCTGACACAAATCATCCTCTGCACAAATACATAAATGAAAACAAGGGCAGGCGATTGAACAGAGGTCGATCCTGGATGGCCGAGGCAGAGGATGTTATTAAACAGGTCTGTGAGCCCGCGTGCCCAGTGTGTTCGTAGCGCGTTGGACTACGGGTGACTAGTCCTCTGTAAGTGCGGGTTCAACACCGCGGACTGGCAGAAAAGCTACAGGTTCCCCAGATTTACGGTGTTCGTGGCACCGAGCCGAAGGTTACGATGTCCATGACACCGAGCCGAAGAGATTTCAGCTCAAGTGCTTCTGAATTGGAAAAAACCACACAAAAACAGGTCTGTACTCTAGATGAGTTGAGGCATAGTGAAGAATGGATGCCTATATCAGAGGATATGACTGCTTACGCCAGGGTTGTCAGCACACTTGGACGCTGCTGTAGAGATAGCGTCGTCAATGTGGAAATTCTTTCATTCGTTGATCAGCACTCCCATCCAAGTGATATCATCATCTACACAGATGGCTCTGTCAAACGTGGCACCAGATCATCGTGGGCTTACTCAGCACAACGAAACGGTCGCACACTTCATGAGGACTGCGGGGCTTTCGAGACAACGACATCGAGCATGACTATGGAGATCACCGCAGCCTTCATGGGTGGCTGAGCAACAGGTTACCCATACGATCATCATATCAGACTCGATGAATATGCTTTAACTGATTGAATCTGGAAGTATGCGTGTGGAATGGGTGAACATCATTTGTAGATCACATCTCAAAAAAATGACTTGGCTGTACACGCCTGGACAAGCTGGAGTGCGGGGTAACGAGCGTGCTGACTCTCTTGCAAACAATGCCACGACTCAAGTGGACAGAGCCGATATCATCAATGCGGTACGCTCGCAATTGTGTGACACGGCGGGTCTGAACACTGGAACGAGTTCGAGAATTAGGCGTTAAATTTGGACATGCCAGACAGTGTCGTCTTTCGCGGTAGAGAGAGAAGATATAGTAATCAACTTCTCGTGGGTGCTGTGAGCAAATGGACTTTGGAATGGCTGCTGCAACGGAGGACAGAGCACGAATTGGAATGCCCAATGTGCCATGACGTCGATCGCATAACATAACATAACATAACAGTGTCACAGTATTTGCCTGTTATTATTATTTCGGTAATTATCCAGGTCGTGTACAATTTTTCAACAGCTACTCAAGTGTCTAGCAATAAAGCCGTGTCTCTGGTTAATTTAACAACAATGTTACCATAGTTATTAGTCTGTGTCTGGTTAGTGTCAGCCAGACTATCACATTCAAAATATTATTCTTAAAATATTACGCTCTCCTTTTTAAGCGGTACAGGTGTATGTACAGGAAATCCAATAACTGATGAGGGAATAAGTGAGAATCTAGCAAAGAAATAAATGAGGGAATAAGTGAGAATCTAGCAAGGAAATAAATGAGGGAATAAGTGAGAATCTAGCACGGAAATAAATGAGAGAAGAAGTGAGAATCTAGCAAGGAAATAAATGAGGGAATAAGTGAGAATCTAGCAAGGAAATAAAAAGAGTCAGCAATATATTTAATGAAATAGAAATAGTAATAGCGATACATCGCAAGCGTTGATGACAAAAACCTCAGACGTGTGTTGTTTCACCACTCTGGTGTGTGTGGATATGACTGTAGAGCCCAATCATATTAAGAAATCTCCTAGCTGTAGCATATGTTCTCAATTATTGTCACAAACTGATTTTAACAAACTTTATTTTTGACTCACAGACACCTACACAACTGACAACGTCATGTTTTACTGGCAGACTCCAGGTGTACCTATTACACACGACAAAGAGATAGCCCTCAACACTGAACTCCCGCAATTTTCCATTGTGGAAAACACTACAGAGTTATGCAATGGCACAATGGATGTAGACACACGTATGCATGTATATTTGAATGTGTTGCATTCTTCTTTCTCTCGCTAGTTCGAATAGTGCTGCTTTTGTTATAAATAATACTATTATACTACTATATGGGTGGTAAAATGATACCACCCGCTATCTCAGTCCTCCTGGAGCCTTTGGACGGTCCAAGCCCCCTCACAAACAAGCCCGCGGGCCTCTTCTCAGCGCCCGTGCCTTTTTTAGGGGTCCTGGACCGTCAATAGGAGAACTGAGCTAGGGTTAGTATCATTTTACCACCCATATAGTAGTATCATTCTGACTCCGTAAAGTAGTAGGCCAGGCCCCAGGCCCCCTCAGAGGGCTCCAGCTGGAATGTACTCAGTTTGCTGTCTAGCGCCGAGTGAGTTCTCCAGCTATAGGAGACTTTCACGGTTTCGCGATGCGCAATCAGAGTGGTTGGCAACAGTAGCCAGTTACGTTTTCGAGGGCAGGTGGTATGACGTCATGTAAAAAGCAGTCTACACTTCGCATTTAGAGACTGGTGTACACTTAGTATCATACACCTCTTCGCATGCTAACACTAAAGCAACTACAGGAGCAAGTGCGGCAATATGGACTACCCTACAGCCACCGTAATAAGGCAACACTTGAACGAAAAGTCATCGAGGCCTGAATCTCCAAGCGTAAGAGGCGCGTCGCCCGAGCTATCGAGACTGGGCGCTATCCAACTCTGAGAAGTGGTAAGTTCCTTGACCCTCACAAGAAGTACCAAGCGTTCCGCGAACTGAAACAACTGCACGAGGAGGTACATTTTGCCCTGCGGGTAAAAAGTACGACGATGCTCTAAGAAAGAACCCGCAACTAAGACTAAAGGAGGTGGATCGCCTGATGAAGCGTATGCACCGACACGGGTTTCGCGAAGAACCTCTTCATGCTGCCATAAGACGCCGAGGCCCCGCCACTCTAGAAGAGCTTACTGCTGATGCAGAAGGTGAAGAAACGGGCCGCCGGACTCGACTACGGAAATTATTTGGGAGAGGTCTTGAGCATAGTCAAGTGGACCGTGTCATGCACAAAGTAGAGAGCCTTGATACCGTCTTCTATCTCAGGTATAGCTTCGCATATCAGCTAAGACATGTTAGTTAGTCTTTCCTCTTGGGCCTGTGGGCGGCGCATAGGGCAGAGGTCATAGCTCTCCATGTCTCGCGGTTCGTTGCTATTTGTTTTAAGTCTTTAATGTTTACTAGGCCCATCGTTGAGCCTTCTCTGGTGATGGTTCTACGCAGAGTCTCTCTTGGTCTTCCTGGTTTTCTTTTTCCCTCTGGTGTCCATATGAGGGATTGGTAAGGGTAAGGGATGTCTAAGACATGTAGAGACTGGTTAAACGAAGCGGTTCAACACAAACCTTGGCAGAAGTTCACTGATCACCAATCTACCCACTGCAAGAAAATGGTTAATGGAGCAAGATGAAAGCCGTCTGAACCCTGACAGGCTTAAACGCCCAAACACCCCATGGTCTTTCACCCGCTGGATCATGATCGCGGTAAAGGCGATCATAACTACCAAACCACTGCTAGGAGAGGGCAGGCTGCCCGATTGGTTGCTCAATCGTAAGGGTCTGTACGCCTTGGACACCTATGATGACACCCTTTGCCTATTTCGCTGTATGGCGGTGCATCGAGGTGCGAGGACAGACCACTGTACAGAACAAGCTACACGGCTTGCTGTAGAATACTACGGTATAGGTGGAGATGATCTGAAGCGTCTGGCACTCAAGGTGCCACTAGACGAACTAAAAAAGGTCGAAGAACGGTTCAAACTGGGAATTCGTGTGTACGACCCTGAAGAAAATGGTACGTGGCATCTCAAAAGACAACCCGCCCATTACGCCGCCGTAGGAATAGAGCCCATGACAATAGGGGCTTACAACGACCATGCGTTCCTCATAAAAGACATCAAAAAGCTAGCTCGTGTTTACGCTTGTGGGGCCTGTAACCAGCAGTTTACAGAGACCTGGACTCCACAGCGTCATGCAGACAAGTGTACTCAAGAAAAAACGTTAATCAAATGCCCTGGCAAAAAAGTAGAGCGCCCTCAGTCCGCCTACGAAAAAACCTTCTACCCAAAGAGTAATGCTAGTGCTTCTTCGATACAGTGGCTCGAGCAGGAGGCGCAGCAGCGAGGGCTTCACATCCACCATGCGAAATGCGGCCACGGCGGGGAGCGTTGGATCGAAAGAGCGCCGGTGGATGGATACGAACCGACGACTAAAACGGTCTTCCAGTATCATGGCTGTCACTGGCACGGGTGCCCTACCCATTGTAAGCAGGGCACCGCCCGTAGCCTGTATCGTCAGACTCAGAACCGCCAAGAGAAAATACTGGATGCTGGTTACGAGCTGGTTGTTATGTGGCAATGTGACTGGAAAAGCCCAGACGCCCGAAATGCTGTTCCACAGCAGCCACAGTCTACAGCCTATCCACACGCCATCGTCTACGACTTCGAGTCATACTTCGATAAACCAAGAGCAACCCAACCGACAGAAAATCTCAGCTTCGAGAATACGCAGGTCCCGATAACCGTATCAGCGGGTGATCCGATGGAGTGTGAGCCAACCCACATATGCTTGAAAGACCCCAAACAGTTGGTGCAGGCTTTCGTAGCTGAGGTTCAGAGACGAGCTGCCGTACTGCGGCAAGACGTGGAGCAGCGTTTCCTACCCGAAGACATCGATATACTGTCAAAAACCCAACAGAAGTTAGTACGACGATGGTGTAGGCAGGTGCCGGTACTTGGGTTCAATTCCGTCAAATACGACCTGAACCTCATCAAGCGGCACTTTGTAGAGACAATATCGGACACCTGTACAAAGGTGAACGTAGGAGCAAGAGGAACTCAGATCATATTTCTCGCCACTCCAGATCTTAAGTTCCTTGACGTCGTAAACTATCTCTGGTCAGGAACAAGCTACGACAAATGGATCAAAGCTTACGGGTGTGAGCAGACAAAGTCTTGGTTTCAATATGAGTGGTTTGACACTCCGGAAAAGTTGGATTATCCAGGGCTTCCTGATTACCCAGCGTGGTACTCAAAACTAAAGGCCAAGTATCCTCTAACGCTAGAGGAATGGAGGAGCTGTTAACGCCTCTTTCGCGAGCGAGGAATGCAGTGCTTCGCTGACTGGCTCCGATACTACAACAACCTCGATGTAGCCCCCTTTATAGAAGCACAGGAAAAGATGAAAACCTTCTATATCGAACGCGGTGTGGACATCTTTAAGGATGCCGTCAGTCTTCCAGGTGTGTCCCTACAGTATCTTCTGAGGGGTACAGAGGAAGATCTGTACGCGCCAGGCAAACCTGCCTACACGCTCCTCTTGGAAGCTGTGGTTGGAGGACCTTCAGTAGTGTTCACCCGGTATCACGAGGCCGGGGTTACGAAGATCCGCTCACATCAGTATGGAGATGCCGCCAAACCTTGCAGGCGAACCCTTGGTTATGACGCCAATGCTCTGTACCTAGGTACTAGACACTTGAAAACTGAAGTAATGACTCTGAACATAGCAACCGCAGCACCAGTCAAACTAGAAGGTAAAACCCTTCGAGATACAACCGCTTTCACATACTTTGGAAGTGTTATTAGCAATGAAGGAGGAGCTGGATCTGACATTAAAAACAGACTGAGTAAGACACGAAGTGCATTCATGACCCTTCAGACCGCCTGGAAATCTGCCCAATACAGCATCAGAACCAAGACTCGTATCTATAACAGCTGTGTGCTGTCAACATTGCTGTACGGATCGGAATGCTGGAGAATGACAGAACAGGATATGTCCAGACTCTCCACCTTTCATACAACTTGTCTGCGTAAAATCTTACGCGTGTACTGGCCGACTACTATCTCGAACCAAGAATTGCTTGCACGATGCCAACAAGAGAATATGGGCACTATCATCCGAAGACGACGCTTGAGATGGATTGGACATGTGATGTGCATGGAGACTGGCTCCGACACGAAAACTGCACTGAGATGGACTCCAGAGGGTACGCGAAAGCGTGGAAGACCCAAGACGACCTGGAGGAGAACGATAGAGCAAGAACTGAAGGAAATGAATCATAGCTGGAACACAATACAGAGGAAGGTCGTGAACAGGGAAGAATGGTATACGTTTGTTTCTGCCTAAACGCCAAGGGCGTAACAGGCTAAAGAGAGAGAGAAAGTGCGGTCTATTTCGATAGCTATGGGCTCGATACACCTCAAGAAATTGCTCAATATCTGGGTTGCTCAGTTAGAACTCAAACATTTCAGCTACAGGGCCCCGATGATGTAATCTGTGGTCTCTTATGTCTCCACGTATTGCATGAGCTCGCAGGTGGGAAAAAATTTGAAGATGTCATTTTAAAACTAGTCAATTGAATATGTTCGCCCTTGTATTATTACTACGTATATGCCTGTTAGCAAGTGCGGAGGAGGAAGCTCCACGGGGAGCGTAATCCAGTTTAGCACGGCAGGCCTTGTGCACAAGACTGGCGACACTATGATCGGTATCCTTTCGATGGGTGGGTATCGACTGACGGACGTTGGTGCTCCGTCTGTAAGCACGGACGGGGCGACCATGGGATATGCTGACATGCTCGACCAGGACAACCTACAGCTCTCTGGGGGCACGATGGCTGGAAACATCGATATGGGCGGACATAAAATTGCCAAAATGGCTGACCCAACAGCAGCCCAGGACGCTGCGACAAAGTATTATGTGGATTTACATTCCACATCTGCCCTACGGCGATCTGGTGGTTCGATGAGTGGAAACATAGATATGGGTGGCAATATAATTTCAAATATTGCTGCCCCAACAACACCCTGAGAAGCGGCGACAAAGTTTTATGTGGATTTGCGGAACGCAGATACCCTACAGCGATCTGGGGGTTCGATGTCTGGAAACATAGATATGGGTGGCAATGTGATTACAAATATTGCTGACCCAACAACACCCCAAGACGTGGTGACAAAAAAGTTTGTAGATAGCCATAATGAACCGAACTGGATCGTTAAGGTAGATATACGACGGCCGTATGTTTACCTCTCTCCTGAAGGCACTTTGACGAAAATTGAAAACGCTGGGAGGAGAATGTTGGTATCTTCCGGCAAAACAGGCAGCGACAAGCATGGGCTGGGGGTTGGTGTGTACCAAGGGTTGTATTTTATAAAAACAATAAATAACTCAACGCTTCGTATTATCCTAAAAGCCCTTCCGGAGTTTAAATTCGAAGGGCCCTATCTAGCTGACCCTCCTATAGAGAGTACTATATATATAAAGCTACTCCTTGCAAAAAGTTCTTCTAAAGACTGGGTTGCAGTTATGCCCGGTATATGTATATATAATACCACCATGGCTGATGAAGACCCTGTAGTCTGTACAGTGAAAGACTGCTCTACGCTCAGATTTTGCGATCTTGGGGATGTCGAACGATTTCAGGAACCCGCTGAGGAGGGTGTGGTATATGGGTTCAAAGTGATTAAGGCAGACTACTACATAAGGGCCCCCGTGCTAGAGGAACCTGAATGGGACATAAACCTACGTCTTCGTGGTGCACAGGTTTTCCTTCGACCGGATGGTTCACTGTCACGTTTGACAAACGCAGGCAGAATTCTGATATCCTATAGCCCGACTGGTAAGGGGGTTAAAGGTTTGGTGACGATTAACAACCAGGGACCCTGTTATGTTCTCGTGACAAAACCAACTGCAAACCAGAACATCGCAATCAAAGCTACTGTTCAATTTACACAAGACCTTTCCCATCTCACTTCGCCGCCTGCCGATTCAACTATTTACATCGAGGTTGTCCTTGGGGGACCTTCAACGAATTGGGTTGAGTTACTTCCTGGTTTTTCATTGAAGTGGGACACCCCAATGATAGTGGGGGTTGAGATTACGAGCCCCGGTGGGAAAGTTGCTGTCAGGGCCACTAATTCAGCGGTTAACACACAGCTAGGTGAAAAAGTCGGCTTGCAGTGGTTTTATATAGAGCCCCTGGTAGGCTTCATCCAGCTTTTATTTAGTATGACGCCCGTCGCTGCCAGCTATTTTGAACGTCTGAGGGCTAAAGTGCAGAAGCATAATCATATATTAAAGCTTATGTATGCTAAAGATACGGCGTGACATCTCATTTGGATACTAGTATAGACATATCAATAATATGACACTGTATCCGACCAACAGTGGATTCGCACAAGGCGAAGAGTCCGGTCAGGCCTACCGCATCCAAGAGGTCGCTCGACTTCGAAAGTGCTTGGAGGCCGAGCGGGACAAACGAGCTGCCCTATACAAGAAGTATCGCCATGGTGTTAATATTTTGGATGACGTTGACGGTGCACTGATCACTGCCAGCGTGGGGATGGGCGTAGGCGGTATAGGGCTTCTGACAACAGTCATCGCGGCCCCTGTGGTTCTGGGTCTAGAAATTGGTGCCCTTGTTTGTGGCGTCTTGGGCGGGGCTGGCAAGCTGGCATCCCGCCAATTGGCTCTGAAGGCTAAGAAACATGATGAGATTCGGGTTCTGGCGGAGAGCAAACTAAATACAATCAGTGGCCTTGTCTCTGCAGCCTTACAAGACGGAAAGATTTCCGATATGGAATTTCGCCTTGTTGTCGACGAAGTTTCGAAGTACAACCAGATGAAAAAAAATATTCGCGCCAAAGTGACAACAAAGTTAGACGAGGAGACAACAAAGTCACTCATCCAGAAGGGCCGAGACGAGGCCCGCGCCGAGTTCATGGCTGCAATTGCATTGCCAAAATCTCAGTGAGTTGCTTATATAGATATATAGATAGATATATAGATAGTGTTCCTGACGATCTCCCACCTCCATATAGAGATATAACCCCCCTGGGTATACCTGTCGTGCCGACTGCTCCTGAGTGGTGCTAACATGCCAAATAACCTGTCGTGTCGACTGGTACTCTCTGAGGCACAAAGCGGCCTAAAAATACGAAAGCTCCTTGCCAGGGGATATGATGTTCTCGAAATCCAACAGGTTTGCGGATGCGTTATAGTATGCAAACGACCGGCCCCCTCCAACCATTTTCCTGAACATCGCCAGGTTAGGGCTTCAGAGACCCTAAGTTGGCCTGATTCTCGTCAGCATCGTCAGCATTGTCAGGTTAGGGCTTCACAGATCCTAAGTTGACCTATTTACGTCGGCACGACACGCACACAAGTCGTGGTAAATCACGACACAAAAATATTACACACAAAAACATTACACACAAAAACATTACACACAAAAACAAACCAATAATCAACACACCATTTTTAATAATCGTATATAGTAAAGCATGGTTGGCTTAGGCTTCACATACCCTAACGTGACCTGATTCTCGTCAACCATAAGTTGCCCTGGATCTCGGCAGCATCATCAGGTTAGGGCTTCACAGACCCCAAGTTGACCTGGTTCTCGGCAGCATCATCAGGTTAGGGCTTCACAGACCCGGCAAATTTAGATTACCCAAAATTGTCTCTCCTGACTATCTAGGCTGTCAATGGCCTTTTCAATGCTGGAAGCGATTCGAGCAGCAGTTGATATGTTAATGCTGAGGTTTTGCAGTTGTTTGTATTTACAAAACACTCGTGTAATCGACCGCAATCTGCGAACCCATCTTGGGGTGCCCAGGCTGGTACAAATGTGATACTTTTAAATGCGAAACGTATACTGCTTGAGCTCGTTGAGTACCTGGACAAAGGTCTTTCTTGCCTTTAATTCAATCCGATACAGGCGAACGCGCACCGCGCCACACCCCTTGCACAGTCGGTAATCGTTATAGCAGCACACACCGCACTGGCCACAGGGGACTAAGGGTTGCAACCCTCTAAGCCGATAGTTATGCCGAGCACAGTATTTCCCCTCTGCTCCTCTCAGGCATGTTGTTGCCCCCCTCGCACTTATGGCCTCCTCTTGTGGTAAAACCATACTCCATCGGGATATATTACACTGTGATCATAGTTCTCTAAATAGAATAGCCGCTCGCCATACCTCAGGGCTCGGGCTGGGGCTCGGAATGCCATTGACGACATTCGTGCCGTCTAGGTCTTCTGCGTCCTCAGCGTAGACTTGAGCTCGTCGAGCTCGAATATATCTAAGAATCAATTTACTGTCTACTTCATAGTCGTCGACGTACACCCCTGTAGCGCGGCGCTGGGTGGCTGCATTGAATGCAATATTAAATAATTCCTCCATAACCTCATCGATTCTCTCTATCGTTTTCCTTTCATGAGCTCATCTTGAAAAAGCCGTGAGCCTCCCACTGGTAACACGTGGCAACACTCCTTAATTTTTCGTATGCACGATTCTTGAAGAGATTCCATAGCGTATGTGTGGGGTATGATACTAAGTGTCTCTAAATGGAAAGCGTAGACTGCTTGAGCTCGTCGAGTACGTGGCTAAAGGTCCTCCTTGCCCTTAGTTCAATCCGATACAGGCGAACCCGCACAGCGCCACCGCCACACCCCTTGCACAGTCGGTAATCGTTATGGCAGCCCACACCGCACTGGCTACAGGGGGCGAAAGGTTGCGCTCCTTTATTCAGCTGATAATTAAGCTCTCGGGCATGTTGTTGCCTTCCCACGCATCAGCCAGGAGCACTTATGGGCTCTTTTGGTAAAACCATACTCCTTTCTTTCTTTCTTTCTCGAATCCTGTATGCCTCACAGCGTCAGGTCAGGAAGAGATTTCTAAAACGGGCCGCCCTAGTATGCGCTTCGTAGATAGTCTCTTTCGTCGCCTCTGTTATCTCTGAGGTCCATCTTTTGCGTGGCCGGCCTTTTGCTTTGTACCCATTGTATCGGAGCAGCATTGCTCTTTGGGGTGCACTGTCTGATGGTAATCTGCTTACGTGGCCGAACCATTTAATTTGTTGTTTCTCGATGAAGTCTAGTACTGATGTTGTACCCACTTTTTCCTGATGTCTTCATTTCTCAACCGGTCTCTTCTTGTTACACCAGCATTCTGCGTAGACACTTCATCTCTGTTGTGACTAGTTTTCTTCTATCGTTTGTTGTCAGCGTCCAGGTTTGGCATTGGTAACATAATGTGGGGAGAAAGATTGTGTTGAACATTGCTCTTTTTGTGTTCATGGTGACGTGTTTGCATCTTAAAATTGGCGCTATTTGCCCTATCATTTGATTTGCTTTGTTGCATCTGTGTTGAATTTCATTAGTTATTCTTCCGTTTGCTGAAAAAATGCTCCCCAGTATGTGAAATCTTTTACTTGATTTAGTAGGTGATTATCGATGGAGATATTGGTAGAGCTTTCCTCTCTGGCGAATGTCATTACTTCTGTTTTGTCGATGTTTATTCTCATGTTGTATTCGTTACATGCTAACTGGAGTCTGTTGATGTGTTATTGTAGCTGTTCTTCTGTTGTTGATATGATTGCCTGATCGTCTGCAAAATGAAATTCATTTAAAATCTCTCTGATGTTGTTTCCTTCACTGGTGTTAGCTATTTTACAGATGTGGTCAATATACGTGATGAATAGCAGCGGGGATAGTATGTAACCTTGTCTTACTCCTGACCTTAGGTGAAACTTTTCTGATAATCCTATATTTGTTCTAATCGTACATTGGCGTCATTATACGTCAGTATAAATGCTCTTGCAAAGGTTGGTTATGTGGTCATTAACCCCATAGGTTGTTAGTATTTTCCACAGCTTGTGCCTATCTACGCGGTCGAACTCTTTTTCCTGATCTACCATACTCCATGGGGATATATTACACAGTGATCACAGTTCTCTAATAGAATAGCCGCTCGTCATACCTCACGGCTCGGGCTGGGGCTCGGATTTATACATCAGCTGGGGGGTCCTGGGGCCTGGCCTACTACTATACGAAGTCAGAAGGATACTACTACTATACGGAGTCAGAAGGATACTACTACTATACGGAGTCAGAAGGATACTACTACTATACGGAGTCAGAAGGATACTACTACTATACGGAGTCAGAAGGATACTACTACTATACGGAGTCAGAAGGATACTACTACTATACGGAGTCAGAAGGATACTACTACTATACGGAGTCAGAAGGATACTACTACTATACGGAGTCAGAAGGATACTACTACTATACGGAGTCAGAAGGATACTACTACTATACGGAGTCAGAAGGATACTACTACTATACGGAGTCATAATGATACTACTACTATACGGAGTCAGAAGGATACTACTACTATACGGAGTCAGAAGGATACTACTACTATACGGAGTCAGAAGGATACTACTACTATACGGAGTCAGAATGATACTACTATATATGGGTGGTAAAATGATACTACCCCTAGCCCAGTCTTCTGGAGTCTTTGGACGGCCCAGGACCCTCAAAAATAAGGCGCGGGCGCTGAGAAGAGGCCCGCGGGCCTTGTTTGTGAGGGGGCCTGGACCGTCCAAAGACTCCAGGAGGATTGAGATAGCGGGTGGTATCATGTTACCACCCATATAGTAGTATTACTGATGTTGTTTCTACTATTGATATAGCTGGCTGCACTACTACTACTGCTTTTTCTAATATTACTAGCTATCATTCTATTTAAATCAAACCATCATTCTATCGTGACTGTAATTAAATTATAGACAACTGGTGGTGTGGCTCCATATAGAGAATAGAATATAATAGAAGTCCAATAATAGACTGGTGGAAGAAGCGAAGATTTCAGCTGACATTAGAAGAGTGAAAGTGATATCATCTAACTGTTGAAGTTACATCATCTAACTGTTGAAGTTACATCATCTAACTGTTGAAGTTACATCATCTAACTGTTGAAGTTACATCATCTAACTGTTGAAGTTACATCATCTAACTGTTGAAGTTACATCATCTAGCTGTTGAAGTTACATCATCTAACTGTTGAAGTTACATCATCTAACTGTTGAAGTTACATCATCTAACTGTTGAAGTTACATCATCTAACTGTTGAAGTTACATCATCTAACTGTTGAAGTTACATCATCTAACTGTTGAAGTTACATCATCTAACTGTTGAAGTTACACCATCTAACTGTTGAAGTTACATCATCTAACTATTGAAGTTACATCATCTAACTGTTGAAATTACATCATCTAACTGTTAAAGTTACATCATCTAACCGTTGAAGTTACATCATCTAACCGTTGAAGTTACATCATCTAACCGTTGAAGTTACATCATCTAACCGTTGAAGTTACATCATCTAACCGTTGAAGTTACATCATCTAACTGTTGAAGTTACCATTAAAATCATCAAAGTACAGTTACCTGAAATGTGATGTTGACATTAGAATGTTGTTGGTAAAGTTATCTGAGAATTGAAGCTAACATTGCAAAAGTGTCATGATAGTTAGTTGACATTTGAGTTGGCATTAAATTAGTACATATACAGTTAACTAATACTTCAATTCCTTTTTCTTTTCTTCAATCCTGTTTTGCCTCACAGCGTCAAGATAAGAAGAGATTTCTAGAACGAGCCCTTGTGTGCGCTTCATAAAGAGTGTCTTTCGTCGCCTTTGTTATCTCTGAGGTCTAACTTTTGCGTGGCCGGACTTTTGTTTTGTACCCATTGCATGGGAGCAGCATTGCTCTTTGAGTTGCACTGTCTGTTGGTAATCTGCTTACGTGGCCGAACCAAATAATTTGGTTTTTTTGATGAATGTCAGTACTGATGTTGTACCCACTTTTTCCTGATGTCTTCATTTCTCAACCGGTCTCTTCTTGTTACCCCCAGCATTCTGTGCAAACACTATCTCTGTCGTGACTAGTTTTCTTCTATCATTTGATGTCAGCTTCCAGGTTTGGCACAGATAGCATAATGTGGGGAGATAATTTGTGTTGAACATTGCTCTTTTTGTGTTCATGGTGACATGTTTGAATTTTAAAATTGGTGCCATTTGTCCTATTATTTCATTTGCTTTGTTGCATCTGTGTTGGATTTCATTAGTTGTTATTCCGTTTGCTGAAAAAAATGGTGCCTATGTATACGCTTCAGTTAACATTAGAATAGTGAAAATGGTGCCTATGTATACGCTTCAGTTAACATTAGAATAGTGAAAATGGTGCCTATGTATACGCTTCAGTTAACATTAGAATAGTGAAAATGGTGCCTATGTATACGCTTCAGTTAACATTAGAATAGTGAAAATGGTGCCTATGTATACGCTTCAGTTAACATTAGAATAGTGAAAATGGTGCCTATGTATACTCTTCAGTTAACATTAGAATAGTGAAAATGGTGCCTATGTATACGCTTCAGTTAACATTAGAATAGTGAAAATGGTGCCTATGTATACGCTTCAGTTAACATTAGAATAGTGAAAATGCCATTACTTGGTGTTAAAAAGTTAACAATGAAATATGGAAATACCATTATTTTACATTGAAAAGCAACATTATAATAGTAGAAATTCCATTATTTGACATTTGAAATAAATATTTGCAATAATGAGAGTGCCATAATCTTACATTCAAAGTGGATTATTATGAATGTAGAAAACATGTTAGATTGCATTATGTGGAAGCGCCGAGTGGTTACCGGGGCCCAAATTTGGGGTGTAAAGAATAGAACCACTGTTACCTGCCAAGCATGTCGTAAGAGGCGACTAAGGAGGTTTGGCTGAAATCGGATGCACATGTCCTAAACGTGTAGAAGTCTATGCGTTTAGGGGCCTACCAAACCAATGTGCAACGTATACACGTTCTTGGCAAAGATCAAACATATCACAAAGAGTGATTAAAATTGGTCGTAAAGAACGAACGCAAAGAAGAAGAAGATTATGTGGAAGCTCCCTCCCTGCATCTGATTATTTATTAACCATCTGACGTCCTTCTATCAAGTATTTGCTTAACCCCTTGAAGACGATCAGGCCACTACAGTGGTCCATGTCACGAGTGATCTGAATGGCTAGTAGTGAAATAAAACTAGCCAATGAAATGCTCAGATATATTCCTAGCGAGTTTAGGCATCCATTTTGAAAACTACCTTCCTGGTTTGAAATACGTTTGATGGAATAAATTATATTCTTGCGAATATTTTTCTGTGACTACCGGACTACCAATTTTTTTCAATCATGGAGAGTGTCATTCTTAATGATGAGTTAGGATTTAGTGGTTCAGATTGAAGTGATCTTGATAGTTCAGTGCTAGATGATGACTCTATTAGGGAAACTGAAAGAATGCACTAATATCGGTTTTCCATGGTTCAGTATATTTTAAAAATTGTATTCACTTTCATATTTTTATTATGAATAATATGCAAATTAACTTAAATAAGTGTAACAAAACATGAAAAACTGAACTTGAAAAATTCATAGAATAATATTTCAGTATATTCTCACTAAGAATATATATACTTTTCTATACTTATTTAAGGTTCTAATATTTCTTTTAGAATTTTCAAAATTGTCACAGTAGTTATTTTTGTTTTCTAAAAAATGGCTCCGTCTTCTTCAGGGGATAACTCAAATATGCTCCGTCCTAAAAGGGTTAATGTGCCTTTGTTTCTCAAACATGTGTTACGGTTAGATAATGGACAAATATTTTCTGGATCAATAATTTGCATATTACTATTGAAGTGGATTTCTCGTTCTTAGTAAACCTGCATATGCTTTCATTTCATTTATAATAAAAATAGCAGTCTTTCACTTCTAACGTATATTTTTCAATATCGTTTTCACATACTAGTAACTAGTATAAATTGAAAGATCAATATAGACACACATAAACACTTACACATATATATATATATATATATATATATATATATATATATATACTCATTAAAATTATGAATATTATATTTTTCCTATTTAGAAGAAAATCGTGTTTACAGACCAAGTAGATTCCAACCGTTCTCGGCGCGTAGTGCTATGCACTGAATTGCTGAGACTGATCTCAAGTTATGTTATGTGATCGACGTCAAGGCACATTGGGCATTCCTATTCGTGCTCCGTCCTCCGCTGCAGCAGCCATCCCAAAGTCCATTTGCTCACCGTACCCATGAGAAGCTGATTAGTATATCTTCTCTCTCTACCACGAAGACGACACTGGCTGGCATGTTCAAGCTTAATGACTAATTTTTGAACACGTTTCAGTGTATGAGACTCGCTCATGTCACATAAATGATATCGGCTTGTTATCCTGAACTCCAGCATGTCCAGGTGTGCACAGCCAAGTCATTTTCTTAAGATGTGATCTCCGAATGATGTCCACCCATTCCACGCGCATACTTCCAGATTCAATCCTTTAAGGCGGGAGCATATTCATGTAGCATATTCATGGGGTCTGATATGATAATCGTATGGGTTACCCACCGTATGGGTCAGCCACCCATGACAGAAATCCTGGAGGCAGCGGTGATCTACGTAGTCATGCTCAATGTCGTTGTCTTTAACGTTGTACTGAATAAGCCCACGATTATCGGGTTCCGCGTCTGACAAAGCCATCGGTGTAGAAAATGATATCACCTGAATGGGAGTGCTGATAAACGAGTGCAAGAATCTCCGCATTGACTACGCCCGGGACCCATTCCCTACAGCAACGTCCAAGTGTACTGACAACCCTGGTGTAATCAATCGTATCCTCTGATATATGCATACATTTTTCCCCAATGCCTCAGCTCGTTTAGAGTGATCTCAAGTGAAATATGTTGGTGGTCACTGCAGTACCCCTTCCGTTTTAGCGCAGAAGGCTCACTAGAAACACTACATGTTGAGCACATTTTGCTTTCTGTGTGTGATTTTGGTCCAAAAACCTTCTTCCGCGATTTCTCTACGACAACCACTCGCTGACCAATCCCGGTGACCTGTTTAAGATTTATATCAGAGTGTATAACCTGGTCGGACGGTCGGATAATCTGTGTTCGCACTCGAGCTATCAATTACTGAACTCTTCCTGTGGCATTTACTTAATCTGAGCCAGTGGCGGCTCGTGATCATTTTTGTTGGTGGGGCCAGACATTTTTGTCCGGATAAATCATGGTTTTTGGTTGCTATATTTTAATTTATAAAATAATAAATACACGCTATACATTATTTTTGGTGGGGCCGGCCCCACTGGCCCTTAATGACGAGCCTCCACTGATCTGCGCCATAGATTTATTGCATACTGTGAAAGTTTCAGGCATCAAATATGCATGATTTCAGACTTGTTTTTATTTGCGTCTACATGAGTGCATAGATTTCATTTTTGATTTCATGCGAAACGTTTGGAAACTTTGATCGCCGAGCAAACGTTTGGAAACTTTGATCGTCGAGCAGACGTTTGGAAACTTTGATCGTCGAGCAGACGTTCGGAAACTTTGATCGCCGAGCAAACGTTTGGAAACTTTGATCGCCGAGCAAACGTTTGTATCAGAAAAACTGGCAGGACCAATCAATCAGTTGCAAATCATATATCGGCCTGGTGGTAGTATTCACTCAACATCCATTCACCTTTCAGTCACTTCTTTGGGCTTTTTCGTGGACTAGGCCTGACAGCGTATGTGCATACCACTCGCAATTTGCAATTTATTTGTCAGTTTTATTGGGTTTTTTATTCATAAAAGAATGCGTTTTCACTCTTTGGGTTTTCCTGTTAGACACTGGACTGTTGGAAACACTGGACTGTTGGAAACACTGGACTGTTGTAAACAGAGTTGGTATTCTCCGTGCTAATCTCAGACAATTCACAACTGTTTACAGTTGACTCAGTTATCAGTTATATGAGGATTATCATCAAATCATTCCTGACATGACCAACTATAAGGTCTCATTTCTTCATTTCATCGTGTCACTCTGATTTCAATCAACGATCATTGATTAACAAATCAGCTTGTATTTTATAGAAGATTGATTTTGTCTTGAATTCTTGATTTGATATTCTTTAGAAGTAATCAGTTGAACGATATTTTTCTTTAATCAACTGTACGCGAAAGGGGATTTGGTCAAATACACACTGGAGAATACAAGACTCTTTATCTCTCTCTCTCTCTCTTCCTCTCTCTATATATATACATGCACACAACACGATTAAAAATAACCAAGATTGAGACTCCGACATGCATTAATCGGTGGAGGAAGAAACAGAGAAAGTATAAGGACGATTGTATATCATTCAACATGCTCTATGAGTCAACATAAAGTTGGAAAGTATGATTAGTGAATATTGATCTGTTAAGTCTCAACAGTGAAACGATGATGCATGCGTGAGAATAGACTAGTAACAATTAACCGGTTGTTCAAATTACTGGCAATGGATGTGTTAGTGCTCATCTAGTTAGACAAGAGAATCACAGAGATATATAATATAATATATATAGTAGATATTGATTGCGTCTCTTGTTTTCTCCGGTGTGTTGTTGTCCAAAGCAAAATATCGCTATGATAACTTATTCCACAATAAAACTTATAGTATGGAAACGAATTCTTTGCTAGTCTTTGCTTTTGTTTTCTGCTGATCAATGTCCGTTAATCAATAGACATATTCTTAGTTAGCACCGGCGCATGATACAGTCATTCTTCTGCTGAAAATCAACGATCTGTAACAATGTTCGATCGACTGTATCAGATTGCAAGTTGGATTGCTGAGCCTTGCTTATATAGAAATAGTCCCTTTCATATCAAGAACATACAATTGTCCGTAGCCTTTACAAACGTTGGGGTATGAAGTCCATTCACCTCACATTTGTAAACACTAGTGTGCAGGAGGTTTGAAGGTCAATTCCCTTCCTCACGTGTAGAAAGTTGAGTGTGTGGATTGAACCCACAACCCGCTTGTGTCCGAGTCGGTAGGCAAACGTTTATGCGTTACGATAATCCGTCGCAATGTGTTATATTGTGTCCGAGTCGGTAGGCAAACGTTTATGCGTTACGATAATCCGTCGCAATGTGTTATATTGTGTCCGAGTCGGTAGGCAAACGTTTATGCGTTACGATAATCCGTCGCAATGTGTTATATTGTGTCCGAGTCGGTAGGCAAACGTTTATGCGTTACGATAATCCGTCGACTGTGTTATATTGTGTCCGAGTCGGTAGGCAAACGTTTATGCGTTACGATAATCGGTCGCAATGTGTTATATTGTGTCCGAGTCGGTAGGCAAACGTTTATGCGTTACGATAATCTGTCGCAATGTGTTATATTGTGTCCGAGTCGGTAGGCAAACGTTTATGCGTTACGATAATCCGTCGCAATGTGTTATATTGGTGAATATGATGTTAGTTTCCTACCAATGGTGCATAATTGACGTTGTGATCATGATTGACGTTGGGATCATGATTGACGTTGGGATCATGATTGACGTTGTGATCATGATTGAATTTGTGATCATGATTGACGTTGGGATCATGATTGACGTTGTGATCGTGATTGACGTTGTGATCATGATTGAATTTGAGATCATGATTGACGTTGTGATCGTGATTGAATTTGTGATCATGATTGACGCTGTGATCATGATTGACGTTGTGATTGTTATTAACGTTGTGATCGTGATTGACGTTGTGATCATGAATGACGCTGTGATTGTGATTGAATTTGTGATCATGATTGACGTTGTGATCATGATTGACGTTGTGATCATGATTGACGCTGTGTATATATACAAATTTATTTTAAAATCAACACAAAATGCTACCTCGAAGTTATATTATCCAACAAGTTCAGTTTAACAATAAGGAATATTATTTTTCTACTTCAGCGATCTCTGGTCATGCGCTTAATTTACTATGGACCACAAACTGGGCAGTCAGCATCAGATCTGTCAGGTTTCCCCAAAGCTTAGTTTTCAGGTAGACTGGGTGTGGCCACATGCTGCTTCTCAGCTCACCCAGGAGAGGACAGTCTTGCAGGATATGCTCTGGTGTCTGTTCCGCCTGCTGACACTGGCAGAGATCTGTTTGACTTATTCCTAGCCTATATAAGTGTTTGTTGAGTCTGCAGTGTCCGGCGCGTAGTCGAAACCTGGTTTGTTCTGCTTAGGTCTTTAAGGGAGACTTTTCCATAATCATAGTGTGTGTCTACTGCGGATTTTCTCTGTATGAGGGTTTTGACCTCTTAAAAAGACAGGAGTTGGTAAATGTGCTCTTTGGCACTGTCCTCCTTAGCTAAGACATCAGCACTCTCATTGCCTTCAATGCCACAGTGAGATGGAATCCACTGTAAGTGAATTTCTGCCTTTTCTGAAAGCTGAGCAAGCAAGTTCTCTTTTTAGGTTTTGTACTGTGCTGTCAGCGGATTTAGCCTTCAGGGTTTGTATAGCTGACAGTGAGTCTGTAAGAAATACCATCTTGCCTGCAGGTGCTTGCAGCTTATGCATGTGCTGTGCTGCCATCATAAGGGCTAAGAGTTCAGCTTTGTAGTTGTAACATATTCTTCCAGTAGGCGCCGCTAGAGACACAGTAGTAGCATATGGGTGCCTAATGTACACTCCTGCTCCACCATTCATGGTTGCCTCCATTGCCGAACCATCTGTGTAAATTCTTATCCAGCTGTCTTCTGGAAACATGTAATGGAGATGTTCCATTGTAGTTTCTTCACTAGATTAGGCTCGGCATCTTTGCGTAACACTTTAGGGATGGAGGGTGAGAAGTTTAGTGCTACTGAGTCTGGTTCCAAGTGATCAAAAAATAATTCTTCAGGTATGGAATTATGATTTAGTAGTTCCAAGTATGACTTTCCTATTTCTTTTGCTTTGTCGATTAGACTTGTACGCTTTAGTCTGTTTTTTGTCCTAGCCGCCATTATTTCATGTAGTGGATGATGAGGCATCCTTTTGACCCTTTCACAAATCACTTTTCTCCTTCTTCTGTCTTCCAAGGGTTGGATGTTGGCTGACTTTTCTATTTCTACAATTGGTGTAGATTTGATGGTTCCCAAAATAGTATGCAGACAGAGTTTTGTGTTTTTTCTAATATCGATTTGCTTGAGTGGGCTGCTGATATCCATGACGATGGATTTGACTATCAGCTCCCCAGGTAACTCCAGCCAGCTTCCGCATCATGTATTGTTTCCTCATAGCCTTTCTGTTTGTTTCCATAATGTGGTGTTTCCATGTCAGACGACTGTCAAGTTTAACTCCCAAAAATTGGAGTATGGGAACGGGGAACGATATCATTGTTACATTTCAGTCCGAAGTGTTCTTCCTTTGTTGACAATGAGAAAAGCGTTGCTATAGTTTTGCTCCGGTTTATTAGACCCCATTTACTTGCCCACATTATGACGCTGTTCAGGCTTTCCTGGAGTTTAAAGATGGCAGGACCCAGAAACTCGGAGGTGTACCACACAGCTAGATCATCAGCGTGGAGAGAGTGTGATACATGTCTGGGCAGAGCTTGTGGCAGATCATTGATATATACCATGAAAAGCAATGGGGACAGTACGCTGCCCTGTGGGACTCCTGCTCTTAATTTGAATCTGGGACTGTGCACTTCATCTAATTTTACTTGTCTATGGGTAAGAAAGTCTTTTAGTAAAATAGTACATTCTACCCCGTATTCCACTACCTAAGAGCTTGAGTAGCAAACCATCTTTCCAGACTTTGTCGAAGGCCATGGACATGTCGAAGAACACTGTGAGGGTTTTCTTTTCTTGGAAGCCATTTTCTATGTCCTGTGTGAGGTATGCCACTTGTTCATCAGTGCTTCTATGCTGCCTGTAGCCTGTCTGGGCCGGATCCAGTTTATGGTTGGATTCTAAAAACCAATGGAGTCTAGTGGTTTTCACTCTCTCCAGCAGTTTTGCAGTGCAACTTAGCAAACTTATAGGTCTGTAGATCTATGGATCCTTCCTTTTGTCTTTTCCACTTTTGAAAATTGGGTGGATTGTGGCATTTTTCCAGATGTCTGGGACTCTCGCTTGTCTCCAACTGTTGTTAAATATCTGGAGTAGAAGACTGTGCTATTTTGCCTATTTGTTTGAGCATGTCGTTTGATAATCTATCTGGTCCCGGGGCCTTTTCACGTTTGAGTTTTTTGAGTGCTCTCTGCAGCTCAGTCAGTGTGATGTCTACCACCATACAGGGTTCACTTGTTGCTTTTTTGAATGTAACATTGATCTCACTACTGACATCTTTCCTTGCATCTGACTTATTGAGCATGAGTTTTCTTGCTTGTAACATTAGGCCATCAGGGTGGCTGCTCGCTTTCCTGTGAGACGTTGTTCTCCTTGCTGGAGAACTGTTTTCCCTCTAGATGGGATGTCATCGTTCAGGCCTTTTGTAAGTCTCCACAACTTTTAAGTATTTTTTTTCCATGTTCAAAGAGGCTGACTTTTCTTTCCAGGATTTTCTACACTGCTGGTTTCTTTCTCTAACATAAAGGGCCCTTGCTCTATTGTGTTGCATTACATTTTGGTCCGTTGGTGCGAGTTCCATTGTATTTCTGGCACTGCAAAGCGAGCTATGGAGAACTTCCATCTCTGGTGTCCAATATGGCTTGTAGTTTTTCTCCTCCCTCTGGGTATAGACTTTTTCGCAGCATCTAAAATGGCTTTATTGAATGAACGTGCATCTCTGTCCACTTTTCCTGATTGATTAATTTCTTTACAGTACTTGTCTTCTGGTTCTTGGAATAGCTTCCAGTCTGCCTTTTTGTAATTCCAACTAGGTGCAGAGATTGTAAGTTCCTCCTTGTTATGCTATTTATGAGGAGTTTCACAGGTCTATGGTCACTATCTCCAATCTGGTCGCAGACTTGCCTTTCGGTTATCCTGTGAATGTCGTCTGTCGCAAAAGCCAGATCTGGGGTGCTTGTTGTGCGCCACCGTCTTGATTAACGTGTGAGGATCATCTGGGTGGTTGAAAATGGTGAGACTGTTGGTGATCAGCCATTCTTCAAGGCTTTCACCCGAGGATCTAGCGTGTCATATCCCCAGCTTGGTGAGTGACTGTTAAAGTCTCCTGCTATAAGCAAGTTGTCATCTTGAACTTTGATAGCTTCCAGCTCAGTTTGAATGGAGGGTGGTGAGTATATATTGTATAGTGTCATCTTAGTGTTGTTGATAAGGAGTTGAACAGTTATGAATTATGTGCTCATCTAATTGGACCTGTGTAATTCAACTGCCGGTATGGAATTGCGAACTAGTGTTACTCATCATCAAGGTGCGTATCCTTTATAGGACGTTGCTCTCTTTGCAGCACATCTGAAATTCACTCTGTCTCTTGCCAGTTCACCCACTTCGTCGATGGTCATGTTCATGGTTTCGTTAATATCTTGTAGCCATCTTCTTCTTGGTCTACCTCTGCGTCATGGGATCCTGCCCTATAGTATTGTTCTTTCCAGGCCATCGTGACGCTTGATGTGACCAAAGTATGTAATTTTTCTGTATAGTATGTTGTTTATCAGCCAATTCTCTTTAACATTTAGTTCTTTCAGGACATCAGTGTTCTTTCTTTTTCTGTCCATGGTATTCGTAGGATCTTTCTGTAGCATTTAGTTTCGAAGGACTGGATTTTCGTTCTTAATTTCTGTGTATATATATATATATATATATATATATATATATATATATATATATATATATATATATATATACATATATTTACCTTTTCGTCTTTACAGACGGTCAATTGGCAAGTGTTTTACTGTGACAACTTCTGAGTTTTCGCTTTTCTCTCTTGTCGTTCAGCTCGTATATAAGTCTCTTCTCAAAAGACTCTGCGCCCTTTCGTAATTTGGCTTTCCACACAACTCTGTCATCAGCTAGTCCCTCCCATGTGCTGGGATCTACGGAAACATTTTTCATTGAGGCCTTGCAGACATCTTTATATCTGAGCAGTGGTCTGCCCTGGTGCCTCTTCCCCTCCGAAAGTTCACAGAACAGCATTTGTTTTGGTATTCGGCAAGTTTCCATTCTTCTCATATGTCCCAACCATCTTAGTCGTCTACTGCTGATCATGCCCATGATGGATAGCAGTTTTGCACGTTGCAGTACTTCAGAGTTGGTTATCTTGTCGTACCACCTGATGTTCATAATCTTGCGGAGACATCGAAGGTGAAAGATGTTAAGTCTCTCTCGTGTCTTGAGTAGGATGTCCATGTTTCTGAGCCATATAGTAAAGAACTAATTACACAGGCTCGATATATTTGGATCTTCGTCTGCAATGTCAGTTTTGTGTTGTCCCACGCTCGCTTTGATAGTATGCCGAATGTAGTAGCCGCACTCCCTACACGAATTTCTGTGTAATAGTCCATGATTCACAACCATAAGTAGCCACTGGGAAAATGCATGCTCGCAATATTTTTAATTTTAGTATTTTGCAGGTGCTTTGCCACATGTTCTTCATTGTGTTTAACTTCTTGATTGCTATTGCCAATCTTCTTGAGATCTCTTTGGAGCAGTCACCGTTATTGTTAATTATTGAGCCCAGATATTCGTAGCTCTCTACACATTGGAGTTCTTCATTGTTTACTTGGATGTTAGGTGAGCCTTTGCTTTGTCAGTTGACATGATTTTTGCTTTTTGTGTATTCAAATATAGATGTTGGTCTTCACTATGTTTCTTGGTCGTCATGATTAGGTTTTCCAAACCTTTTTTGCTGGTGAATAATAATACTGTATCGTCTGCGTATCTAAGCTCTGGTATGCATTTGCCACCTATAGTGAGAGGGTCGTAATTCACATAGTTGGCATCGTCTTTTACATTCCTCATGATGTTCTCTGCATATATGTTGAATAAGTATGGTGACAAAATACATCCCTGTCGTACCCCTTTTGAATCTCGAACCATTCAGCTATTTCGCCTCCTATTTTAATCGTTGCCTTTTGTTCGTGGTATAGAGATTCTATGAGTTGTATTATGTGTGTTTGAAAGTGCATGTCTTTCATGATGTTCCACATTTTCTGGTGTTGTATGTGGTCGAAAGTCTATGAAACATGCATGCAGGTCTATGTTGTATTCTCTGCATTTCTCGATAATATGTCTCATGCTACAAATATGGTCTCTAGTGCCTCTACCTCTTCTGAAACCTGCTTGTGTTTCGTGTATTTCATCTTCTAATTTTTATTTTATCCTCTTCATTATGATTTTTAGTAGGATTTTGCTGGCATGACTTATAAGGGCAATAGTTCTGTACTTGGTGCATAGTTTCATGTTTCCTTCTTTGGAATAGGTATAAATACTGATCTTTTCCATTCCTTTGGCCAGGAGGAGCAATTCCATATCTTTGTGCACAATTTATGATATACCCGAACACTGGCCTCCCCACCTGCTTGAATCAATTCCGCTGGTATATCATCGCACCCTGGTGACTTCCCTCTCTTCAGGCTTTTGATGGCTAGGCGCACTTCATCCAACATGGGCTCTGGTTCTGTCTCTTCGCTTTCTGTTATTATCTTATGTGGATTTTTAGATGTGTCTTCATACATGTTTCTGCAGTACTCACGCCATCTTTCTAGTACATCTTTCTTTTCTGTTAATGTTTTGCCATTGTTATCGTTTATGACTTGTATTGATGGGCTGAAGTCACGTGTCATTATATTAATTTCGTTGTACATTTCTCTCTTTCCCTTGTTTTCTTAATTCATCAATTTTATTGTATGAGGTGACTATGTGTTGTTTCTTGTCTTTTTAGATTTCTTTCTTGACTTCTCTTGAGCAGTTATTATATTCAGTGCTGTTTCGTTTTAACCCCGTTTGTTTTAACTTTCTTCTTTCTTCAATTAGCTTCAGTGTTTTTTTCAGTTATGTAAACCTGTTTTTTGTATACTTTCCTGGGTATGATGTTTTGTGAGGTAGAGAGTAATATATCTCTTGCCTGTGTTGCCAGTTCGTCAGGTGTCATGTCCTCTTGAGCCGCCATAAGTATGTCAAATTTGTTTTGTATTTCTATGTTGTATTCTAGTGGAATGGCATTTGTATTAAAACGTATAGGGCCAGCTGCTTTCTTTGTTGTCTTCAGTCTTAATTTAAACTCTGCCACCAGCAGTTCATGGTTGGAGTCACAGTCTGCTCCGGGTAGTGTCTTTACTGATAGAATGCCTGTTATCCATCTTCTTTGGACCAAGATGTAATCTATTTGGTTTCTGGTGTTGCCATCTGGTCAGGTCCAGGTGTATAGTCTTCTTGGATGTTGCCTACTTAGGTGTTCGTAATGGAGAGATTATTTTCTAGGCAGAATTCAATTAGTTGTGTGCCTCTTTCGTTTCGTTGTCCTATTACTGAAAGGACCTTTTATCTTTTCCTCTTCTTCAGCTGTTTCCTTGCCAACCTTGGCGTTGAAATCGCCCATTACAATCAGGATGTCTCTTTTGCCAACTTTATCCATTGCTCCTTGTAAATTTGTATAGACTTCGTCGATCTCGTCACCAGGAGCTTTCGGTTGTTGGAGCGTATGCTTGTATTATTGTAATCTTTCAATTTTGTGTCTGTAATCTCATCATGATGAGTCGGTCGTTGATAGGATTGTAACCAAGTAGTGTTGTGGATATTTTCTTTGCCAAAATGAAACCGACTCCACTCTGTCCACTTTTGCCTTCCCTGAGTATATTACTGTGTCACCTGTTGAGGTTTTAAAGTACCCCTGGCCAACCGATCTGTGTTCGGTTATTCCAAGTATAGGTGTTTTCGTTCTCTCCATCTCATTGCAAATCATGTGGAGTTTGCCTTGGTAAAGACTCCTTACATCCCATGGTCCTATTCTCAATTTCGTTCGTAGTCCAATGGCAGGTCTTTCCGCAGTAAGACAGTCGGGTTTTTGGCCGTCATCACATTTACTTGTACTTGATCTGCCATCTTTCTCTTCCCCAGTTCGCAGAATTGGTCTGACTGGCCTAGGGGACACGCCATCAGATCTTTGAGTTTTAGTTAATTTCATGTTCTACATCAAGTTCTTGGCAACATACAATCATTAGTTTGCCATTGCTTTCTGATTGGTTCTGGCCACTTAACCATGATGATCTCAGGTCTGCCTTGAGCCCGATACCATGCTGTTCCAGCTCCCGCCTTCGAAGCCGTTGTTGACATTGTCAATCTTCCGCCTTTTCTGCCGGCAGCCTTGTGTACTGTAGAAGGAAGACTTCCTTTGAGTTTTGCCGGCTAGTCGAAGCCGTTGCCCGGGGGGTGGCGCTGCTATACACAAGCAGACGACTCAAGGAGCCATACGCGAGCTGGGCAGGAGTGGGGAACCAAATAGCTCCAGGCCGCCCTAAAAGGACGCGACTGCCTCTCACCGTGAGGTACTATCCCTACCATCTCCTGAGTGTTACTACTCCACCCTTATGTCTATTTTCTCTATCCTGATGGAAGGTATCAAATTCTCTAATGCTGAATCTATTTCCCGGATTAAGGTGTCTCTTGGATACAGCAGGTGTCAATCTTTTCTGCCAGTAGTAATACCCTGTCCTCCCTGGCTTTGCAAGAATCAACAGGGCCGCCAGTAGCTAAGGGTGGACATCTTTGAGGCAGGGGGTCCGGTCCAACCACTTCTTGGCTGTTTCCCATAGTGGTGGCACCACAGTTATATAAACATGGCCATTGAGTTGTTCGTATGTGTCGATTCCTCCCCGCCAATAATGTCTGACACATTCTGTTTTGGTTGTTCTCTAGACAGTTGCAGTCCCCTGCTGACGAGATCTGTCTTCCTGGGTTTGTCTGAAGTCGCCCTACTCTAGATGAGGAATATCAAAAGTATAAATATTTTTCAAAAACACGTAATCACAAAGTACTGTAGTTTTACAAATTACAAAAACAATGACAAAATACAGCAACGTTTCGACTAACAAGGTCTTTATCAATTTCCAGATTTTTATTTCCAGATTTTCATTAGAAACGTTTGTTTTTGGTCGTCCATTTGTTTTTTAAATTTGTCACTCCTGTTGTTCGTTTGCTTGATAAAGACCTTGTTGGTCGAAACGTTGCTGTATTTTGTCATTGTTTTTGTAATTTGTAAAACTACAGTAATTTGTGATTACATGTTTTGCCAATCAAATAGTTTTACTGCAGTCTCATCTGTTTTGTGAATATTTTTCACCAATAAGTAATTATTGGTTCACACAATTAAGTAAAATTGCAAAAAGCTTTGCAGTGTTCTATCAAACATTTACAATTTCCAGCCCCTTTCTCTGATCTAGGTCAGCTATTCCCCGGTCAGTTGTCTGGCCTAGTTATCTAGAGTTGGTTGTGGTCTGAAAGAACCAAAAAATGGCTTGTTCTTAGGTTGAAAGTGCGTGCCTTTGCTTAAAGATGCTTTAATCTCCTATATAAGAAATAAACGAATTCTCCGCAAGGAGTGCATTCTATTTTGATGTTTGTTGACCTACATGCTCTGATTAAATCATTGTTCATTTGAGGATGATCTTCATCGCATAGCGGGCATGTCCATAATTGCTCAGATCTCCTCCTAAACATGTACCTCAGTGTGTTTAGGCTAACAACTCCCGTTCTGTATTGATTACTGGATTTTCTCTCGTGGTTTAGCCGTCTTGCCGTACCTAACGGACAACTTTGCTTATCTTGGCAGCCTCCTATCCAGATCGGCAAACATAGATTCTGAGGTCAACAATAGGATATCCAAAGCCAGTGCTGCGTTTGGAAGGTTACGTGTCACTGTGTGGGAACGGAAGGGGATACGCATAGCCACAAAGCTGAAAGTTTACCAGGTCATAGTGCTAACCACGCTGCTGTACGCAAACGAGACATGGACAGTGTATAGCAGACACGCAAGAAAATTAAACCATTTCCATACAAGCTGTCTACGCAGAATACAAAAATAAACTGGCAGGACAAAATTCCAGACAGTGAAGTCCTCACAAGAGCAAAGATCCCAAGCGTCAGCACCCTGTTGCAAAAAGCCCAAACGAGATGGGTCGGTCACATTGCTCGAATGCCTGATAAACGCATCCCAAAACAGTTGATGTATGGCGAGCTTGAAGGGGCAGACGTTTAGCTGGTGGACAGAAAAACGCTTTAAAGACACTCTTAAAGTGTCTCTGAAATGCTTCGATATAGACACCACGTGCTGGGAATCCCTTGCGCAAGATCGCTAAATGTGGCACTGTAGCAACAAAAGAGGAACTCGAATAGCTGAGAATCATCGTATTGTTGAGTCACAGAGAAAACGAGCAGCGCGAAAAGATAGAGCACACAACAAACACATGTCTAACCTTGATCATGTATGCCCCACCTGTGGTAGGGATTCTGTTCTAGGATTGAACTCTACATTCACCTCAGCACACACCAGAGAGTGGCAGCACACGTCTGAGATTGTTGTCATCATCGCTTGCTATGGACGGCTATTATATATTATCGGTATGCACAACTTGCCCAACCGTGATAGAGAATACCCTTTATCTTCTTCGTTGAAATCTTCAGAGCGTATGTGGTCTCTTGGAGCGTTGATCATGTCGCTTTTGCCCATATAAGATCCATTCACTTGTAGCATTGCTCGCCAGTGCGTCTGCTCTCTCAGTGCCCCCAGAATGACTAGGGACAAAGATGAAGGTAAGTGTCTGGATTGTCAATTGTTCTATTAATTGCATTCACTGCCTTCGTACATAACCGGTCTTGATCTTCTGTATCATGCTCATAGAGTTGCTGAGGATGCCTACGTGAGTGAATGTATGCATCTGTAGCCACTGCAGGGATTTTGTCACCATCATAATCTCCATAGTCATGCTGCTGTTAGTTATCGTATATGCGCCACTGATTTTTTCTTTCGCTCTAGCCGTAAAGGCCCATGCATTTTGACTGTGCCGACTAACAAAACTATCAGTGAAGACAACAGCATCTTCCTCCGATGTGTAGCCATTTGTTACTGCTTCGACTTCTGCGTTGACTATTGTGGGCAGCGAATCTCGATTTGGTTTGTTTAACGTGGTGACAACTACAAAGGATTGTTTGTGTTCAGTGAGCAATTTGATACTGGGAATATTGATATCCACTCTTCTTCCTGGTTGATGTCCTGAATAGTACATACGCGTTGTATTGGTTATTGGTGACTAAACTGATGTCATTGCACTCCGGGCAGACCCATAGGTGCTCAGTCTCCCTTAACAGATATCGAAGAGTATGCATACTGATGGTTCCTGTGGCTCGCTGATTAAACACACCTCTCACTCTGTCGCGTTGACCTACACGCGTTGTCCTGTATGCCCCACGTCGCTCTACAACAACCCTACCATGCGCATTAGCCAAGACACCCCAGCCGGACTTCTCACCACGATGAACCGACCCATCGGTATATACAACAACATCATCCCTTGCATGATCTTCTATCAGCTGCTTAGCTGTGAGATCAGCCTTCATGTTGCCCCAATCTCTACATCCTCTTCCAAGATTAATGATAACGTTGAGATAGTTGTTCATGCTACCATCTATTGGGATCCATACGTTGTATGACCTCCTTTGCTCGGCCCATGACCTCTGCTCGGCCCATGACCTCTGCTCGGCCCATGACCTCCTCTGCTCGGCCCATGATCTACTCTGCTCGGCCCAGCCACGACTGGTTTTATTTAAGTCTATTACCTTTCCAGTTGTCTAATTCAATGTGTTAGGTCTTGAGTCTTCTTCGAACGCTCCATATCGACCAATATGCCAACCACTCTGTGGGATTTGCATGGAATCTGAGCCTAAGAGCGATTATACGTTGTGCCAGTTATTTGCCTACAAGTAGGCCAGCCCATCCGATTTATGCGCTGCTTTTTATTTACTAGGGTAGTATCCCTAGGGCCTACATCAGTCACCACTTACGACATGCAGTGTAGGTTGCAGTGGTACTATTCATTGCTTCCCTTGCGGGCCCCGGCACCAAACGGGCGAGGTCTTGAATGATTTTAAGGTAGACAACTGTTCTATGCAACCCAGTTTTACTATTTATGTCTGGAAAGTCCAGAAGGTATTTCATTGCTCTACATCATAGGTTCCAAACGGGCGGTACCGCCACCGGGGCCGCTGAGAAGTTTTAAGGGGGCGCTGGGTTGAAAATTAAATTTTGGGGGGCGTTGAGGACCACCCGCCGCCCTCCTAAGCTGAAAATTCAAAGTCACGCGAGCCCTGCGCACACGCAACGATTAATAGTGCAATAGATAGAATCTTTGCATATTGTACCAGATTATGTCGGAATCATAGAAGTAATCCAGACACTATGATGTCGAGTATTTGAAATCGGTTTTATTCAATCACCCAAAAACAAGACATTACCAATGTGTCTGAATTTTCCACAAGATGTTTTCAAATAAAGCTATGAAACCTTTGCGATTAGAAGAACATATGAGCAAAATACATCGTGGCAGAAAAGATGAAAATGTATCTTACGTTCAAGCTTAGAGATCAACATTCAAGATATCCAACTGTGGCTGGTATGGTTTTGGCGGCAGCAAAACAAGAAAATTATGGGTTACCTCTTCATGCAACATTTTCTTACTTATTTCTAAATCTGAAAAACCGCACACTATTGGCAAAGAATTGATACTTCCAGCGGTGAGTGAGGTTCTGCGTTCTGTACTGCATACGCCGTGGACTGAAATTATTTTTAAGTCTCATCGAGAAATAACACAGTGTAGAGATGAATCGTCGAAATGATGTTTTCACGACTACTTTTGAAGCTTTTTTTTATAACTTGATGCGTTGATGCGCCTTCTTTACAAACAAATGAGTCTTTACCTCTGGCGCACGTTCGCTGCTTCATAAAAGATGAAAACATTTGTCAAGAACTATTAGGAGGCACATTGTTTCTACACAGGACCATACACAAGTACACATGGATATCCCCAAATGGAAGAGATGAAAACCAGATAGACCACTTTATGATCAACAGTAAATGGCGAAAGACATTACTTGATGTAAAGGTGAAAAGAGGAGCTGACGTGGGCAGCGACCACCACATTGTCGTTGCCATGATCAGGCTCAAACTCAAGAAAACATATATACAAGCCAAGACAAGAACAGAATACTTTAATGTTAACCTATTAAAAGACAGAGAGATTGCTACAAAATATATAGTGGAACTAAAGAACAGATTTCAAATCCTGTCAGAGCAGTCAGACACAACACCAACTGAAAGTATCCAAGAAAAATGGAATGCGATCAAAGGCACATATAAAATAGTTAGCAGTAGTGTACTGGGAACCAGTAAAGGACAACATAAAGAGTGGATAAGTGGCCAGACCTTAGAATACATCCAAAAGTGAAAGGAGAGAAAAAATCTCATCAATAGCATTAGATCAGAACGTCAAAAGATAAGGCAAGAAAAGAATATACAGAACTAAACAAAATGGTAAAAGAAGTGCTAGAACAGACAAGAGACAATTTATGGAAAAGACAGCAGAAATAGCAGAAAAAGCTGCTAAAGTACATGATCTGCACACACTGTACAAGATTACCAAACAATTATGCCGAGGTAAAAGACACAACCATAACATGCCAGTCAGAAACAGCCTAGGACAACTGTTGACAACAGAGCAGGAGCAGGATATGAGATGGACATCCCACTTTGAAGATGTGCTAAACAGACCTGATCCTGAACATCCACCGGATATCCCACCGGCCGCACAGGATATTGATATCAACCTCAAATTGCCAGAAAAGCAAGAAATAGTAAAGCTATTGGACCCCTGAAAACAACAAAGCACCGGGAAATGATGAAATGACAGCAGAGCTTTTCAAGATCGATTCCATCTTAGCTGCAAACATATTAGAGCCATTGTTTGCAGATATCTGGGAGAAAGAAGAATTGCCTAAGGATTGGACTAGGGTACTGTGGTGAAAATCCCCAAGAAAGGAGACCTAACAGATTGCAATAACTGGAGAGGAATCACGTTGCTTTCAATCCCAAGTAAGATATTCTGCAAAATTATCATAATGCGAATACAAGAAGCAATAGATAAGTGTCTACGAATGGAGCAAGCAGGATTTAGGAAAGGAAGAGGAACAAATGAACATATATTTACCCTGCGTAACATTTTAGAACAATGTAGCGAGTGGCAAAGGACTATATATATCAACTTCATAGATTTTGAAAAGGCATTCGACAGCGTCCACAGAGACAGCCTATGGAAGATACTGAGACAATACGGCGTACCGCAGAAGCTTGTCAACATCATAGCCCTCTTCTATAAAGATTTCTCCTGCAACCTAAAGAATTCCAACAAAACATTCCCAGTAAAATCTGGTGTAAGACAGGGATGCGTAATGTCCTCTCTTTTGTTTAGTATTACAATTGACTGGGTGCTAAAAATGCCATAAAACAACAAGCACCAAGAGGAATAAGATGGACCCTTTCGAGATGCTTGAGGACCTGGACTTGCAGACGATATAGCCCTGGTGTCACACAAATATGAACATATACAAGAGAAAAGTACAATACTTCACAGCACGGCAAAGACAGTAGGCCTCAAAACAAACACAGGAAAAACAAAAATTATGACAAACAGTGAAATCCAACAACCAGTAATGTTAGAAGATGAAACACTGGAAAGGGTTGAGCAGTTTACATATCTTGGTAGCGTACTGACACTAAATGGTGGCACAGAGGAAGATATAAAATCACGTCTAAGTAAGGCCAGAACCGCTTTTGCCAGAATGAAACCAGTATGGAAGTCCAAAATCTACAATAGGACCACAAAGCTTAAACTCTATAAAAGCATTGTTTTGCCAGTTTTGCTCTACGGATCGGAGTGTTGGAGGATGACCAAAAGGAGATACTAGCAGGCTGTCAGTTTTCCACCACTCTTGTCTTCGCAGAATCTTGGGAATCTTTTGGCCAGTAAAAATATCCAATAACCAACTACTCCAAGACACAAGACAAGAGTCAATGAATGACATACTCAAAAAGAGAAGATGGAAATGGCTCGGACATGTTATGAGAATGAGACAAGAAATGCCTGCAAGGATAGCCCTCACTTGGACACCAGAGGAAAGAGAAAGAAAGGCAGACCACGGACAACATGGAGGCGCATGATGGAAGAGGAACTGGACACCGCATCTCTGACGTGGGCTCTGCGCTGAAGGTTGCACGGGACAGGAGAGCATGGAAAGTCCTTTCTGAAGCCCCATGTGTCACTAGGCATGACAGGATTAAGTAAGTAAGTTCAAGCTTAGAGATCAACATTCAAGATATCCAACTGTGGCTGGTATGGTTTTGGCGGCAGCAAAACAAGAAAATTATGGGTTACCTCTTCATGCAACATTTCCTTACTTTTTGCTAAATCTGAAAAACCGCACACTATTGGCAAAGAATTGATACTTCCAGCGGTGAGTGAGGTTCTGCGTTCTGTACTGCATACGCCGTGGACTGAAATTATTTTCAAGTCTCATCGAGAAATAACACAGTGTAGAGATGAATCGTCGAAATGATGTTTTCACGACTACTTTTGAAGCTTTTTTTTATAACTTGATGCGTTGATGCGCCTTCTTTACAAACAAATGAGTCTTTACCTCTGGCGCACGTTCGCTGCTTCATAAAAGATGAAAACATTTGTCAAGAACTATTATTTGCAAGAAAATTAGAATCGGACAATAAAGAAAAATCTATATTTGACGTATTGGAATACCATTTTAAGAAAAAAGTATTCCGCTGATAAATATCTTGTCTGCTGCCGATGGTGCTCTGGCAATGGTTGGATGCTACAGCCAGTTGAATTCATATTTGAAAAAACTGTCCCAAATTTAGTCGCCGTGCGTCGTGCAAATAAGCGGCAGGAAAATCTTGCAGATCAAAATCCACCAGACTCAGGAGATTCAACATAATCCGCTGGAACGCCGAGGACATTTACACCAATAAAGCAGGCCCTAGCTGTGAAAAATAGGCCTTGCATGTATTCAGGAATAACACATATAATCAAACCCCCACACATATTCTCTGTTCGAGGTTATCAGTTATACAGGTAAGACCACACGGAGGAGGGCGGGGGTGGGGTGGCACTCATATGCGTGAGCAACAAATACACCATGAAACAGATGGAAGTCAGCACAAATGGGAAAGCAGAAATAATAAGAATTGGCATCTTTGTAGACATCTAACAGATTCGAACTAACAGAGCCCTTATGCTGGAAACCATGCCACTGACCAATACAAATTCTCTAGTAGTGGGAGATTTTAACAGTTACTCAGTAAGGTAGGGATACCAAGAAACCAATGTAAAAAAGGGGGTAGAACAGTGGGAAATAGATAACAACCTGCAGCTCAGGAATGGACTCGATGACCCACCAACCTTCTACTCCAGAAGACAGAAAAATATATCCTACAGACCTCGTCTTTGCTAACGTGACGTAGCCACAACTTGAATCGAACCTTCATGGAACAGCTAGGAGACAGTGATCTCAAACCTGTCAAGCTCTCCTTGAAGATTAGATATTTCACCCAAGTCCAAAAAGTAATGACCCAGTGGAACTACAAAAGAGTTGACTGGGCACAGTTTGCGAGGCTCAGCGACATCTACTGTGACCCCATGAATACACACCAAAAAGATAAGGAACATGACATACCTACTTAACATATCCATTTTGAGGGCAGAAAGAGAATAAATTCCTAGAGGTACAAGAAGAGACTACAAATCTTATTGGTCCGAGGAGGTCCAAAATGGGGAAGAGAAAGTGAGTCAGGACAGAGAAAGATTAGAAACTGAGCAGAGCATAGACAGCAATATAGCACTCAAGGCAGCTTCGGCTAAATATAGGAGAGCAGTTAAAAAAGCCGTAAGGCAGAGCTGGAGAGACAAGACGTCTCAACATTGACAGAGGTGATATGAAGAAGCACTCCAGGGTCTTAACCTTAAGAAGTCACCAGGAAAGGATGGCATCACAAATGAGATGCTCATTAACCTAGGTAAGAAAGTCAAGAAAAAGCTGCTAAAGTTTTGAATGCGAGCTGGAAAGTCGCAGAAATACCTAGTGAATGAAAAGAAGCTATCACAGTGCCCAATCTAAAACAAGGAAAAGACAGATTCGATCCAAGCAATCGTAGACCAATTAGCCTCTTTAGGTGTGTTGGGAAAGTGATGGAGAGGCTTCTCAATAGAAGACTCATGTGGCAACTGGAGCAAAATCAATTGATACTACTACAGCAGAGTCGATTCAGTCAGCATGGATCAACAGAAGACCAAGTAACTTACATTGCTCGGGAGATCGAAAGTGGATTTCAAGAAAGAACACTAACGGTATGGGTTGACATGGAGAAGGATTTCGACAGGGTCTGGAGAGAGGAACTAAATGATATCCATGTGTATGGCCGGGGTAGTTGTCCTCACTAAGTGACATCAATATGCATGGCTGGGGTAGTTGTCCTCACTAAGTGACATCAATATGTATGGCTGGGGTAGTTGTCCTCACTAAGTGACATCAATATGTATGGCTGGGGTAGATGTCCTCACTAAGTGGTTATCAGTTATCAGTTATATGAGGACTATCATCATAGCACTCCGGACATGTCCATAGGTGCTCCGATCTCCGCCTCAACAAATCCAGCAGCGTCCAGCGACCCAACACGCCAGTTCGATGTTGATTAATCAATCTCTTTGCGTATTTAGTATGTCGTTCTTTTCGGGCTGCACCAATATTGACACCCATCTCTTTCAATCTGGTCAGCGAGTTTCACAGCCCTGAAACTCCTCTGTTCGGAAAGACTTTCTCAATGCGTGAAAAATGTCACTTCGATGCATTGCAACTCCCTCTGATATTGTAGCTAAGCCAGCCAATCTATCAGCTCGTTCATTACCCCTAACTCATGCTTGCCCAGGGACAAAAATGAAGGTGATTTCTCTGATCATTGTCTGTACCAGTACCTCCACCCAGTTGCGTCTCACCATACCTGATTCGTCTTTACGAATCATGCTCATGGAGTCACTGAGTATGAAAACACGAGAAGTAGTTTACGAATCATGCTCGTGGGTCACTGTATGAAACACGAGTCATCAGGAGTCACGAGAGAAAACACGAGAGTCATCATGGAGTCACTGAGTATGAAACACAGAGTCATCATGGAGTCACTGAGTATGAAACACGGAGTCATCAGTGAGTACTGGTATGGGAACACAGAGTATTGGGGAGATGTTCAACACGCTGTGCGTGTGATTTTCACAGCTCAGGAGAAAATAATGAGAGGCCAGTGGGGCCTACGTAACAAGCTGTAGCTTGACAATGAGGTCAGGCGTTAAGTCCCGTGAACTGTTGGCATCTCACTAAGTGGTTTTAAGGTTTAAAGTTACAGTAATCTTTTCTGTGTTGATTTGTGCACTAGATATACCAAACAAAATGACGTATTCCTAGGAAGCTGTCTCTGTCAAAAGGCACTTAATTCCTATTTCAAACATTAAATGGTTTTAAGGGTTTAAAGTCAAGGATTGCCTTTTTGCAGGTTTATCCATAATCGATCCATTCAGGAAATGGACGCCACATCCTGAGATATTGCACAAGCACGAACTCCGTACTCCAGCACAACCAGGGTCTCTGGAAAAACTGCCTCGTGAACAGAACGACAGGTCATTCGACCCCACCTTCGACTGGCAAGACAAAGGGCTTTACCACTCAGCCACAGAGACCTTCGACTGGCAAGACAAAGGGCTTTACCACTCAGCCACAGAGACCTTCGACTGGCAAGACAAAGGGCTTTACCACTCAGCCACAGAGACCTTCGACTGGCAAGACAAAGGGCTTTACCACTCAGCCACAGAGACCTTCGACTGGCAAGACAAAGGGCTTACCACTCAGCCACAGAGACCTACTGGCAAGACAAGGCTTACCACTCACCAGAGACCTTCGACTGGCAAGACAAAGGGCTTTACCACAGCCACAGAGACCTTCGACTGGCAAGACAAAGGGCTTTACCACTCAGCCACAGAGACCTTCGACTGGCAAGACAAAGGGCTTTACCACTCAGCCACAGAGAACCCACTGATTCTAACAAACATACTATCCTGCGCTTCGCCAGGATTTTGATTTTTTATAAGCGATATACTTTTTATTTACTATGAATTATCTTTTCATCTGATATCATTGTTTCATTTGTATTGATATTCTAGAGTAAATTACTCATCTAGTTGTGTCATTTCAATTATAAAACTAATTGTTTGAGTCACAGTAAAAACTGGACACCACTTGACCTTAAAATCATGAAGTTAGAAAAGCTTATTTCTGCACTAATGTGTAGGTCAACGCGACAATTTCACCTCATTCCATACCTCCTTACCGAGTTATGAGTTAGTTAAGTTTATTTTAAAATGTGTACATTACATAGCGTGTTCAAACAGCCATTTTATTCTGTTATTGATGATGTGTAGCAGTAAGTGTCGTAAAACGGAACTGTGAATCATTTATGAATGGTAATCAACATTTCTTTGCTCATCAAAACATACGAAATAAATTTATTAAATATAAACGATTTTTAAAAAATCAAACTAACATCAATTTCTTTTACATTTTTTCAGGAAAAAATAACGAAATATGCAATTTATTAATATAGAAGTAACGGAACATACTGAAACTGCGTGTCGTAAGGGTGTGTCGTGACAAAGTTATAACTAATATTTCACTTGACTTATAGCATGAATATTGTAATAGTAGTGTGTTATTTGTTGTGTATGGGTTAAAGATTACCGATTATAACCGCTGCACTGCTAAACACTTAAAACGTGTTGTGTTCAGCTACTAATATGTGTTATCTAATTTCTCTTCCCACAGCCAAATTTGCTTGTATCAAAGCTTACTTCACCTTGAAACGTGATATTGGCTACTACATTATCCAGGTGTATGTGCCCAGTATTCTAATCGTGACATTGTCGTGGGTTTCATTCTGGCTGGACCTGGAGGCTATCCCAGCGCGAGTGTCATTAGGAGTTCTAACAGTACTGACACTCAATACACATGGCTCTCACATACAATCACAGTTACCAAAGGTAAGTCGTACGTATTTTTGTTCCATATAACAACTTTTAACGCAAGGTAACCAAAATTCATTGCTCAATAAAATGAGTATAGTATTTCTATATGGTCCTTCCTAAGTGTTGTATGGTACAAAGTGACCACGGGGCAGATGGAGAACACAATTTATAATTCTTGGGTTACTCTCTCTCTCTCTCTCTCTCTCTCTCTCTAGCTTGTGACACCTGTGTCGCTTAGAGCAGCAACAAATTCATGTCACTCGTCTCTGTTCTTGGTCGTCGTCTTCGTTCTGTTTCCTTAACATAAAGAGATTTACAATAAGATGAGATTGTTAGTTCCAAGTCAAACTCCAAACTTGGAGGACCATGAAGCCATATTTAGTCTGGATCATCAGTGACATTTCAGACCTATGTGACCCTACCAGAAACATAAGTTCCCGCCTTCCTAGACCACTGTATCATAAGAGAACACAAACCTTTCCTCCACTACGTGGTAATGGCCTCTTAGTGAGAACTTTGTTTGGTTTTGTTGCACTTCAATTTGTATATATTATGTACGCTGTTCATGAATGTCTAGCTGTATTTTCTCTGTGGAATATTCTGAGATGCTATGGAATACCAGACAAAATAATAAACATTATAAAGAGCCTCTATGATGGTTCACAGTGTGCAGTTCGCACTGATGGTAGACACAGCGACTGGTTTATGGTTGAAACCGAGTAAAGCAAGGCTGTATTCTATCTCCGCAATGGAGTGGCCATTGACTGGGTGTTGCGAAAATGTTGCAGGGGCGAAACTGGCATCGATTGGGTAGAAAATAGTCAACTAGAAGATTTGGATTTTGCAGATGATATTGCCTTGTTAAGTAGAAACAACCAAGATATGCACACACAAAAACAGACAACTTGTCATCTATAGCATCAAAGTTGGACTGCAGATAAGCTATGAAAAACAAATATAATGAAGACACCTATGGCAAGTAATGCAGATATCACACTGGAATCTAAAATGATAAAAATAACAGAGCAGTTCACCTATTTGGGTAGCAATTTTGATTGCACAGGAAATGTTAAAAAGAAATTATGATACGAATTGGCAAAGCAACATCAGCTTTTAAAAGTCTAAATAAAATATGGAACTGCAAGTTATATAGTATTAAAACTAAATTACGAATTTTCAATTCAAATGTTGTATCAATCCTAACATATGCCAGCAGAGTTGGAAAATGACTAAAGATATAGAAAGCAAGTTGAAAGCATTTGAAAATAGATGTCTGCGAAAAATAATGAATATAAAATGGAACGAATTCAGGAGAAGTGATGAAATCAGAGACATGTCTGGTCAACCACTAGTGACAAATGTTATAAGAAAGAGAAGATGGAGATATGTTGGGCACACCTTGAGGAGAAATGATCAACGAATATCAAAGCAGGCATTGAAGTAGGATGCAAAGAGTTCAAGAAAGAGAGGTCGACCTAAGGAGACCCTGAACGAACTTTGCTGAGAGAGGAAGGAAATATCTGTCTCAGTTCCATGGAGGAGATTGAGCGAGTTGCCCAGGATAGAGCGGTATGGAGAAATTACTTGCAGGCCCTATGTAACGTATAACGGTACGAGAGGAATTATTATTATTATTATTATGTACGCTGTTCATGGATGTCTAGCTGTATTTGTATATATTATGTACGCTGTTCATGGATGTCTAGCTGTATTTGTGTATATTATGTACGCTGTTCATGGATGTCTAGCTGTATTTGTGTATATTATGTACGCTGTTCATGAATGTCTAGCTGTATTTGTATATATTATGTACGCTGTTCATGGATGTCTAGCTGTATGTGTGTATATTATGTACGCTGTTCATGGATGTCTAGCTGTATTTGTATATATTATTTCACAGAGTTTCTTGTATTCATGTTAGTCTTTACATATTTTATTCTAACATATTTGTAGCACGTTTGTTGGTTCTTGACGTCTTATAATCTAACATCTTCTATACACATTGATAGAATCGTCTTCTTATTGTAGATATATATATAATATTAAGTAGTAATAGTAACAGCATACAATATTACTGAACAAAAATCAATATTCATTTTAAATTAGTGATTGAGCTTTGTAATTCAAATGTACAGTTTCATTTTGCTTCAATCTGTTGCCTGTACACTGTGCTATAAAATAAAAACTTAGGTATCAAAACTATTAGGGATTTTGCACTATAGACGAGCGGTCACATGATTAAACTTACTAGTTGGTCACATGATTAAACTTACTAGTTGGTCACATGATTAAACTTACTAGTTGGTCACATGATTAAACTTATAGTTGGTCACATGATTAAACTTACTAGTTGAAGTGACATTTTCCGACGGCAATGGTTCTCATATCGTCTCAACCTCAATTAGGTAACAGATGAAAGTAAAGGCGGCTGGTGGCATGTTGAGCATATATCACCCATCATGCATCGTTGGTCACAGAAAAATGCAATCCTTACTTTGTGTTCCCCTATACACCACTTGATATAAACATGGTTCTTTACTACTACCACTACTACTAGTATTATATATATATGTATATGGCCTTTTCCGTCTTTACAGACGGTCAATTAGCAAGTACTGTTACAACTTCTGAGTTTTCGCTTGTCTCTCTTGTCTTTCAGTTCATCCCTAAGTCTCTCTTCAAAACATTCTGTACCTTTGCGCAATGTTGTTTTCCATATATCTCGATCATCAGCCAGTTGTTCCCATTTGCTGGGACCGATAGAAAAGTTATTCATTGAGGCCTTGCAGACATCTTTATATCTGAGCAGTGGTCTCTGCCTTGGTGCCTCTTTCCTTCCGAAAGTTCACAGAACAACGTTTGTGTTGGAATGCGGCCATTGTCCATTCTTCACACATGCCCTAGCCATCTAAGTTTTCTACTGCTGAGCATGCTCATGATGGAAGACAAGTTTGCACGTTGCAGTACTTCAGAGTTAGTTATCTTATCGTACCACCTGATGTTCATAATCTTGTGGAGACATCGAAGGTGAAAGATGTTAAGTCTCCTCTCGTGTCTTGAGCAGGCTGTCCGTGTTTCTGAGCCATATAGTAAAGAACTAATTAGACAGTCTCGATACATTTGAATCTTCGTCTGCAATGTTAGTTGTGTGTTGTCCCACGCTCGCTTTGATAGTTTGCCGATTGTAGTAGCCGCACTCCCTCAGGAAGAACAAAAGCTGTACAGACGCAATATTCGCCCTCAGACAGTTAGTAGAAAGGACTATCGAATCCGACAAACAGTTACACGTTGCATTTGTAGATCAGGAAAAAGCGTTCGACTGCGTAGATAGGCACAAGTTGTGGAAAATACTAACAACCTATGGGGTTAATGAACACCTAATCAACCTTTGCAAGAACATTTATACTGACAGCCAATGTACGATTAGAACAAATACAGGATTATCAGAAAAGTTTCACGTAGGGTCAGGAGTAAGACAAGGTAGCGTACTATCCCCGCTGCTATTCATCACGTACATTGACCACATTTGTAAAATAGCTAACACCAGCGAAGGAAACAACCTCGGAGAACTCTTAAATGAATTTTTTTGCAGACGATCAGGCAATCATATCAACAACAGAAGAACAGCTACAACAACACATCAACAGACTCCAGTTAGCATGTAACGAATACAACATGAGAATTAACATCGACAAAACAGAAGTAATGAATTTCGCCAGAGAGGAAAACACTACCAACATCTCCATCGATAATCACCTACTAAATCAAATAAAAGATTTCACATACCTGGGGAGCATTTTTCAGCAAATGGAAGAATAACTAATGAAATTCAACACAGATGCAACAAAGCAAATCAAATGATAGGGCAAATGGCGCCAATTTTAAGATGCAAACACGTCACCATGAACACAAAAAGAGCAATGTTCAACACAATCTTTCTCCCACATTATGTTACCAGTGCCAAACCTGGACGCTGACAACAAACGATAGAAGAAAACTAGTCACAACAGAGATGAAGTGTCTACGCAGAATGCTGGGTGTAACAAGAAGAGACCGGTTGAGAAATGAAGACATCAGGAAAAAGTGGGTACAACATCAGTACTCGACTTCATCAAGAAACAACAAATTAAATGGTTCGGTCACGTAAGCAGATTACCATCAGACAGTGCACCCAAAGAGCAATGCTGCTCCGATACAATGGGTACAAAGCAAAAGGCCGGCCACGCAAAAGATGGACCTCAGAGATAACAGAGGCGACGAAAGAGACTATCTACGAAGCGCATACTAGGGCCGTTTTAGAAATCTCTTCCTGACCTGACCCTGTGAGGCATACAGGATTCGAGAAAGAAAGAAGAAAGGTTTCTTCATCAAGAAAAAAGCTGGCAGTGACTATGGACCCAAGATGGCAGAAATTTTGAACCGGTGTTAGATGGTTACCATTTAACTTTTACTACTACTACTATTGCTGCTGCTGCTACTACTACTGCTACTGCTACTGCTACTGCTGCTGCTACTACTGCTACTTCTACTGCTGCTGCTACTGCTGCTGCTACTGCTACTGCTACTACCACTACTACTTTTTTTACACTTTGTTTTATTAGTGTTAGAAGAATTGTTCATACTGTTTATTGACTACCTGTTCTCAGGTTTCCTACATAAAAGCCATAGACGTGTGGATTGTCAGCAGCTTGATATTTGTGTTTGCTGCTCTACTAGAGTTTGCCTATGTCAACGTACTAGCCAGGCGGGGGGATAAGGAGATCGTATCCACACAGATTTTTAAAATACCTGTAGAAGCCAAGGCACTATCACAGGTAAGCAGACAGTAAGCACATCCGACTGGTGTCAAGTGAAGAAGAAGGAAGCAGCAGTCAAAGAATATATTATAATTAATTGCAAATATTTAGCGCCTGTGGTAAATGGAATATTTTATAGTGATATTTATAATGCGTTATTTCTTGTGTTGCGCGCTCTATTATCTATAATATGTTGTTGTTTGCGCTCGTTCTTCGCGGCCAATTTTATCATTTTTATTTTGATATATAATTGATCTTTGATAAGAACGTATTTTTACTTTGTGCCAATTATGCGCCTATGGTTACTAGACGATCACATCCGATTTCGCCAGCATTTTATTTACTAAGGTAGCATAGCCCTAGGATCTGATCTTTTACGATCATCTTTCGCCGTATATTTGGGCTTTAAGATCTACGCCAAGGAGATGTGCAGCCTTTATAACTAAGTTCTGTATTAGGAACATTTCTCAGTCTTTTTGGGGGACATAAGCTTGTCCTGGGACGGCATCTTATTCGTGCAACACACCGTGAAAAGTATCGGCCTTCGTTATTGTTCGGATTTGGACAGCCTGTCAAATCTTTAGCTTTTCTGTTGGCCTTGAGTTTTTTCCGGAATAGGAACATTCTCAGCCTTTTCGAGGCGAGTGTCGACACTTGACAATTTGCGGTTTCTACTCTGCATTTGATCAATAATATAACAATCTACAATCTAACAACATATAACAAAAGACATAATATGAAAGCAGGAAGTAAGATGATGTTCGAAATTATTACTAATTTCATATTTTATTATTGGGACATATATAGATTGTTATGTCACCATGAGCACTTAAAAGCATTGTACAAAACAATCTCTCTCTATCTCTCTCACGACATTATGATACCAACTCCAAACTAACATGGACGTTGTCACTAAACGCAGCAAGAAAACTGATAGACAAAAAATAGTGCCTAAGGAAACTGCTTAAAGTGTCAAGAAAAGAGACTGGTTAGAAGCTAAAGCATCTGGAAATAAGTGTTTACAACATATATACGTACGTCATCAATTGGCCTCTTTGTCTCAGGAGACAATAGGTCTTGGGTCACGTAGTATGTTCTGCGCTGAATCACAACGTTTCTTGTGGTTGTAATGGCCTATTCTGGAGTGGCACTCCTTGCCACAGTTGCTGCAGGTAAGACTGGAGACTGAAACTGATACATAGGATGTTATCTCTTCTCTCTGCGCTCTGTTTTGCCTCCACATGGGATGTTCTTTTTCTTCTTTTCTTTTGAGCCGCCCTCTTGCCAAGCCGCTCCCAGTGTTCTTTGTCTATGCCGCATGAAGTTAGATCACGCTTGCAGCTAGGTGTCAATGATGCGTAATAATGGGCGCCCATGCTGTCTAGCACCAGATGCGAGTTGATCATATAGAATGTTCTTTTGGATTCTATCATCGCTCAAACGGCACACGTGTCCCAGCCATCTGAGAGGTCGCTGACTCAGTAAAGTGTGCATGCTTGGAATGCGAGCACTGTCCAGGACTTCTATATTGAAGATGTGGTCTTACCATCGGATGTTCTATATTCGCCTGAGACAGCGCATGTGGAAGGTGTTGAGGCGATGTTCTTGTCTAGCATATGTGGTCCATTTCTCACTATCATACAACAGAGTGCTGAGAACACAAGCTTTATATACTTGTGTCTTGGTGTTTCTTGTGAGTGCCCTGTTTTCCCATATACGCTTTGCTAATTTAAACATAGCAGTGGAGGCCTTCCCAATGCGACCACTAATTTCATCATCGAGGGAGAGGCTGCTGCTGATGTCAGAGCCAAAGTATGTAAAGGTGTTGACTACTTCAAGTGTACCAATGTCGATAGATGGGGCTCTGCTAATATCCTGGAACATTATATTTGTTTTCTTCAGGCTGATGGTCAGGCCGAATTCATTTGATGCTGCAGCAAATCTGTCCATGAGGTGTTGTAGCCCTTCCTCTGTGTGTGAGGAAGTTGCAGAAGTTGCGCCATGCTGAATAATTTTCCATCTGATCTTGTGTGGAGAAATATTCTACTTCGGCAGATTCAAAAGCATGAAAGAGAAACAGGAGAAAAATATCCCAAAGAGTGTGGGTGCAAGTACACACCCTTGCTTGACGCCGTTGTTGATAGGAAAAGCGCTGGAGGAGGCCCCATCAACCATCACTGTACCCTTCATGTTGTTATGGAATGATGTTATGATTTTAAGCAAAGCAATGCAGTCGATGTTTTCCAAAAGCCTGAAGAGACCAACTCTACTCACTAGGTCAAATACCTTTATTAGATCTCTGAAGGCAATGTACAGTGGCATTTTGTGTTCGCGACATTTCTCTTGCAGTTGTCTCAAGGAGAATAACATGTCGATAGTGGATCTGTTGGATCTAAATTCACATTGTGACTCAGGGTATACTCGGTTTGCTAGCTTTTGTAACCTATTTAGTACTACGCGTGCGAAGACCTTCCCCACGATGCTGAGCAACGAGATTCCACGGTAGTTGTTAGTTTTTTATTTTTATACAAGGTGATGATGTTTGCATCTCTCATGTCCTGAGGCACTTCTCCTTCCTTCCAGCATAGGCACAATAATTCATGCAGACTGGTCAGACTTGTGTATCACGTTTGATTACTTCAGTGAGGATGCCGTCCTTTCCAGTTGCTTTCCCATTTGCCAGGGTGTCGATTGTAATGATGATTTCTGCCTCTGAGGGCATCTGGTCTAAATTTATCAAGGTCGGAAGAGCTTTAATTGCATCGAACGCGATTTCAGTTACAATATTGTGGGCGGAATATAACTCTAGATCATAAATTCCCAAACTTTTCTGGCCAGCGCCCCTTTGCAAGACAGAAAGTTTGTAACGCCCCCCATTACAATAGTTTTCTAAACTGAAGCTGTTTGATATTTTCAAAATAAATAGCAACTAAATAAAGGTCCAAGGATTGACTTCATCGTTAACTGTTTTTCTCATATGGTTTCGTCCCTGTCGACAGAAATAACACACACTCTGCCAAAAGCATTGCAAAAAGCACAAATTCCGTAGCTCCTGCAACAATCCTAGGGCTCTCATGTAAAAATTGCGGTCCGGATTCGAAACCACAACCTTCGGTATGACAGGCAAACGATTTGACCATTTCTTGGCATTGAGATCCATTGAGATCCATTGAGATCCATTGAGATCCATTGAGATCCCCAAATAACAACTAATCATACATGACTGCTTATGTTACATTTGAGACTCCTAAATAGCAACTAATCATACATGACTGCTTATGTTACATTTGAGACCCCCAAATAGCAACTAATCATACATGACTGCTTATGTTGTAAAATTATTGAAAAAGTAGTGGCCACTATGTGCTTCATCTTGAATAAAGTTACTGCTATACAGATCTTGCTGAAACATAGCCCATATATAAAGATTGTAAAGTCTGTGCTCGAATAACATTATGCACAGTTTCATACAATAGTTTAACTATGAAAATTAGGAATACATATTAAGAGATTGCATGACATTAGTAAGACTATTATTGTAATAATTCAAACAACATCAAATATGTTACAAAATTGATGCTTTCGAATTTATAAAATGAAAATACAAAGAAAAAATTGCAAATTAATGTGAAGGATGAGCCTGATGCATTCTTAAAAGTTTGTTAATATCGGGTGAAATTTTCGTTAAAACAGTCGTAAATCGCCACGATCAGTTATATGTAATCGGTTCCTATTCTTAGATAGTAAATTCGCTACAGCACTAAACCCACGCTCAGCCAAATAAGAAGATGGAAATGCAATTAAAAATCTCTGCACAATTTCCCATAATCCAGGGTACAGTGTCGGTATTGACTGTTGAAGCCAGAACTCTTGGTATCCACTTTTGAATTTGATTTTTAGTTCTTCGTTTGTTATGAGTTCTATAAGTTACACTTCTAAATTTGATGATTCTGCTGTATTTACATGTGAGAAAGGATCTAGAACCCAATTTGGTACATTCATGTTTAAAATATCATTGAATCACTCATTGAAATCAGCACGGAGAACCTCCAAGTGTTGGAAGTATGAAAGTAAATCATCCTTCTTGAGAGACACTGCTGATACATTTGAAAAGTGGCTATATTCTCCTGGCCTAGATTTCGTTTGAACAGAAGAAGCTTCCCACAAAAGCGGCAATAATGTTTTTCGTTTTAATTAAATTCAAATCATCACCTTGTAATTGTAGATTGACTTCATTAAATAGTTTATAGAGGTCTGACAAATAAGCGATGTCATTTTTGGATGTAATCAGGTTGGTCCGCAATCCGTCGTCTTTGTTTTCTAGAAACTAGTGCTGAATCATATAAATTGTAAAATCGATTCAGGCAAATACCTTTTGAAAGCCAACGAACTTCTCTGTGAAGCAGCAAACGATTGAACTCTTCATCGTTTTCACTACAAAGTTGGCTAAACAATCTGTCACTCAATGAATTGCTTCTAATCTTGTTGACTGCTCTAATAACGTAATGTAGCGACGTATGTAGACGTTCACTTAAATTCTTTGCAACCAAATGTTGACGATGAAGAACACAATGTATAGCAAGTACATTTGGTACTGCTTGTTTTAAATGCGCTATGAAACCCTTGTAGCGTCCAGTCATTGCTGGAGCACCATCAGTAGCAGCAGACAAAATGTTACAAATAGGAATGTCTTTCTCTTGAAAAAACTTATTCATGGTATTAAATATTGTTTCTCCCTTTGTATCCGCTTCTAAATTTTTAGCAAATAATAACTCTTGACACACTTTTTCTTCTTTTATGAATCGAACGTATGATAATAGTAGTGCTTCATTATTTGGAAGAGTTGATTCATCGAGTTGAATGGAAAATTGGCTTGTCTTCAAATAATCGCCACAATGATTTTTCAACGTCTTCAGCCATTTCATCTATTCTTCTCTGTACTGAATTGTTGCTCAGAGGAATTTTCCTGATGATATCTGACGCTGGCCTATGAAGCACAGTGTTTATGACTTCTTTTACTGCCGGCAAGATTAAGTCCTCATCAATTGTGTGTGGTTTTCCAGCTTTTGCGAATAATAATGAAATATTATAATCCGCTTGTAATCCGTCATTATCTTGTTTAGTGGACGACGCAAAAAGTGTTGATATATTTGGACATTTCAAATATTTTTCTTCCAGTACTTGAAAATAGGACAAATCTTTATCCTTTTTGTCAGCGTGCATTTTAGTCAAATGCTCTTGTAGCCTAGAAGGTTTCATTGCTCCATTTGAAAATACTTTTTGACAAATCAAGCACATAGGTAATAAATTGTTCGTAGGAGACTGAATAAAGCCGTATTTCAAATACTCAACACTTTACTGTTGAGATTTCTTCTTAGATTCAGACATAATGAAGTCATAAAGTTTGCAACAATATTCACAAAATAAAAGATGTATTTTACACTTTATATGATTCCACTTATATATTACACTTTGTATGACTCCACTGATATATTACACTTTGTATGACTCCACTTATATATTACACTTGTATGACTCCACTTATATATTAACTTTGTATGACTCCACTTATATTACACTTTGTATGACTCCACTTATATATTACACTTTGTATGACTCACTTATATATTACACTTTGTATGACTCCACTTATATATTACTCCATTTGAAATACTTTGACAATCACATAGGTATAAATTGTTGTAGAGACTGAATAAGCTCATTCAAATACTAACACTTTATGTTGAGATTTCTTCATTCAACATAATGAAGTCATAAAGTTTGCAACAATATTCACAAAATAAAGATGTATTTACACTTTGTATGATTCCACTTATATATTACACTTTGTATGACTCACTATATATTACACTTTGTATGACTCCACTTATATATTACACTTTGTATGACTCACTTATATATTACACTTTGTATGACTCCACTTATATATTACACTTTGTATGACTCACTTATATATTACACTTTGTATGACTCCACTTATATATTACACTTTGTATGACTCACTTATATATTACACTTTGTATGACTTCACTTATATATTACACTTTGTATGACTCACTTATATATTACACTTTGTATGACTTCACTTATATATTACACTTTGTATGTCTCCACTTATATATTACACTTGTATGACTCCACTTATATATTACACTTTGTATGACTTCACTTATATATTACACTTTGTATGACTTCACTTATATATTACACTTTGTATGACTTCACTTATATATTACACTTTGTATGACTTCACTTATATATTACACTTTGTATGACTTCACTTATATATTACACTTTGTATGACTCACTTATATATTACACTTTGTATGACTCCACTTATATATTACACTTTGTATGACTTCACTTATATATTACACTTTGTATGTCTCCACTTATATATTACACTTTGTATGACTTCACTTATATATTACACTTTGTATGACTCCACTTATATATTACACTTTGTATGTCTCCACTTATATATTACACTTTGTATGACTTCACTTATATATTACACTTTGTATGACTTCACTTATATATTACACTTTGTATGACTTCACTTATATATTACACTTTGTATGACTCACTTATATATTACACTTTGTATGACTTCACTTATATATTACACTTTGTATGACTCCACTTATATATTACACTTTGTATGACTCACTTATATATTACACTTTGTATGACTCCACCTATATATTACACTTTGTATGACTTCACTTATATATTACACTTTGTATGACTCCACTTATATATTACACTTTGTATGACTCACTTATATATTACACTTTGTATGTCTCCACTTATATATTACACTTTGTATGACTTCACTTATATATTACACTTTGTATGTCTCCACTTATATATTACACTTTGTATAACTTCACTTATATATTACACTTTGTATGACTGCACTTATGTATTACACTTTGTATGACTCCACTTATATATTACACTTTGTATGACTCCACTTATATATTAAACTTTGTATGTCTCACTTATATATTACACTTTGTATGACTTCACTTATATATTACACTTTGTATGACTTCACTTATATATTAAACTTTGTATGTCTCCACTATATATTACACTTTGTATGACTTCACTTATATATTACACTTTGTATGACTTCACTTATATATTACACTTTGGACTGATGACAAAGCACACAAAATATAATGAAGCTTATTACTAAGCAACTGGTATTTATAGATTTGACATCCTCAGAATATACTAGCAAGGGTATTGGTAAAGATGTCCTATAAGGCTACTTCTCTCTGTATTTATGGCTGGCCAACAAAAATTCTTTGTTTCCAAATCGGTCATTAACCTTACTATGAAAGTCCAACGACTTCACTCTTCGTTGTAAAAATATTTTATATATATATATATATATATATATATATTTGCTGTCACGCTGCATTTCATTCACACTAAAATCCCGTTATCTGATCAACTGCAATCATCCCCCCAGAACTAAAATTTATGTTAACCCAGACCTCAAAAGACATATACCAAGTATTTGACTCTTCTGAATTTTCCTATATCCTCTCTTTCAACACAGAAGAAACGCGTAATAACAGATATTGTTATTGTTTTTGTAAAACTACAATACATTGTTTTTACGTGTTTTGCCATTGTTTCGTAGTTTTACCGTAGTCTTCCCTTATATTGATAATACTCTTTCAACACCAGGAAGATAAAGCTAATTTAAGATAAACAATTGGACGAAGTTTTCATTCCCCGGTCCTATAAACCCCTGTCATAATAATCGCTTCATGTTGTCAACAGTTGAACAATTTCCGTTCAGTGTCTATTAAATAATGTGTCCTAAATTCTGGCCAAAAAAACTGTTATTTTAAGATGAAAGACTGGTCAAACTTCTGCCGAGTTTGAAGCGAATAGAAATCCCTTTGATCACCTCTAATAACTGTTTAAGTAAACAGTAACTTGTATACATTATCTTCGTGTATTACGAATAAAGGTAGTAACATTTATACATCTGCTTGTTATTTTAATATAATCATGCAACACATTGCTACTGTAATTTGATCAAAGACAGACAATATCGTTGATGTGATTATATTTAGCTGGTGGGCGATTACTGTATAGACATTTTTCTGGCACTGAAGAAATGGATCGTGTAAAACGGTCATAAGATGAATTAAAAAGCAGAATTAATAGTTTAAATGATTTATTCAATCGCAAAAACCTAAAATAATTAATTTTAAATATATATAATTTTTTCTATAAGGAACCACCGACCCCCAGATCGCCTGAACGCCCCAAATTTTCCGAGCCCGCTACCGCCCCCTAGAACGCTTCAGCAACCACTGGGGCGGTACGCCCACTTTGGGAAACGCTGCTCTAGATCATAGATTCCCAAACTTTTTCGGCTCACCGCCCACTTTGCACAACATAAACTTTGTAACGCCCCACTCCCACCGCCCACTTTGCACAACATAAACTTTGTAACGCCCCACTCCCACCGCCCACTTTGCACAACATAAACTTTGTAACGCCCCACTCCCACCGCCCACTTTGCACAACATAAACTTTGTAACGCCCCACTCCCACTACCCACTTTGCACAACATAAACTTTGTAACGCCCCCACTCCACATTATAACAGTTTGCCAACGCCCTCCTCCCACATATATACATGCTCTATTTTCTCTTTGACATAGAGAATTGATATATATATTTCTGTCATAAATGGTCAATTTTCAAATGAGTATATGTATGAAATAGTAAATTGATGAAAAAATGGATCGTGTAAGACGGGCATAAGGTAATCTGAATTCAGAATTCAAAGTTTAAATGATTATTCAATCGCAAAATCACGAAAATAATTTATTTTTAAATATTTATTATTAATGTCTTCTTTAAGGAGCCACCGAACCCTAATCGCCTGAACACTCCCAAACTATTCTGAACCCCCTATCGCCCCTCCCAGAACGTTTCAGCGCCCACTGGGGCGGTACTGCCCGCTTTGGGAAACGCTGCTCTAGATAATGTTCCACCCAGCGCTCCATCTGTTTTTTGTGATCGATTAGAACTTCCCCTGTTTTTGTTTTAGAAGGTGCAGTCTTTTTGATAGATGGGCCAAAGGCCTTCCTGATGCCCTCATGAACACCCGTATGTTTCAGTATCAAAGGAGAGATGGATATTTCTGCATAACGCCTGCCAGTAGTCGTTTGTGCATCGCCTGTCTGCTTTTTTGTGTGACACGTCTTTGGTGTTCTTTGGAGAATGCTTCCTAATGTACTGCAAAATGATTGTGCTATTTCTGGTTTGGTGGTATTTTCGTTGTTAATGCATGGGCATTTCTCTTCGAATGGTGGAGTGTTTTTATTTTCAGCCTAACTTTGCTACATATCTATGCATAAATACACAATTTAGAACATCATTGCTGGATGTCCGTGCATACAGAGGAGCAGATGTAGGAAGTGATCATAATTTATGCATAGGTAAATTGAAACTGAAATTTCACCAAACTAAAAGAACAACTGCGAATAGACAGTCAAAGGCTACAAAATAAAGAAGTAAAGAGGAATATCAGCTCGAACTTAAGAATAGGTTCGAGTTACTCAATGGTGAAAATGAACAGAACATTGAAGACAAATGGACTAAGATAAAGGACACACTATTGGGGGCAGCAAATAGTAGCGCAGGATTAAAGACAAAAGACAGAAAACCCTGGATAAGTGATAACACCTGGAAATGTATTCAGGAAAGAAGAAAGATGAAACTAGCGATATTTAATACTAAGGATGCAACAGATGAAATCTAAGCTAAAGAGGAATATAGTCTAAGAGACAAGGAAGTGAAAAGAGCGGCTAGAAGAGATAAAAGAACATATGTCAATTGACTGGCTGAAGAAGGGGAAAAGGCAGCTAAGACTGGAAACAATAAAATGCTATACAACACACTAAAACAACTTACTGGAACTTTTGTTTCAAAGGGTGGCCCAATCAAGAGTAAAGATGGAAATGTTCTAACATCAGATACCGAGCAGAAGAAAAGATGGGCAGAACATTTTGAAGAAATATTAAATAGACCTGATCCACCGGTACTACTCAAGTTTGACGAAGAGGCAAGAAACAGCTCTCTACCAATTAACGAAGAAATGATAAGTGTAGCTGAGGTCAAGGAGTGTTAAAGGAGCTGTCTATTGCTATGTATAGAACGAAGGCCTTTCTCTCTTGCAGGGATAGATAATGTTATCGTTATTGTTGAGACTGTAACTTGTTGTCAGTATTCGTAGTGGTGGAGGGTCGATGACGATTATCTATGGTGGTCAGGATGCCGGTTTGATGGTTCGATGGCTTGGTCCTACATTTGTTCTGCTCCTCCATAGTTGCAGAGTTACCATTATATATATGCAGGGTTATAAATCGTGGTTCCTGTCGAGAGTTCCCTGTCTTCTTTGTAATATTTACATCGATAGTGATATCTTCCTCCCTTTATGCGCTCCATATTATTTCATGTAAATGTACATCAATGATGTTCCCTAATATTTCGTATAAATATATTTATGTATAATTGTTCAGTATATATATATGGAACTGTAGTAAAACTATTTGATTGGCAAAACACGTAATTACAAAGTACTGTAGTTTTACAAATTACAAAAACAATGACAAAATACAGCAACGTTTCGACCAACAAGGCCTTTATCAAGCCTTTGTATAATTGTTGTAGTATCGAAACGTCCATACCATACAGTTATCTTCCAATTGAATCCTATACATTTATTTCCTTGTACTGGGTTCTTCATTGCAGTTCCACAACCATTTCATCTTAGTTTCATTGTAGTTTCTTTGTAATGGCTACTTAGCCGATGTCACTTTCCTTCCTTCCTGAGTTCCATATTATTGCATGCAAATATACTAACGATGTTCCATATTAGTTACGAGGGTTCCTCATTTGTACGTTACATTCATACATTTTCCATATATAGAACGACTAAGGACTTCGTTTTATAAGTTTATTGCGATGTTAATTATCTGGACAATACATCAGACACGTCCATCTGCATCAACTGTTTGTCTACCTTTCTATCTTCTCACTCTTGCTATCCGTCACTACACAACACTACGTTGATTGGTTTTACTACGTCAATGTCTCGTTTAGTGTTACCATTCTGCTTAGAGAGTGTCATTGGCTTGTAAACACTAAGTCTCTACTAATAAAATATCTACAAATTACAAACTAAAAGTACGTGACTGGTCCCCTAGCTGCCATCTGGGGCTGGGACTGACTACATGCCTTCTATACCCCTGGCGACTTCGCCGTTGTCCCAACGGCGAAATCCAGCCTGATGAGCACAGGTATGTTCCATCAGGGCTATTAGTGTTGTCGGAGCTGAATGGGAACAAGTCACCACACGTCGCTAAACCCTGCGTCCTGGAACCCTGTCCTCTAATATTGTTCTTTCCAGGCCTTCGTGATGCTTGATGTGACCAAACTTTCTAATTTTTCTGTATAGTATGTTGTTTATCAGCCAATTCTCTTTAACATTTAGTTCTTTCAGGACATCAATGCGCCTCAAAGTGAAATGTTATTCAGATAATGTGAATACAAGACAAAAGGTCACCGTCGCAAAATGTGAATCACAGAAATACTAGAGAGTGAAAAACACCAAGTGCAATGTTCACATAAGAGCCGGTTCTATAACTCTTTTCTTATCAATCTGAAAATCTCAAGACCTTAGTATATGCACAAAAGTTAAATTGTTTAGGTCATGCGTGATTCCTGTACTGACCTACCGTTACACCTAGTATGGAATTCCTATGATGGCCCTCCTCCGTCTGTGTATCATAGATACATTGATGATTGTATTGGCATTACCGATATGCCTGAAGCCGATTTGTCACGCTTCATTAATTTCATTAATGTCTTCAATCCGGCTATTCGGTTTACATCTCACATCTCTACCTCTTGTGTCAACTTTCTTGACATCACTATCACTATCAGCCTATCCACCATCACTACATCAGTATACTACAAGCCTACTGATGCACATAGTTTTCTTCTTATACCTCTTCCCATTCCCAGGCTTGTTGTGACTCTTTACCATTCTCTCAACTCTTGCGCCTTCGTTTCCTCTGTAGCGAGGACGATGATTTTCTCGATAAAGCTCACGAGATGCTTGATTTCTTTCGTAAGCGCTTATACCCGGATAAGGTGCTTGCATCTGCTATACGGCGCGTTCAGCAAATTTCTCGCCAGGAGGCCCTCTCTAACCAGCATAGAACTTCCAATTCTGACAGGGTGAAACTTGTCTTAACTTTCCACCCTCATAGTTCCCTTGTGAAGAAAGTCTTATTCCGTCATCTCTCCATTCTTCAGTCTGATCCTGAGACACGTTCAATCTTCCAACACTATCCTTTGGTGGCGTACAGACGGGACAGAAGTCTTATGGATATGTTGGTTCACAGTCGCCTCAAGCCTAATATCCAGAGTCATTTTGGCACCATCCAGGGTGGCCGTCGGCGCTGCAACACGTGTGCTTATGTAATACAGACCCGCACTGTGTCTTTTCCAAAAGCCACGTTCGTTATTGAAGACAGTTTCACGTGCGAGTCCGTAATATTATCTATGCCATTATCTGCAAGCGGTGCAACAAGGCCTATATTGGGAAACCGGCAGGAGACTCAGTGACCGATTCTCCCAACACTTGCGCGATATACGCCAATGCTCTGTGACCCTGTAGCTACCCATTTCAATGATACTGGCCATTCAGGAGCTTGCGATGTCCAGGTCACAGCCATCCGATCATGTTCCTCTGATGATCGTAGTCGATTTGCTCTGGAGAATCGGTTGATTTCTTTGTATGGTACCTTCGACCACGCGGGCTCAACGTATTACATTCTTATGCTTCTTAGTACTTTCTCTTCCCATGCTTTGTAATCTATATGGGTATATGTTGCATGTATTCATGTTATATTCCATTCTTATGCTTCTTAGTACTTTTTCTTCCCATGCTTTGTAATCTATATGGGTATATGTTGCATGTATTCAAGTTATATATTTACTAGATGTTTCATTGTTTCTTTTCCTTTCTATTTCTAGTTTTTATGTGTGTTTTTGTGTTACATTTATTTCGTTATTCGTTTTTATTCCAGATTTTCCTTAGATACGTTTGTATTTGGTCGTCCATTTGTGTTTCATTTTAATTTGTCACTCCTGTTTGTTCGTATGCTTGATAAAGGCCTTGTTGGTCGAAACGTTGCTGTATTTTGTCATTGTTTTTGTAATTTGTAAAACTACAGTACTTTGTAATTACGTGTTTTGCCAATCAAATAGTTTTACTGCAGTTCCATATATATATATACTGAATATTATATATATCTACTATATATCTACTATATATATCTACTTTATATCTCCTATATTTCTCCTATATATCTACTATATATTTCTCGTATATATCTACTATATATCTACTATATATATCTGCTATATATCTACTATATATCTACTATATATCTACATGGAAAACAACATGGAATGCAATGTTGAAGATATAATGTTCGTACATTATTTTTGTTTTCTAGACAAAAGGAAAGCCATCACGAAACGTTACTGTTGGAGGTCCAGCCCCTTCTAGAACGAGAGCAAGAAAAGTGGACAAGATTTCACGAATTCTCTTTCCTACTGCATTTCTGGTTTTCAACATGGCATATTGGGTGTTCTATACTCAATTTTAACTTGGCACGTTAAGACAATGACACATAATTGAGATATTCAAGTCCGAAACATCAGACACACGTTGTTTATAATACTAAGTAATAATAGTATTAAGTTATTTCATCATGAATTTCCATTTGTTTTCTGCTGAAACAACAACAGTTGTAGTAGCCTCACGTGATAGTTTCATTTCTATGTGTTTGTATCACTCACTGTCCGTCCTGTACAGCACATATTCTCTCAATATTTTCAAGTTTATATATATATATATATATCCAATTAAATTCTTTGTCTTCCGAGTCTACTTCTTATATGTATGTTTCCAGCTATATTCTCAGTGAGTTGGTTGGTGCTTTCTTTGTTTCTCTTTACTTGTAGAATACCTAACACAATCCATCTTGTACACCACACATAATACTGGCCTAGATTTGTTCATCGTGTACACCACACATAATACTGGCCTAGATTTGTTCATCGTGTACACCACATATAATACTGACCTAGATTTGTTCATCGTGACACACACATAATACTGGCCTAGATTTGTTCATCGTGTACACCACACATAATACTGGCCTAGATTTGTTTATCGTGTACACCACATATAATACTGGCCTAGATTTGTTCATCGTGTACACCACATATAATACTGACCTAGATTTGTTCATCGTGTACACCACATATAATACTGGCCTAGATTTGTTCATCGTGTACACCAACATAATACTGGCCTAGATTTGTTCATCGTGACACCCCCATAATACTGGCCTAGATTTGTTTATCGTGTACACCACATATAATACTGACCTAGATTTGTTCATCGTGTACACCACGTATAATACTGACCTAGATTTGTTCATCGTGTACACCACATATATACTGGCCTAGATGTGTTCATCGTGACACACATATAATACTGGCCTAGATTTGTTTATCGTGTACACCACACATAATACTGGCCTAGATTTGTTTATCGTGTACACCACACATAATACTGGCCTAGATGTGTTCATCGTGACACCACACATAATACTGGCCTAGATTTGTTTATCGTCACACACATAATACTGGCCTAGATTTGTTCATCGTGTACACCACACATAATACTGGCCTAGATTTGTTCATCGTGTACACCACATATAATACTGGACTAGATGTGTTGATCGTGTACACCACACATAATACTGGCCTAGATTTGTTCATCGTGTACACCACATATAATACTGGCCTAGATTTGTTCATCGTGTACACCACACATAATACTGGCCTAGATTTGTTCATCGTGTACACCACATATAATACTGGCCTAGATTTGTTCATCGTGTACACCACATATAATACTGGCCTAGATTTGTTCATCGTGTACACCACACATAATACTGGCCTAGATTTGTTCATCGTGTACACCACATATAATACTGACCTAGATTTGTTCATCTTGTACACCACACATAATACTGGCCTAGATTTGTTCATCGTGTACACCACATATAATACTGACCTAGATTTGTTCATCGTGTACACCACATATAATACTGGCCTAGATTTGTTTATCGTGTACACCACATATAATACTGACCTAGATTTGTTCATCGTGTACACCACATATAATACTGGCCTAGATTTGTTTATCGTGTACACCACACATAATACTGGCCTAGATTTGTTCATCGTGTACACCACACATAATACTGGCCTAGATTTGTTCATCGTGTACACCACACATAATACTGGCCTAGATTTGTTCATCGTGTACACCACATATAATACTGGACTAGATGTGTTGATCGTGTACACCACACATAATACTGGCCTAGATTTGTTCATCGTGTACACCACATATAATACTGGCCTAGATTTGTTCATCGTGTACACCACACATAATACTGGCCTAGATTTGTTCATCGTGTACACCACATATAATACTGGCCTAGATTTGTTCATCGTGTACACCACATATAATACTGGCCTAGATTTGTTCATCGTGTACACCACACATAATACTGGCCTAGATTTGTTCATCGTGTACACCACATATAATACTGACCTAGATTTGTTCATCTTGTACACCACACATAATACTGGCCTAGATTTGTTCATCGTGTACACCACATATAATACTGACCTAGATTTGTTCATCGTGTACACCACATATAATACTGGCCTAGATTTGTTTATCGTGTACACCACATATAATACTGACCTAGATTTGTTCATCGTGTACACCACATATAATACTGGCCTAGATTTGTTTATCGTGTACACCACACATAATACTGACCTAGATTTGTTCATCGTGTACACCACACATAATACTGGCCTAGATGTGTTCATCGTGTACACCACACATAATACTGACCTAGATTTGTTCATCGTGTACACCACACATAATACTGGCCTAGATTTGTTCATCGTGTACACCACATATAATACTGGCCTAGATTTGTTCATCGTGTACACCACACATAATACTGGCCTAGATTTGTTCATCGTGTACACCACACATAATACTGGCCTAGATTTGTTCATCGTGTACACCACATATAATACTGGCCTAGATTTGTTCATCGTGTACACCACACATAATACTGACCTAGATTTGTTCATCTTGTACACCACATATAATACTGACCTAGATTTGTTCATCTTGTACACCACACATAATACTGGCCTAGATTTGTTCATCGTGTACACCACACATAATACTGGCCTAGATTTGTTCATCGTGTACACCACACATAATACTGGCCTAGATTTGTTCATCGTGTACACCACATATAATACTGACCTAGATTTGTTCATCGTGTACACCACACATAATACTGACCTAGATTTGTTCATCGTGTACACCACATATAATACTGGCCTAGATTTGTTCATCGTGTACACCACATATAATACTGGCCTAGATTTGTTCATCGTGTACACCACATATAATACTGGCCTAGATTTGTTCATCGTGTACACCACATATAATACTGGCCTAGATTTGTTCATCGTGTACACCACACATAATACTGACCTAGATTTGTTCATCGTGCACACCACACATAATACTGGCCTAGATTTGTTCATCGTGTACACCACATATAATACTGACCTAGATTTGTTCATCGTGTACACCACACATAATACTGGCCTAGATTTGTTCATCGTGTACACCACATATAATACTGACCTAGATTTGTTCATCGTGTACACCACATATAATACTGGCCTAGATGTGTTCATCGTGCACACCACACATAATACTGGCCTAGATTTGTTCATCGTGTACACCACACATAATACTGACCTAGATTTGTTCATCTTGTACACCACATATAATACTGACCTAGATTTGTTCATCGTGTACACCACATATAATACTGGCCTAGATTTGTTTATCGTGTACACCACATATAATACTGACCTAGATTTGTTCATCGTTACACCACATATAATACTGACCTAGATTTGTTCATCGTGTACACCACACATAATACTGGCCTAGATGTGTTGATGACCTACATAGGCTGTTTGGAATATTTATTACTATTATATTATTTAAATAACCAGCCGCTGTCTGTCTTGTATGAGATCTCTATCACTGTATGTTGAGATCTACAGTTGTCTGTCTTGTATGAGATCTCTATCACTGTCTGTTGAGATCTACAGTTGTCTGTCTTGTATGAGATCACTATCACTGTATGTTGAGATCTACAGTTGTCTGTCTTGTATGAGATCACTATCACTGTATGTTGAGATCTACAGTTGTCTGTCTTGTATGAGATATCTATCACTGTCTGTTGAGATCTACAGTTGTCTGTCTTGTATGAGATCTCTATCACTGTATGTTGAGATCTACAGCTGTCTGTCTTGTATGAGATCGCTATCACTGTATGTTGAGATCTACAGTTGTCTGTCTTGTATGAGATCTCTATCACTGTATGTTGAGATCTACAGTTGTCTGTCTTGTATGAGATCACTATCACTGTATGTTGAGATCTACAGTTGTCTGTCTTGTATGAGATCGCTATCACTGTCTGTTGAGATCTACAGTTGTCTGTCTTGTATGAGATCTCTATCACTGTATGTTGAGATCTACAGTTGTCTGTCTTGTATGAGATCACTATCACTGTATGTTGAGATCTACAGTTGTCTGTCTTGTATGAGATCACTATCACTGTATGTTGAGATCTACAGTTGTCTGTCCGCGTGTTGTATTATTTCTCACAGATAATATTTCTTGTCACTACTCTCCTTTGGAAGATGGAAGTTTTTTTTGGCCACGTAATGTTTCCATCCCTCTCTCCTGTATTAACAAATTGCAGATGTAAAATGTTTAGAATACAATTTTGTTTATGAAAATAACATTATAATCTAATGCATAACATGTCTAATAGAATATTACTATCAAAGAAGTTTGCTGGTTGATAAACTAATAGATTAATACGATCACCATTGATGCATTTCGATGAATAACTATGTGTGCTATGATCTATTTCTGACACATGAAAATCCATTCACATTCAAAAATGATGTAGCACCAGCCAATAATTTTAAACACTGAAAGTGTGTAAGAATTTGATTTTATTTGGAATTAGCAATTTTTGCCAGGATCACAACTTACTATCCGACTTTTGTGCATTTTCAACTGCAAGTGTTTCTCCTACATAATGAACTTCACCGCGAGACTCACATTGTATTGTAGGTATATGATTGGACTAGTAGAAAATTGATATTACGTATATTGTAATCACGGATCTTTCAAACAATACCATGTACGCTGTATAGAAGTCGCTAAACAAGTAGTTTAACAATACCATGTAAACTGTATAGAAGTCGCTAAACAAGTAGTTTAACAATACCATGTACGCTGTATAGAAGTCGCTAAACAAATACTTTAACAATACCATGTACGCTGCATAGAAGTCGCTAAACAAGTAGTTTAACAATACCATGTACGCTGTATAGAAGTCGTTAAACAAGTAGTTTAACATAGTACGCTGTATAGAAGTCGCTAAACAAATACTTTAACAATACCATGTACGCTGCATAGAAGTCGCTAAACAAGTAGTTTAACAATGCCATGTACGCTGCATAGAAGTCGCTAAACAAGTAGTTTAACAATACCATGTACGCTGTATAGAAGTCGCTAAACAAGTAGTTTAACAATACCATGTACGCTGTATAGAAGTCGCTAAACAAGTAGTTTAACAATACCATGTACGCTGTATAGAAGTCGCTAAACAAATAGTTTAACAATACCATGTACGCTGTATAGAAGTCGCTAAACAAGTAGTTTAACAATACCATGTACGCTGTATAGAAGTCGCTAATCGAGTAGTTTGTATCAGAAGTAATACTCATCTCAACAGATACAATGTTGTCTATAACAAATTAGAGAATAATCATCAATTAACAACACAATATTAACCCATCTTTTAAGAATGGCAACTCGAAAACTGTTTAGAAGACACCATTTTCAATAAAGTTCAAAACAAACATGAACAAACCGGTTTCAGAGATAAATATATTCTATAACAATTTGAAGGAAATCACATCGTGTGCAATTTTAATAGTCAGTTTCAAATATAATACATTTCTATATAGCAAATTGAACCTTACTAACATCTTTATTTGTATAACAGAATCATGTTCATGTTAAATTCATGTCTAATACTCTAAGGAACATGTCTCATAATGATGAGCTAGTTATCTCTTTGTTGACATCACTGCTTTAAAGTTTTACATGTTTAGATGGTTCATACTCGGACTGACATAACAGGACATGCATGCTTCAGCTCATACTATACTCGGACTGACATAACAGGACATGCATGCTTCAGCTCATTCCATACTCGGACTGACATAACAGGACATGCATGCTTCAGCTCATTCCATACTCGGACTAACATAACAGGACATGCATACTTCAGCTCATACCATACTGGAACTGACATAACAGGATATGCATGCTTCAGCTCATTCCATACTCGGACTGACATAACAGGACATGCATGCTTCAGCTCATACTATACTGGGATTGACATAACAGGACATGCATACTTCAGCTCATACTATACTGGGATTGACATAACATGACATGCATCTTCAGCTCATACTATACTCGGACTGACATAACAGGATATGCATGCTTCAGCTCATACCATACTCGGACTGACATAACAGGACATTCATGCTTCAGATCATACTATACTAGGACTGACATAACAGGACATGCATACTTCAGTCATACTATACTGGACTGACATAACAGGACATGATTACTTCAGCTCATACTATACTCGGACCTACATAACAGGACATGCATGCTTCAGCTCATACTATACTCGGACCTACATAACAGGACATGCATGCTTCAGCTCATACCATACTGGGACTGACATAACAGGACATGCATGCTTCAGTCATACTATGCTCGGACTGACATAAAGGACATGCATCTTCAGCTCATACTATACTCGGCCCTGACATAACAGGACATGCATACTTCAGATCATACCATACTCGGACTGACATAACAGGACATGCATGCTTCAAATCATACCATACTGGGACTGACATAACAGGACATGCATGCTTCAGATCATACTATACTCGGACTGACATAACAGGACATGATTACTTCAGCTCATACTATACTCGGACTGACATAACAGGACATGCATGCTTCAGCTCATACTATACTCGGACTGACATAACAGGACATGCATGCTTCAGCTCATACCATACTCGGACTGACATAACAGGACATGCATGCTTCAGCTCATACTATACTGGGACTGACATAACAGGACATGCATACTTCAGCTCATACTATACTCGGACTGACATAACAGGACATGATTACTTCAGCTCATACTATACTCGGACCTACATAACAGGACATGCATGCTTCAGCTCATACTATACTCGGACCTACATAACAGGACATGCATGCTTCAGCTCATACCATACTGGGACTGACATAACAGGACATGCATCTTCAGTCATACTATGCTCGGACTGACATAAAAGGACATGCATACTTCAGCTCATACTATACTCGGACTGACATAACAGGACATGCATATTTCAGATCATACCATACTCAGACTGACATAACAGGATATTCATGCTTGTCATACCATGCATCAGACATGCATCTACTCATACTATGGACTGACATAACAGGACATGCATACTTCATCCATACGGACTCATACGATGATCTTCGTAACTCTGACTGACATACGGATACATGCTCGCCATACCGGACATACGGGCATACTTCAGCTCATACTATACTCGGACCTACATAACAGGACATGCATGCTTCAGCTCATACTATACTCGGACTGACATAACAGGATATGCATGCTTCAGCTCATACATACTGACTGACTGGACACTAGACATATAGGACGAACAGGACATTCATACTTCAGCTCATACTATACTCGGACTGACATAACAGGACATGATTACTTCAGCTCATACTATACTCGGACCTACATAACAGGACATGCATGCTTCAGCTCATACTATACTCGGACCTACATAACAGGACATGCATGCTTCAGCTCATACCATACTGGGACTGACATAACAGGACATGCATGCTTCAGATCATACTATGCTCGGACTGACATAAAAGGACATGCATACTTCAGCTCATACTATACTCGGACTGACATAACAGGACATGCATACTTCAGATCATACCATACTCGGACTGACATAACAGGACATTCATGCTTCAAATCATACTATACTGGGACTGACATAACAGGACATGCATACTTCAGCTCATACTATACTCGGACTGACATAACAGGACATGATTACTTCAGCTCATACTATACTCGGACCTACATAACAGGACATGCATGCTTCAGCTCATACTATACTCGGACTGACATAACAGGATATGCATGCTTCAGCTCATACCATACTCGGACTGACATAACAGGACATTCATGCTTCAGATCATACTATACTGGGACTGACATAACAGGACATGCATACTTCAGCTCATACTATACTCGGACTGACATAACAGGACATGATTACTTCAGCTCATACTATACTCGGACCTACATAACAGGACATGCATGCTTCAGCTCATACTATACTCGGACCTACATAACAGGACATGCATGCTTCAGCTCATACCATACTGGGACTGACATAACAGGACATGCATGCTTCAGATCATACTATGCTCGGACTGACATAAAAGGACATGCATACTTCAGCTCATACTATACTCGGACTGACATAACAGGACATGCATACTTCAGATCATACCATACTCAGACTGACATAACAGGATATTCATGCTTCAGATCATACTATACTGGGACTGACATAACAGGACATGCATACTTCAGCTCATACTATACTCGGACTGACATAACAGGACATGCATACTTCAGATCATACTATACTCGGACCTACATAACAGGACATGCATGCTTCAGCTCATACTATACTCGGACTGACATAACAGGATATGCATGCTTCAGCTCATACCATACTCGGACTGACATAACAGGACATTCATACTTCAGCTCATACTATACTCGGACTGACATAACAGGACATGATTACTTCAGCTCATACTATACTCGGACCTACATAACAGGACATGCATGCTTCAGCTCATACTATACTCGGACCTACATAACAGGACATGCATGCTTCAGCTCATACCATACTGGGACTGACATAACAGGACATGCATGCTTCAGATCATACTATGCTCGGACTGACATAAAAGGACATGCATACTTCAGCTCATACTATACTCGGACTGACATAACAGGACATGCATACTTCAGATCATACCATACTCGGACTGACATAACAGGACATTCATGCTTCAAATCATACTATACTGGGACTGACATAACAGGACATGCATACTTCAGCTCATACTATACTCGGACTGACATAACAGGACATGATTACTTCAGCTCATACTATACTCGGACCTACATAACAGGACATGCATGCTTCAGCTCATACTATACTCGGACTGACATAACAGGATATGCATGCTTCAGCTCATACCATACTCGGACTGACATAACAGGACATGCATGCTTCAGATCATACTATACTGGGACTGACATAACAGGACATGCATACTTCAGCTCATACTATACTCGGACTGACATAACAGGACATGATTACTTCAGCTCATACTATACTCGGACCTACATAACAGGACATGCATGCTTCAGCTCATACTATACTCGGACCTACATAACAGGACATGCATGCTTCAGCTCATACCATACTGGGACTGACATAACAGGACATGCATGCTTCAGATCATACTATGCTCGGACTGACATAAAAGGACATGCATACTTCAGCTCATACTATACTCGGACTGACATAACAGGACATGCATACTTCAGATCATACCATACTCAGACTGACATAACAGGATATTCATGCTTCAGATCATACTATACTGGGACTGACATAACAGGACATGCATACTTCAGCTCATACTATACTCGGACTGACATAACAGGACATGCATACTTCAGATCATACTATACTCGGACCTACATAACAGGACATGCATGCTTCAGCTCATACTATACTCGGACTGACATAACAGGATATGCATGCTTCAGCTCATACCATACTCGGACTGACATAACAGGACATTCATACTTCAGCTCATACTATACTCGGACTGACATAACAGGACATGATTACTTCAGCTCATACTATACTCGGACCTACATAACAGGACATGCATGCTTCAGCTCATACCATACTGGGACTGACATAACAGGACATGCATGCTTCAGATCATACTATACTCGGACTGACATAAAAGGACATGCATACTTCAGCTCATACTATACTCGGACTGACATAACAGGACATGCATACTTCAGCTCATACCATACTGGGACTGACATAACAGGACATGCATACTTCAGCTCATACTATACTGGGACTGACTCATTATGGTTTCTGTTACGGCATGAAACTAATGTGAAGTCTAAATGTATCACAAGAGAGACAGTGTGACAGCAAGAGAGAGAATGAGATAGTGAGAAAGAGAGAGAAAACGATAACTGACACAAATATTGTGCAATAAGTAAGAGAGGAGATATGTTAAATTACAAGCGTATACCAGGAAGTTGTGACATGTGACACAATTTGTATATTCAATGGGAATTAGCCAGAAGAATATTATGTCAGATAACATTGAAAAACACAAGCATTGATGTTCTATTTATCTACTTTCTTGTTGTCATCAATTGATGTTTCTTCTGATATTAATACGTTGCAAAGAATGCATTTTTGACAACAGTGACAATTATCGATTGTTGTGTCTCTATTTACTTGTACGTCCTTCATTAAGAAATAATTTCAAATCGAGAAAATGTTTTTCCTTGTCTGTCTATCTTACTTCAATCTTACTTCAATCTTACTTCAATCTTACTTCAATCTTAAATCTACCTTACTTCTACCTTACTTCAATCTTAAATCTACCTTACTTCTACCTTACTTCAATCTTACTTCAATCGAACTTCAATCTTACTTCTATCTTACTTCAATCTTAAATCTACTCTACCTTACTTCAATCTTATCAACTTACTTCAATATTACGTCTATCTTATCATTGACTAATCTTACTTCTATCTACTTCAATCTTAACTACTTTCTTACTTTCAATCTTACTTCAATCTACTCATCGTACTTAATCTTATATCTTACTTCAATCTTCAATCTTACTTCAATCGTACTTCAATCTTTATCTTACTTCAATCTTACTTCTATCTTACTTCTATCTTACTTCTATCTTACTTCAATCTTACTACCTATTCCTTACTTGTATCTTACTTCAATCTTACTTATCTTACTTCATCTTACTTTATCACTTGTATCTTACTTTAATCTACTTAATCTTACTTCATCTTACTTATCTAATTTTACTTACTATATCTTACTTGTATCTTACTTCATCTTACTTGTATCTTACTTCATCTACTTGTATCTTACTTCTATCTTACTTGTATCTTACTTGTATCTTACTTATTCTTACTTCTATCTTACTTATCTTACTTGTATCTTACTTCTATCTTACTTGTATCTTACTTCTATCTTACTTGATCTTACCTTCAATCTTACTTCATCTTACTTTATCTTACTTATCTTACTTCTTCTTAATTGACTTATGATCTTACTTCAATCTTACTTCATCTTACTTATCTTACTCTTCTATCTTACTTTATCTTCTTACTTATCTTACTTGTATCTTACTTGTCACTATCTTACTTGATCTACTTAATCTTACTTCAATCTTACTTTATCTTACTTCATCTTACTTGTATCTTACTTTAACTTGATCTTACTTCTATCTTACTTGTATCTTACTTCAATCTTACTTTATCTTACTTCATCTTACTTCTATCTTACTTCTACTACTGTCTACGATTTCTGACATATGATCTATCAATCTATTAGTCTTACTTTAATCTTACTCATCTATATCTTACTTGGATCTATATCTTATCACTACTCATCACTATCTTACTATCATATCTACTTAATCTATTCAATCTATTTAGCTACTTATCTTTTTGTCTTACAACACAACTATATCTACTTGATCTACTACATATCTACTTTACTACTTGATCTACAATCCTCTTATTATCTAATGATCTATATTATTATGTATTACTTAATATGATATTAATCTAAGATCTTATCAACTTATTATCTTACTTATCTACAACTATTAAACTTATGACCTACTTTACTACTCAATTATTTCTATCAACTATACTTATTTTATTGATCAGTGATTTACTCATCTTCTCATCAATCTATCATTCAATCTACTTTATCTTACTCAATCATTGATCACTTCTATCTACTATTATTAATCTAGTAAATTTTCTACTTATCTTCCAATTATGTTTCTTGATCTTACTAATAGTAATTATTTGCTACTTATCTTATAATATAATCTTACTTCTACTTATAGTTACTAATCTACTATCACTTGGTATCTACTTAGCTACTTAACTTATCAATCTAGCTACGGATGATTTACTAACTCTTATCTTACTATCTTTTTATCTGACTTGATCTTGATTAAGCTAAATCTACACTTACTTTATCTACTTCAACATCTATCTCTGAATCTATTATCTACTCTTTGACAAACACTTCATCTGACTTGATCATCAACTATCATCTTATCAATCTATTCATCTTACTTGTATCTATCAATCTACTTCATCTTACTTGGATCATTGTATCTTACTTCATCTTACAAGTTATATCTTACTGATCTACTTTATCCTGATTTAACTACCAATAAACCAATTAATCTGATTATATTAATTATCAACTACTTATGATGATTATTCAATACTACTAGATTACTATTACTCATCTAAACTTACTCATCTTGTGTATACTTGTATTATAACTCTTGACTTTTCAATGCATGATATAAATTTACTATGCTACGAAAACTTATTACTTAAGATAACTTACAACACTCCACCAATTTACTTAACTTACTTCTACTACTAATAATCACCATCTACTAATATGAGTAAATGTGAAGAACAGATTTGATAATACTACTACATCACAAAATAGTATTTACACCACGATGAGTTACTCAACACATCTAGAGATTATCACTACTTTCACAGTCCAAAGAATATGGTTCACAAGAAATAGACAAAAGGGAAAGTTAGTGGAGACAAAGGAAGAACTGGAGTTGATATATCTACAAAACAAACATCTAAGCACTCTAGGAAATCCAAATGAAGAAATTGAGTTAAGGAAAACGACTTACACATAAATATATACCAATAAGAGAAAAGAGAAGAACATAAGAAAGAGAAGTAGTAAAAGTGAATACTCTATAAAATAGATTTCAAGGTTGAAAAATAGAACAACATTAACGAAGAGAAAGAGGAGAGAAAGGCACGGGAACTGTTCCTCCGATTAAAGAAGATAAAATCCGAGGAATGATCACCGATGGGAATCGAGGATAATACTAATGGAAGACCAAAATCGATATAAATAAGCTGAGATCAAGCAAGATAGATGTGGTGAGAGTGAATCGTTTAAGTCGTGAGACACCGAAGATCGAGAATGATGTGCTTAAACTAAGCGAGATGAAAGAATAATTGACAGTAAGAAATAGTTGTTAACGATAACTAGGACAACAGAAGAGGGAAAAGGACGGAATAGAGAAGACAATTTGCCAAGTAACAAGAAATAAAGAACATGAAGAATAAGCAATACCTACAAAATTTTGAGAAAGAACCAGAAGAAAGGAGGAGCAGAACTGTTCAAGAAATAAAATCAATGACCTAAGTTTAAACCAAAACTAAATGCAATAAAGATAGTGTGGAAGAATCTAACAGAACAAGCGAATTTCAACAGATGGAAAGAATATTGCAAAATGTATTGAACAGAGTGAAAAGGAATAGAGGAACACTGAAATAATCACAGAGAAAGACAGAACAACCAGAGAATTGAATGGAAATAAGCTTGAAGATGGAAATACCAGATGTGATAATATTTCAGCAGAATTTATCAAAGCAGGAGGAGAGCAGAGCATAAAAATATATCATGCAATATGCAAAAAGGTATGGGAAACAGGAATATGGCCAAAGAAATGGAAAAGATCAATATTTATCCCAATACCTAAAAAGGGAGAAACCAAATTATGTACCAACTAGAGAACAGTGGCATTGATAAGCCACGCAAGTAAAATCTTATTAAAAGTTATTATGGGAAGACTGTATAGGAAAATGGAAGAAAATATCAACATAACACAAGCTGGGTTTAGACGGAACAGAGGTACACGTGACCATATATTTAACATGAGAACAATCATATAAAAATCTAGAGAGTATAATGTAGATCTATACTCATGCTTTATTGACTACTCAAAGGCATTTGATTGTGTAGAGCATCAGGAATTGTGGAAGATTATGGGAGAAATGGGATTCCCATTACATTTGATACAGATCATAAAAGAACTTAATAGCATAAAAGAACTTAATAGTAATCAAATGGCGGCTGTAAGAACATGTGATGATACATCAGACTGGTTTGACATAAGGCAGGGAGTCAGACAATGCTGCATTCTGTCGCCGTGTCTGCTTAACATATATGCAGAAAACATCATGAGGAATGTTACAGAAGGTATCGGAAAAGAACAATACGATCCTTTTATAATCGGAGGAAGAGAAATACATGAACTACGATACGCTAACGATACAGTGTAACTGTCAACATCACAAAAAGGATTGAGAAATTATTAGGAGAAGTGAAAGATAAAAGCGAAAACAAAATCTATATCTCAATGTGGCAAAAACAAAAATAATGACAACAGATAAAACGAACATGACAAATGATATTTTTATCAATGGAGAGAAAGTAGAAAATGTGAACAGTTTTGAATATCTTGGTTCACTGCTAACAGATGGAAATGGGCTGAAAGAAATTTAAAAAAAACAAACATGGCTTTACAAAAAATTAAACAACTCAAAACAGTATGGAACAGAACTAATAAGAAAACAAAGATCAGAATACTAAGAGCATACATATTCCCAGTGGCAACGTATGGGTGTGAAGCATGGACATTTAATAAAGCAGTGGAAAAACATATAAGTGTTACAGAAGAGTCCTTCGTATATCTTGGACAGAGAAGAGAACAAATAGATCTATCCAGAAAGAACTCAAAATCAAAGAAAACTGGCTGATGCTACAAAAAGAAAGAGAAAATTGAGATATTTTGGACATATAAAAGACATGAAGGGCTGGAGAAGACCATCATGGAAGGAGGCATATCGGCAAAGAGAAGAAGAGGAAGACAACGGAGAAGATGGATTCAGGATGTAACTGATGGTTTGAACATGACAGCTGCAGAGGCAGGACATCTGGCCTATGCGAGAGAGAAATTCCGGAGGACTGTTGGGGTAGCAAAGTTCTGTTCAAGACAAGCTATTTGATTATGATGATGATGTCTTTTACAAGAAGGCATTGTGTTGATCTTCTGACTGGACTCATGTCTCAACTGTTGTAGTTATCAATGTCAAAACACTTGTCATTAACAATGCCGTGAACGATGCTACGGTTGATGCCATCATTGATCTCCCCATCTCGTATCTCTTCCCATGCTCCAACTTGTATAATTACATATGTTAATTGTGATGTATCTACTGATGTAATATCATATGTTAATAGTGATGTATCTACTGATGTAATATCATATGTTAATAGTGATGTATCTACTGATGTAATATCATATGTTAATTGTGATGTATCTACTGATGTAATATCATATGTTAATAGTGATGTATCTACTGATGTAATATCATATGTTAATAGTGATGTATCTACTGATGTAATATCATATGTTAATAGTGATGTATCTACTGATGTAATATCATATGTTAATAGTGATGTATCTACTGATGTAATATCATATGTCAACAATTGTGTTTTTCTTGATGTCACCACTAATATTACACTACCTATGTTACAACTTATGTCAATAATGATGTCACTACCGATTTGACAACACATGTGTCACTATTGATGTCACCTCTCATGTCATTAACCACCCCATAGTTCTAGTCACTATTGATGTCACTTCTAATCTCACCACTAATGTCAGTATTTATGTTCTTATATGTCCCTACACATGTCACAACTGTTGTACTTACACATGTCACAACTGATGTCAGTACACATGTCACAACTGATGTCAGTACACATGTCACAACTGATGTACATACACATGTCACAACTGACGTCAGTACACATGTCACAACTGATGTCAGTACACATGTCACAACTGACGTCAGTACACATGTCAGTACCCATGTCAATATTGATGACACTACACGTTTAATTATTTCTCTATTTACTTCATCTCAATGTTACTCTTGATCACTACTAACTAGACAGATGATGATAACATGTTTTAGTCAATACAAGTATATTCACAATAGAAGTATATTCACAATAGAAGTATATTCACAATATGATGTGATCGGCCTCTATTAGAAATCAGTGTTGTTATCTTTACCATTCACACAGACACACACAGACAGACATCCGAGCTGACAGCAATTATTCGAAATAATGGTTTAAATTGTTACTTTTGCACAGTACGGATTAATAAGATATTATGTTTCTACTCACAATTCCGTGCATTTTGCCTCTCTAATGAAGTAGATTTATATGTTGTCCAGCTGTAGATTTTGCCACTCTAATGAAGTAGATTTATATGTTGACCAGCTGTAGATTTTGCATCTCTAATGAAGTAGATTTATGTGTTGACCAGCTGTAGATTTTGCCTCTATAATGAAGTAGATTTATATGTTGTCCAGCTGTAGATTTTGCCACTCTAATGAAGTAGATTTATATGTTGACCAGCTGTAGATTTTGCATCTCTAATGAAGTAGATTTATGTGTTGACCAGCTGTAGATTTTGCCTCTCTAATGAAGTAGATTTATATGTGGACCAGCTGTAGATTTTGCCTCTCTAATGAAGTAGATTTATATGTGGACCAGCTGTAGATTTTGCATCTCTAATGAAGTAGATTTATATGTTGTCCAGCTGTAGATTTTGTTTCTCTAATGAAGTAGATTTATATGTTGTCCAGCTGTAGATTTTGCCTCTCTAATGAAGTAGATTTATATGTTGTCCAGCTGTAGATTTTGCCTCTCTAATGAAGTAGATTTATATGTTGACCAGCTGTAGATTTTGCCTCTATAATGAAGTAGATTTATATGTTGACCAGCTGTAGATTTTGCCTCTATAATGAAGTAGATTTATGTGTTGACCAGCTGTAGATTTTGCATCTCTAATGAAGTAGATTTATATGTTGACCAGCTGTAGATTTTGCCTCTATAATGAAGTAGATTTATATGTTGACCAGCTGTAGATTTTGCCTCTATAATGAAGTAGATTTATATGTTGACCAGTTGTAGATTTTGCCTCTCTAATGAAGTAGATTTATGTGTTGACCAGCTGTAGATTTTGCATCTCTAATGAAGTAGATTTATATGTTGACCATCTGTAGATTTTGATGCTAAAAGTTGATTACAACATTTATAGGTTGACCAGCTGTAGATTTTGATGCTAAATGTTTGATGCTACAATAATGTGACATATTCTGTGTACTTCATTAACTTGTGTATAATCTTCAAGATCATCAAGAAGAAATACTGTTTGAACAAGTTAGTCAATTCAGATATTACGGAGAGTCCTATAGCTATCTTACATGGTGGAAAACACAGACCAAAGTATGCTTTCACAAAAGAAAAACCACAAATAACTCCTTGTCAAAGAGAGCATGAATTGAGAGTGTGAATGAGAGTTGTGTATTTTTACGTAGATTGAGTAGTCCGGTTTGAACGCTAATCGAAGACAATGAATAAAAATCAATCATTATTTCAAGTAGCGAGTTGTTGTTTGTGTCATGTATACACTAGACAACAGGAACATCAGTAGCAGAGTTGTTGTTTGTGTCAGGTATACACTGGACAACAGCAGCGTCAGGTCGTAGAGTTGTTGTTTGTGTCAGGTATACACTGAACAACAGGAGCATCAGTTAGTAAAGTTGTTGTTTGTGTCAGGTATACACTGGACAACAGGAGCATCAAGTAACAGAGTTGTTGTTTGTGTCAGGTATACACTGGACAACAGGAGCATCAATTACAGAGTTGTTGTTTGTGTCAGGTATACACTGGACAACAGCAGCATCAAGTAGAAGAGTTGTTGTTTGTGTCAAGTATATACTGGACAACAGGAGCATCAAGTAGCAGAGTTGTTGTTTGTATCAGGTATACACTGGACAACAGCACCGTCAGGTCGCAGAGTTGTTGTTTGTGTCAAGTATACACTGGACAAAAGGAGCATCAGCTAAAGAGTTGTTGTTTGTGTCAGGTATACACTGGACAACAGGAGCATCAATTACAGAGTTGTTGTTTGTGTCAGGTATACACTGAACAACAGGAGCATCAAGTAGCAGAGTTGTTGTTTGTGTCAGGTATACACTGGACAACAGCAGCGTCAGGTCGTAGAGTTGTTGTTTGTGTCAGGTATACACTGGACACCGGGAGCATCAAGTAGCAGAGTTGTTGTTTGTGTCAGGTATACACTGAACAACAGGAGCATCAGTTAGTAAAGTTGTTGTTTGTGTCAGGTATACACTGGACAACAGGAGCATCAATTACAGAGTTGTTGTTTGTGTCAGGTATACACTGGACAACAGGAGCATCAAGTAGCAAAGTTGTTGTTTGTGTCAGGTATACACTGAACAACAGCAGCATCAATTACAGAGTTGTTGTTTGTGTCAGGTATACACTGGAGAACAGAAGCATCAAGTAGCAGAGTTGTTGTTTGTGTCAGGTATATACTGGACAACTGCAGCGTCAGGTCGTAGAGTTGTTGTTTGTGTCAGGTATACACTGGACAACAGTAGCGTCAAGTAGCAAAGTTGTTGTTTGTGTCAGGTATACACTGGACAACAGTAGCGTCAAGTAGCAAAGTTGTTGTTTGTGTCAGGTATACACTGGACAACAGTAGCGTCAAGTAGCAAAGTTGTTGTTTGTGTCAGGAATACACTGGACAACAGTAGCGTCAAGTAGCAAAGTTGTTGTTTGTGTCAGGTATACACTGGACAACAGGAGCATCAATTACAGAGTTGTTGTTTGTGTCAGGTATACACTAGACAACAGGAGCATCAAGTAGCAGAGTTGTTGTTTGTGTCAGGTATACACTGGACAACAGGAGCATCAAGTAGCAAAGTTGTTGTTTGTGTCAGGTATACACTGGACAACAGCAGCATCAATTACAGAGTTGTTGTTTGTGTCAGGTATACACTGGAGAACAGAAGCATCAAGTAGCAGAGTTGTTGTTTGTGTCAAGTATATACTGGACAACAGGAGCATCAAGTAGCAGAGTTGTTGTTTGTGTCAGGTATACACTGCACAACAGAAGCATCAAGTAGCAGAGTTGTTGTTTGTGTCAGGTATACACTGCACAACAGAAGCATCAAGTAGCAAAGTTGTTGTTTGTGTCAGGTATACACTGGACAACAGGAGCATCAATTACAGAGTTGTTGTTTGTGTCAGGTATACACTAGACAACAGGAGCATCAAGTAGCAGAGTTGTTGTTTGTGTCAGGTATACACTGGACAACAGCAGCGTCAGGTCGTAGAGTTATTGTTTGTGTCAGGTATACACTGGACAACAGGAGCATCAAGTAGCAGAGTTGTTGTTTGTATCAGGTATACACTGGACAACAGCAGCATCCAGTAGCAGAGTTGTTGTTTGTGTCAGGTATACACTGCACAACAGAAGCATCAAGTAGCAGAGTTGTTGTTTGTGTCAGGTATATACTGGACAACAGAAGCATCAAGTAGCAGAGTTGTTGTTTGTATCAGGTATACACTGGACAACAGCAGCGTCAGGTCGCAGAGTTGTTGTTTGTGTCAGGTATACACTGGACAACAGGAGCATCAAGTAGAAGAGTTGTTGTTTGTGTCAGGTATATACTGGACAACAGAAGCATCAAGTAGCAGAGTTGTTGTTTGTATCAGGTATACACTGGACAACAGCAGCGTCAGGTCGCAGAGTTGTTGTTTGTGTCAGGTATACACTGGACAACAGCAGCATCAATTACAAAAACAATACCAGAAAACAGTATCACAAGACAATACTATATCAATTAAACTGAAGACAACTAAAAAATGTTGATTGTCTAGACTAAAATAAAGTCTGAAAACATGTGTCATCATCATGTATGGTCTCCATATCGTAGGTTGACTGCAATGGATCTGCAACATCCCTGTCTCTTTTTGATACAAAGACAAACGCTGTCTCACTCTGCCAGGCTGCAATTTGCCAATCTCTTGATATTTGCCTCCTATCTGTGTCTGATTGTTGTTTGATTGCCTCCCATCTGTGTTTGACTGTTGTTGTTTGACCAAGCATGATTGTCCTCTTTCTTGCCGCTCTTCAAACGTTTATTCCACTACTTTTCTAACGGATGGTATGTGTCCGAAATACTTTATGTTGTCGATATGTACGAATGGAGGTCAGAAAGTAATGAACCAAATTTTTGTTTCTCTGGTAATAATAAAGACAGGATCATGAAATTTTTGCACACTTGCAGTATGACATGTGCTGTTTGTGTGCACTAAATTTCACCGTATTCTGATCAATAGAACGCATGCAACAAACCGTTGAAATGGCGAGTGTCAACAATGTCCGTTAAAAATAGAGAATTGTTATAGAATTTCAGGCTGCGGAGAAAGAGAATGTGGTGAACACTCATAAACGATTGTGTGCAGTCTACGGAAGTTGTGCAGTCGATAGGAGCAATGTCAGTCGCTGGGTTCAGAGAATTAAAGGTAAAAAAAATGGACATATGGGGCTGCAGGATTTACCGCGCTCTGGACGTTCTGCCACTGCTTTGAGTCTCGACATGTTGAACCGCACTGATGCCATTATTCTTGAGGATAGGCGTATCACCAGTCAACAATTGGCCTTGCAGCTTTCAATACACTGACAAAACTCAAGAGACGGTTCTGCAGAGTTCGTCCTAAGAAATCATCTGATTTGTTGTTCTAACACGAGAATGTGGCGGTACTAGGGCTAGCAGAATTACGACTAAAAGAAAAGGGAATACAAAGAATGCATAAAGACTACACACTGATCTACTCTGGAGTAGATACACATCACCACGCAAAACATGGAGTTGGATACCTCATTAACCCAAACACACTGCAAACAAGATATTATAGACAGAAATTATATTTCAGAAAGAATTATATCCTTAAAGGTACAAATAGGAACACGCACAGAAATATATATGCAGATATATGCACCATGCAATGGAAACTACACCGAGGAAGAGCAGGACGAATACTTTGATGAGGTACACGACGAAATTGCTAGATTCAATCCTAAAGATCAACTTTTCATAATGGGAGATTTTAATGGGAAAGTAGGAAATAAAAGAACAGTTTCAAGATATCTTGGTAAATGCGGGGACAAAAACAGCAAGATCAACACAAATTATCGGGGAAAGATTATTAGATTTGTGTGCACAGCATGACCTTGTCATTACAAACACCTTCTTTCAACATAGAGACTCCCAGGTAATCTATCTCTCTCTTTGCCTTTTTACCCCAACTTGGGACATAGGCCCTCAACCAACTCATGCCAAGTCTTCCTATCTCTAGCTATCTCCTGCAGCTCCTCCAGCTCTTCTTTATATTGTTGATCTCCGCCTCCAAATCTCGTCTCCATGTATTTCTCGGCCCCCCTTCTTTCGCTGTTCCTGCGGGTTCAGGCAAGGACCCTTCTTGTTATATTCCCCTCCGGTTTTCGCAAAGTGTGTCCTATCCGGTACAAATGGAATGATACAGATATTAAGAGTCAGATAGATTACATATTAACAAGGAAGAGAGACTTTAGTGAGATTTCGGATGCTAAAGTCATAGCGAATATTAGTATTGACACAGACCACAGGATGGTAGTTATAGGACAGGAAAGCCAAGATAAACAGTAATATCAGAAAAAAGAAACCAAGCATTGAAACTATTAAATGGAAAGAATTAGAGAATGCAGAAAATGGAAACAATTTCAAAGAAAGAATACAACAAAGTTATGAAAAACTAACAATCAAGACAAAAGGAGTGGATAAGGAATGGAGTAACTTGAAAGACACCTTTGAAATGATCGCTCAAGAAATATGTGGTACCAAAAAGAAAGGGAACCTGAGGTGTAAAATTTCAGCATCGTGGAACCAAGAAATGAAAGAAATAGTGAATAGCAAAAAGAGGCCTATTCATGCTGGCTAAAAAGCAGAACGATGTAAATTATGCAATCTACAGACAAATCAGAGGAAAACACAAAAAGCAATAAAAAGAGCAAGAGAAAAAAGCATGGAAACATTTGGAAACATGCTGGTAGAAGAAGAAAGAACAGCACCAAGAGAATATTACAGGAAAGTAAGAGGAATAAGACAGCACAATGAAGAATACAACCCAACAGAAATTTTAAATGATGAAAAATGACAACCTATCTTAGGGCCAAAATTAATATTAGAAAGATGGAAAAACTACTTTGAAGAGCTACTTAATTGGGATAAAACTTATGGGAGAATAAACTGCTATAACACAGAGGATGAAATAGACGAATTAGAACCAGAAATACTACTAGCAGAAGTAGAAAATGTAATAAAGTTAATAAAACACAAAGCAGCAGGCACAGATGATTTACCCAAAGAAGCCATCAAAGCAGCTGGAGAGGCAGGTACAAAATGGGTTAGACGAATCTTCCAAATCGCATGGGAGAGCCAAGAAACACCAGAAGATTGGCAAACAGCAATAATCACACCAATTTGGAAAAACAAAGGCAGCAAGAAGGAATGTAATAACTATAGGGGAATCTCACTACTAAGTCACATAGGAGAAATGTATGCTAAGATCATTGAAAAAGACTAAGACCAACAATTGAAGAACAACTCTCAGAAGCACAGATGGGTTTCAGACAAAATAGAAGCTGTACCGATGCAATATTCACATTAAGACAACTGACGGAAAGTGCAATAGAACATAACAAGACCTGTAGTGTGGCATTCATAGATCAGGAAAATGCCTTCGACAGAGTCGATAAAAACAAATTGGGATTGTTTAAAAAGATATGGAATCAGCAAAATTTCATCAAGGTCTGCAAGAGTTTATACATTTCAAATAAAAGTTACATAAGAACAAAAGCCGGAACACTAAAAACATTCACAATAAACTCAGGAGTTAGACAAGGATGTGTGCTCTCCCCACTGCTGTTTATAACATATATGGACAACATAAGTAGAGAAGCAGGAATAAAGAAAGAAAATAATATTTCAGAACTTTTATTTGCAGATGACCAAGTACTGATTGCAGAAAACGAAGAATCTCTCCAAAACCATTTGAGCTTAGTTAACATCAAGGGTGAGGAGTACAACAGGAAAATAAATATAATAAAGACAGAGACAATGGCAATAAGTAGACAACCAGAAAACCTTACAATAAAACTACAGAACGTAGACATAAAACAAACAATTGAGGCCAAATACTTAAAAGCAATTCTCACAGTAGATGGAAGTATCGATAGCGAAATCAGCAATCGTTGCACAAAAGCTAACCAAGTACTGGGACAGTTAACATCACTGTTGTCACATAGAGAGATACCGCTAACAATGTACTTGGACAGTTAACACCACTGTTGTCACATAAAAGATACCGCTAACAACTAAAGCAAATCTCATAAGAACGATGTTCTGGCCAACACTATGTTACCAGTGTCAAACATGGCCAATAACAGCAGCTAATGAGCGGAAAATCATAACGACAGAGATGAGGTGTCTTAGTAGAGATACAGGTGTGACAATAAGAGACAAAATTAGAAATGAAGAAATCAGAAGGAGACTGGATGTGAAACCAGTCATGCAATTCATAAAAGAACAACATATTAAATGGTTTGGACACCTGACCAGAATGCCCTGGTATCGCCTACCAGAGAGAGCCACACAGAAAAAGTATAATGAGTACAAGGCAAGAGGAAGACCACGCAAAGATGGAGCGACGGCATCAAGAACAGCCTTACGAACATGAATATCAGCTTACAAAGTGCCTTAAAACAAGCACACACAAGATCACTACGTTTCACCCCGCCCAATACTTATATAAAAAGTAAATGGTGGAAGAGAAAAAGAAGAACAGGACAATGCTCGCCCTCATACAAGTTTGGCAACACGGGAAGCAATTGACAAACTTGGTTGGACTGTGCTACCCCCTCCACCATATAGCCCGATCTGGCTCCATCTGATTTTTATCTGTTCAATCCCTAAAAATTCACTGCTTGGCACACGGTTTGACAATGACGAGGATGTGATTCGCGCAGTTAAGAAATGGCTACGTGAGCAAGACAAAACTTGGTACAGACTAGACATCCATGGCCTTGTTCTGCGCTAGCGTAAAGCCGTAAACTTGGACGAAGATTATGTGGGAAAATAGATAATATTAAGGATATGTTCAGCTATAATCTGTGAAAATTTCACCACATTTTTGCCAATAGTTTATTTTCAAAAATTGTGGTGCATTTCTTCTGACCTCCTCATATGTTTTGTGGTACTATTTTCTTCATTTCTTTCTGACCTCCCTCGTATGTTCTGTGGTACTATTTTCTTCATTTCTTTCTGACCTCCCTCGTATGTTTTGTGGTACTATTTTCTTCATTTCTTTCTGACCTCCCTCGTATGTTCTGTGGTATTATTTTCTTCATTTCTTTCTGACCTACCTCGTATGTTCTGTGGTACTATTTTCTTCATTTCTTTCTGACCTCCCTCGTATGTTTTGTGGTACTATTTTCTTCATTTCTTTCTGACCTCCCTCGTATGTTCTGTGGTACTATTTTCTTCATTTCTTTCTGACCTCCCTCGTATGTTTTGTGGTACTATTTTCTTCATTTCTTTCTGACCTCCCTCGTATGTTTTGTGGTACTATTTTCTTCATTTCTTTCTGACCTCCCTCGTATGTTCTGTGGTACTATTTTCTTCATTTCTTTCTGACCTCCCTCGTATGTTCTGTGGTACTATTTTCTTCATTTCTTTCTGACCTCCCTCGTATGTTCTGTGGTACTATTTTCTTCATTTCTTTCTGACCTACCTCGTATGTTCTGTGGTACTATTTTCTTCATTTCTTTCTGACCTCCCTCGTATGTTTTGTGGTACTATTTTCTTCATTTCTTTCTGACCTCCCTCGTATGTTCTGTGGTACTATTTTCTTCATTTCTTTCTGACCTCCCTCGTATGTTCTGTGGTACTATTTTCTTCATTTCTTTCTGACCTCCCTCGTATGTTTTGTGGTATTATTTTCTTCATTTCTTTCTGACCTCCCTCATATGTTCTGTGGTACTATTTTCTTCATTTCTTTCTGACCTCCCTCGTATGTTCTGTGGTACTATTTTCTTCATTTCTTTCTGACCTCCCTCGTATGTTCTGTGGTACTATTTTCTTCATTTCTTTCTGACCTCCCTCGTATGTTCTGTGGTACTATTTTCTTCATTTCTGACCTCCCTCGTATGTTCTGTGGTACTATTTTCTTCATTTCTTTCTGACCTCCCTCGTATGTTCTGTGGTACTATTTTCTTCATTTCTTTCTGACCTCCCTCATATGTTTTGTGGTATTATTTTCTTCATTTCTTTCTGACCTCCCTCGTATGTTCTGTGGTATTATTTTCTTCATTTCTTTCTGACCTCCCTCATATGTTTTGTGGTACTATTTTCTTCATTTCTTTCTGACCTCCCTCGTATGTTCTGTGGTACTATTTTCTTCATTTCTTTCTGACCTCCCTCATATGTTTTGTGGTACTATTTTCTTCATTTCTTTCTGACCTCCCTCGTATGTTCTGTGGTACTATTTTCTTCATTTCTTTCTGACCTCCCTCGTATGTTTTGTGGTACTATTTTCTTCATTTCTTTCTGACCTCCCTCGTATGTTCTGTGGTACTATTTTCTTCATTTCTTTCTGACCTCCCTCGTATGTTTTGTGGTACTATTTTCTTCATTTCTTTCTGACCTCCCTCGTATGTTCTGTGGTACTATTTTCTTCATTTCTTTCTGACCTCCCTCATATGTTTTGTGGTATTATTTTCTTCATTTCTTTCTGACCTCCCTCATATGTTCTGTGGTACTATTTTCTTCATTTCTTTCTGACCTCCCTCGTATGTTCTGTGGTACTATTTTCTTCATTTCTTTCTGACCTCCCTCGTATGTTCTGTGGTACTATTTTCTTCATTTCTTTCTGACCTCCCTCATATGTTTTGTGGTACTATTTTCTTCATTTCTTTCTGACCTCCCTCGTATGTTCTGTGGTACTATTTTCTTCATTTCTTTCTGACCTCCCTCGTATGTTCTGTGGTACTATTTTCTTCATTTCTTTCTGACCTCCCTCATATGTTTTGTGGTACTATTTTCTTCATTTCTTTCTGACCTCCCTCGTATGTTTTGTGGTACTATTTTCTTCATTTCTTTCTGACCTCCCTCGTATGTTCTGTGGTACTATTTTCTTTATTTCTTTCTGACCTCCCTCATATGTTTTGTGGTACTATTTTTTCATTTCTTTCTGACCTCCCTCATATGTTTTGTGGTACTATTTTCTTCATTTCTTTCTGACCTCCCTCGTATGTTCTGTGGTACTATTTTCTCCATTTCTTTCTGACCTCCCTCGTATGTTCTGTGGTACTATTTTCTTCATTTCTTTCTGACCTCACTCATATGTTTTGTGGTATTATTTTCTTCATTTCTTTCTGACCTCACTCATATGTTTTGTGGTACTATTTTCTTCATTTCTTTCTGACCTCCCTCGTATGTTCTGTGGTACTATTTTCTTCATTTCTTTCTGACCTCCCTCTATGTTCTGTGGTACTATTTTCTTCATTTCTTTCTGACCTCCCTCATATGTTTTGTGGTACTATTTTCTTCATTTCTTTCTGACCTCCCTCGTATGTTCTGTGGTACTATTTTCTTCATTTCTTTCTGACCTCCCTCGTATGTTCTGTGGTACTATTTTCTTCATTTCTTTCTGACCTCCCTCGTATGTTCTGTGGTACTATTTTCTTCATTTCTTTCTGACCTCCCTCGTATGTTCTGTGGTACTATTTTCTTCATTTCTTTCTGACCTCCCTCGTATGTTCTGTGGTACTATTTTCTTCATTTCTTTCTGACCTCCCTCGTATGTTCTGTGGTACTATTTTCTTCATTTCTTTCTGACCTCCCTCGTATGTTCTGTGGTACTATTTTCTTCATTTCTTTCTGACCTCCCTCATATGTTTTGTGGTACTATTTTCTTCATTTCTTTCTGACCTCCCTCGTATGTTTTGTGGTACTATTTTCTTCATTTCTTTCTGACCTCCCTCATATGTTCTGTGGTACTATTTTCTTCATTTCTTTCTGACCTCCCTCGTATGTTCTGTGGTACTATTTTCTTCATTTCTTTCTGACCTCCCTCATATGTTTTGTGGTACTATTTTCTTCATTTCTTTCTGACCTCCCTCATATGTTTTGTGGTACTATTTTCTTCATTTCTTTCTGACCTCCCTCATATGTTTTGTGGTACTATTTTCTTCATTTCTTTCTGACCTCCCTCGTATGTTCTGTGGTACTATTTTCTTCATTTCTTTCTGACCTCACTCATATGTTTTGTGGTATTATTTTCTTCATTTCTTTCTGACCTCACTCATATGTTTTGTGGTACTATTTTCTTCATTTCTTTCTGACCTCCCTCGTATGTTCTGTGGTACTATTTTCTTCATTTCTTTCTGACCTCCCTCGTATGTTCTGTGGTACTATTTTCTTCATTTCTTTCTGACCTCCCTCATATGTTTTGTGGTACTATTTTCTTCATTTCTTTCTGACCTCCCTCGTATGTTCTGTGGTACTATTTTCTTCATTTCTTTCTGACCTCCCTCGTATGTTCTGTGGTACTATTTTCTTCATTTCTTTCTGACCTCCCTCTATGTCTGCATTCTCCTCTTATGTGTGGTACTATTTTCTTCATTTCTTTCTGACCTCCCTCTATGTTCTGTGGTACTATTTTCTTTTTCTTTCTGACCTCCCTCGTATGTTCTGTGGTACTATTTTCTTCATTTCTTTCTGACCTCCCTCGTATGTTCTGTGGTACTATTTTCTTCATTTCTTTCTGACCTCCCTCTATGTTTGTGGTACTATTTTCTTCATTTCTTTCTGACCTCCCTCATATGTTTTGTGGTACTATTTTCTTCATTTCTTTCTGACCTCCCTCCTATGTTTTGTGGTACTATTTTCTTCATTTCTTTCTGACCTCCCTCGTATGTTTTGTGGTACTATTTTCTTCATTTCTAGTTTTTCAATACCTTCTTTATTTGTTTGCTTTTCTCTCCAGGAAATACTGCCTATTCTTTAGTATAACCACATCTCAAAAGTCTTAAATATTTCTTCCAAATGCGTGTTGGTTGTCGAAGTTTCTGAACTATACACACATAACACTTGATTGCCCTCATCTGTAGCTTATATGTAATCTGTTTAAAAGGTAATAACTTGCACATATCATCAAATATAGTTGTGGTCATAATAAACTTGCACATGTCATCAAATATAGTTGTGGTCATTCCATGTTGTATTCTTTATCCATTTTCCTCACCTGACATCAAGTGTAAAAAAGTGTCCAATATAGGTAGTTTAATGTTTACCAGAAAATGTGGAACATCATGAAAGACATGCATTTTCCATCACATATCTCTCTCTCTCTCGATCGTTCTTAAGCCATTTTTATCATTCTATTGTGATATATATAAACAGCCAAATATCAGAACGGGATGTACGTACACAGCCTTCAGTACCAATTGGAGCTCAAGTGCTTATCCTTGGGTAGTGTGTTCGATTTCAACCAGCGTTTGTACTGTTCTCCGATACCCTTTTTGCTGTTCCCCAGCAAAAACCTAAAAGGCAGCAGGTTGCCATTTTCTTTTAGGGCAGCGATCCTTAGACGGTCTGCCCTTCCCGGGCTTATGAGCGCCATCTGCCCATCAATCCGATTGTTTTGTTGGACACCTTGGATTTCCGCCCGTCCAGTTTTGTGTACGGTTTGCTCCACTAGCCTTTGATTGTTCCCAATCAAACTACAAGGCATCAGTAGTTCCTGCGAGCGGAAACGTGCACTGGCTTTACCTCTGCTGGGCTTTCCAGTTGTTCTGCACACTCGGGTGGGACCTGCCGCGCCTGCCGTGCTTGCGGTGACTTTCTTGCATGCTGTGCCATGCTCGCCTGCCCATCGGTGGAATCGCCAGCGTGCGTGCTAGCTGTGCCCTTGTGCCTGGTCACCATCAGTCCTTGCCGTGCTCACATTTTCCGTGCCTTCCGTATCGTGCTAGCATTTGCCTGGGCTGTCCCCGCAAGTGACTCAATCCGGTCCCCCTTCCCTGTGATGGGGTCACGGGTTTCGCCACCTGAGGACCCACTCGTGCATCGCTCGCATGCGTGCATGCTCTGCCCTGGTGCTTACCTCACCATTTCCGTCAAATCCCACCCTGCTCACATTTGCCTGCGCTGTCCCTGCATAGGACTCAACCCTGTTCTCCACCCCTGTGGTGGGGTCACGGTTTCGCCCCTGAGAGCCCACCCGTGCATCGCTCGCATGCGTGCACGCTCTGCCCTGGTGCCTACCTAACCATTTCCGTTAATTCCCGCCGTGCTCACATTTGCCTATGTCGTCCGTGTGGACCCACGTGCAGCTCAGCTCCAAGCATACTCATCGGCTCAAGAGAAAGGGTGGAAAGAGAGCATGGGCGGGCTCCAAATTTCGCCCTTTCGCGGGTCGAAGTCTTTTCAATCGGCCTATGTGGACCCATGTGCAGTTCAACCCGACTCCCAGCATACTTATCGGCTCATGAGAGAGGGCTCAAGATAGAGCATGCACGGGCTCCTAGTTTCGCTCCCAGTGGTTCCACGTATACCCTTCCAGCTTTTCCAATCGGGCGGGAAAGGCGAGCATTAATAACAACTCTGGGAGTTTGCTCGTCTGTGTTGCGAGCGGATCCCATCTAGCATGACTACCTTTTCATCTCTACTTGCCCCAAAGTAGCTCTCCCACGGCACCTGCCCTCTTAGCCAGATCGGAACATCTGTTACCAGTGTCACCACGTGGAGATGAGGACAGGGGATTAGTGCCTGCTCACTAATCTGGCGCGCCGTTCTTTCTTTGCGCCTTTGACCCCCCAACACACATAATACAACTCATAGAATCTCTATACCACGAACAACAGGCAACCATTAAAATGGGAGGTGAAATAGCTGAATGGTTCGAGATTCAAAAGGGCGTAAGAAAGTGATGTATTTTGTCCCCATACTTATTCAACATATATGCAGAGAACATCATGAGGAATGTAAAGACGATGCCAACTATGTGAATTACGACCCTCTAACTATAGGTGGCAAATCATACCAGAGCTTAGATACGCAGATGATACAGTATTATTATTCACCAGCAAAGAAGGTTTGGAAAACCTAATCATGACGACGAAGAAACATAGTGAAGACCAACATCTATATTTGAATACACAAAAAACAAAAATAATGTCAACTGACAAAGCAAAAGGCTCATCTAACATCAAAATAAACAATAAATAACTCCAATGTGTAGAGAGCTACGAATACCTGGCTCAATAATTAGCAATAACGGTGGCTGCTCTAAAGAGATCACAAGATGATTGGCAATAGCAATCAAGAAGTTAAACACAATGAAGAGCATGTGGCAAAGCATCAGCAAAATATTAAATTACAAATATTGTGAACATTCATTTTTCCAGTGGCTACTTATTGCTGTGAATCATTGACCATTACACACAAAAACAAGAACGAAAATCCAGTCCTTCGAAATTAAATGCTACAGAAAGATCCTACGAATACCATGGACAGAAAAAAGAAAGGACACTGATGTTCTGAAAGAACTGACTGTTAAAGACAATTGGCTGATAAACCATATACTGTACAGACACATTAGATACTTTGGTCACATTAAATGTCACGATGGCCTGGAGAGAACAATATTTGAGGGCAGGGTCCCAGGACGCAGAGGCAGACCAAGAAGAAGATGGCTACAAGATATTAAAGAAACCATGAACATGACCATCGACGAAGTGGGGGAACTAGCTAGAGACAGAAGGAATTTCAGATGTGCTGCAAAGAGAGCAAAGTCCTACAAAGGATACGCACCTTCATGATGATGATTGTTTACTTGCTTCGGTAGATTTCCCTGTATTTTTATATTTTTTGCTGTTTCTCCCCTTCCGAGCAGAAAACCATAGTATTTATGTTCTTTTTAATGTTAATGCCCAATCGATGTTACTCACTAGTTGTGTCTAGTTGGTCTACTAGCTCTTGCTCATTCTCAGTTACCAATACTGTATTATCTGCTCAGATTTTAGGTTATTTATTAGTTTTTCATTGATCAGTTTCTCGAGCTGTTTGAAGATTTCCTTTGTGTAGTTGGTAAATACAAGATATATCACTGCCACGCACCTTTTTTATATCAATCTATTGAGAGAAACATTTTTCATTTTTTGTTGTTGCTTTTTGTTCCCAGTACATATTTCTGATTCATTTAACGTCCTTCCAAGTCTATTTCTTGCAGGCTTGTGATTAGCTTTTCATGTTGAACTCTGTCAACAACATTGTGACTGTAGCGAATAAAACAAAGGTAAATACGCTTCTGGACTTGTGTTTATTCATCGCTTAATATTCTGAAATGAAGTGTGACTTCTCGTGTTATTTTGTTGTTCCAAAACGAAACTAGTTTCCTCCTACGACATTGTCTGTCTTGTTCTTAACTCTGTCGATTATAAGCTTAAGAAGTATTTTAGTTATGTGCACGAAAAAGTAAAATCTGTCCAAAAATTAACATTTAACTGGAAAACAAACATCATCTGGTGTACTGAAACCAAATGAGACGGAGAAGACAAATGAGACGGAGAAGACAAATGAGACGGAGAAGACAAATGAGAGGGAGAAGACAAATGAGAGGGAGAAGACAAATGAGACGATAAAAGACAAATGATATCATCAAATGAGACAGAGAAGACAAATGATATCATCAAATGAGACGGAGAAGAAAATTGATATCATCAAATGAGACGAAGAAGACAAATGAGACGGAGAAGACAAATGAGACGGAGAAGACAAATGAGACGGAGAAGACAAATGATAGCATCAAATGAGACGAAGAAGGCAAATGAGACAAAGAAGACAAATGAGACGGAGAAGACAAATGAGACGGAGAAGACAAATGAGATGGAGAAGACAAATGATATCATCAAATGAGACGAAGAAGACAAATGAGACAGAGAAGACAAATGAGACGATAAAAGACAAATGATATCATCAAATGAGACGAAGAAGACAAATGAGACGGAGAAGACAAATGAGACGGAGAAGACAAATGAGATGGAGAAGACAAATGATATCATCAAATGAGACGAAGAAGACAAATGAGACAGAGAAGACAAATGAGACGATAAAAGACAAATGATATCATCAAATGAGACGAAGAAGACAAATGAGACGAAGACAAATGAGACGGAGAAGACAAATGATATCATCAAATGAGACGAAGACAAATGAGATGGAGAAGACAAATGATATCATCAAATGAGACGAAGAAGACAAATGAGACGAATAAGACAAATGAGATGAAGAAGACAAATGAGACGAAGAAGACAAATGAGATGAAGAAGACAAATGAGACGAAGAAGACAAATGAGATGAAGAAGACAAATGAGACGAAGAAGACAAATGAGATGGAGAAGACAAATGAGATGAAGAAGACAAATGAGATGAAGAAGACAAATGAGATGGAGAAGACAAATGAGATGGAGAAGACAAATGAGACGAAGAAGACAAATGAGACGAAGAAGACAAATGAGATGAAGAAGACAAATGAGACGAAGAAGACAAATGAGACGAAGAAGACAAATGAGACGGAGAAGACAAATGAGACGAAGAAGACAAATGAGATGGAGAAGACAAATGAGACGAAGAAGACAAATGAGACGAAGAAGACAAATGAGACGGAGAAGACAAATGATAGCATCAAATGAGATGTGAGGAGACTCAATTATAACTGCTACGTCTGTAAGACTTTGAATTCAAAGGTTAGTATTTCTCTATCAGTGTTGTATTATTCTTGATATAAAAACTGTTCATTTAATTATTTTAAAATAAATAAGTGCATTTTTGTTTGTTTTGTATATCAGATGCCTCTGTCAGTTTATGTCATTCTTTATATTTTTTTTAAAAGTGTTCGTTCAATTCCGTTTAAGTATATTTTGTTTGTGCAGTCTATTAGAATTGTCTTCAATAATACGCTCTCGACGAACTCGGATCCTTGTATTAAAATTATTCATTAGTAAATGCTATTGAAATACAACTAGCATACGATCTCAACTGCAACTCAACGCTGTTTATAGAAACCGAGAGAGAGAGAGAGAGAGAGAGAGAGAGAGAGAAGGGATGCTGGATCGTTGGTTGCCAATATAAACTTGTCAGTGATCGCGGCGGCATCTTTGTGAAGGCAAAATGTTATCTCAAACTGGGACAGTATAAATGGGTGAGACACCAGCTGATGTTTGATTTATTGAGCAGAGACACAATGTGTTTATCATCAATGTTATTTGTGATTATAAATAATTACTACTTTCCATCAACGCTTTTGTTGAGGAGAAATCAATGGTGAGTCTTTCATTAATATTAACTTTATGTCAATAAATGTTGACATATTCCTTTATATGAACACGTATACGTATTCATATACGTGTTTATTGCATTCCTGAATAATTTTATATTACGTTATGATGGCGTCTATATACAGTCGAACACCAGTAAATTGAGCAGTTTAGTACACGGGAATAATGATCGACTCTAAGATACATAAGGTGTAGCCACTCAACTAACATAAAATATGCTAACAACTCTATGATACATAAGCTGTAGCCACACATCTAACATTGAATATGCTAACAACCCTAAGATACATAAGCTGTAGCCACACATCTAACATTGAATATGCTAACAACTCTAAGATACATAAGCTGTAGCCACACATCTAACATTGAATATGCTAACAACCTAAGATACATAGCTGTAGCCACACATCTAACATTGAATATGCTAACAACTCTAAGATACATAGCTGTAGCACACATCTAACATTGAATATGCTAACAACTCTAAGATACATAAGCTGTAGCCACACATCTAACATTGAATATGCTAACAACTCTAAGATACATAAGCTGTAGCCACACATCTAACATTGAATATGCTAACAACTCTAAGATACATAAGCTGTAGCCACACATCTAACATTGTGAAACACGTACAAACAAAGTACTATAGTTTTACAAAATACAGAAACAGTGACGATAAACAGCAACGTTTCGACCAACAAGGCCTTTATCAAGCAAACGAACAAACAGGATTGACAAATTAAAATGAAACACAAATGGACGACCAAATACAAACGTATCTAAGGAAAATCTGGAATAAAAACGAATAACGAAATAAATGTAACACAAAAACTAGAAATAGAACGGAAAAGAAACAATGAAACATCTAGTAAATATATAACCTGAATACATGCAACATATACCCATATAGATTACAAAGCATGGGAAGAGAAAGTACTAAGAAGCATAAGAATGTAATACATGCAACATATACCCATATAGATTACAAAGCATGGGAAGAGAAAGTACTAAGAAGCATAAGAATGTAATACGTTGAGCCCGCGTGGTCGCAAGGTACCATACAAAGAAATCAACCGATTCTCCAGAGCAAATCGACTACGATCATCAGAGGAACATGATCGGATGGCTGTGACCTGGACATCGCAAGCTCCTGAATGGCCAGTATCATTGAAATGGGTAGCTACAGGGTCACAGAGCATTGGCGTATATCGCGCAAGTGTTGGGCGAATCGGTCACTGAGTCTCCTGCCGGTTTCCCCAATATAGGCTTTGTTGCACCGCTTGCAGATAATGGCATAGATAATATTACGGGACTCGCACGTGAAAGTGTCTTCAACAACGAACGTGGCTTTTGGAAAAGACACCGTGCGGGTCTGTATTACATAAGCACAAGTGTTGCAGCGCCGACGGCCACACTGGATGGTGCCAAAATGACTCTGGATATTGGGCTTGAGGCGACTGTGAACCAACATATCCTTAAGGCTTCTGTCCCGTCTGTACGCCACCAAAGGATAGTGTTGGAAGATTGAACGTGTCTCAGGATCAGACTGAAGAATGGAGAGATGACGGAATAAGACTTTCTTCACAAGGGAACTATGAGGGTGGAAAGTTAAGACAAGTTTCACCCTGTCAGAATTGGAAATTCTATGCTGGTTAGAGAGAGCCTCCTGGCGAGAAATTTGCTGAACACGCCGCATAGCAGATGCAAGCACCTTATCCGGGTATAAGCGCTTACGAAAGAAATCCAGCATCTCGTGAGCTTTATCGAGAAAATCGTCGTCCTCGCTACAGAGGAAACGAAGGCGCAAGAGTTGAGAGAATGGTAAAGAGTCACAACAAGCCTGGGAATGGGAAGAGGTATAAAGATGAAAACTATGTGCATCAGTAGGCTTGTAGTATACTGATGTAGTGATGGTGGATAGGCTGATAGTGATAGTGATGTCAAGAAAGTTGACACAAGAGGTAGAGATGTGAGATGTAAACCGAATAGCCGGATTGAAGACATTAATGAAATTAATGAAGCGTGACAAATCGGCTTCAGGCATATCGGTAATGCCAATACAATCATCAATGTATCTATGATACACAGACGGAAGAGGGCCATTATAGGAATTCCATACTAAGTGCTCAAGATGACCCATGAATAGACAAGCATAACTGGGTCCCATTTTAGTACCCATGGCGACCCACTGATCTGCTCAAAGAACTGGTCATTGAACTGAAAGGAGTTGAGAGTTAGAACTAGTTCTGCAAGACGAAGGAGAGCCGAGGTGGAGACAAGTGGGTTAGTTCTCCTGTCGAGAAAGAACTGGAGAGCTTGAAGTCCGTCGGAATGAGGTATGGAGGTGTACAATGAGCACACATCAAGGAGGAAGAGACGGTAAGTCCTGCCAGGCAACAACTCAATAGACGAAAAAACAGACAAGGTGTGGTTCGTATCTTTCAAGAATAAAGGTAGTGTGGTGACTATAGGATTGAAGATACTATCAAGTTACACATCTAACATTGAATATGCTAACAACTCTAAGATACATAAGCTGTAGCCACACATCTAACATTGAATATGCTAACAACTCTAAGATACATAAGCTGTAGCCACACATCTAACATTGAATATGCTAACAACTCTAAGATACATAAGCTGTAGCCACACATCTAACATTGAATATGTTAACAACTCTAAGATACATAAGCTGTAGCCACACATCTAACATTGAATATGTTAACAACTCTAAGATACATAAGCTGTAGCCACACATCTAACATAAAATATGTTAACAACTCTAAGATACATAAGCTGTAAATTATGCTTTGTATTTAACTTGAATTCACCAGAATTCAGGGTACAAATTGTCATCACCTAGTTATAGTCTGTCCATTAATTCGTGAGCACGTTTGAAATTGATTTTCTCGAAAACTACCTGTTGGATCTCAGTGATTTTTGCATGCAGCCTTAGAATATCCATGACGCTAAAATAAAGCTAACCAGTAGTCCATAGATGCTACGGATTTTGCACATCGGCGAATTCCTTTGATCTTTTATGACAATTGCAAATACGGGGCTCAAATTTTAGATTTTACAGTATCCCTTGAATTTGTCCATGTCAATTATATTCATAGGTGTATCTCCATATTAACTTGATAGGTCAAGTAATTAAGTGTGTTGCCCTTTATGTGCAATCGTGAACTTGGATACAATATGCAACAGTTAGTCCCCCCCTTCGGTCACCATTAGACTCCAGGGTGTCTTAACTTCACCACAAATTGTATGATGGTAGACGCATTTGGATATGGAAATGTATACGTTACTATTTCTCAGTCTGTAATCAAAATATGATTTGTATCTCCGAATCTGACGATTCCATGAGGTTGATAATTGTTACTGGCTGGACAAATTGTAATCCATCTCGGTGCCAGTACTCGTCTTCCTCTCGGAGCACATGTTCAACACACTTCTTCCAGAACTGTATGTCTATCATTGAGAAGGACTCATGTGTCAGAACTTCAACATCACACATTTTAAACGTCCTGTTCTGTTCGGCAACTTGCCCTTTTACTTTAACCCAGACAAGCTCTATCGGATTGAGGTGAGCATGATATGGAGGTAGTCGCAAAGACGTGTGGCCGTATTCCGCAATGATTTTGTCAATATGAAACACCTTTGACTTATTTGTCATCCTCACCAGGTGCAACAACTCGGGTTTCAAATATGTATCATCGAAGCTGACATTTTCCTTAGCAAGCCAAGTCCTAATTTGATCTTTTGTATTTGATGCAGTTGGTACTTTGTCTTCCGCTGATACTGCGTTGTGATAGGATGCATTATCCATTACCAAGCATGATGGTCTGTTTAGAATTGGAAGTAGATCTTTCTCCATCCAGTGCCTGAAAATATGTCCATTCATTTCTGTGTGGTAGTCCCTACCGTCGGTACTTTTGATTGGAAAATAAGTCCAGCGTCATGGACAAGACCTTCTTCACTGCTTCCTGCATGTGTTAGTATAATACGCTGGCCTTTGCTGCTTGGTATTTTCTTTTCTGTTCACCGTCTACTGATTGCCATTCTTTAGCATTGGTGTGGTGAGCATTGACCCAGGATTCGTCCAAATATACAATATCATAGCCTTGCCTCCGCCGCTCACGGATCTGCCTCAGGTATTTACTTCGGGCAGCAATTAAATGTGGCTTTTCACAAATAATATTCCTGCCGCCTATAGTTTTCTGAAGGTGAAGCCGGCGTCTCTTACAATTTTCCATAGAGTACTTTTAGAAATGTCTATGCTGCAATCTGATTGCAGTTTTAATTTCAGTTTCCTGAGAGTAACAAGTTGATTTGTCGCAAACATTTTCAAGAGCTCCCGTCTTATGACATCTATGTCAAAGTCGTCAATTGTTCTTTTCCTTCCTTGCTTGACATTAGTGCACTTTGTGTCCTGTTTAATCCATCGGGAAAAGGATTCTCTATTCAGACCAAGCGCCAGTTGCACTCGTTTCTCAGGGTTATGAATATCGCAATATAGATGACCTCTCTTAGATTTCCTACGGAAGTGTTGGTATAGTAAAACTGTAACCTTCTGCATTGCTATAAATGTGCACTTCAGACTCATTATGAATGTGATATCAATGTCAGTTTGATAAGCCAACAAATATGATACAATAGCTTCATACAAATAGCGAGATACGCCTATAACTATAAAACGGTGTCCCAATTATAACGTCATATGCTTTCCGCTTTCAAAGTCGACTGGGTTCGGTGCACGGGATTTCGTGAAATTGTTGTATACTCACGATATTTCTATGTTACCATAATGTATTTTAGAACAACGCGTCTGTGTACCGTAGATCTGTTACTATTGTGTACAATCCGGTGAGGTTGATTTTAATATAGCCTGAAGAAGAAATATTTCAAACTACATCAAATTTTCTTGGAAAAAAATATTTCTCTAGCGTCATGGATATTCTAAGGCTGCTTGCAAAAATCACTGAGATCCAACAGGTAGTTTTCGAGAAAATCAATTTCAAACGTGCTCACGAATTAATGGACAGACTATAGCAATTTCTTCCATCAGACATTTGCGTCGGTATAATTCTAAGATTGTGTGCAAAGTTTCGCTACTGTGGAATAGATGGTTTTACGGGGTCAAAGGCTCATGAGGTCATGGTGGTAATATGAGCCAGGGTTAGCGAGGGCGCGCTACCCAAAACCCTGCCCCAACCTCCACGCGGTGACCCTGGGAAACAGACTATGGTTCCGGTCTGGCTAAGAGGGCAGGGATCGGGAGAAAAACTACTGGTAGGGTAGCAGTGCAAGTACGGAAACACGATAAAGATACATACAAAGAAAATGCACAAATCTCCTGACCGATGTCCAACAAGATATTGCCCAAGTCCCTGAACGCAAAGAAACAGCAACGAAACGTCTCAGACATGGATGAGAGATGCATCCAGTGACCAAACGTATGCCCACGTAGGGAGAAGCTCGAAGCCCTGAGGAGGGGCAAACATTGCCAGCCCGTCGGCAAGAATAAATAAGACAGGACCGTAACGAATAAAAGTCTACCCTCGTGTTGGTGCGAGAGAAGATTGCAGCTGACCCCGCATTGGTAGCCCGGTGCAGATACATGTACTGGGCAAGGTTTGCCGAGCGCAAAAGAACAAGTTGCGTTTAGTGCATAACGAAACTACCCGCCCTGGGAAAACCGTGCAAGGTACTGTGCGATTAAAATTAACATCCCCGGAAGAACTGAGGTTGGTGATGCCTAACGGAACTGCCAGCCTTGGGGCAACCGGGCAAGGTTCGATTGCAGTCGTAACTAACATCCCCGGAATAACTGGGGCGGGTGATGGCGGCGAGCGCAAAATCCTCAGTTACGCTGATAGTGCCGACTGAAACGAACCTCTACATTGTTTGTACTCGGCCCCATGCCAGTGCTTTCGAGGTTAATTGCAAATTGCCACGTACCAATGCGCGTCTAGAAAAGGCTGAGAATGTTCCTTCCCGGATCAAACTCAAAAATGTACGGTAAAGCAAGGCCGACAATGTACGGATCAAACAGGAAGTTCGGGTCTGAACATTGGCGAAGGCCGATACTTTACACGGTGTCTTATACGAGTAAGACGCCGTCCGAGGATAAGCTTACAAGCCCCGAGAATATTTCTCAGTCAGAACGGGCATAAACAGCGTAACTCACTGTCCCGGCGTAGATCACAAAGCCCAAAAATACGGCAAAGCTGATCGAACCCTAAGGAAAGCTCACCCTAGTAAATCAAAAGCTGGCTGAAAACGAACACCCCACCGAAGGATAAGCAACTGGGCTCCAATAGGTGCTGAAGGCTGGTGCACGTACATCACGTTCTGATGTGTGGCTGTTTATATATCACAATGAGAATGATTAAAACAGGCCTAGAACGATCGAAGAAGAAGAAGAAGATGGTTTTACTACAATTCGCATTGGACTGTGGGCATGAGTTGTTGAACGGACTATAACAACGATGTGCGCGGGCTCGTACGGCGCGCTCAGGCGGAAAAAATAAGGAGGCTTGTGAGGCCTACACGACAACCACAAGTAGTTTGACAACGGAGGTATGGGTGATTACAGAGGTATTGACGGGGTTGGTATCTCAAAACTGCTCACGTGTTTTCATACTCAGTGACTATGAGTATGATTCGTCAAGTCCAAACAAGAATTGTGAGATGACGCTTGGTGGGTGTATTGGCACAGACAGATCAGTGAAATCACCTCCGTTTTCATCTCTGGACACGCAATAGGTTAAAACTCAGTAGTAATGAAACGAGCTGATAGACTGGTTGGCGCGCCTATAATATTAGAGAACACTGCAATGTACGATAGATTGGTTGGCACGCCTATGATATTAGAGAACACTGCAATGTACGATAGATTTTATTGGCACGCCTATGATATTAGGTGGCGTCTGTGGCCTAGGGGTTAGTGACTTGGTCTATTAACCCCGACGTTCTGAGTTCGAATCACGCTGCGGACAGACGCTGCGGACATTTTGCTTGCAAATTGTTTCCGTTGATTTTAACAAAGGACGATGGCGCCACCCGTTCAGAAAGCAATGGCAAACTACTGAACGTATAAGTGGTGCCTAGAAAATCAACGACAACGGTTGATGGCTACGTCCTTTGGGATATGCCACGATTTTCATTCATTCATGATATTAGAGAACACTGCAATGTACCAAAATGACATTCTTAACACATTGAGTCTTTCCGAACATAGAAACATCAGAGTTGTGAATCCCAGTCGCTGACCAGATTGAGAGAGATGGGTATAGATATTGGTACAATCCGAAAATAACTATATACCAACAATTAATTAATCAACTTCAAACGTTATGTGTTTGACTGCTGGACACTGCTGAATTTGTTGAGGCTGGAATTGGAGCACATATGGACATGTCCGGGCGCACTATGATCTTTATATAACTAACTGTTATATTTGGTAAAACCGCATTTCAAAGACTTAATAGTATCTTCTGTTGGCTTGCTTATGCTATGGTTTTGGGTGAAAGAATAATGAAGTGTGTGTGTGTATATATATATATAACTCTTATTTGTGAAGATACTTTAACTCTTTCCACATGAGTTATTTCCTCAAATTTTAAACAGTTAATTCAAAGGAGGTAAATAAAAATCCAAATAAAAAAATTCCGAACTACAAAATTCCGAATAAATAAACATGTATATATTATTATATACTAAATTGAAGAAAACTGGACAACCAATAGAATAACAAGGTTGAAAAGTAGTATAAGTAAAATAGTAGAAGTAAAACTAGAAAGACTTCTTGTAAGGGAAGCAACTCTATGGCGCAGTGTGCGGCTAATAGCGTCCAACGGGCTTTCGCCGTGGCGCAGTGTGCGGCCAAAAGAGTGGAAGGAGTTAATCAGTCTCAAATTGTTGAGTAATTTTAACTAACACCTATTTAACAATGCTGATTATCTGATGAGTATTTCTGATACGTGACTTGTATAAACTATGTCCTATCAGGTATGATTTTGTCCAACCAGTGGTGTGATGCCATGGAGTCAGTAATGACAATAGATGTGCCTTGGAGACTGCTAAGGACAAGGCTTGTGTCTTCAGCTTTGCTCAGTGATTCTCATAAAGTTTTATACCAGTCCACGTTTCATGACAAGAGAGTTAGTTTGGTGAACATGGAGGTACAATTTCGTTAAGATTTGTATAGTTTACAACTGATAATGACGTGTTTTACAGTCAGTGATCTCCGCAACTTTCAACTGTCTAGATCAGCGTTTCCCAAAGTGGGCTGTACCGCCCCCAGTGGGCGCTGAAGCCTTCCAGGGGGGCGTAGTGGGTTCAGAAGCATTTGATGGGAGTTCTTTATCGTGATTTTGCGATTTAATAATCATTTAAAATTTGAATTCTGCAATTTAATTCATCTTATGCGCATCTTACACGATCCATTTTTTCATCAATTTTCTATTTCATGTATAAAATTATTGGAAAATTGACCATGTATGGCATACATATATATATAAATTTTCTATGTCAAAGTAAAAATAGAGCATGTGTATATATATGTGAGGGAGGGATGGGGCGTTGGTAAACTGTTATAATGGGAAGGGGGCGCTACAAAGTTTATGTCGTTCAAAGTGGGCGGTGGGTCGAAATAGTTTGGGAATCTATGGTCTAGACCATAGGTTCCCAACGAGCGTACCGCCCCGGGAAGCGGTGAGAAGTTGCAAGGGGACGCTGGGTTGAAAAGTAAATTTTGGGGGGCGTTGAGGACCATCCGCTGCCCCCCTAAGCTGAGAATTTAAAATCACACGAGTCCTGCCCACACGCAACGATTAATAGTGCAGTAGACAGAATCTATGCATATTGTACCAGGTTATGTTGGAATCAAAGAAGAAATCCAGACAGTATGATGTCAAGTATTTGAAATAGGTTTTATTCAATCACCCACAAACAAGACATTATCAATGTGTCTGAATTATCCACAAGATGTTTTCACATAAAGCTATGAAACCATCGCGATTAGAAGGACATGTGAGCAAAATGCATCCTAGCAGAAAAGATGAAAATGTATCTTATGTTCAAGATTAGAGGTCAACATTCGAGATGTCAAACTTTGACTGGTATGGTTTCGGCGGCAGCAAAACAAGAAAACGATGGGTTACCTCTTTATGCAACATTTCCTTACTTATTGCTAAATCTGAAGAAAAAAAAACGCACACTATTGGCAAAGAGTTGATACTTCCAACGGTGAGTGAGGTTCTGCGTTCTGTACTGCATACGCCGCGGTCTTAAATTATTTTTTTAAGTCTCATTGAAAAATAACACAGTGTATAGATGAATCGTCGAAATGATGTTTTGACGACTACTTTTGAAGCTTTTTTTATAACTTCATGCGTCTTTTTTTTTACCAACAAATGAGTCTTTACCTCTGGCGCAGGTTCGCTTCATAAAAGATGAAAACATTTGTCAAGAACTATTATTTGCAAAAACATTAGAAACGGACAATAAAGAAAAAACTATATTTGACGTATTGGAATATCATTTTTAAGAAAAAAGAATTCCACTGAATAATATCTTGTCTGCTGCCGATGGTGCTATGGTAATGGTTGGACGCTACAGCCAGTTGAATTCATATTTGAAAAACTGTCCCAAATGTAGTCGCCGTGCGCTGTGCAAATGAGCGGCAGGAAAATCTTGCAGATCAAAATCCACCAGACTCAGGGGATTCAATATAATCCGCTGGAACGTCGAGGACATTTATACCAAAAAGGCAAGCCCTAGCAGTGAAAAATAGGGCTTGCATGTATTCAGGAATCACACATCGAACCCCACACAGATTTTCTGTCCGAGGTTATCAGTTATACAGATAAGGCCAAACGGAGGATGGTGGGGGAGGGGCTTTATACGCGTTAGCAACAAATACACCATGAAACAGATAGAAGTCAGCACAAATGGGAAGCAGAAATCATAGGAATTGGCATCTTTGTAGACATCTAACAGATTCGAACTAACAGAGCCTTTATGCTAGAAACCATGACACTGACCAATACAAACTCTCTAGTAGTGGGAGATTTAAAAAGTCACTCAGAAAAGTGGGGATACCAAGACACCAATGTAAAGGGGTGGGGGTAGAACGGTGGGAAACAGATAACAACCTGCAGCTCAGGAATGGACTCGATTACCCACCAACCTTCTACTCAAGAAGACAGAAAAATATATCGGCCAGACCTCGTCTTTGCCACCGGTGACATAGCCCACAACTTGAATCGAACCTTCATGGAACAGCTAGGAGACAGTGACCACAAACCTGTCAAACTCTCCTTGAAGATTAGATATTTCACCCAAGTCCAAACAATAATGACCTAGTGGGACTACAAAAGGGTTGACTGGGCAGAGTTTGCGAGGCTCAGCAACATCTACTGTGACCCCATAAATACACACTAAAAAAGATAAGGAGCATGACAGAGCTACTCAACATTTTGAGGGCAGTAAGAGAATCAATTCCTAGAGGTGCAAGAAGAGACTACAAACTTTATTGGTCAGAAGAGGTCCAAAATGTTGAAGATGAAGTGAGTCAGGCCAGAGAGAGAGTAGAAACTGCGCAGAGCATAGACAGCAATATAGCACTCAAGGCAGCCTCGGCTAAATATAGGAGAGCAGTTAAGAAAGCCGTAAGGCAGAGCTGAAGAGACAAGACGTCTCAACATGGACAGAGGTGAGTTGAAGAAGCACTCCAGGGTCTTAACCTTAAGAAGTCATCAGGAAAGGATGGCATCACAAATGAGATGCTCGTCAACCTTAGCAAGAAAGTCAAGAAAAAAGCTGCTAAAAGTTTTGAATGCGAGCTGGAAAGTCGCAGAAATACCTAGTGAATGGACATAAGCTACCAATCTAAAACAAGGAAAAGACAGATTTGATCAAAGTCATCGTAGACCGATTAGCCACTTTAGGTGTGTTGGGAAAGTGATGGAGAGACTTCTCAATAGAAGACTCATGTGGCAACTGGAGCAAAAACAATTGATACTACTACAGCAGAGTGGATTCAGTCAGCATGGATCAACAGAAGACCAAGTAACTTACATTGCACAGGAGATAGAAGGTGGATTTCAAGAAAAGAAACATACCCTAACGGTATGGGTTGGCATGGAGAAGGATTTCGACAGGGTCTGAAGAGAGGAACTGAAAATCAAACTGCTCAAACTCGGAATCAAAGGCGCATGTATATCTGGATATGCCACTATCTGGTAAATAGAACAGCCGAAGTATAGGACCAGGAAAAACGTAGCAGGAAGGCAATCATCGAATAAGTTGTTCCCAAGGAGGGTCCTGTCTCCACGCTACTTATAGTTCTTTTTAATGATTATGGAAGACATCCACAACAGAGTGCATGGTGCAATCTGCGCTGATGATCTGGCACTATGGACACGAGAAGAATCAATAGCAGTAGTTCACCTCAAGGATGCAAGATATAACTTAAAAGCTAGAAAAATAGACCAGGTCTTGACTGCCCTTTATAAATAAAAATTCTTAAGTCTTCAGCCTATCCAAGAAGAAACAAATGCTCAAATGCAAGTTCAATGACCACCTACTCTCAATAGACAAATGTCCAACATTTAAGGGAATCATGATGGACAGCCGGCGGACGTGGAAAACACAGATAAATCTAGGGAAAAAGAAAAGAAGAGACTTGGGATTGTGAACAAATTAGCAGGCACCAACAGGAGTGCGGGTTGTAGCATTCCGAAAAGGATTTACTCTGGGAGAGTTTGACCAGTACGTTAAGTATGGCATAGCAATCTGGATCATAATCTCCAAGACACACTTCATAAAGCTAAGCCGAGAGTTAAGTCAGACCTCACGGATCATCACTGAAAACATAAGTCTACCCACTTAGAAGTACTGAAAACGGCCATAGGACTTCAACCATTTAAAGACAGACGGAACATGAAAGTACTTCAACGAGGAGAAAAATTCAAGAGACTGATGAATTCAATTAACCATCCAATGCACCCCCAAATAAACAGCTACGGTAGGGGCAGATTGAAAAGGAGTAGCTTCATGGCAAACTTCAAAGAGCTTACCCACGCAGACCCAATGTTGGCACTGGCTCAACCAAGACACATACAGCCAGCCTGTATGACCATGGAGGAGAGGTACTGACTGGTTGTATGAGCCAGTACCTCTCCTCCCTGGTCATACAGGCTCTCAGAGCTGGATGACCTCAATGCAGCTGCAAAAATGGCACTACAACATGGAAAAATTGTGCTTTTTGTCTGCTATCTCAGCAGTGAAATCTGAAAGGAACACAGAACTAAGTGATATCAGGTCAACCGTAGCCGAGTTGGCCCATGATTCCGAAAGTGTAGTAATCCAGTGGATACCCTCATACTACAAGCTCAAGGGGATTGAAGATGCTGACAGACTGGCTAAAGAGGGAACAAGGATGTCTCAAGATGACAACCTGGTCAGCTAGGAAGAAGCAGAAACCATCGCCAGAGGGAACTACACAACAAAATGGGAAAATAACACACAAAACACAACAAGCATGATAGATATTACGAACTGCATAGAAGAGACCATATTATCATACTTCGCCTTTGGACGGTCACAACAGAATGAGAACAGAACTAGATTCAAGATAGGCACAAACGACCTGTGCCCCTGTGGTTTGACGAATATGACGACAGAGCACGTCCTACAGAACTGCCTCCAGTATGCAGACCTGATAAGAAAGAGGTGGCCCACTTACACCAGCGTCCAAGAAAACTGTATGGCGTGGCTGATAGATGCATTTATTAGAGAAACTGAAATCCCAGTCTAGTGAGCACGCAGAGGAAGAAGAAACAGAAAATGTACAAATAACACAATTATTTCTGGAGGAAGAGTTGATAGAATTGTCAAAAAATGAAGAGATGAAATTGAAAATAGAATAATGGATATCAAGAATTGTGTCTACAAAGTTAAATTCCAATAATATATCTAAACCCTAATGGGCTGCAGTAAGAAGTTGTTTATTGTATTCCCATCACCATATTTAGCTGAAAGAGGATTTAGCATGGTCACCAGACTATTCACAAAGAAACGAAACAGATTGTCAATAGAGTTATGCGAAGATTTAAAATTATTGATGACAAAAATGTCACCAAACATCAAAACATTAGTTTCATCACATCAAGCTCATCTCTAATTAATACATTATAACATAAATTGTGTCAACGATAATGTGACGAATACAGTAATATTGGTATTATTATCTAATAAAATAACTGAAAAGTATGTCCTTGTTTTTCAATTTAAAGTATATACAATATAGTTTACCCACGGGGGCAGTAGCGAATTTTTACTGAAAAGGGTGCGCTCGTTCAAAAAAGGTTGAGAACCTATGGTCTAGACCATAGGTCCCCAACCTTTTTGAATGAGCACCCCTTTCAGTGAATAATTTTGCGGTGCATTGGATGGTTCATCAGTCTCTTGCATTTTTCTCCTCGTTGAAGTACCTTCATGTTCCGTCTGTCCTCCATTGGCTGAAGTTCTATGGCCGTTTCCAGTATCTCTATGGGTGTAGACTTATGGTTTCAGTGATGATCCGTGCCCGACTCAGCTCAGTTTAGCTTTATGAAATGTGTCTTAGAGATTATGACCCAGACTGCTATGTCATACTCAAGTACTGGTCGGACTCTCCCAGTGTAAAGCCTTTTCGGAATGCTACAACCCGCACCCCTGTTGGTGCCTGCTAATTTGTTCACGATCCCCAGTCTCTTCTTTTCTTTTTCCCTGGATTTGTCTATCTGTGTTTTCCACATCCGCCTGATGTCCATGATGATTCCCATATATGTTGGACATTCGTGCATTGAGAGTAGGTTTTCATTGAGTTTGAGTATTTGTTTCTTCTTGGATCTTATCTTATCTTATCTTAACCACATTTGCCGTGAAGCGCCGTGGGGAGAGTTAGTTTCTATCTTGTGCCAGGCGTGTTGCGCTTGACGTTGTCAGTCCATGCTTTCGCAGGGACTCAGATGTTATCTATCCATCGTGTTCTTGGCCTGCCTCGTGCTCTGCGCCCTGAGTGTTGATTATTGTAGGCACGTGATGGTAGTAAATGTGGTTCCATTCTCATTAGATGGCCGAACCACTTGGTTCTTTGCTTCTCGATGTACTGTATGCATGGTATAGTACAAACGATGCTTCTGATATTCTCGTTTCTCACTCTATCTCTCCTTGTAACCTTGAAAGTTTTTCGCAATCTCATTTCACATGTTGTAATCATTCTTTCTTGTGTCTTAGTCAGGGGCCATGTTTGGCACTGATAGCAGAGAGTTGGAATAAATATGCAGTTTATCAGTTGTCGTTTGACTGCCATGTTAATGCCTGGATGTTTTAATAGTGGTAACAGTTGGTATGTCACTGCATTTGTCTTCTGGCATCTAGTCTCGATTTCTCTGTCCATCTTTCCATCTGCTGTGAATATACTACCGCAAATATCTTCTTGGATAGATTGTGAAATTGATTTCTTTTTTATTTATAAAGGGCTTTATAAAGGTCAAGACCTACTCTATCTTTCTAGCTTTTAAATTACATCTTGCATCCTTGAGGTGGCTACTGCTATTGATTCTTCTCGTGTCCACAGTGCCAGATCATCAGCATAGATTGCACCATGCACTCTGTTGTGGATGTCTTCCATAATCATTAAAAAACTATAAGTAGCGTGGAGACAGGACCCTCCTTGGGGAACAACTTATTCGATGATTGCCTTCCTGAAACGTTTTTCCTGGTCCTATACTTCGGCTGTTCTATTTACCAGATAGTGACATATCCAGATATACATGCGCCTTTTGATTCCGAGTTTGAGCAGTTTGATTTTCAGTTCCTCTCTTCAGACCCTGTCGAAATCCTTCTCCATGCCAACCCATACCGTTAGGGTATGTTTCTTTTCTTGAAATCCACCTTCTATCTCCTGTGCAATGTAAGTTACTTGGTCTTCTGTTGATCCATGCTGACTGAATCCACTCTGCTGTAGTAGTATCAATTGTTTTTGCTCCAGTTGCCACATGAGTCTTCTATTGAGAAGTCTCTCCATCACTTTCCCAACACACCTAAAGTGGCTAATCGGTCTACGATGACTTTGATCAAATCTGTCTTTTCCTTGTTTTAGATTGGTAGCTTATGTCCATTCACTAGGTATTTCTGCGACTTTCCAGCTCGCATTCAAAACTTTTAGCAGCTTTTTTCTTGACTTTCTTGCTAAGGTTGATGAGCATCTCATTTCTGATGCCATCCTTTCCTGATGACTTCTTAAGGTTAAGACGAAGTATTCAACCAGCGTGATACAGGAATCGTCAGCACCCATAACATTTGCAATCTACTGAATTATATTGAGCACACATAGATCTACCCCGAGTTCAGTGAAATCGATTCAGTTAACCAATAACAAAAACATGATTAAATTGTATGCCCATCTTTATTATAAAGTTGCATTATAAAATATTGATCTTCATTAGTTATCTCTATTTTCAGACTGGTGGACCTTCCATCACAGAAAGTTTGTACAAACACAAGGATATTCTAGAGACTATATTTCGAACGTTTGATAAAGATAACTCTGGGCACATTTCTATGACAGAATTCACAGAAGCATGTGGGATTCTCGGTAGATGTGTCAGTCTAAATCTTCATAACAGCCAGATAGATGACATTGCACGAAGTCTAGATCTTAACAAGGATGGTCACATTGATTTTAATGAATTTCTCGAAGCTTTCAGAATTGTAGACACTCAAGAGAAACGAGCAAGGGAAGCAGTAATATTTGACATATAGAATATTTATCATCGGAAATTTATTTCGAGGTCAAGAGGGTCGAGGACCAAAACAGTTTGATACATATATGCCCGAGCTAGCCCATTTATAATTTTATATGAATATTCAGACACTTCCTCGCGATAGGTTAGATACATACACGACATATGATAGTGCTTATTGGTATGCTATTCTGTAACATATTTATCCAACTATCATCATCGACAAAATGTAAGTTGGCTTAATCATTGTGGATTAAATTGTACATGTTAAAATTTCAATAAGTGCTTTATGTGTACCAGATGACTTTTTGTAGTAACACATGAACTCATTCAGTGAGATGGGTTTGAAAATACACTGACGACCGATTTCAAAGAAGTCATATTATGGAATGCTTTCATTTCTTAAAATTAACTACATAGTTCATTTGGTATATGTATACATGTAGCATTCTGAAGCAGCTCAACTACTGCCTATTTATTGTATTATGACTACTCCATCAATATACACACGCACACACATATAAATATGTATATATATCAGATAGAGATTTTAGATGAAATCCAAGCTAAAGAGGAATATAGTCTAAAAGACAAGGGAGTGAAAAGAGCGGCTAGAAGAGATAAAAGAGCATATGTCAATCGACTGGCTGAAGAAGGGAAAAGGCAGCTAAGACTGGAAACAGTAAAATGCTATACAATACACTAAAACAACTTACTGGAACTTTTGTTTCAAAGGGTGGCCCAATCAAGAGTAAAGATGGTAAAGTACTAACATCAGATACCGAGCAGAAGAAAAGATGGGCAGAACATTTTGAAGAAGTCCCAAATAGACCTGATCAACCAGTACTACTCAAGTTTGACGAAGAGGCAAAAAACAACTCTACCAATTAATGAAGAAATGATAACTGTAGCTGAGATCAAGGAGGCAATCCATTCCTTGATAAACAATAAGGCAGCCGGTGATGACAACATTCCTGCAGAAATGATCAAAGCGGCTGTTGATACAACTATTAGCCAGGTGCAAGAACTATTTAATAAAGTATGGGAAGAAATTGTCCCAGATCAATGGAAGAAGGGAATAATTGTTAAGATCCCCAAAAAGGTGATCTCAAAGATTGCAACAACTGGAGAGGAATCACCCTATTAATGACCAAGACTTTCTGCAAAATCATTCTTAATAGAATCAAAGGAGCAGTGGACACAACCCTGAGAGAAAAACAAGCTGGTTTTAGACCTGGTAGAAGCTGCTTCTTCTTCTTTTCTCGTGACACTGCTACCGGGTTGTTGCCCAGTGTCGTGGTTTTCTATTTTTGTCTTGCGCTGTTCTGGTGGCTTGGGTGATTGTTATTTTTGCTCTTTGACAGAATTCTGCTATGCCATCTAACCATTTTTTTCGTGATCTTCCTCTCATCATCTTTTCTGATGTAGAAGACTTTGTATACTGTGGAGTTTGGATGCATTCTTAATAAGTGACCAAACCACTTCATTCTTTGTTTCTCTATGTAATTCAAGCAAGGTTCTGTGCCAACTTTCTTTCTTATGGCTGATGTTGGTGACTCTATCTTTTCTTGTGTTGTTGGTAACTTTTCGCAGGTATCGCATTTCACATGTAATTTTTGTGATTGCGCTTTGCTCATTGTCCATGTTTGGCTCTGGTAACACAAAGTAGGTATGAAAATGCTGTTGATCATCTGTTGTTTAGCTGCTTGTGAAATTTTTGGGTTCTTTAACAATGGGGGCTAGCTGGTAGGTTACAGCATTTACATTTTGCACTCTAGCCTCTATCTCTCTATCTAGTTTTCTGTGAATATGCTTCCTAAGTATTAGAATTCTTTCACTTGGTTTATTTTAGTGCCATTGACATGGATGTCTAGTTTATTATGTTTTCTTCCCATATTCATTGTTTCTGTTTTAGTGTTGTTGATTTTCATGTCATGATTTATACAATTTTTGTTCAAGGTATCAATATGATGTTGTAGATCTTGTTCATTTCAATGTATCAGGCACTGATCATCTGCAAATAGCAGTTTGTTTGTTTCATCATTATCTGAATTTGACTCTTGAGTTATTTTATCCATATATGCAATAAAGAGTAGCGGTGAGAGGACACAACCTTGTCTGACACCTGATGTAATGGAGAACCAGTCGGTCATTCCTTCTGTTGTTCTTACTGTACTCTGGTACAGTAAGAAGCTGCTTAAACCAAATAATTACCCTACGACTAATTTTGGAGGAACATATTGAGAAGCAACAACCACTTATGCTAAATTTCATCGATTTAAAAAAAAGCTTTTAATAGTCTTGAGTTATTTTATCCATATATGCAATAAAGAGTAGCGGTGAGAGGACACAACCTTGTCTGACACCTGATGTAATGGAGAACCAGTCGGTCATTCCTTCTGTTGTTCTTACTGTACTCTGGTACAGTAAGAAGCTGCTTAAACCAAATAATTACCCTACGACTAATTTTGGAGGAACATATTGAGAAGCAACAACCACTTATGCTAAATTTCATCGATTTAAAAAAAGCTTTTAATAGTCTACATAGAATCTCCTGTGGAATATTCTGAGATGCTATGGAATACCAGACAAAATAATAAACATTATTAAGAGCCTCTATGATGGTTCACAGTGTGCAGTTCACACTGATGGTGGACAGCGACTGGTTTATGGTTGAAACCGGAGTAAAGCAAGGCTTCTTCTTTGCGTTCGTTCTTTACGACCAATTTTAATCACTCTTTGTGATTTGTTTGATCTTTGCCAAGAACGTGTATACGTTGAACATTGGTTTGGTAGGCCCCTAAATGCATAGACTTCTATACGCTTAGGACACATGCATCCGATTTCAGCCAAACCTCCATAGTCGCCTCTTACGACATGCATGGCAGGTAACGGTACACCCCAAATTTGGGCCCTGGTAACCACTCTGGAGTAAAGAAGGCTGTATTCTATCTCCGCTATTGTTTGGAGTGGCCATTGACTGAGTGATGCGAAAATGTTGCAAGGGTGAAACTGGCATCAATTGGGTAGAAAATAGTCAACTAGAAGATTTGAATTTTGCAGATGATATTGTCTTGTTAAGTAGAAAAAAAAAAGATATGCAAAGAAAAACAGACAACTTGTCATCTATAGCATCAAGAGTTGGACTGCAGATAAGCTATGAAAAAACAAATATAATGAAGGCATATATGGCAAGTAATGCAGATATCACACTGGAATCTAAATTGATAAAAATAACAGAACAGTTCACCTATTTATGTAGCAATTTTGATTGCACAGGAAATGTTAAGAAAGAAATTATGATACGAATTAGCAAAGCAACATCAGCTTTTAAAAGTCTAACTAAAATATGGAACTGCAAGTTCTATAGTATTAAAACAAAATTACTAATTTTCAATTTAAATGTTGTATCAATCCTAACATATGCCAGCGAGAGTTGAAAAATGACTAAAAATATAGAAAGCAAGTTGAATGCATTTGAAAATAGATGACTGCGAAAAATAATGAATATAAAATGGAACGAATTCAGGAGAAGTGATGAAATCAGAGATATGTCTGGTCAACCACTAGTGACAACTGTTATAAGAAAGAGAAGATGGAGATATGTTGGACATACCTTGCGGAGAAATGATCAACGAATATCAAAGCAGGCATTGAAGTGGGATGCAAAGAGTTCAAGAAAGAGAGGAAAACCTAAGGAAACTCTGAAAGGAACTTTGCTGAGAGAGGCAAGAAATATCGGTCTCAGTTCCATGGAGGAGATTGAGCGAGTTGCCCAAGATAGAGCGATATTGAGAAATTACTTGAAGGCCCTATGTAAGGTATGAGAGGAATTATTATTATTATATACGAGGCGTGTTCAAATGAAAACGGGACTTGTGGATTTATTTAAAAAGTATCATACGCAAATTAACAGTTTCAACGGAATTAAACAAAGCAACAACTTGTGAATAAGAATGCACCTGGGTTCATCAGAAAAAATCTCCGTATGCATTTAGGCAAGCATCCCACTGTTTAGGTAGACGTCGAATGCCGTCCGAGAAAAAGGTGCGTGGCTGCTCACTGAACCATGTGGCCACCGCTGTCTTCACGTCTGCGTTGCTGTTGAATCGCTGTCCCTTTAGTGCTTTCTTCAACGGTCCGAACAAATGGAAATCACACGGGGAAAAATCGGGACTATATGCTGGGTGATGAAGAACTTCCCAATTCTTCTTTGCCAATGTTTCCTGCACAATTTTGCGACGTGCGGACGAGCGTTGTCAGCAGATCTTGCACGGCCAGGTCAGGCGCATATTGTTGCAACAGAAGAAGCCATAGCCTTGCTTGATAAAGCAGTACTGACTGACCGTCGTCGGAGCATTCGTTCGCTTGCAGAAGAATTCCATATGTCAATTGGGACAGCCCACATGGTTGTTCGGAAGAAATTGAACTATCGGAAGGTGTGTTCATGGTGGGTCCCACGGGTGTTGACTGACCACCACAAAGAAGAACGGATGGGGTGGAGTTTGAACCACTTGATGCGTTGCAGGACAGGGTGATGCATTTCGAGCATTGTGGCAGGTGATGAATCGTAGTGCTACCACTATGAACCGAGCAGCAAAATTGACAGCATGCAATGGAAACATCCAGGTTCACCAAAACCCAAAAATTCAAGACACAGGTTTCTGCTGGGAAGGTTATGGTGACCGCATTTCTTGACCATGAAGGGCTTTTGTTGGCCGATTTTAAGGAACCTGGTGTCAACATCAATGCCGCCCATTATAAAGACACTTTAGACAAGCTGCATAAGGCCATCAAGGCTAAGCGACCAGGCAAGCTTTCTCAAGGTGTGATTCTTCTCCACGACAACGCTCGTCCGCACGTCGCAAAAATTGTGCAGGAAACATTGGCAAAGAAGAATTGGGAAGTTCTTCATCACTCAGCCTATAGTCCCGATTTGTCCCCGTGTGATTTCCATTTGTTCGGACCGTTGAAAAAAGCACTAAAGGGACAGCGATTCAACAGCGACGCAGACGTGAAGACAGCGGTGACCACATGGTTCAGTGAGCAGCCACGCACCTTTTTCTCGGACGGCATTCGACGTCTACTTAAACAGTGGGATGCTTGCCTAAATGTATACGGAGATTTTTCTGATGAACCCAGGTGCATTCTTATTCACAAGTGGTTGCTTTGTTTAATTCCGTTGAAACTGTTAATTTGCGTATGATACTTTTAAATAAATCCACAAGTCCCGTTTTCATTTGAACATGCCTCGTATATATTTACAAAATAGATGAGACTGCAGTAAAACTATTTGATTGGCAAAACACGTAAGCACAAAATACTGTAGTTTTACAAAAACAATGATAAAATACAGCAACCTTTTGACCAACAAGGCTTTTATCAAGCAAACGAACAACAGGAGTGACAAATTTTAAAAAAACATATGGACGACTATATACAAACGTTTCTAATGAAAATCTGGGAATAAAATCGAATAACGAAACAAATGTAACACAAAAAGTACACATAAAAACTAGAAATAGAAAGGAAGAGAAACAATGACAAATCTAGTAAATATATAACTTGAATACATGCAACATATGCCCATATAGATTACAAGGTATGGGAAGAGAAAGTACTAAGAAGCGTAGGAATGTAATACGTTGAGCCCACATGGTCGCAAGGTACCATACAACGAAATCAACCGATTCTCCAGAGCAAATCGACTGTGATCATCTCAGGAACATGATCGGATGGCTGTGACCTGGACATCGTGAGCTCGTAAATGGCCAGTATCATTGAAATGGGTGGCTACAGGGGTCACAGAGCATTGGCATTTGTCGCGCAAGTGTTGGGCAAATCGGTCACTGAGCCTCTTGCTTGTCTCGCCGATATAAGCCTTGTTACACCGCTTACAGATAATGGCATAGATAAGATTATGGGACTCGCATGTGAAACCATCGTCAATAACAAACGTGGCTAAAGGAAAAGATACAGTACGCATCTGTATCACATAAGCACACATGTTGCAACGCCGACGGCCACACTGGACAGTGCCAAAATGACTGGATATTGGACTTAAGGCGACTGTGTACCAACATACCCTTAAGACTTCTGTCCGTCTGTAAGCCACCAAAGGATAGTTGGGGAAGACAGAAGACGGAATAAAACATTTTTCACCAGTGAACTATGGGGGTGGAAAGTATAAGTTTTACTCTGTCAGAGTTAGTAGTCCTATGCTGGCTGGTAAGAGCCTGCTGGCGAGTGATTTTCTGAACTCGATGCTTAGCCGATACAAGCACCATCTCCGGGTATAGGCGTCTGCGGAAGAAATCAAGCATCTCGCGAGCTCTTTCAAGAAAATTATCGTCCTCACCACAAAAGGCAACGAAGGTGCAAGAGCTGCGAGAATGGCAAAGAGTCACGACAAGCCTGGAGATGGGAAGAAGTATAAATGAGAAAACTATGTGCATCGGTTTACTGATGTAGTGATAGTGGATAGGTATATGGTGATGGTAATGTCAAGAAAGTTGACACAAGTAGTGGAGATGTGAAAAGTAAAATGAATAGAAGGGTTGAAAACATCAATTAAATTTATGAAGCGTGACAAATTTTTATATATATTTATATCATCGAGCTTTTTGTCTCAGGAGACAATGTTATGCATCATATCAATGATTGTGGCAATGCTTGCCAGTAACTAGATAAAATAGGTGTTGCTGATGTAGAACATGGGTCTCTCTCTCTTGCTTCTACACTCTCTTTTGGTTAGATAGGCGATGGCATTTCTTTTCTAATTTGAGTCATCCCTGTCTCTGGCCAACTGCTCCAAGTTATCCTTGTCTATGCCACGTGAAGTTGTATCCCGCTTACAAGTGTCCATGATGCATAGTAATGGGCGCTCACGCTGCTTTGTACCAGTAGCGAGTTGGCCATATAGGATGTCCTTTAAGATTCTACCATCACTCACATGTCTTAGCCATCTCAGACTCCGCTGGGTATGAATGCTTGAAATGCCAACACTATTCAAGATTTCCAGATGTGATCCTGTCATCTCATGTTTTGTATTCACCTGAGACAGCATGTGGAAAGTGGCACAGCAATGTTCCTAGCTGGCATATGTAGTCCACATCTCCCTATACTGATACTTGTGTCTTGGTTTTTCGTGTGAGCACCCTATTTTCCCATATTTGCTTTGCTAATTTGAACATAGGTGTAGATGCCTTCCTTTTTGCCATGTGGATAGGCATCCCAGACTTCAGATCACATACTTTAAGACTGCCCAGAAGATGATATACTACGACAAACTCATCGACCTAGTGAAACAACAGTTGAAAAAAAACTGCATGGACCTCTGTGTGAACTACGCAAGACATGGAAGTTTATACAAGTGACATATAGACAATATTTCAAGTGAATGAAAGAAAGGAAAGCAATAGAGAAATGGAGGCAATACCAATCAGTCTGCGACAAGTTGAAGAAATCTCCAATGGCAACAGCCCAAAAAAAAACTTTGCAACAAACACAGCTATAAAAATGGATAGAAGTAAGGTCACTGCAACCAGGACATACTGATAGGTGCCCACTCCACTTCAGTACGTACACAGCAGCTTTGGATTCTTACAAATGTTCCCCTTATTCGGAATGTTCAAGTACCCATTTTCAGCCAAGTCGAATGAAATCAACCTACTTGAATACTAGCCTGTACATATTTGATGAGAACATACAGTATTATAACAAATGCAACTACATTAATTTCATTCCCAATTATTATAAAATTTAGTAACATATCTGAGTTTAACTAAAAGAAAGTCTATGGTTAAATGGGCAGGCATCAGATAGAGACAATACCAAGAAACTAAACATGAGTAAATAATGCTGAAACAGTTCTATTTCTGAAATATTTTTCTTGATAAGCAAACTATTATCTACGTTCTATGAAAGATTCACTGAGAGAAAATGCATCTCCAAAATACAATGTAGATCATTTGTGCTACATTGCATTCATTAACAAAGTTTTTATTTCTTGAATCTGCTGTAGCTCACAAATGATATTTATTTGTCAATTTGTGAACAGAAATAATGTAAGAACATAAGAAAAGTCCACAAACAACTATACACTATTAGGCATACCATTTCTTTAGATTCAATCCTTCTGCCACACATGTTAAACTTACAAATGTTAGCTGTCATACTGAAGAATGGACATGTCTTTATTTAAAACTGCTACAGTCAAGTGCTCATGTTCACAATAACTTAAACTGTGATGTTTTCATAACTCTTCTTCTGTTACAAACCTTCTGTTACACTGACCTTATTTCAACTGTTTAGCCACTAATAATCTTTCTTTTCTCAACACCCACAAACTAAAGTTGACAAAACTTGCCTGTAAATATACACTGCAACACATTTTAATGAAGTCCCAAAGATGGTTTTGGACTGAATAACTTGTTGAGGAATCTGATTTGTTCTAGAGAGAAAAAGACAACTTGTTGAAAGACAAATTGGAAATCAGAACTGAACACCTATGCAATCAGAGCACTCTCATAAGTGCTGATTTTTCCAGCTAACTGAAACTGTCACTTACACAGTAGCTTAAGAGATAATTTCAAAATCTTCCCCAACTCAAAAAGTCAGGTTTACTGAGTGACTGCAGAATCAACAGTACCAAGTACTGTACAACATCCACTGTTGCAACTTACAGCTGACTGTAACTTAGTCAAGCCAACTACAGTTCTTTCATACAAAATGCACTGCAACTTCAAGAACAGTTCTCTTCAAAAATAGGTCTAACAGAAAGTTCTTTGTATTGGTTCAAGCATGACTATACTAAAACAGTATTTCAATGTTGAAATAACAAATCTAAAACTATATGTAAATGTATAATTATGTTTACTGAACATATGACTGAAAATTATACAAAATGAAGGATTTTGTGCACTCTTTAATCTTCTTCTTCTCTTCCACCATTTACTTCTTTATAGAAGTGTTGGGGATGAAACGTAGTGATCTTGTGTGTGCTTGTTTTAAGGCACTTTATAAGCTGATATTTATGTTCGCAAGGCTGTTCTTTATACCGTCGCTCCATCTTTTGCGTGGTCTTCCTCTTGCTTTGTACTCATTATACTTTTCTGTGTGGCTCTCTGTGGTAGGCGATACCAGGGCATTCTGGTTAGATGTCCAAACCATTTAATCTGTTGTTCTTTTATCAACATTAATTCTTTAATCAACATTCTTTAATCAGCATTAGTTTATATTTGAAATAATGTAAGAACACAAATTGTTGTATTCTGACATCTTCACTATTAAAGCAGCTTAGCTAGTGTACTCTGTAGAATGTTCTATGTCTAGTGTAGGATAACAACAGAAGAAATAGAAGCAACAGGCAAATTGGGCATAGGCGTTTTAACAAAATTATTCAATGACATCTACAACACTGGATATGTACCCAAAGATTTACGACAATCCATTTTTATAGCACTACCAAAGAAAGCAGGAACGATAGAATGCGAAGAACACCGCACAATCAGCCTCATGAGTCACGTAACAAAACTACTTTTCAGCATTATTATGAGAAGGGTACGAAACAAAATAAGACCAGAAGTTAAGGAAGAACAATGTGGCTTTGTTGAACGTAGAGGAACAAACAACGCAATATATACAATAAGAACAATAATGGAAAGATCAATAGAAATGAAGTTGGACTTATACCTATGTTTCATAGACTACGCAAAGCTTTCGATAAAGTAAAACATGGAGAAATAATCAGCATGTTAGAAAATATAAATATTGATGGTAAAGATCTTAGACTGATCAAGAATTTGTACTGGCAACAAACCGCAGCCATTAGACTAGAGAGTAAGATTGGAATCTATCAGGCGATACAGTTAGGAGTACGACAAGGGTGCGTACTCTCACCAGACCTATTCAACTTATATAGTGAAAACATCATGAGATCTATAGTAGAAAAGACAGGAATAGCAGTCGGTGGACAAAATATAAACAACCTAAGGTACGCTGATGACACAATTCTCATGGCTACAAATGAACACGATCTGCAAGACTTGATAGACATACTAGTGAGAGAAAGTGAAAAGAAAGGATTAAGCATGAATATAAAGAAAACAGAGGTTATGGTTGTCTCCAAGAAACAAGAAACACCAACATGCAATATCAAAATAAATAACACAACACTGAAACAAGTCCATCGATTCAAGTATCTAGGAACATTCTTAACACCAGATGGAAGATGTACAACAGAGATTAGGAGTAGAATAGCTCAAACGAAAGCAGCTTTTATGAAAATGAAGAACACATTATGCGTGAACTCACTACCAATGACACTGCAACGAGTACTCCAATGCTATATTGAACCAATTCTTATGTATGGCAGCGAATCATGGACACTGAACAAACAATCAATACGATCATTGGAAGCCACAGAGATGTGGTTTTACAGAAGAATGTTGAGAATTCCATGGACAGCAAAGAAAACAAACGTGGAGGTTTTAAATCAGGCCTGCACACAAAGAAACCTTATCAAAAGAATAAGAATCCGACAATCAAGGTTCTTCGGGCATATAATGCAAGAGAAGGTTTAGAACATTTGGTGACTACAGGTAAAATTCAGGGAAGGAGAGATCGTGGAAGACAGAGGGAGAAGATGTTGGATGGCCTGACATCATGGTTCGACAAAATATCGGCGTCAGAACTGATTACATGCACCAAGCAAAGAGAGTTGTGGAGAGACATGATCGCCTACGCCGGCAGGCATGGCACTTGATTGATTGATTAAGTATTTTCCATACATGTTTCTGTCTGTAAAGGTCAACAAATCAGATTTCAATCATATCCATAGTACTGCTCATTGATATTGCTTCACTATAACCAAGAAGACACTGTCAAAGAAATGCTTTGTATGGTTTCTCATCACTATATATGGCAGTTCTCTACTTTACATAGTCAATTTGCTTAATTGGCAAGTATTTTAGTGTGACAACTTATGAGTTTGCGCTCGTCTTTCTTGTCCTTTTCAAGTCTCTTTTCAAAATATTCTGTACCTTTGAGTAATATTGTTTTCCCACACAACTCAACATCGTAATAAATGGCCAAACACTGGAGAAAATTAAACATTTGACATATTTGGGTAGTAAAGTGTCAAACAACGGAGACACGATGAAAGAAATAAACTCCCATATTGCTATAGCAGCTAGTGCCTTCACTAAGTTAACAAGTATCAGGCAATCTCAAGACCTTAGTATATGTACAAAAGTTAAATTGTTTAGGTCCTGTGTGATTCCTGTACTGACCTACGGTTGTGAAAGTTGAAATCAACAAACAAAATTTATAAGAAACTGGACAGCTTTGAGAATGTCTCCAAAAATTACTAAAAGTAAAATGGAGTGATTTCATTTTGAACAACACCATGAGAGATAGAACACAGCAACAAGCCGTATCAAATATTATAAGGAAACGAAGGTGAAAATATTTAGGTCATGTTCTTAGAAAAGAGACTAAATCGACAAGTCCTTATGTGGTCACCAGTTGGGAAAAGAAAATGTGGAAGACCTAAGACCACTCTTCCAAGAACAATCCTACAAGAAAGTAAACTATTGGGATACAAAATCTCCAACTGCTAGCAACGAACCGCATCACATGGAGATCTAAAACCTCTGCCTTTGGGACGAAAGGAACAAACTAACTAACTAGCACAACTCAGTCAACAGCTAGTCTTTACCATTTCTTGGAACCAAAAGAAAAGTTCTTCACTGAGGCATTGCTGATATATCTCATCAGTGGTCTGCCTTGGAGCCTCTTCCCTTCTGAAAGTTTACAAGACAACAACTGTTGGAGTATGCACTATTTTGAATTCAGATAGATGGTAGTTTAGCACATTGCAGTACTTCAGAGTTGGTAATCTTGTCATACCACATTGAAGGTGAAAGATGTTAAGTCTCCACTTGTGCCTTGAGTAGCATGTCCATATTTCTGAGCCACATAGTAATTAACTAATTACACAGATTCGATAGTTTTGAATCTTTGTCTGCGATGTTAATTTTGTGTTGTCCTTGATGGCTCTCTTTGATAGTTTGCCAAACGTAGTAGCTGCTCTATCTATTCAAACCTTGATTTTTTTTCATCAAGAGAAGGGCTGGCAGTGACTATGGACCTAAGATTGCAAAGTTTGTTAACTGTTATTAGATGGCTACCATTTAAAGTTATATTTGTTGATGTTACTTCTCTGAAATAAAACCACTGTTTTGGTGACATTTATAGTCACAAAAAATTGGTTGCATGCGCTGGCCTAATTACTGATTAGGGATGGCAGGGTAGCCTGACTAGGGCAACATCATCAGCTTAACCCAACGGAACTGCAGAGCCGATATATCGGTTCAGAGCAATGTTCATGATGTTGCAAAACCGATGTATTAGCTTTTGGATGTCTGTTGACGAAAACGAATGTGTCTTCCTAACCCCTTTACTGAAGTTTAAAAAATCTTCAGAAACGGAAAGTACTTCTTCTTTGCGTTCGTTCTTTACGACCAATTTTAATCACTCTTTGTGATATGCTTGATCTTTGCCAAGAACGTGTATACTTTGCACACTGGTTTGGTAGGCCCTAAACGCATAGACTTCTACACGTTTAGGACATGTGCACCGATTTCAGCCAAACCTCCTTAGTTGCCTCTTACGACATGTGTGGAAGGTAACAGTGGTTCATGAACAGTGGTCTATACACCCCAAATTTGGGCCCCGGTAACTACTAGGGCGAAAGTACTTATATGTAGCTACATTTCTAGCTCCTTCTAATAAAGATTTGGATTTGAAAGCAGGAAATTAGTGTATTATTACGTTAAAGTCGAGTCATATTTTTTTTCTTTCCAATAATGTTTCCGACAGTTGCCAACCTGTCATAAAGAGTAAAATGAGTTATTACAGTGCAATCTTGAGTCAAATTTGATCAAATTATAACTTGTGATAGTAATGAAGAAGATTTAATTGATGGTAATAACGACATTTGATTGTTTATGCAATGCAGTATCGATAGTTGTAATTCTAAGTCTAATGTTATAATTGCTTCTAAAGAATGGTCGTTGATATACCATTTATTGACGTGTCTGCACTAAAAATTGAATATTATAAAACTACTGCACCTAATTAGATGAAACTTATATAATATGTTCACAAATGGATTATCTTAATTTAACTGCTACTTCTGGAAAGATCTATAAATATTAAGGTGTAATACAAACCTGAGAGTATAAATATTTGTTACCATTTTTATTTTTTTTTAAATTGTCATGCTATAACAATCTAATTTTCTCAAATGTACATCACCTGATATAAAATGTTAATATAATACTGTATTCCACATCCGATTAGCAACAATTTAATATATAATATGTCATACTTTAGAGAAACAGTACTAGAGTTATACAGATTTAAACTACTTGACATTCAATGTTAAATTGGAATTGCAAAATAAATGCGTCCAGAGGTCAAATAATTACAGAACGAAAGGGTTAACCCTGTAGCGTTAGAGTAATAAGAAAATCTCATTTATAAATGAGATGCTACATGACTCCAGAACTAGCCGCATTTAACACTTTGCTGACCAGCAATCCTGAGCATTATTGTTCCTATTACAAGGGTGTTTGCAGTTTTCTTACAAAATAGCTGTTTTTTAAATAAAATTCATTAAAAATTTTAAAAGCAACATACAGTCTCAAAATTTTCTGAGCACCATTATGAATGGTTGTCTTCTTTGTCCACACTGCTCCCGGTTGTCTTCTTTTGTCGTGGTTTTATGTTTTTGTCTTGCGCTGTTCTGGTGGCTTGGGTGATTGTTATTTTTGCTCTTTCACAGGATTCTGCTACGCCATCTAACCATCTTTTCCGTGGTTGTGTCCAGTGTCGTGGTTTTCTGTTTTTGTCTTGCGCTGTTCTGGTGGCTTGGTGATTGTTATTTTTGCTCTTTCACAGGATTCTGCTACGCCATCTAACCATCTTTTCCGTGGTCTTCCTCTTGCCTTCTTTCCCAATGTTCTGTTGTAGAAGACTCTGTATACTGTGGAGTTTGGATGCATTCTATTAAGTGGCCAAACCACTTCATTTTTTGTTTCTCTATGTAATTCAAGCACGGTTTTGTGCCAACTTTCTTTCTTATGCTGATGTTAGTGATTCTGTCTTTTCTTGTGTTGGTAACTTTTCGCAGGCAATGCATTTCACATGTAGTTATTTTTGTGACTGTGCTTTGCTCAATGTCCATGTTTGGCTCTGGTAACACAAAGTAGGTATAAAATGCTGTTGATCATCTGTTGCTTAGCTGCCTCGCGGAATTTTGGGTGCCTTAACAGTGGGGCTAGCTGGTAGGTTACAGCATTTGCTTTTGCACTCTAGCCTCTATCTCTCTATCCAGTTTTCCATCTTCTGTGAATATGCTTCCTAAGTATTTGAATTCTTTCACTTGGTTTATTTTAGTTTCCATTGACATGGATGTCTAGATTATTATGTTTTCTTCCCATATTCATTATTTCTGTTTTAGTGTTGTTGATTTTCATGTCATATTTTACACAATTTTTGTTCAAGGTTTCAATATGATGTTGTAGATCTTGTTCATTTTGATGTATCAGGCACTGATCATCTGCAAACAGCAGTTCATTTATTTCATCATTATCTGAATTTGACTTGAGTTATTTTATCCATATATGCAATAAAGAGTAGTGGTGAGAGGACACAACCTTGTCTAACACCTGATGTAATGGAGAACCAGTCGGTCATTCCTTCTGTTGTTCTTACTGTACTCTGGCTATCTTGATATAAAGCCATGATAGTTGTCCCTGGACGCCATATTCTTCAAGGATCTTCCATAGTTTGCACCTGTTTACTCTATCAAAGGCTTTTTCTTAGTCTATAAATATAAGTTGTTTACTTTGATTGTATTCAATTGTTTGTTCGCAGATCTGTCTTAGTGTAAATATTGCGTCTGTGCAGCTCTTACCCTCCTAAACCCAAACTGGCTATTGCTTAACTGGGGCTCTAATATGTCTTGCTCTTCGCTCCAATATTTTTGCAAACATTTTTCCTATATGGCTCAAAAGAGAGATACCCTGTATGTTTCACACTCTCTTTTGTTCTTCAATATTGGGACTATAATAGCTCTCTGTCAGTCATCTGGAGCCTCTTGTGCCTCCCAGGCTATGTTAAAATTCTGGTCAGCCATGTTATTGCTGTTGTCTTACACGCAAGTAACATTTCTGTTGTTATACCATCTATCCCTGCTGCCTTCGTTTTTGCTTTGATTTAGTGGCATTTCAACTTTGGTATTTTCCATGTTTCATTTGAAATGTTTCTGTACCTTGTGTTTCGTAGTTTAACAGTTCCGTAAAATATTCTTTCCATCTGTCTTTAATATCTTTGCTGTTGGTAAGAGGTTTACTAGACTTGTTATTTATAATGGTGACTGGATTGAATTGTTCTTCTTTTAGCCTCATTGCCTTGATGCTTCTGTACAACTTCCTTGGTGCCTTAGTGCATAGTTCCCCTAAATGTTCTCCATACTTTGCCCAAGATTCTGATTTAGATGACTTTACTTTATTTTTACTATTCATTCTTGCTGTTCTGTATTTGGTGTAGTCTTCATCTAATTTTGACTTTTGCCACCTGTGAAAACACTTTTTCTTTTCTTTTAACTTCTTCATTCCACCATGCTGTGTGCTTTCTGTGCTTATTTAACTTTTAAGTCCACAATTTTCTTTCACTATATCCATGATATTTGATTTGAAGATTTGCCATTCTTTATTTATGTTGCTTACTCCCTCTAGGGTGTTAAAAGCTGATGTAACTGCTCCTTCAATTTGATTCCTAGTTTCATTATTATTTAGCTTTTCAATATCTATTATTTCAATTTGTTGAGTTGTACTCCTGTCTTGTTTTCTAATTGGTTTTTGTAGAAACAGTACCACTGGTCTATGATCAGAGTCTAATATTGCATTTGGGATGGCTCTAGCGTTTTGTATTCTCCATCTTTCACTCTTTTTGCTAGTATAAAGTCGATCTGTGATGCTTGATTAATATTATTCCATTTATACCAGGTCAATATCTGGCTCCTCCTATGTTGGTAAAATGTATTGGTGATAAATAGATCATGTTCTGCACATATATTAAGCAGGTGTTCGCCGTTGCATTTCATTGTTGTGTCGCTGTATGGTCCTAGATGTATCTCCCATGGTGTTCTTCGCTCGCCAACTCTTCTGTTAAAATCTCCCATAATAAATATGTTATCAGTGTTGTTGACTTTACTAATGTTTTCACTTAATTGGTCGAAAAATGTTGTTCTTTCTTCTTCACTATACGAGTCATTGCATGGTGCATAAATCTGTATGTAAGTTACTTTCCTCTTACCTTGCGTTGTTCTGATACGGATGATTCTTTCGGATGCGTACTCTATTTCTAATATAAATTTTGCTGCAGTAGGGGCAATAATGAACCCGACTCCATGTTTGTTGTTTTCGCCTGGTTGTGTTCCTCGCCATGTAAATATGAAATCTTTATGTATTTTCTTAATACCTGTCCTTTTCTTTTAGTGTCGGCTACTCCATGATTGTGATTTTATGTTGGATCATATATTCTACTATCTCTGTTGTTTTATCTCATAATCCACTAATATTCCATGTCGCTATCCTAAACTCTGGAGTTTACGTATTGCTGTGTTCTGTGTTGCTGTACTTCGCCCGCTTTGTTATTGTGTGTTTGTTTTGAGCGCCGTTGTTATCGCGTTTCTTCCTAAGTATTACCCACAATTCCTGAGCAATGGGGTTTGAAGAAACAAATCCTCTACCAGTTTGCTGGACCTGTCGTAGATTCATCCTTGTTTGAACACTTGATGTTAAGGAAAACACACTAATAAAACATTCAAGCACTCTGGTGCTAATGAATACTGCTCACACCGCCATTATATTAATGGTTGTAACATCCGAAAAATTTATGTAAATTAGTCGCATGATTATGGGGCTGCCATTTTGATTTTGTGTGGCTATTTATAGAAATTATAGAATGTTTTAAAACCAGCCACTATTCCTAGTTTTTAGTGAGTTTGTTCAATTCAGGGCAATAAAATGTTAGGGACATGGTTGTCAATGAATAAAACAAGCTAATTATGAGTACTGGTTTAACGATTGACAACATATTTCAACATAAAAAACAAACATAAGTTTGAATAAAATGGAAAATATTTTTTTTTTTTAGTGTATTGTGTTTATGCGGCACCTCTCAATGAGTGTTTATGAATGTTAAATGAATAAACTACCTTTAGTTATAGTCTTATCCGATTCCTTTATGAACTGGGGTTTATATTGTAGCTGTATGCCTCTGCAGGAGTCTTTATGGGGAACGTTGATAATCCCTCAACTGTGGTCATGAAGGCGCGTATTTTGTTGAAGAATAGAAGGTTCAAGAAAAGCAATACTGACATCCTGCCTAAACTTTGCTGTGATAGTTGTTGTGGAGTGTGCAGTGTTGTTGCTTATGTGCTAATTGAACTGAGCAGTTTCGACTATGAAATGATATAATAGCAGGTACCACTTATATGATCTGTGTGGGTAGGGTTAGCTTGCACCCAGTTGGTCGCAATGGTCAACCTCCCTATACTTTTGTTGTATTTTTCTGCAAGTACTGGCTTGAATTTTCAGACTGTCTTGTCCATAACACCAATGGAGTGGACAATAGATATGAGGTTAACTCTTTTAGTGTCATATCAGGTAACTGTCAGCATGAATTTATCTTCTGTCGCACAAAACATGTTGATCTTTCGTGTTAATTTGAGATGCTTTTCCTTCAGGAAAATGATTCCTATTTTCAGATACTGTTCCACAAAGCACCTATCTGCATTTCTTTCAGCTCTTGAAATAAAGCTGGGCTTGAATGCAAAACTGTTACAGTAGAGTATATATATCCTTTGTTTTTGTATCCATAAAGATCTTTCACAACCTTGGACACAACACAACCTTAGACGATACAATCTTAATTATTACTCCAGTAGTCTGAGACTGCTGGTTTACAACATTCCTATACCAATCTGAAGGCATCCTATGAATCCATAAATTTCAAATGTACCAGTCTGATCACAAGTAAGATTTTTGTACATGACACTTCATGTGTACTGATATGTGATTTTCACAGTACCTATTCACTTCATCAGTGATCAGATCTATGGCAGTATCTGGAAAAATAAGCTTGATAAAAATCAATAGGCATATGATACACCTAGTTGGAAAATGACTAAATATATAGAAAGCAAGTTGAACGATTTGAAAATAGATGTCTGTGTAAAAATAATGAATATAAAATGGAACGAATTCAGAAGAAGTGATGAAATCAGAGACATGTCTGGTCAACCACTAGTGACAACTGTTATAAGAAAGAGAAGATGGAGATATGTTGGGCACACGTTGAGGAGAAATGATCAACGAATATCAAAGCAGGCATTGAAGTGGGATGCAAAGGGTTCAAGAAAGAGAGGTCGACCTAAAGAGACCCTGAAACAAACTTTGCTGAGAGAGGCAGGAAATATCGGTCTCAGTTCCATGGAGGATTGAGCGAGTTGCCCAGGATAGAGCGGTATGGAGAAATTACTTGCAGGCCCTATGTAACATATAACGGTACAAGAGGAATTATTATTATTATTATTATATGATACACCCAGTTGCGTCTGACGTGACACATCGGTCATACGCTGTTGCTATTTGTATAGAATAATAATGTCAAGCTCAAATAGTTCGTTTTGAGGACTATTACTCCATCTCCAAAGATTATTTACACATGCAGTTCTGTTCTGGTCTCTTGTACCACGCCCACTTCTTACTTCAGATGTACCAACATCAACCCTATCGTGTAATCCAACATGTCTGTCACTACTATCACATGCGGTATTATTCACGTACATCTCTGCTTAACCTTGTGGTATCACTTTCGTCACAATATTTGCTGGCAGAGTCAGAATCATCTATGTTATAAGTCTAGTTTATGTTATCAGACATTATAGAAATGCTGGAAGTCTACTTGTAACAAAAATAATGAATTTTTCATGAAAACATCGCTTCAAACGGGTTTAAATTTCTATATCGCAGACGCAGCCATTTTGGAATAATAAAATAACCAGATGACACATAATCACTTACGCTTCGATACTGCCGCCTGTTTGCATTAAACATGTTCAAATTTGTCAATCGTCGGTTGGTCTCTAAGATTTTAAGTGGGAAATTCGACGACCGTCGAAATTGGACAGCAAAGTGTTAAAAGTTAAAGGAGTGGGATTTTCATTGTTTTTGTCTTGGCTCTTTAAGTGAACCAGGTTGAAGACATTTACTTATATCATCATTATAAGAGGACATTTAATAACAGTTATGTCCATGTGAGCTTATTGGGACATTACAAATGAAGAATGCCCCAATACTTAACAGGTTGATTCATACATATAGCAAAACCCATACATTTGGCTGCAGATAACACGATAGATATGATTATGTTTTCAACTGAACATAATGTTGCATGTCCAGGAAGAGGTTATTGTGCTGAGAGTACCATTATCATCAAGGTGTGTTTCCTTTATAGGACGTTTCTCTCTTTGCAGCGCATCTGAAATGAGCATCTGAAATTCACTCATATCTAGCCAGTTCACCCACTTCATCGATGGTCATATTCATGGTTTCTTTAATATCTTGTAGCCATCTTCTTCTTGGTCTGCTTCTGTGTCCTGGGACCCTGCCCTCTAATATTGTTCTTTCCAGGCCATCATGACGCTTAACACTTTGGCTGCCACCGACGACAAAAGTTGGCGAAATACGAACTCACTTTCACTGCCGTAGTTGACTTTTGTCGACCAACATGTGCCGTCGACGAAGCCGTTTGAAAACGGGAGTATCGCTAGCTGAAACGGGGTCCTGTGACGTACTACTTCGTGATTGTTGCGACGAGCTCTCCAAAATGGCGGATATAACGTGCGCGTGGTAAACATCGGTTTAAGTCTGATTTTTCGTAAGTAAACAAAGATTTTCAAAATGGACGATGTAGCTGATGAATAGTGATGTCCAAAAGACTCTTTTAGCCAGTGATAGTGTTAAAACGAACTCTGAATGTGATATGAATTTGAACTGTAATTCATGTGACGATGTTTATAGATCGATAGCAGACATTCCCACGGGCACAGAAGTAGGTGGCAGACACCCATCTAGAAAACGGCGGCATATCATAATGTGGATAGGTATGGAGCGCAACGCCAATATCACTTACATCAATAGCTTGTGGATTATGAAGAATATACTCTACATATAGACAGGTTAGTAGCTCATTCATATTTGAACGTTATTCCGTAGTTTAAAAGTCATAAGTTTATTAGTTTATTTTTACAATTTTTAAATTGTTACCCTGAAAACTGATGTCAAAAAATAGCGTGGCAGTGAGCCAGACTTGGTTGAAAAATGGCTGGCAGCAAAAGTGTTAATGTGACCAAAGTATCTAATTTTGATGTATAGTATGTTGTTTATTAGCCAATTCTCTTTAACATTTAGTTCTTTCAGGACATCAGTGTTCTTTCTTTTTCTGTCCATGGTATTCGTAGAATCTTTCTGTAGCATTTATTTTTGAAGGACTGGATTTTCGTTCTTGTTTTTCGTGTAAAGGTCGGTCCATGATTCACAACCATAAGTAGCCACTGGAAAATGCATGTTCTCAATATTTTTAATATAATATATTTTGCTGGTTCTTTGCCACATGTTCTTCCTTGTGTTTAACTTCTTGATTGCTATTGCCAATCTTCTTGAGATCTCTTTGGAACAGTCACTGCTATTGTTAATTATTGAGCCCAGGCATTCGTATATATACTCTACACATTTGAGTTCTTCATTGTTTACTTGGATGTTAGATGAGCCTTTTGCTTTGTCAGTTGACTTGATTTTGGTTTTTTTGTGTATACAAATATAGATGTTGGTCTTCACTATGTTTCTTGGTGGAGAGTACCATACTTGTTGCAAATGAAAGAAACATCACAACTGAAACCTGACAATGTGACACTGCAATACTTAGATAAAACCAACATGCAATATCCATAGCCTGGCAGTAATATTATATGTCTACCACATAATGTGATCATACAGAGCTGGAAACGTATATATACTTTGACATTCATCTACCACATCACTTGTGATCTCTCTCTCTCTCGCGATTGATCTTATGATAAATTTCATGTGAATTACTTTTGTATATGATCACAGTGACCTCACAACCCCATGACAGCTAAATGTGTATATTTTAATATAGGTGTAGTGTTTTCATGTGGATGAGGATGAACATACTACTACTAGCGGGAAAAAATAACTAAAATCATTGAATAATTGCATTCATTCATACCTGTTTTGGCACACACCATAAAAATATGTAAAAGACAGCCTCCTCAAGGCTGAAATAAGAGCAACTCATCCAGAAATTCAAAGTCCAGATATGACATGCTTTTGACAAGATATAAACTGAATTTAGACTGTGTGTCAAAAACCCATACACGTAGTAACATGTTGAAATTATACATGACAAAGAGAAGCACATGTAGCTTACTAATGTGCAAAACTGACATCAAATTGAACTCACTCATCTCACATACATCATACTTCCCCTATAAATATCCAACTCTCTTCAACTATGACCTTGACCTTTCTCTCATATTCTCTACGATTCTCCTGGTAAAGTTTCGCTGCAAGATTATTTGCAGGACTGTTGGGGTTAGGTTCATCCAGCAATGACTGAAAAGATGCAAAATGATTTTGTTTAGGGGGAGTAACTTGCAAAAAGAAGTGCAATTACTATACTATTATTGTCCATCTACTTAATATGTTATTTTGTTTCATACATATATATATATACACACATACATACATATATATATATATATATATATATATATACAGGATACACAGCAAAAGTAAAACTCGAAAAAATAATATTTCTATAACAAGAAATATAATATAAACAGAATTCTGATAAGATCATTTTCAAGGAGAATTAAATCACAATTGAGAAAAAAGGTCAACTTGCCATCATACACAAGCAACACAAACCATATAGTAAACATTAAGTAAGCAACCACTAATAGCTCTCAATGGTGGCTACCTACTGCCGTCATATCAACAAACTCAAGACAACTTTATCACAAATAGTGTAATGTACAGCGCTACAAAACTTCACCAACAAGCAATAAATTTCTTTGTCTTCAACAGATTAAACATAGGCTCGAACAAAAATAAACACTATGCAAATATAAGATATTCAGAGGACACTTTTTGGTAGTTTTTAAAAATGTACTAGACACTAAATTGCACCACATAATGAACTTTAACAGTGTGCAAATATGAGAAAGTTACAAGTTCACTTGATTTGTCACAAATTGGTTGCTCTATTTTGATTCACTTCATTCTAAAACTAAGAACAAAATAGCTAGTTGATCACTGTTTTCTACCCAATGTATTGATTTCAAAGCCTTTAAACAGTTCACAACAGTGAGATGTCACTGGAAATTTATGGAAAAATAATAATTTGTTGACACCATTCTTCCCCGGTTCTTTTCTTTTTTTTTTGTTGTTTGCCTTTTCTCACACAATACTAACGATAAGTTGATAGGCTACTATTATCCTCACATGTGAATGCACCTTAAGCTATGTCTAATTTACTTCAAAACATAACTGCTGTAACCAACAGCAGTCTGCTAACTACTAAATTCTAGTGAGAAATATTCTAAAAGAACAATTCATACAATCGTGTGGTAAACATCTCGATGCTACTGAGATTTTCAGGCTGGAGCTCCTTGAAGTTTTATCACAGAATGCTAAGAGCCTGCTTTACTGCCATCTTCATCATCTTCCTCATCATCACCATCATCATTCCAGCTCTCTTGAACAATGGCAGCAACTTTTTTCTCATATTCACGTCGGTTTTCTCTGTACAGCTGAGCCGCCTCATTGTTGGCAGGACTATTTGGGTTTGGGTCGTGAAGCAGTGACTAAGGAAGACAATAAAAATCACTTATGATATGATATAGAAGAGTAGGGTCAAACACAAGGTGAAAGATTAAGAACTGGCCAATCTCATACATTCATACTGAAATGGGGTAGACTGTGGTAGAACTATACACCAACAGTGAAAGACACAAAGTAAAGTATTGTTACATAGTACAACAGACAAAATCTGGGTTTGGAAGAAAATGCCTTTAACAAGGACAGGAAACAAGAATATGTTTTTTCCCCCAAGTCAACATTTGAAACAATTGATGTAACATTAACTCATTATAAAGTTACAACTATTCTTCCATCTGATCTTTTTTCATACAATTTGAAGTAAGAAAAGGTGTTCAAACAAAGCATTAAGTTCAAAGATTGCTATAATGTACTTGTTTAACACTTTCACTGCCACCGATGGCAATACTCGCGAAGTACCAACTCCTTTTCGCTGCCGTCGACTACTTTTGTCGGTGGACATGTGCCGTAGATGTCTTTTAAACGGGTGTATCGCTTGACGGGGTTCCGTGACGTACTACTTCCGTATTGTTTGTGACAGCTCTCCAAATTGGCGGATCTAACCACACACATGGTAACGTTAGATTTTTTCAATTTTCAAGTAAACAACAATTTTCAAATTGGACGACGTAGCTGATGAATAGTGATGTCCAAAATGACTTTTCTGATTTTTTTAGCCAGTGATAGAGTTAAAACGAACTCTGAATGTGATATGAATTTGAACTGTGATTCACGTGGCGATGTTTATAGATCGATAGCAGACATTCCCAGGGGTACAGGAGTAGGTGACGGACACCCAACTCGAAAATGACGGCATATCATACTGTGGATAGGTATGGGGATATCAGTTACTACAATAGCTTGTGGATTATAAAGAATATATTCCACATATAGACAGGTTAGTAGCTCATTAATATATGAACACTATTCCATAGTTTAAAAGTCCTAAGTTTATTAGTTTATTTTTACGATTTTTGAAATTGTCACCCTGAAAACTGATCATGCCGAAAAAATAGCGTGGCAGTGAGCCAGACTTTGTTGAAAAATTGCTGGCAGTGAAAGTGTTAATGAGCTATGTTGAATAGTCAACACTTGAGACAATTGCTTCCTTAATACAATAGTAAATTCAGCTATTTTCAGTCATTCATATTTCAAATGGAGGTCAAATATCAAGATAATTTATCACAGAAAATAACCAATAAAATTCCATCCAACAAAATGAAGCAGAAGATCCATTTCTGAACTTGTTTGTTTTTTCTTTAATTTTTATAAACATTAAATTTGTGTAGATTCTTTGCCCCATAGTTAAGCAGCTGAAGGTAGGCAAAAGCAAAACGCTGTCACATTGAAATGCTTTTTAAGTTCATCAAATGTAAATCAAATTTTATTTCAATGAAACTATGCAAAACTGAAATAACAGCAAAATTTGAAATAACATTTCTAGTACTTCTTCTGTACTTCTTAAATCTGATGCAATAACTGTAATATTATTTTTCTTAACATAATGGCTGCTTCATTTATATCTTGGATGAAAAAATATTCAACTGCATTAGCTACAAACTGTATTCAGTCATGTATACAGATTACCAAATATGTAGATGACAAATTATACCAGTACAAATGATTCTTATTCACAAGGATGTGTATTGAAGGAAATGTAGACATAAAGAAAAAAAATAATGACAGTTAAAACAAAGAAAACAAGAAATTTTCCAGCCCATGAATGCTATAAATTCGGAAACAAATATTATTTGTGCTTAGAAGCTAGTGAAACTTTTTTGGATTATGTTAATATGGATATGCTATGAGAACAATTGCCTTTTATTTAAGAAAGTTGAGTTGGGTACATTAAAAGTATGTGGTAAGTGGTAAATGTTTTAGAACATTAACTGGTTTTTTTAAATCCCTATAAATTCACTAGCTAATTAACCTGGCTTCGCTCAGATTCGAAAATTCCGCACATAAGCAGATTACCAACAGACAGTGCACCTCAAAGAGCAATGCTGCTCAGATACAATTGGTACAAAGCAAAAGGACGGCAACGCAAAAGGTGGACCTCAGAGATAACAGAAAGACACTATCTACAAAGCGCACACAAGGGCCCGTTTTATAAATCTCTTCTTGACCTGACGCTGTGAGGCAAACAGGATTGGAGAAAAGAAAAAAGAAAGAATGTACTATCATGAAGTTTTATCAAATTTGACAAATGTGACTTTCAGGTTGCAAAAGACCTTCAAATGACAATGTACATAGTTTTTTTAAGCTAATTTAGTTTAGTTTAGTCGTCGGATCACCATCACTGCACGTCGAACAAATTAGTCCATAAGTGCTCCGATCTCTCCCTCAGTATGTCCATCAGCGTGTGGCACTAACGACACCGGTTCTTTGTTGGTTTACAATTCTTCTTTGTCTGCCAGCATAGCGTTCTTGTCCAGCTACACCACACTTAACTTTGAGTTCTTGCAGTCTGGTTAGTGTTGTGGATTCACCGCTATTACGTGAATCATGTACACGCCCTCTCTCCCTTAAGGAATTTATAATATCAGCCTGGTCCATTGCTCGTCCGCTTCGGACAGCAGCCATACCTGCAAGCCTATCCGCACGTAAGCTAATATATATATAAAGTAAAGCACAGTAAAGAAAACTATTTGTATACCATGTAGTGTATTGTAGAGTTAGACGGGGATGATGTGTGCTCTCCCCACTGCTGTTTATAACATACATGAACAACATAAGTAGAGAGGCAGGAATAGAGAAAGGAAATAATTTTTCAGAACTTTTATTTGCAGATGACCAAGTACTGATTGCAGAAAATGAAGAATCTCTCCAGAACCATTTGAGCTTAGTTAACATCAATGGTGAGGAGTACAACATGAAAATAAATATAATAAAGACAGAGACAATGGCAATAATTAGACACACAGAAAACCTTACAATAAAACTACAGAATGTAGACATAAAACAAACAATTGAGGCCAAATACGGCGTGTTCAAATGAAACGGACTTGTAGATTTATTTAAAAAGTATCATACGCAAATTAACAGTTTCAACGGAATTAAACAAAGCAACCACTTGTGAATAAGAATGCACATGGGTTCATCATAAAATATCTCCGTATGCATTTAGGCAAGCATCCCACTGTTTAGGTAGACGTCGAATGCCGTCCGAGAAAAAGGTGCGTGGCTGCTCACTGAACCATGTGGTCACCGCTGTCTTCACGCCTGCGTCGCTGTTGAATCGCTGTCCCTTTAGTGCTTTCTTCAACGGCCCGAACAAATGGAAATCACATAGGGACAAATCAGGACTATAGGCTGGGTGATGAAGAACTTCCCAATTCTTCTTTGCCAATGTTTCCTGCACAATTTTTGCGACGTGCGGACGAGCGTTGTCAGCAGATCTTGCACGGCCAGGTCAGGCGCACATTGTTGCAACAGAAGAAGCCATAGCCTTGCTTGATAAAGCAGTACTGACTGATCGTCGTCGGAGCATTCGTTCGCTTGCAGAAGAATTCCATGTCAATTTGGACAGCCCACATGGTTGTTCGGAAGAAAATGAACTATCGGAAGGTGTGTTCACAGTGGGTCCCACGGATGTTGACTGACCACCATAAGGAAGAACGGATGGGGTGGTGTTTAAACCACTTGATGCGTTACAGGACAGAGGGTGATGCATTTCTGTTGAGCATTGTGGCAGGTGATGAATAGTGGTGCCACCACTATGAACCGAGCAGCAAAATTGACAGCATGCAATGGAAACATCCAGGTTCACCAAAACCCAAAAAATTCAAGACACAGGTTTCTGCTGGGAAGGTTATGGTGAACGAATTTTTTAACCATGAAGGGCTTTTGTTTGCCGATTTTAAGGAACCTGGTGTCAACATCAATGCCGCCCATTATAAAGACACTTTAGACAAGCTGCATAAGGCCATCAAGGCTAAGCGACCAGGCAAGCTTTCTCAAGGTGTGATTCTTCTCCACGACAACGCTCGTCCGCACGTCGCAAAATTGTGCAGGAAACATTGGCAAAGAAGAATTGGGAAGTTCTTCATCACCCAGTCTATAGTTCCGATTTGTCCCTGTGTGATTTCCATTTGTTCGGACCGTTGAAGAAAGCACTAAAGGGACAGCGATTCAACAGCGACGCAGACGTGAAGACAGCGGTGACCACATGGTTCAGTGAGCAGCCACGCACCTTTTTCTCCGACGGCATTCGACGTCTACCTAAACAGTGGGATGCTTACCTAAATGCATACAGAGATTTTTTCTGATGAACCGAGGTGCATTCTTATTCACAAGTGGTTGCTTTGTTTAATTCCGTTGAAACTGTTAATTTGCGTATGATACTTTTAAATAAATCCACAAGTCCCGTTTTCATTTGAACACGCCTCGTACTTAGGAGCAATTTTCACAGCAGATGGGAGTATCGATAGCAAAATCAGCAATCGTTGCACAAAAGCTAACCAAGTACTGGGACAGTTAACACCACTGTTGTCACACAAAGAGATACTGCTAACAACTAAAGCAATCCCATAAGAACGATTTTCTGGCCAACACTATGTTACCAGTGTCAAACATGGCCAATAACAGCAGCTAATGAGCGGAAAATCATAACTAAAGAGATGAGGTGTCTTAGAAGAGCTGCAGGTGTGACAATAAGAGACAAAATTAGAAATGAAGAAATCAGAAGAAGACTGGATGTGAAACCAGTTATGCAATTCATAAAAGAACAACAGATTAAATGGTTTGGACACCTGACCAGAATGCCCTGGTATCGCCTACCACAGAGTCACACAGAAAAAGTATAATGAGTACAAGGCAAGAGGAAGACCACGCAAAGATGGAGCGACGGCATCAAGCACAGCCTTACGAACATGAATATCAGCTTACAAAGTGCCTTAAAAAGCACACACAAGATCACTACGTTTCACCCCAACACTTCCATAAAGAAGTAAATGGTGGAAGAGAAGTGTATTGGGGACTATGGTGTTAAGCTCATATATTTCTTTTACCAATAGCACATGACGGGTGATATGGTCAACATTATGCTGGCCGTCTTTACTTTGAGTCAACCTGAGAACTGTGGCCTCAAAAAACCCACTCCAACTGGAGCTTTCTAACCTGGCAATAAGTGTCTACAAATCAAGTGCCCTAACTAATCTTTCTGCTAAAACATATAGATTTGCCAAATGAATTTGATATCTCGAAAATATTACGGTCATCTGCAGTTAAAGGTGGTGAGTACCAAAATGTTATGGTCGTCTGCAGTTAAAGGTGGTGAGTACCAAAATATTATGGTCGTCTGCAGTTAAAGGTGATGAGTACCAAATTAAAACTATTAAAATTGAAGTCTATAAAAAAAAACCACATACTCATCAATTTTTGCATTACTTTAGTGGTTCCCAATGTTTTATCCACTTGTGCACCCCTTTTAAACCCATTTCTATAAGTTGTACCCCTTCTGTTCAACCCTCTTATTCCTGGAGCAGCCGAATCGCCCTTATCGGTATAAACCCATAGTGGCGTTACGCCGGCAGGTATATACCTTTTAAATGATTTTTTCTATATCTTTCCTTGCGAATAGACACGTTAAAATTAGCCCACATGACACTAGCGGTAATGGTGGTGCCCTGTGCTTTTCACTAGAAGTTTCCAACGTGTTTTGTATAGAAGTTATAATTTTTTTTAAATGGCCTTCAATTTTCTACAAAACTTGCTCCAAGATAAAGATAAATTTGATTCAGATGAAGGAAATTTTTGATGACATTGCCGAGATCGACAATGAATCAGATATTGATGAAGAATTGATTCAAGATTTGCGTGAGGATATCCGCGACAATACTAATACTAGTATTAGCAGTTGCGATGTAATATCGATGGACGGGACAAACCCCCGCCATGTTCTAGTGGTGATAGAGTATGATCACAACAGCTGGACGGCATCAATATTGAGCCTTTTATTGAGGATACTGGTCCTGTAAATGACATTGATACAGATTCAATGTACTCTCCATTTGATTACCTATCGCTATTTTTACCTGAGACATTTTTCGAGAACTGGGCTGATCAAACTAATGCTTATGCTGTTTTGAAAATTTTTGAAAAAGCAGATCCTACATGGAAACCTGTTTCTTCTGATGACATGAAGATTTGTCTGTGTGTAAACTATAGGTTTGGAATTCATCAGTTACCTACCTACAGAATGTTTTGGTCTACAGATGAACTAGTAAATGTGCCTGTTGTGTCAAATATTATTTCAAGAAATAGATTTGAAAGTATAAGCAAATATTTACATCTCAGTGACAATTCCAAATGCATTGCTCGAGGACAAGATGGATATGATGCAATTTGGAAGGTCAGACCTCTGTTTGATCTAATTTTGTTCAGGTCTAGAGAACTATTAAGATCTGAACAAGATATAAGTATTGATGAGGCCATGGTTGCTTTTACTGGAAGGCTTCATTTTAAACAGTATATCAAAAATAAACCCTCTCCTTGGGGAATTAAAATTTGGTGTGCGGCTGATCCACATTCTGGATACCTGCATAACTTTGAAGTTTACACAGGAAAGTCCACAATACAGATGAAAGATGGGTTAGGGCACCATGTTGTCACTATAATTGGACAGCCCTACCTTGACAAACATAATCATTTTTATTTTGATAACTTTTTCTCCAGCATCAAATTAGCTGAAGATCTTCTATCTCGGCAGATACTGCTCTTCAACAATTCGCCCCAAATGTAAGGGATGGCCTACTGACATCAAAACATTGAAGCTTCAAAAATCTGAATATCAGATAAGACAGATTGGAATTTTAGTGGCCTGTTTCTGGCAGGATAAACGTTCTGTGACTGTTCTGTCAACAATCAACCTACAATGACAGCAACACAAAGACAGACTGTAGGTGGCAGGGTCACTGTTGACCTTCCAACACCTGTACACACATATAATAAAGGTATGGGAGGGGTTGATCTACATGATCAGCTTCGAAGCTACTATCCTGTAGGGAGAAGAAGCAGAATGTGGTGGAGATGTCTGCTTTGGTTCCTCATCCAAACTGCAACCATAAATGCACACATCTTGTATAAAAAGAACAGGTCTCGACGCCAGCCTGGGGAAAAAGTTCTCAGCCACCTGAACTTCCGTCTTGACTGTATGAAAGGCCACATGTCCTGTCAAACAAGCAGGCTTCGAAAGGCAAGACAGCACCCAGCCGCTACTGGATTCAGGTTGACCATCAACTGACTCGGATGTTTGGCAGAAAACGAGTATGCAGTTGGTGTTTGAAAATGAAGCTGAGAACTGCACCAGGAAGGTGTGTAGAAACCAGTAATGGCTGTCCTACCTATAAAATCAACCTCTGTAAGGGAAACTGCTTTGTAGCCTTTCATTTGGACATTTATGAGCAACAAAACAGATACATATAAGCAAAGTATACTTTAGGTATTGTCATCCAATTTTTATTTCTTCACTTGTATAAATTTTTCTAATTCAACTTACATGATATTAATAAAATGTATGTTCATAAAATAGTACCTTATCCATTTACCTGTACATTGGACATTAAATAATAAATATTGATTAGAATTTGAATTTGTTATGAATTTTATTTCACAAACACTTCTCATTGTTGTGGAGTTATTTCCTTGCCCGGAATTCAGTAAAAAATTTCTGAAGGGCTGGGAATAAGAGGGTTAAAATACCTGCTTTAAATACTGAACCTATTTCTATAAATTGTAGTCCTTGTGTTTAAACTATCCAGAGCATGTAAGTACCTCAGGGTAAAGGTTGACATTTGGCACCCTCTTCATGATGTGCTGACTACACCTAAAGGGAATAAACTAAGGAGAGGTAAATCATGGATGGGCCGTGCAGAAGTTATAATCTAGCAGGTATGTAGGCCAACAGATATTAATCTTAGCAGCGAATGGGTACCAATGCATGTGGATCCCAACATTGCCATATCTGTCCACCTCACACTTCACAGAAGCTGTGCAGAACAAGTTGCTGCTATAGTCAATTGGAGGTCAAAGCGATTGTGAATTAATAACACACATGATGGTGATGCTGTGGTACACACTGATGGCTCAGAGATTTGAAGTAAGTGAAGAGCGTTGGCATTTACTGCGTGCATGAGATGAAAAAATGTCAAAGTGGACAATGGTGTCTTTGCTGTAACTACGTGCAGTCTCACAATGGAGATCAAAGTGGTAACTATGGCTCTGAAGTAGTTCAGTACACAGGAATTCAGTATATACTGAGCAACTCAATGAATACGCTGATGAAAATTCAAGCTGCTTGTGTATGGCTTATCACATTGAGCACATCCTAAATGACTCATTTAATATTTATTTTTATACCAGGACATGTAGCAGGAGCCCATGGCAATGTAGTCGAAAAGTTCTTCAGTGAAAAAGCAAATGGTAGTTAAAAACAGTAGAATGGTTTACAAAAGAAAAGATTGTAAAAGTGGGAAGATGGTGTTCTCTGGAGTGCTGTGAAAAAAACAATGTTATAGTCTGTTCTGAAATGCTTTACATAAAATTGTGACTATAGTTAAAGCTGGCGGAGTAACTAGGGTTGGGAGAAATATACTACGCTGCATTGGACAGGCCTGCTCTAGACCATCTGAAACCTTAGGCTGCACTGAGCACATTTGTACAAACATGACTACTGCTGCTCCTATCTTCAAATATTGACATTTTTACCTTTGTTTTTATATTGATGAACTAATAACAAATACTGTCAAATTATGATATTACGTCGGAACAAATAAATTTAGACCAACAACATAACAGCCATTGATAGAACTATTAGCATCTCCTCCTACACCATTTCACAGAGCATGTCGACATAATGAATATCAACATTTCAACAAATAATAATTTAACCTAATTCACTTTAGAACATTTTTTCTTCTAATTAGATTCAAGTACTACTTTTTGAAGACACAGGTGTTAATGCATCCTTTTGTCAATTGTTCATGCATTGATAGAACGGACTGAATAAATTCAATTTGCAAATTGTTATTTGTTAACTTTCACGGGAACAGGAATTCTATTGTAATAGGTTTTACTGGCAATCGAAATGAGGGACATTTTAAACTGTTATTTGTCAACTTTCACAGGAATTCTGTTGTATCAGGTTTTACTGGCAATCGGAATGAGGGACATTTTAATCTTATGTAACCAACAAAGTTTTCCCACTAAGTATGGAGAGAAAGCGTATTGTTTTTAATGGGAAAGAAGCAGATTTTGAGGTAACAGTACATGTTTCTTTAAGGACTTTACAACTAGATTTAAACTAAATTTCCTGTGTGATGAACGGGTAAAACTGCTAGTTAATTAATATAATATAATAGGTATTTTGTATCAAAAACAAGGTAATTGAAAGTAATTTTGAACAAAACTTTGGGAATAAGGAACAGAAGTCACGTGCTGTCAAGGGGGTAATGTTTACATTCTGTTCTAACAGTGAAGAAACAAGAAATGGTCTGCAAAATATTTTAAGTGTGGCATACCCCACAGTACTCTTTATTCTCTTTCTCACATGATCATTCTTAAGGCCCTTTTTATCATTCTAATGTCATATATAAACAGCCTACACCAAGAACGGGTGTATATTAACAACCTTCAGTACCATTTGGAGCTCTGGTGCTTATCCTTCGGTGGTGTGTTCGGTTTCAACCAGCGTTTACTGGGTTCGCTCTCTGTCAGTCCCAGCCAAACCTGCAAGGCAGCAGGTTGCTATTTTCTTTAAGGGCAGCGACCCTTAGATGACCTGCCCTCCCGGGTTGATGAGCGTCATCTGCCCAGGTTACCTGTCCTTTTGTGGACAACTTGGTTTGCCACCCGTCCAGTTTTGTGTATGGTTTGCTCGCTAGCCTTTGATTGTCCCCAATCAAACTACAAGGCAGCAGTAGTTCCCTGCGAGCAGAAACGCGCACTGGCTTCACCTCTGCTGGGCTTTCCAGTTTTTCTGCACATTCAGGTGCTCCAAACATCCTCTCGCCTGCCGTGCCATGCACTTCTGCCCACATGTGGGCCCACTTGTGCATCGCCCCCCATTTCCATCGTCCATAATGTAAATTATGTTCGCTCTGCCCTGGTACTGCCTCATCATCACCGTCATTTCTTGCCGTGCTCACATTTGTCTGGGCTGTCCGACCCTGGGGCTTAAATCGTGCCCCCATCCCTGTGATGGGGCCCGAGTTTCGTCCTATGTGGGCCCACGTGCAGCTCAACTCGAGGCCCAGCATAAACATCTGCCGTCTCATTTACCGTACCTCGGGACTGCTCTGACATGCAGCTCTACTCGTGCACAGGGCTCCGAGTTTCGCTCCGTGTGGGTCCTCTTCTGCGTCGGGATGCACCTCTCATCCCTTCGCGTGCAGCCTTTCCCATCGACCGGAAAGCTGCTACGGCCTTTGTGTTCACATATTTGCAATCACATTTGCCGTACCTCTGGACTGCTCTGACATTCAGCTTGACTTGTGCACAGGGCTTCGAGTTTCGCCCCACTTCTCTGCTTTGGGATGCACCTCTCATCCCTTCATCGTTTATTTTCGTGCTTATGGTCTCTTGCCGTGTAGGCGGCAGCCTGGTTGTGTCATTTACTGTGGGGGAGTTTTCATTTGTGCCCTATCGTCTCGTACTCTGCTGTTTTCTACGCTCTGCAAAACTTGGGCTTTGTTTCTACGGACATCGGCAAGGAGATGCGTGCATTTTGTTTGTAATTTTGAACCTGCATTTCTTTTCTGCACATGCACTACTACCACTACCAGTAGCTCTCCTTCGATCCCTGCCCTCTTAGCCAGACCGGAACTAATGTCTGTTTCCAGGATCACCATGAGGAGGTGAGGGCAGGATCTAGATTAGTGCCAGCTCCACTAATCCTGGCACAGCGTTATCCCAGTGCTCCACTATTCCTGGCGCGGCGTTATCCCAGTGCGCCCCTGACCCTGTACTCTCTATTCAAAGGACAATAGATAACTGTAACAGTAATGTTATTTATTGTTGTAGTCATTCTTGATTACATAATAATTGTATGCAAAATTAATACATACATTCTTTTTAATTATATTAAAAGTTATGAAGGATATCATAATACATGGTGAACAAAGAAATCAACCTTATGATATTTATCTTCTAACCAACTGATTATATAAGGCCAAGACAAAATTTTGCACAGAATAAGTTATATGAACATTTGATCAATTATCATTTGAAATATATTTGGATAAAACTGTACTACTGCTTATGCAGGAACAAGAAATGATGGCTATTTCTGTTTGATGATGTAACAATGACAGCTGAAACTTTTGTGGACATACAGTCAATAGTTATACAGTCAATAGTTTGAATCATCTTGAGGTGATAGAACCTGTTTAAAATACCACTTTTACATGTGACAGTAACAAATGACAGATAAATGATGCAAGTTGACCTTTGATCCCTAATTCAACATAACCATGTATAGAGAAGATGAAAGTTAGAACACTTACTTGGATTGATGTTAAAATGGCAGACACATCATATGTGGGGCTCCATCTATTCTGTAAAATATCTAAACATATACTGCCATCTGCATACACTGTAGACATAATTAAATAATACATTACAAAGCAATACAAGTCTATTTAGCAAGTCTTACCTAAGAATACTTCATGTCTTCTCTTCGGCAGTTGGGACCAATAGAACTAGCAAAATTATTTGATCGATTACATACAACACACATAAGCAAAATGACAAGTTAGAACAGTACAAATAAAAGTGGAAACCTTATCTGAATGACAGAAAACTATTTTTTTTAAATGACTCAACACAAAATTAAAGTAAAAGAAATAGAAAAACTAGAAAATAAAATTGTCACTTTGATGATTATAATGAGAATAACTATACTGCATTGAGGTTTACAGTGGTTAAACTGTGATATTTTATCATTTTGATGATTATAATGAGAATAACTATACTGCATTGAGGTTTACAGTGGTTAAATTGTGATATTTTATCATTTTGATGATTATAATGAGAATAACTATACTGCATTGAGGTTTACAGTGGTTAAATTGTGATATTTTATCATTTTGATGATTATAATGAGAATAACTATACTGCATTGAGGTTTACAGTGGTTAAATTGTGATATTTTATCATTTTGATGATTATAATGAGAATAACTATACTACATTGAGGTTTACAGTGGTTAAATTGTGATATTTTATCAGCAAGTGTTTGTTTGGGTACTAGGTTTCCTCTTCCTAGTTGTGACAATCTCCAAACTGACTACTAAGCATCCCCTGTAATTTCTTGTGAGTAAAAGTGATCATAGTACATAACAAAAAATTACGCTATGAATTGTAAAGCAACATCAGCTTTTAAAAGTCAAAATAAAATATGGAACTCAAAGTTATATAATTTTCTTTTTAATATATATTTCTTCTAGACTTTTCTCTTATCCTATTTTACTTCACAGCGACAGGATAAGACGAGATTTCTAGAACAGGCTTTAGTGTGTGTTTAATAAGTAGTGTCTTTCATCACCTCTGTTATCTCAGAGGTCCACCTTTTGAATGGAAGCCATTTTGCTTTGTATCTACTGTATCAGCGTAACATTGCTCTTTGAGGCACACTGTCTGTTGATTATTTGCTTATGTAGCCAAACCATTTAATTTGTTGTTTCTTGATGAAGTTCAGTACTGATGGTGTACCCATATTTTTCCTGATGTCTTCATTTCTAAACCGGTCTCTTCTTGTAACTCCCAGCATTCTGCGTAGATACTTCATCTCTGTTCTGACTAGTTTTCTAATAACGTTTGATGTCAGCGTCCAGGTTTGGCATTGATAGCATAATGTTGGGAGAAATATTGTGTTGAACAATGCTCTTTTAGTGTTCATAGTACAAATTTATACACTAGAATCATCATTTACCACTATGTTTCTTCAACATTAAGCTGTTGTCATTTTATCTATTCTATCTTATCTTAATCACATTTGCTGTGAAGCATCACGGGGAGATTTAGTTTGCTATCTTGTGCCAAGTGTGTTGCGCTTGACCTTGTCAGTCCATGCTTTCGAGGACTCTTGAGATGTTAACTATCCATCGTGTTCTTGACCTTCCTTGTGCTCTGCGCCCTGAGTGTCGATTATTGTAGGCATATGGTGGTAGTAAATGTAGTTCCATTCTCAATATATGGCCGAACCACTTGGTTCTTTGCTTCTCGACAGTACCAACGATGCTTCTGATATTCTCGCTTCTCACTCTATCTCTCCTTGTAACGTTGACAGCTTTTCGTAGACTCATTTCACATGTAATCTTTCTTTCATGTGTCTTAGTCAGGGGCCATGTCTGGCACTGATAGTATGTAATTTTATGTATAGCTAATAAGTGTTTTGCTTTGTTATTGTGTAATATTTAAAACAGCAGTCTGAAACATAGATATTAACACTGATATACAATGTGAAGCATGAATACATAGTGGTGCATGTTTTTTTTTTTCCGATCCAGAAGCACTTGAGCTTTTCAGCTCTTCGGCTCGGTGTCATGGACATCGTAACCCTTCGGTTCGGTGCCACGAACACCGTAAATCTGGGGAATCTGTGGCTTTTTCTGTCATCCCGCTGAATTGAACCCGCACACACAGAGGGATAGTCACCCATAGTCCAACGCGCTTCGAACACGCTGGGCAGACGGGCGGGTGCATGTTTAATGACATAATGTGGAATGTGTTTAATGATGCAAAGTGTGTTTGATAATACAAAGGGAAAAATTGTTGATGCTACAGTGGAGCATGATTGATGATATAAAGCGGAGTGCAAATGACGATACTTCAATACATATGTATATATATATACATATGTTAACAATAAATTATAAGTATTTTTTTAATGTACTAATAAACACAGAAGAAACAAGTGTCACATATTTACCATTGGGATGAAACATCTTAGAGATAAATCGGACTGTTGGGGGTTTGTTTGGGTACTCTTCTGTGAATTCAATTGTTAGCTTGAAAGTGCCATCTTCAAATGGGGTATCATGTGGACTGGATAAAAGAAAATCACAAATATATATTACCAAAACTAAACACAAATAACAACAATAATGAATGTGTCTTTTGTGTGTGTATGAGTCTGTCTAAATATTATATTCAACAACTTAAATCAAAACTTTTTATTTATTTCAAAACCTGGTGATTTGTTGTTCGGACTGTTCTTTATTGCTGTTTCAATTTCTTGGATCAATATATATGGTTCCGTTTCTTCACTTTCCTTTGTTGTGTTCAGTTAATTTAGTAGGGTTGTAAAGTTCTTGAAAATATTCCTTCCATCTGGTCTGTTGAGTAATGGTGTTCCTTCCTTACTGTTTATGATAGTGGTAGGGTTGTAGCTATCGTCTCTCACTCTCATTGCCTTGACACTCTTAAAAAATTATCTCGGTTTTGTCCTACATAAGTCTGTTAGATGTTCTCCATATTTGCACCAAGAGTTTTCTTTCTTGACTATTCTTTTCACCTCTCTCCTGGCTAGACAGTATTGTGCATAGTCGTTATGGTTTTTAGATTTCAACCATGTTTGGAAACAATGTTTCTTTCTTTGTACGGCTCTTTGTATCTCTTCACTCCATCATGTCTGTATCCATCAAAATATCACCTTCTTTGGATTTTAAACATCCCGTAACTGCATGTTGCCAAAATCTACATTACCAGCGTTAATTGGTATAGCATTAAATCTACTATGTACACTTCCTGCATTTTACAAATTAACAAAAATAATTAAAGCAGGGTTTTTGTTTGTTTGTTGTTTGTTATCTTGAAATGTTGATTATGTATCATACTGTAATTATCTCCTGAATGTTCTGTGCTTGTACCAGTTGAGACATAGTGCTATGCAATGTGTGCTCCATGCTCCAGAATTTGATCTGAACAATGTTAGAGACATTCAGAACCTAAAACTAACATTACGTACTTTGCATATTAAACATAACGGTGTCAAAAAGCAAAGAACACTCTGTTTTGTATATATTTATAACATAGATCAAAAGAAATAGAGAATTTTAAATCTGTTATGTAATTGTGCAACATAGGGAGACTCAAGTTTTAGTTCTTGTGAAATGTGTATAGCATTAGCTAAAGTCAGCATTTGTTTCTTCAAAATGTAAATTCTGCTTTGCTCTAGCATACCATTTATGTGACAATTGTTAGTGCCAGATGATAAATGCAAATGGCAAACTTCATCTTATCTAAAAATATTCCTTTCTTTAGATTTACAAATCTTAATTCAACATGTCTTTTCCTTTAAAAGTTTTGTCACTGGCTAAAGATCTTATTAATTTCTTCTTTTTATGTCTGTCTGCAGTCTAATTTGAGTAATGTTTTGTCATATTTAACTACCCACCCAAATATGACTGCATTCCACAGCATAATGTTGTTATCAGATGGGGCACCACTGACTCCTGCTGGCGGGTCTTCCTGTAGTCTATAAAGAATAATAAATAGTGAATACATTTATTCAAGTATCAAGCATGTTTATAACCTTATGAGGAGCTGTGGAAGACAACTAGATTACACATCACTGGCAGTCATGATAAGAGGAAGTAAATGGAGATGGCTTGGACAAGTGTGCAGAATGTTACCAGGCACTTTGATGGCTCTTCAATGCACAACCGACAGAAGGAAAGGATGGGGCAGAATATAGGAGGCCTAGACAAGAATGATGGAAAGAGAAATGAAAGAGTGTGGATTGAAAAGGGATACCATGGGTAGAAAAGCAGCAGGCAGCAAAAGGAGATCAGTTGTGAATGCTATATCTCTATTTACTATTTTCTGATGTCCTACTGTGGCTATCGGTTGACATGTCGCCACCACCCAGAATTTGAATCACTCCAGATCTGCACTATACCATTTATAAAGCTAATCTATTTCCTTTGGGGGTATATTTGGTTTCTGGCACAATTTGTCACCCTAAAAATATGAAAAATTGTGATCTAAAGTTCAAACTGTAATCAGTTCTGTGTTCAAGATTAAAGTCATCAACCAGAATAAATATAACACTGTGTCCCCTGAGTGCTTCAAGATTATGTCAGAAATTCTTGTGCTAAGCAAGTTTGTTCTGTTATATATTACTCATAGCTAATAAAATTGCAAATTTGTGAGATAAAAGCAAGAATTATTTGTTTGCTGATAGCAGTGAATGTAGGCCTTAGAGTAAAACCATAGTATGTCAACTATAACATGAAGAGGATATAGATACATATGTGATTATAACAGTACTAGCCCTCCAAAACCAGTGCTCTAATGAAGATGTTTAATTTTAGGATGATTTGTTGTGAATGATAACAAATTCTTACCAGAAAGGCAGCTTCACCAAATTATAGGACCTTGTTTTTTTAAATCTATTTATTTCACCTTCATGATTTATAAATTGCAAAATAAAATCTTATGTACATTTTTGGTAGCAGATTGTCATTGCTTATTGAGATTAGAATACTAACTGCATGTTGAGATTAGAATACTAACTGCATGTTGAGATTAGAATACTAACTGCATGTTGAGATTAGAATACTAACTGCATATTGAGATTAGAATACTAACTGCATATTGAGATTAGAATACTAACTGCATATTGAGATTAGAATACTAACTGCATATTGAGATTAGAATACTAACTGCATATTGAGATTAGAATACTAACTGCATATTGAGATTAGAATACTAACTGCATATTGAGATTAGAATACTAACTGGTCTTGTATCATTATGTCATTATCTAGTAAATGAGAATACACTATAGGGCAAACAAATGACACAGAAAGATCAAGAGATGGAGAAATAGCAGTCTATGCAATTCTGGGTGTGCTATCAAGGCAAGACAAGACAAGATTGGAGATCTATTTAGAGCAAACCTTCGAGACAAAACCACATTAATCTGATTTGGCAACGGTAGAAATAAATGCTAGAAATTTGAAGTATTCACTGTTTGGGAAGTATTTTTTAAGAAAATTCACGTTGACACACTGATCATTAGGCTCTTGAATTTGTTTAACTGCAAGGGCCGAATTATCGGTTTAGCACGCCTCGCACATAAAAACAAATAATTTATTCTATCATTCAAAGAGCATATTGACTACACTATTAACAAAACTAGGAAAGGTCTACCATCAATAAAGGATACTGCAACTATGAACTTTGAACAGCATCGACTTATGGTATTATACCAGGGGCTGGTTAACATTAATGCACTGGCCATACTGACATTTGGCACAACGCAAATAAACATTCAGAGGGATACCTTTTTCATGACAACGTAACTAGGCCCATATTCAAGAGGCTGTTGTCCAAGAGGAAAACATGACAACTACTTGCATAATCTTCATATCATAACCCGATAGATCAACTTAGTCCCCAAATGAGTTCAATATGCCATATTTAACCCGCAACATCCTATACCACTGATAACCGCTGCCGTTCTTAAATCTTTTACCGCTGAAAATTGCTGGTTTATATTGTGTTCATTCATCGGTTAACACTCGCTACTATTCAAATCATGACCTTTCGATTTGAAATCTGATGTAAGGAGAAATTATTGATAAACATTAATTACAACCTTTAACGATGAAACAGGCGTAATTTTGCCGAAAATGAGCAATTATTTTGGAAAGTGAGCAACCAGCGCCGCCAATACAGAATCTGTTTGATTTGTTTGACAAGCTCAGCTTTGATTATGATGATAATCAATAAGATATTGAAGTAGAGGATCAAATGATGAGCTAGAACAATACTACGGCAGTGATAGAATTGATGGCCGGGTCAGCGATGTCACAGTGACGATGTTAACACTTTATTGACCAAATGTTCTGTTGTAGAAGACTCTGTATACTGTGGAGTTTGATGCATTCTTATTAAGTGGCCAAACCACTTCATTCTTTGTTTATCTATGTAATTCAAGCACGGTTTTGTGCCAACTTTCTTTCTTATGCTGATGTTGGTGATTCTGTCTTGTGTTGTTGGTAACTTGTCACAGGCAACACACTTCACATGTAGTTATTTTTGTGACTGTGCTTTGCTCAATGTCCATGTTTGGCTCTGGTAACACAGAGTAGGTATAAAAATTCTGTTGATCATCTGTTGCTTAGCTGCCTGTGAAATTTGTGGGTGCCTTAACAATGGGGCTAGCTGGTAGGTTACAGCATTTGCTTTTGTACTCTAGCCTCTAAGTATTTGAATTCTTTCACTTGGTTTATTTTAGTACCATTGACATGGATGTCTAGATTATGTTTTCTTCCCATATTCATTATTTCTGTTTTAGTGTTGTTGATTTTCATGTCATGATTTATACAATTTTTGTTCAAGGTGTCAATATGATGTAGATCTTGTTCATTTTGATGTATCAGGCACTGATCATCTGCAAAAGCAGTTCATTTATTTCATCATTATCTGAATTTGACCCTTGAGTTATTTTATCCATATATGCAATAAAGAGTAGTGGTGAGAGGACACAACCTTGTCTAACACCTGATGTAATGGAGAACCAGTTGGTCATTCCTTCTGTTGTTCTTACTGTACTCTGGCTATCTTGATATAAAGCCATGATATTACCTAATAGTTGTCCCTGGACGCCATATTCTTCAAGGATCTTCCATAGTTTGCACCTGTTTACTCTATCAAAGGCTTTTTCTTAGTCTATAAATATAAGTTGTTTACTTTGATTGTATTCAATTGTTTGTTCGCAGATCTGTCTTAGTGTAAATATTGCGTCTGTGCAGCTCTTGCCCCTCCTAAACCCAAACTGACTATTGCTTAACTGGGGCTCTAATATGTCTTGCTCTTCGCTCCAATATTTTTGCAAACATTTTTCCTATATGGCTCAAAAGAGAGATACCCTGTATGTTTCACACTCTCTTTGTTCTTCCATATTGGGACTATAATAGCTCTCTGCCAGTCATCTGGAGCCTCTTGTGCCTCCCAGGCTATGTTAAAATTCTGGTCAGCCATGTTATTGCTGTTGTCTTACACGCAAGTAACATTTCTGTTGTTCTGCCATCTATCCCTGCTGCCTTCCTTCTTTTGCTTTGATTTAGTGCCATTTCAACTTCAGATTCTAAAATGTGTAATTGTTGGTATTTCCCATGTTTCATTTGAAATGTTTCTATACCTTATGTTTCACAGTTTAACAGTTCCGTAAAATATTCTTTCCATCGGTCTTTAATATCTTTGCTGTTGGTAAGAGGTTTACTAGACTTGTTATTTATAATGGTGACTGGATTGAATTGTTCTTCTCTTAGCCTCATTGCCTTGATGCTTCTGTACAACTTCATTGGTGCCTTAGTGCATAGTTCCGCTAAATGTTCTCCATATTTTGCCCAAGATTATGATTTAGATGACTTTACTTTATTTTTACTATTCATTCTTGCTGTTCTGTATTTGGTGTGGTCTTCATCTAATTTTGACTTTTGCCACCAGTGAAAACATTTTTTCTTTTCTTGTATAGACCTTTAACTTCTTCATTCCACCATGCTGTGTGCTTTCTGTGCTTATTTAACATTTTAAGTCCACAATTTTCTTTCACTATATCCATGATATTTGATGTAAGATTTGCCATTCTTTATTTATGTTGCTTACTCCCTCTAGGGTGTTAAAAGCTGATGTAACTGCTCCTTCAATTTGATTCCTAATTTCATTATTATTTAGCTTTTCAATATCTATTATTTCAATTTGTTGAGTTGTACTCCTGTCTTGTTTTCTAATTGGTTTTTATAGAAATAGTACCACTGGTCTATGATCATAGTCTAATATTGCATTTGGGATGGCTCTAGCGTTTTTATTCTCCATCTTTCACTCTTTTTGCTAGTATAAAGTCGATCTGTGATGCTTGATTAATATTATTCCATTTATACCAGGTCAATATCTGGCTTCTCCTATGTTGGTAAAATGTATTGGTGATAAATAGATCATGTTCTGCACATATATTAAGCAGGTGTTCGCCGTTGCATTTCATTGTTGTGTCGCTGTATGGTCCTAGATGTATCTCCCATGGTGTTCTTCGCTCGCCAACTCTTCCGTTAAAATCTCCCATAATAAATATGTTATCAGTGTTGTTGACTTTACTAATGTTTTCACTTAATTCGTCGAAAAATGTTGTTCTTTCTTCTTCACTATACGAGTCATTGCATGGTGCATAAATCTGTATGTAAGTTACTTTCCTCTTACCTTGCGTTGTTCTGATACGGATGATTCTTTCGGATGCGTACTCTATTTCTAATATAAATTTTGCTGCAGTAGGGGCAAAATGAACCCGACTCCATGTTTGTTGTTTTCACCTGGTTGTGTTCCTCGCCATGTAAATATGAAATCTTTATGTATTTTCTTAATACCCTGTCCTTTTCTTCTAGTGTCGGCTACTCCCATGATTGTGATTTTATGTTTGATAATATATTCTACTATCTCTGTTGCTTTATCTCCTAATCCACTAATATTCCACGTTGCTATCCTAAACTCTGGTGTTTTATGTATTGCTGTGTTCTGTGTTGGTGCTACTTCCGTCCGCTTTGTTATTGTGTGCTTGTTTTGAACGCTGTTGTTATCGCGTTTCTTCCTAAGTATTTCCCACAATTCCTGAGCAATGGGGTTTGAACAAACAAATCCTCTACTGGTTTACTGGACCTGTCGTAGATTCATCCTTGTTTGAACACTTGATGTTAAAGAAAACACACTAATAACACATTCCGAAGCACTTCTAGTGCTAATGAATACTGCTCACACCGTCATTACTATCCAAGTTTGTGAAAGATCTTTATGGATACAAAAACAAAGGATATATACTCTACTGTAACAGTTTTGCATTCAAGCCCAGCTTTATTTCAAGAGCAGCTTTATTTCAAGAGCTGAAAGAAATGAAGATAGGTGCATGTGGAACAGTACCTGAAAACAGGAATAATGAAACTACAACTCAAACTAACATGGCACAACCCGTGTTTTGTGCGACAGAAGATAGATTCATGCTGGCAGTTACCTGGCATGACACCTCATATCTACTGTTCACTCCAATGGTGTTATGGACAAGACAGTCTGAAAATTCATAATAACCAAGAAGCCAGTACTTGCAGAAAATAAAAAAAAAGTATGGGGGTGTCGATCACTTCGACCAACCCACACAGACCCTATAAGTAGTACCTGCTATTATATCATTTCATAGTTGAAACTGCTCAGTTCAAATGGCACATAAGCTACAACACTGCAAGCTCCACAACAACTATCACAGCAAAGAAGTTTAGGCAGGATGTCAGTATTGCTTTTCTTGAACCTGCTATTCTTCAACGAAATGTGACGCCTTCATGTCCACAAAATCATGATTTAGTGAGTGTAATTTCATTGCAAATATGTAAACCCAAGGTACAGACTAAACTGTAAATTGTGTACGGCTACAGGGATTAGAAGCCTGACTTGCATATGCTGCCCAAATTTCAATGTCTACTTCTATGCTTGACACTCTGCATCAAGTTATACCACACAGTTGAGGATTATCAACATTCCCTGCAAAGACATACAGCTACAATATAAACCCCAGTTCATGAAGGAAGCAGATAAGACTATAACTAAAGGTGTAGTTTATTCATTTAACATTCACAAACACTCATTGTGAGATGCCACATAAACACAATACACTCAAAAGAAAAAAAAAATGTTTTCCATTTTATTCAAACTTATGTTTGTTTTTTATGTTTTAATATGTTGTCAATTGTTAAACCAGTACTCATAATTAGCTTGTTTTATTCATTGACAACCATGTCCCTAACATTTTATTGCCCTGAAATTGAACAAACTCACTAAAAACTAGGAAAAGTGGCTGGTTTTAAAACATATTCTATAATTTCTATAAATAGCCACACAAAATCAAGATGGCCGTCCCATAATCATACGATTAATTTACATAAAATAATGTTTTCGGATGTTACAACCATTCATAATGGTGCTCAGAAAATTTTGAGACGGTATGTCGCTTTTTAAATTTTTAATGAATTTAACAGTTATTTTGTAAGAAAACTGCAAACACCCTTTGTAATGGGAGACAGTAATGCTCAGGATTGCTGGTCAGCAAAGTGTTAAGGGCCATAATGAACAATGTGTGAGTGATTTAGCTAGCGCACATTCAAAGTGCGCTGATCACGATGGGTGGAACTTGTATGAAGCAATGCAGGTGCACACGCATAATAATTTAATGAAAATGATGTGTCATCTGATACTGGATTAGGTCTAGATGCGGCTGAACTAGTGAATTATTTGTTGCAAATTATTCCAGAAATCTTCATTCTTTTAGCAGAGTAAACTAACGTGTACACTCCTCAGAAAGAAAAGGACAAAAACCTGAACTGTACTCCAGAAACTTCTAAATGGAATGATACATGTACTGGGGGAAATGAAAGCATTACTTGCAATCTACTTATTTATGGGTATACCTAAGCTTCCTAATTATAGTCAATATACTAGTCAGATGATACAACTTTCAACCAGTAATCTGTATCAAATCAGTCTGAAGGCTTGTCATCAAATAAACAAGGATACAACCGAAAGCATAATAGTATAAATAAACTAGTCAGAAATGAGCAGGCTACAATCTTCAGACTTAAAAAAGGACATTGCAGTCTCAGTGCACACCTCCATCAAATGGGTGTTTGCATCTGCGGAGCACCAAAGCAGTTCCCAGAGCACATCATGATCCAGCAGGACTGTCCCAGCTTGAATAGCAAGAAAATGAAAACCTGGCCATCAAGAACAACCCTTCAGAGCAAACTGGGGAACTGCTGAAGGCCTTAAGTAATCTTTCTGTTTATGACCTACACATGAATAGTTTCATTGATAGCAGAAGTTGATGACAGAAGATGTCTTGACTAGAGTGAACGAGTCAAGAGCATGCAAATTCATGCATATCGGTGGCAACCAATTTGAAGCCTTACGGCTAAAAGCTAGTTCTACAAACAATTAATCATTGGTGTCCGGTGATTATAACTCAACTGACTAATACTGTGTTACACTACACAGTGTGTAGTGTAAGATTAAGATTGTATTTGTATCGTATGTAATTTTAAAAATGAATGACAATAATGACATATAATAATTCCTCTCGCACGTATAAGTTACATAGGGCCTGCAAGTAATTTCTCCATACCGCTCTATCCTGGGCAACTCACTCAATCTCCTCCATGGAACTGAGACCGATATTTCCTGCCTCTCTCAGCAAAGTTCGCTCAGGGTCTCCTTAGGTCGACCTCTCTTTCTTGAACCCTTTGCATCCCACTTCAATGCCTGCTTTGATATTCGTTGATCATTTCTCCTCAAGGTGTGCCCAACATATCTCCATCTTCTCTTTCTTATAACAGTTGTCACTAGTGGTTGACCAGACATGTCTCTGATTTCATCACTTCTCTTGAATTCGTTCCATTTTATATTCATTATTTTTCGAGACATCTATTTTCAAATGCATTCAACTTGCTTTCTATATCTTTAGTCATTTTCCAACTCTGCTGGCATATGTTAGGATTGATACAACATTTGAATTGAAAATTCATAATTTAAAAGGCATCACCCAGTCAATGGCCACTCCAAACAATAGCGGAGATAGAATACAGCCTTGCTTTACTCCGGTTTCAACCATAAACCAGTCGCTGTGTCCACCATCAGTGCGAACTGCACACTGTGAACCATCATAGAGGCTCTTTATAATGTTTATTATTTTGTCTGGTATTCCATAGCATCTCAGAATATTCCACAGAGAGATTCTGTGTAGACTATCAAAGGCTTTTTAAAATCGATGAAATTTAGTATGAGTGGTTGTTGCTTCTCAATATGTTCCTTCAAAATTAGTCGTAGGGTCATTATTTGGTCTAAGCAGCTTCTCCCTGGTCTAAACCAGCTTGTTCTCTCAGGGTTGTGTCCACTGCTCCTTTGATTCTATTAAGAATGATTTTGCAGAAAGTCTTGGTCATTACTGATAATAGGGTGATCCCTCTCCAGTTGTTGCAATCTTTGAGATCACCTTTTTGGGAATCTTAACAATTATTCCTTCTTCCATTGATCTGGGACAGTTTCTTCTTCCCATACTTTATTAAATAGTTCTTGCACCTGGCTAATAGTTGTATCATCAGCCGCTTTGAGCATTTCTGCAGTAATGTTGTCATCACCCGCTGCCTTATTGTTTATCAAGGAATTGATTGCCTCCTTGACCTCAGCTACATTTATCATTTCTTCGTTAATTGGTAGGAGCTGTTTCTGCCTCTTCACAAACTTGAGTAGTACTGGTGGATCAGGTCTATTTAATATTTCTTCAAAATGTTCTGCCCATCTTTTCTTCTGCTCGGTATCTGATGTTAGAACTTTACCATCTTTACTCTTGATTGGGCCACCTTTTGAAACAAATGTTCCAGTAAGTTGTTTTAGTGTGTTGTATAGCATTTTACTGTTTCCAGTCTTAGCTGCCTTTTCCCTTCTTCGGCCAGTCGATTGACATATGCTCTTTTATCTCTTCTAGCCGCACTTTTCACTTCCTTGTCTTTTAGTCTATATTCCTCTTTAGCTTGGATTTCATCTGTTGCATCCTTAGTATTAAATATTGCTAGTTTCATTTTTCTTCTTTCTTGAATACATTTCCAGGTGTCATCGCCTATCCAGGGTTTTCTGTCTTTCGTCTTTAATCCTGCGCTACTATTTGCTGCCCCCAATAGTGTGTCCTTTATTTTAGTCCATTTGTTTTCAATGTTCTGTTCATTTTCACCATTGAGTAACTCGAACCTATTTTTAAGTTCGAGCTGATATTCCTCTTTTACCTCATTATTTTGAAGTCTTTGACTGTCTATTCGCAGTTGTTCTTTTTAGTATGGTGAATTTTCAATTTCAGTTTCAATTTACCTATGCATAAATTATGATCACTTCCTACATCTGCCCTCTGTATGCACGGACATCCAGCAATGATGTTCTAAATTGTGTATTTATGCACATATGGTCAATCTGATTCCTGGTCACTCCATCTGGTGAGTGCCAAGTAAGTTTATGAATTTCCTTATGTGCAAAGATGGTACCTCCAATTACTAAGTTTGACAGCATACATAACTCCGCCAGTCTTTCTCCATTCTCATTCATTGTGTTTATTCCTTGTTTTCCTATAGCTCTCTCTACCCCTACATTATCACTTCCAACCTTGGCATTAAAGTCCCCCATTACTACTAACAGGTCATGTTTTTGGGTCTTGTTAATTTGATCTTGTAGTTGCTCATAAAATGTGTCTTTCTTATCATCGTCAGCCTCATTTGTTGGTGCATAACACTGCAGTATTGTCATATTGACATGCCTGGTACTGAAGCGGGCTCTAATTATCCGACTCGAGATGGGTTCCCATTCTAACATGCTGTTTGCTACTCTAGGTGTCATCATTATACCCACTCCTTCAAAATGCTTACCATCTTCTCTTCCTGAATATATGAAAGTTAATCCACTAACTACTCTTCTATCTGTTCCAGGCCATCTCACCTCACTTAACCCCAGTATGTCCAGCTCGTATCTCTTCATTTCTTCTGCAATTTGGGCTGATTTTGTAGCGTGGCCATCGTTCTCACATTCCAAAATCCAATTTTAGTGTGTGTTTTGAGCCAAGTAATGTACGAGTCGGGTTGCTGACTTCCGCAGAGCGGCTTTCATCATCAACCGTCATTGATGCACTAGGTGCACAGCACACCACCTGACTGATCGGTTTACCGGTATGGCGTCCTTTCTTACAAGTTTCTGTAGCTATTTCAATTTCTTGTGATGAGGTAGCTGGCCTCACGCACAAGTCCTCCTCCTTTTTCATCCGGGCTTGGAACCGGCATTGGCAGAGATAATGACATGATAAAATTAATTGAGTTAGTTTTAGTTGCAGGTCTGAGTCTCATCAAATAAATCTGAAATGAACATGGACCCTAAAACTTTTAGTAAAAGCATAAAAAACCTATTAATAGCAACACAATTATCAATTTTATCCTATCATCTTATGCGAACCCATTAGAACACTATAATCATATAATGTCAAAGACCTATTAGTATTGTTTAGCCTACATATTTTAACTTATAATGAGACTTTGAAGCGCCATTTTGTTAGGACTAACACTTTCGCAACTAAAAACTGTTACAAGTTAGACGAAATGACGCAGTTATGATGATTGTTTTGAGCATGGGTTGACAACTATAAATATATTTATATAATTTACCGTTTGAAATCTCTCATTAGACGCCGCCTAGCTGGTGTTGTCATGGTCTAAAGTAGTAACAATCAAATAATTTGGTTCTGTAATACAAAGCAATCTTTTATAACCAAACCAGTAGTCTTCCCATTAAAAAAAAATATTGTATTGTAGAACATCCGGGTCAGTCATATGTTTTTCTGTTACTTTAAAGTATTTTTGCAATCCGCTACTTTTGTCTCATATTCTCGTTACAAAGTACCAGGTACTTGGTACTATTTATTATTGCCCAGCAATTCCAGTAGAGACCAAAAGAAGATTATAAATGCAATATTCATACCAACACTGCTACCAGTACCAAACTTAAGAACTGACAAAAGAACAAGAAGGAAAAATTTCACCTTTTTTCTTCTTCTCTCATACGCCCGTTTTTAATTCAGGCGGAAGTCATGACGCCTGGTATTGTGCTTCTGACTGATTTTTGAGTGGGCCTATATTGCCCTTTTACAGGCATCCCTCAACCGTATGGACAGCCTCACCGACTTCCGAGGTACTTGAATCTTAGATCCTTCAAGAGTGATCGTTGCAGGAGACCCGTTTTCCTTGTAACTCTTTCTCGGACGGAGTTAGTTTAGTGAATGCAGAACAGATGACTTTTCTATCGGCTTTCCTGCCTTTGACTGCGGGTGACAAGTCTCTGTGAGTGCGGGTTCAATTCCACGGACTGGCAGAAAAGTCACAGGTTCTCCAGATTTACGGTGTTCGTGGCACCAAACCGAAGGGTTACCATGTCCAAGGCACCGAGCCGAATAGCTGAACGCTCAAGTGCTTCTGGATCGAAAAAAATGATATTTTAGTGCCGTAAATTTGGGCTTAGATCTACGCCAAAGAACATTAGCTTACATGCGCTGACTGGGTGAGGTCGCTCCGGTAAAGACCCTAGCGACCTCGATCCCTCTAGGGCTAGTCACAGGAAGTATCACCTATTTTGTATTGTTTTGTCTCACAAACGATCATATGTTGGCGGTATGCTAAGCCTTTATGTGATCTGAGCTATGGTGTTGGACGTCATCTGTGTAGGATGATCGGCGTCCGAAAAATATTATTTATAGGGTTATGGTTGTTAGGGCTAGGGTTAGCTTTAAAATTAGGGTTATAGTTCGGTTGGGGTTAGGTTTGGGTTAGGTTAGGCTTAAGGTTGGGTTGTGTTGGGGTTACGGTTATTCTTAGGCTGTGGGTTAATGCATGGATTAGAGCTTTGGCCTGGGCTCGGCATGGATTCAGGTTATGGTTCGGGCTTAGGACAAAGTGCGTAGGGCTTAGGGTGAGGGGGTTTAGGTTGGAATAGAGTTAGGTTGTTGTTAGGGTTAGGTTACTATTAGGGACTTGGACTAGGGCTGGGGACAAGGTTAGGGTTAGGATTAATGTTAGGGTAAGGGTTAGGGTTGGCGTTAGGGTTTGGAATAGGGTGGGTGGTTAGGGGGAGGGTTAGGGTGAGGGTTAGGGTTTGAGTGAGGGTTAGGGATAGGATGAGGGTTAGGGTGACAGGGTGAGGTTAGGTGATGATGAGGATTAGGCTTACGGTTAGGATGGGGCTTAGGCTTGGAGTTGGGTTGGGCCTAGGGCCGACGATGTCGAGGTCATGGTGGGGGTGAAGGTGTGGGTGCGGTTGGGTTAGGGTTAGGATGGGTTGTGTTAGACGTAGGGATAGGGTTACGGTTACTGTTAGGGTCAAGGTCAGGGCGGACTGGAATTTGGGTTGGGGTTGGTGTTAGGGTAATGTTTTGTTGAAGTTGGTGTTGTGGTAGAGTAGGGGTAGGGGTGGGGTGGGGTTGAGAATGGGGATAAGGTTATCGTTTGGGGTAGGGTTACGGATAGGGTTAAATATAAGGGTTAAGGTTGGGTTAAGGTCAGGGTTAAGATTAGGTTAAGGTTAGGGTTAATATTAGGTTAGGGTTTGGGTTAGGATTAGGTCTGGACTTAGGGCTAGGGTTTAAGACTAGGGTTTGGGTTAGGGTTAGGGTGAGGATGATGGTGAGGAGGGTTAAGATGAGAGTTAGGGTTAGGTTTGGGTTAGAGTTAGGATTAATGTTTGGGTTAAGGTTACTGTTAGGGCACTTGGGCTAGCGTTAGGAGTATTTTTAGGGTTAGGGTTGGATTTAGGGTTTGGGTTAAGGTGGTGGTTAGGAAGAGGCTAAGAGTTATGGTGATGGTTAGGGTTAATGTGAGGGTTTGGATGAGGGTTTGGGATTGGGTTAGAGTTCGAGTTAGGGTTAGGGGTAAGACTAGGGTTAGGTATAGGGGTAGGGTTAGAGGTAGGGTTAGGTGTATGGTTGGGGTGGGGTAGGGATGGGGTTAGGGTGGTGGGGTCGGAGTCAGGGCTAGGCTAGGTTACTGTTTGGGTTAGGGTTAGGAGTAGGTTAGGTTAGGCATAGGGTTAGGTTGGGTTGCGTAGGCCTAGGTTATGGTTTAGGTTTGGGTTAGGAGTTGGGTAAGGTTGGGTGAGGGTTAGGTTAGGTTTGGGATTGGTTAGAGTTCGGTTAGGTAGGGTAAGGTTAGGGTTAGGTTTAGGTATAGGGTAGGGTTAGAGTGGGAGTTGGGGTGGGTAGGGATGGGGTTATGGTTGGGGTCGAGTCAGGCGAGGGTTAGGGCTAGAGTTACTGTTAGGGTCAGGGTTACTGTTTGGGTTATGGGTAGGGTTAGGGTTAGGGTTGGGGTTGGGTTGGGTTAGGCTTAGGCGTAAGCTTAATGTTAGGGTTTAGGTGTGGATTAAGAGTTGGGTTAGGGTTAGGGTTGGGTTAGGCATAGGGTTGGGGTTTGGGGTTTAGTTTTGGGGTTGTGGGTTGGGATTGGGGTTTTGGGGTGGGCTGGGAATGGGGCTCGGTCTTAAGCTTAGGTTAGGTTACTGTTAGGGTTATAGTTAGATTTTGGGTTAGGATTAGGGGTTGGGTTGGGTTAGGGTTTGGTGTGTGGGTTTGGGTTTATGGTTGGGGGTTCGGGCTGGGGCTGGGGCTTAGGGTTAAGGTTAGAGTTAAGGTTAGGGTTAGAGTTGGAGTTAGGGTTACTGTTAGGGTTACTTTAGGGTTATGGTTGAGGTTAGTGTTAATGGTAGGGTTAAAGTTAGGGTAGAGTTGGGGTTAAGGTTAGGTAAGGGTTAGGTTTTGGGTTAGCTTAGGTTTAGGTTAGTGTTAGGTTTAGGTTAGGGTTTGGGTTAGGATTACGTTAGGGTTAGGATTAGGTTTAGGATTTGGGTTAGGGTTGGGTTGGGTTCAGGCTCATGAATAGGGCAAGGGCTGGATTTGGGGTCAGGGTTCGGCGCTAGGGTCTAGGGCTGGGGCTGTGGTTGGGACTGTGGCTGGGCTGGAACTGGGGCTAGGGCTAAAGCTAAGGCTAGATCTGGGGCTGTGGCTGGCTCGGACGTGGTAGAGGTGTTGGGAAAATGGTGCGGCGGTGGTGGGGGTATTTGTATTAGGGTTTGTATTTGGAAAAGATTTAATATTAACGTTGTTGCTTGTGGTTGGACATACGGAAGTATGTCGCTATACGGAAGTATGTCTCTATACAGAAGTATGTCGCTATACGGAAGTATGTCTCTATACGGAAGTATGTCTCTATACGGAAGTATGTCTCTATACGGAAGTATGTCTCTATACGGAAGTATGTCTCTATACGGAAGTATTAAAGACGCTTGTCTTGTGTTCTTAATGTCGTAGATGGGAATACTGACAGAGTTATACATTCGTAGTTGATTAGGATTATAGTTTTATTTGTTGTATTTTAAGGAGATTATTGGATCTACAGTTGTTGTTGGTGTTAGAATTATGTGATGGCGGTGGTGATGGCAGGCGTTGTCGGTTTTATATATCTGTTTTGTTATCTAAGCTGTTTATTCGTTTACTCTTTTTAACATGAATTCATTTATTGATTGGTTGATTGCTTTTCATTTTACTCTTTTGAACTGTCTAGAATTAACCCTTTCGCTGCTACATACTTTCTGAAGGCTGAGCTAAAAATAGCTACTCTTTGTTTCTAGGTCCCAAACGTAAATGTACGCCTATAGCAGTGACAGTAGCAATGTATAACGTGTTAACACATCTTTAGCCCAGAGAGGAGAGATAATAACAGACGTGTTAAAGCGTCTTTAGAAGTGAATGGGGAAAACGTATATATACGTCCTTAGCCGCTAAAGGGTTAAGGTTAGGGCCATTACTAGGGCTAGAGTTATGACTAAAACTACATTTGACAATTAGGTTCTGAAGTTCCCATGGACTGCTAACATGACTAATGTTGAGGTGCTGAATGAGATCAAGACACAGAGAAGCTTATCATCAATATAAGAAAGAGGCAGTCATCATTTTTTCGGGCATGTGATGAGGAAGGGAGGTTTAGAACACATCGTGACAACTGGTAAAATCGAGGGTAGACGAGACAGGGGAAGACAGAGAGAAAATGTTGGATGGCCTGACTTCATGGCACGGTAGAGCGTCAACATCTGAGTTGATAGCAAACACCAACGACAGAGATTTGTGGAGATCCATGATCGCCTACGCCAGCCGGCACGGCAACTGATAATGATGAATAGAGTTAGTGTTACTGTTTGTCTCTGGGTTATAGGGTTGGTATCGTGATGTGATAAAGACGTTTGCTTTCCGTTTTGAAGGTTGTGGACCCGTATCCAGACCCAGTGACGTTGAATGTTTAGTAGATCAATAGGATTGTTTGTGGTCGTGGTGGTTGATCGACTCAGCTTTTCGAGCAGATGTGTTGTTTACATGTTCTGCACTATCGATTTATTGATTGATAGGATCATCATTATTGCACTTGGATGAATAACATTACTTGCTGAGATCTCTTTCTTACACAGGCGTACTACGTCACCGAACCAACATGTCGGAGATTGTAATTCTTACCCTAACAACGACGCATAAAAACTTTATCTACTAGGATAATTTACATTTCTCGAACATCCTCAGTTGTCGTTAGATAGCATATGGTATCATTTTGACTGTACACAAGTTCAACAACGTATGGCATATATCATCTCGCTGAAAACTGCATGAATCCATGACGTTGAATACACATCAATGACCTTCTGATGCACAACGACAGCTGAGTTTAAAAAATATTCAATTTTCAATATTCTGTTTGAGTTATATTTTAATTTATCATTTTATGTTCTTTATAGTTACTTTTATTCATAGGAACGTTCGTATTTTTACAGTTGGTTATTTTTACCATTTAGTTTGTTCTCCTACATCGTCGGCAAGAAGCTGAACAAAATACGGCGTTTTATTATTTTGTGATTTATACGTTTTCACCAATTATAATGTTACATGCTCTTTGTTTTCAGGTTTACATTGCTGTCTAATTTGTATTATATGTAATGAGCTCCAGCCGGTGCTACGGGTTCGTGCACCGTTGACTGGTCCTCCAGCAGATCAGACAAGAAAATATGCATACAAAAGAAGAGGAGGAGGAGAGAAGAGAAATGGACGTAAGCGACGAGCTGGACAGAGACGGTTTAGAAGAAAGGCAGACCGACTTGCTCTGAAATATCTACGAATTGGCTACTCGAATTGTCGAAGTGCAAAACAGAGAGGCCAATTCTACAGAAGCTAGTCTATGACTTCGACATTTTCATGATTCAGGAAACCAACTTGCAGCAGGATAAAGCCCTTGAGTGTCCAGGATTTAAATGTTATTTCATTCCCAGTGAACCCGGAGTAGGATGAGGTCAGGCTATCTATGTGAAACATGGCCTTCCCCACAACTGCCTTGACACATAACTCTTACCGAGGGTGTGGAATTACAAGGAATTCAATTAACAATTCGTGATCAGGTATGGCGAATCTATAATGTGTACGTCCATGTGGACAAACTCCATATTGCAGATAACTGGGATTTCCTTGAGAAGTTCTCAGATGTACCTTGTCCAAAGTTTCTTGTAGCAGGGGATTTCAATGCACGATCAAAGGAGTGGGGCAACGCTACCGAGAATAGACAGGGCATCGCTTTGAGTTCTGCTCTACTAAACTCTGACTTGACGATATTGAATGACGGCCGCCCAACTCGGTTAGCTTCTAGACCTGAGGACACTGATGGTGTCATTGATCTGGCACTGATCTCCACAACTGATGCTACTTTTGCTCGATGGAATGTTCTCGGGGCTCAAGGTAGTGATCATCTCCCCTGCGTTGTTCTTCTTAATAAGGCCTATAATTTGCGACACAGAAGACCCAAATCTGTCTTTCAGTACACGCCATGCCACTCTGATCACGAAAACCCATTACGTATAATGCGGCAGACTGCCAGAAAGAAGACTGCTAGGATTCCTTTCCTGCAACCACCTTGGTGGAATGAAAATGTTGAAAAAGCATGGCTGGCAAAAGAGGCTGCTACAAATTCATGGCAGAGAGCACGAAAGAAGCGACCTAGAAATATGTGTGAAGTGGCTGAAAAGTCTGCTATTCGCCACAAAGCCACTGGGGATTTCAAAGTGTTGGCTAGTGAGGCAAAGAGTGGGTTATGGGAGACTTTCATAACGCAAGTCTGTGGCGACAAGTCTCTATATCAATTCTGGCAGTTTCATCGCAAATGAACAGGAGGAATACCAGCCAGTCTTTTCCTACTTTACGTGACTCGTCAGGATCCGTCTTGGCAACAGATGCAGAAAAGGGGCAGGGGTTCCTTCATCGTTTCTTGGAACAGACAGAAAAAGGTGATAAAACTGACCGCCATAATATCATAAGTGCTCTTCGTGATATTACTAGCTCTGGAGAACCTTACATTGACTTAATAACAAAGGAGGATGTTGTTAATGCACTCAAGGCAAGTCACAAGGCCTGATGGTGTCCAATATCATCACATCAAACAGCTGGACGAGACTGTTATTAATGCAGTTGTGATGGATTTTAATAAAAGTGTACAGAATGCTGTGGTACCTGAGGATTGGCTTCATAGTTATTTACGATCGCTCCACAAACATGGGAAGGATCCTAAACTCCTCAGCAGCTACCGCATACTCACCTTGCAAAATGTATATGGCAAATTACTAGAGAAGATAGTGGCCAGAAAGGTAATGTGTCACTTGGAGAATGACCACATCCTCCCTGACACTTTGGGTAGCTACCGGCCAATGAAAGGGACATGGGACAATTCTGGCACGTTTGCATATGATGTTTATGAAGGCTTCCAATCCAAGCAAGAGACTGTTGCTGTGGCCATCGACTTGGAGGATGCTTATAACAAGGTGCATTTTTCAATAATGGTGCGCTCTTTGATTGAATGTGAAGTTAATCCTTGGCTGGTGAACTGGATAGCTGCTTCTTTAATGGAGAGAACCGTTGCACTCCGTTTAGGAACATGGACATCGGATCCTGCACGTATATGCCCGGGTTACCCCAGGGTTCTCCTCTATCACCCGTGTTGTTTAATATTTACACAGCAAATGTAGCTAAAATTCAGCCAACCGGATTGGGTCGGACATTGACATTTGCAGATGATATCTTAATATATAGGACTGGGTCAGATAGACGAGAGATGGTTGACGACATTCAGAAAACATTGCGTACCATCTCGGGTTGGTGTAGAGAGTCTCGCTCTCAGGCCAATCCTGAAAAAGCGTGCATGTTGTGGTGCTCGTTGAATAATCACATAGTCAAGGCTGACCTATATATAGCTATAGACTGGATCATGCGCAAATGCACCCAAGATGATCAACTAGGCATCAAATGGCTTAATAACAGCAGACTATTTGATCTTGACTTTGCCGATGACGTGGCCATATTGAATTCAACCACACAAGCAACCCACAAACTAACGAGCAATCTTTGCACACTTGCAGAACAGGTTGGTCTCCAGATTAATTCTGCCAAGACCAAAATTATGGACCTCACAAACTCGACAGACAACATCGTAATAAATGGCCAAACACTGGAGAAAGTTGAACATTTTACATATTTGGGTAGTAAAGTGTCAAACAACGGAGACACGATGAAAGAAATAAACTCTCGTATTGCTATAGCAGCTAGTGCCTTCACTAAATTAACGAATATCTGGCAATCTCAAGACCTTAGTATATGCACAAAAGTTAAATTATTTAGGTCATGTGTGATTCCTGTACTGACCTACGGTTGTGAAAGTTGGAAATCAACAAAGAAAATTGATAAGAAACTGGACAGCTTTGAGAATGAATGTCTACGAAAATTATTAAAAGTAAAATGGAGTGATTTCGTTTCTAACAACACAGTGAGAGATAGAACACACCAACAACCCGTATCAAATATTATAAGGAAACGAAGGTGGAAATATTTAGGTCATGTTCTTAGATCAGACGAAAAGAGACTAAATCGACAAGTCCTTATGTTGTCACCAGTTGAGAAAAGAAAACGTGGAAGACCAAAGACCACTCTTCGAAGAACCATCCAACAAGAAAGTAAACTATTGGGATGTAAAATCATACAAGATCTCCAACTGCTAGCAAAGAACCGTATCACATGGAGATCTAAAACCTCTGCCCCTATGTGCCGCCTTTGGCTCGAAAGGAATAAACTAGTTAACTAACAAGGCTGACCTACCCTGTGTAATCTTTGATGAACATACCATCGAGCGCAGAGACAGGCTGCGCTATCTTGGAATAACCTTTGATCGTAGTCTATCTATCTTTCAAACACCATATTGAACAGACGATACAACGGTGCAAGCGTGGTCTTGCGGCTCTCAAAGTTATGGTGGCTGCACACCTTGAGCAGAGACTACTTGCCATTTTGTTCGATCGACTGGTAATGTCATTGGTAGATTACGGACTCGGAATTCTTACGATATCAAGATCACAATGTGAACGACTCGAACGGGTTCAGAATGAAGGTATGCGTATAGTTCTGGGCTGCACTAGAGATACCCCTATTGTGAAGATGAGATTTATGCTTGGCCTTCTGTCACTACGCTCCCGTCATGCAATCGCCCAAACCAAGGCATATATGCGGGTTACTTAGGATAAGAGACATCCGCTACACAAGAACACTACTGATGTTAAGGGCACGAGAATCAAGCGTGGCATGTCGTGGATTGCCCAGGCTGAGAGAACAATTGGCCAGGTGACTACGGTTGCGACCCTACCAAAAGGGAAGAATGGATCCCAACAGATGGTAGCATGATGAACTATCTCAACGTTATCATTACTCTTGGAAGAGAATGTAGAGATTGGGGCAACATGAAGGCTGATCTCGCAGTTAAGCAGCTGATAGAAGATAATGATAGGGATGATGATGTTGTTGAATATACCGATGGGTCGGTTCAACGTGGTGAGAAATCCGGCTGGGGTTTCTTGGCTAATGCGCATGGTAGGGTTGTTGCAGAGCGAAGTGGGGCATACAGGACAACTACTTCTAGTATGAGGATGGAGGTTGAGGCCGTTACTGCTGCCCTCCATTGGATTTCTGGGACTTCATTTACTGGGGCAGTTGTTGTATCTGACTCTCAGTCGATGCTTCACAAGATCCAGAAGGGCAGGTTTCGGTATGAGTGGATGTCGTCTATAGAAGTTTCTAACCTCCAGCGGCTTACGTGGATATACTGTTCTGGGCATGCGGGTGTTTACGGTAATGAGAGAGCGAACAGGCTTGCATCAACAGCATCGATTGTTGGAGAGTTGAAGATGGATAAGGGGATATTCTTCGGTCTGTTCGCGACTGTCTGTTGGATGAGGACACTAAAATTGATGTTGAATCGACAAGCGATTTAAGCAGTTTGGGGTTACCCGTTGTTCAAGTCGAACTGGATGCCTGAGAGGCAGAGTGAGAGGTGTGTTTAATCAGCGAGCCACAGGAACCATCAGTATGCATACTCTTCGATATCTGTTGGGGAGACTGCGCACCTATGGGTCTGCACGGAGTGCAATGACATCAGTTTAGTAACCAATAACCAATCTTTCTTACACAGGAAAATCTCAGCGCAAGGTAAGAACTCTGTAACACCAGCGTGCTTTCTCAAAGGCCATTTTGAGACTAGGAAAATTGTGTAGGTATTTTATTTGAATTCTTCTTCTTTTTGTTGCCCGGACAGCGTCTTTATAGTCTACCCTTATCGATGTTCAGCTACCAAAGGTTATTTTACGTGCTCTCCTTGAACACGAGAACTATGTTTTATCTTCCGTCTCTGATAGGACTAGGAATTCATTCTCAAACAGGTATCTCTCGAAAAATACCCCTCTTGCTCCCCATGCGAGGAAATAATCCAGTGCCCTTGGAAAGAGAAGCGAGCACCTTACTTCCACGCCACAAGGACCCACCGAAGACCCAAACACTACAACTATCATTGTTAATAACTATAGTCATCATTCTATAAATACTTATGAATTATACAAATTTGTATATGGTAATATATCATCAATATTTATAACTACTCATGGTTGATTAAAGCGTCTTATATTATAAATATATATATCTCTCTTATTATATACTTCTTAGTGTCGGGATGTGCTGTCCGCCTATACACGGGGTAAGTTTACATCCGAAATTCACCATTTTTTCTGCAAAATTTTATTTTGAAAAGTTTAGATCAACAAAAGAAACAGTTTCGAAATCGGAGCAATATTAGATTTAACATGAAATAAAATCGAATTCTTGATGTCCTATCCGACATATTTCGGCCACGCGGTTGAAGTAAGGGGATATATTCCACACAATGCTAGATATAACATAGACATGGATTGCGTCCCTTAATTTGTTGTTTCAAACTATGCTATAAAAATTGCGTTTTTTCGTTTGCTTTGGATTGAGCAAACTGTATAATTTCGAATATTGGCTCGAAATCGGATCAATATTCGTTTAAAAATAAATAAAACCTAAACTGATATGTCTTATCCGACTTAAAATGTTTACGTTCCGATAGTGGTAGCCACCACGTGACCTCTACCAAATATATTTTTCTCCGATTGAATCTACCGTAAGATACGCGTTGTCATTTCCTGCGCTAAACTGATTGTTCGACAGCGGAAACTTTCAATGGTCCAAGCTTAATCTAACCTCAATTTTGAAATTGCATCAATATTAGGTTTGTGTGCTAACGTTTTTATATGTTAACTTTCCATTAAATTGTTTAATCCTATTCTGTTTTGTCAAAATTCCGCATGTCCTTTTCTATTATTATTGTTAAAATATTATATACAATGCCGCCTAAAGAAAGAACGCTTTTCAGTAAGACCAGTATTGACAGTAAACGAAGAACAGCATGTAGGTCTATAGAAATGTAGTTGAAGAAAACGAAGATGCTACCTTCATTCGACGTGCAGCTAATAGTTCGCGAATGACAATTTTCAGAGCGGAAGAAAACGAGGATGCTACTTTGATTAGACTTGAAGCTAATAGAACACGCCAGGCTAATAATCGATCAAATGAAACATTTTAACAAACAGCAGTCCGACTCGCGCAAGACGACGAGCAATAGCACGAGTTGCTAAATGATCTTTGTTGAAGAATGAAGCATTCATCCATCTCACTGTGGCATTGCAGACAATGGCAGTGCGGATGTCTTAGCTAAGGATGGCAGTGCCAAAGAGCAAATTTACCAACCCTTGTCTTTTCAAGAGGTCAAAACCCTCATACAGAGAACATCGGCAGTAGACTGGAAGACAAACATTGGATATGATTATGGAAAAGACTCCCTCAAAGACCTAAGCAGAACAGATCATGTCATTATATTTCGACTACGCACCAAACACTGATGATATATGGTTAGAGAGTTTAAAATGGGGACATGATAAATCACGAAGTAAACATGTCACATATGAAAATATGAATACTGTCCGCTCCCTACCCCTTATGTTGTTATCATATAATCATTTTGTCTGACCTTATTTTAATTATTCTGTTGCAACATTTGCTTAGCAGTTATTCAGCAGGAACGTCACGTCTCAATTATAGATCTGTGTCCTCAATCTGTGCCCTCTTGTGTTCTAGCTCGTCATGTGTACATGACTCGTCGGTTTCACATTTGGCTTGCCTGAATTATTTCTTAACATACTTTATAGTACACTCTCTAGGAAGACGCTGTTTCGTTCACGAGTCCATTTTTTAGAGAGACCTCTAGGATTATTTCCAGAGCTACGGAGCTAGTGCAATACTCTCGGCATGGGGCGCGCCATTCCTTTAGAGAGGAACCGAACCATTTGGGGTAAAACCTGATGCAGTGACGTCAATCCTTCGGTTTTATATTAATTTTGGACTTTTTAAAGTACACTCTGTCCAACGTAACCAGTTTACAAATTTGGTCTGATACTTTTATCTCTCATTTATATCCTTAAGTTCTTTCCCCATATATATATATATCAACATCCAATGGTTTGTCATGATCAGAACTTTGCCACCCTGATAGTCCACCGGCATTGATCTCTCTCTCTCTCTCATAACCTTTGCTGCCATCATGCTCAAATCATAAGTCACATCCTGAACCCATCTACTCCGTGGTCTCCCTCTTCTCCTATTCACCGGGATCCATTTTTCAATGACGTGTTTTGTTTTTGTTGTTGAACACTTCAGGTTGGTTTATATGTGCAAAATACTTAACTTTTCTTATTTGTAGCATCAACCAGTTTTCTTATTTGTAACATTAGCCACTTTTCTTATTTGTAGCATCAACCAGTTTTCTTATTTGTAGCATCAGTCAGTTTTCTTATTTGTAGCATCAACCAGTTTTCTTATTTGTAACATTAACCAGTTTTCTTATTTGTAACATCAACCAGTTTTCTTATTTGTAGCATCAGTCAGTTTTCTTATTTGTAGCATCAACCAGTTTTCTTATTTGTAGCATCAACCAGTTTTCTTATTTGTAACATCAACCAGTTTTCTTATTTGTAGCATCAAGCAGTTTTCTTATTTGTAGCATCAACCAGTTTTCTTATTTGTAGCATCAACCAGTTTTCTTATTTGTAGCATCAACCAGTTTTCTTATTTGTAACATCAACCAGTTTTCTTATTTGTAACATCAACCAGTTTTCTTATTTGTAGCATCAACCAGTTTTCTTATTTGTAACATTAACCAGTTTTCTTATTTGTAGCATCAACCAGTTTTCTTATTTGTAGCATCAACCAGTTTTCTTATTTGTAGCATCAACCAGTTTTCTTATTTGTAGCATCAACCAGTTTTCTTATTTGTAGCATCAACCAGTTTTCTTATTTGTAACATCAACCAGTTTTCTTATTTGTAGCATCAACCAGTTTTCTTATTTGTAGCATCAACCAGTTTTCTTATTTGTAGCATCCGCCAGTTTTCTTATTTGTAACATCAACCAGTTTTCTTATTTGTAGCATCAACCAGTTTTCTTATTTGTAGCATCAACCAGTATTCTTTGATTCCGAATTCCTTCAGGATAGATACATTTCTTCTCTCATCTGTATGTTATATACGGATGACTCTTCAGTAACATTTATATGCAAAACCACATTACATGTATGAGCGTTAATTAATTACTGCTCCTTCTTGTACCTTTTATTCGTTTACCTTGATAAAGGCTTGTCGATCGAAACGTTGTTATTTTAATTTGAATCATTGATTTCGTGTTCAAAGCAAAGTTCGTGTGAAAGCATAATCTTATCTAGTTTTCTAATGAATGTCATTGCAAAGTTCACTTCGAGTTAGAAGACTGCTCAACTCGTGGCATTGATCATGCCGTCCCTTTGAATCAAGCGGCCCACTTGGCTTTGAAAGGAAGCTCTGGAAATCTACTCCACAAGAAAGAGTCACCAGAAGATCCACAAAAGTTAAATGCAAAGTATAAATTACAATGTCTTGCACTGATACCAGTACAAAATTGAACTCTTGTGTATTGAAATGGCACGGTAGAGCGTCAACATCTGAGTTGATAGCAAACACCAACGACAGAGATTTGTGGAGATCCATGATCGCCTACGCCAGCCGGCACGGCACCTAATGATGATGATGTGTATTGAAACAGTAACAGTTCACATAGCTTAGGAAAATGTGGATCCGATTAGACTTTTAAAAACACTGTATGCGTAAGCCTAATAAAATTAATGTTATAACTTTTCAACAGGATATGCAATAGAAGAATGATGTGTGGTTCGATTGTTATTGTATTTGTTGCAACGATATTAAACGTACATTTAATGTTAAACTAATGTCTATGTGCTTACGCTACTCACATAGAATTGCTTGTTTTAAAACATGGGGATTTGATATTCAGAATCGTGTGTCCCTGTTCTTCTTTTAACATAGTTTAGCCGAACACACTTTTCATATCCGAGCATAAACAAGTTAGAACATATTATAATACAAATGTTAATTTAGAAAATAAAAGCAATTTATTGCAATGTCAATTCATGAACACAGTCGATAGTAATTGGTATGTCGTATTGTCATGCCTACGCATATATTTATTAAATTATATGCATGCTTCTTACAGTGCATACGACCAGCACTGCAAGTATATGCATGCTTCTTACAGTGCATACGACCAGCACTGCAAGTATATGCAACATATGTTTAGAGTTACTAGCAAGAGTTGGTGGGTTTGGTTGTGTTTTACCAAGTGTTTTCGGTAAGTAGAATGGTTTCTTGTCGCATACGTTTTCTCACATGAAACGTTACACGTGGTGTGCATTTATTTACAACCATTTGAGAAATTTTGCTTACACATGAATTACAATTCAATTAGCAACGTCTTTTCAATACAAAATTATATTGCTAATTGAACGCAAATCTTCTTTCCTTGTATAACGTAAGTAAGTAAAAGTTCAGGAACCCTTTCATACCGTCAATACAATGTTAGGCCTGTATTTTCATTGACCGTCGGCACACGATGGGTCATGCATCACACCGGTCTCCTTTACTTTCCCAGAGCATCTCTGGTACCCAGTTGAGGCTGGATCGACCTGAGCCGTCGCAGTCTCGGGAAAAATACCACGCGCATTGCGGGAGCTGAACCCAGACCACCAGCCTTGAGAAGCGAGTTCACTAACAACTACGCTACAGCGGCTCTCCTTGTATCAATATTATTGTTGACTTTATTGCTCATACTACATCAAACATGACTTTTTCCTCTTAGTGTATACATTGCAATATACAGTAGTAGTAGTAGTAGTAGTAGTAGTAGTAATAGTAGTAGTAGTAGTAGTAGTAATAGTAGTAGTAGTAGTAATAGTAGTAGTAGTAATAGTAATAATTACAACCATGAAGGACCACAAATACTTCCATCAGAAGTTATCAATGCCATAAGACACACGAAAAAGGAAAAACCCCAGGACCAGACAACATAACAACAGAAGAAATAGAAGCAACAGGCGAATTGGGCATAGGCGTTTTAACAAAATTATTCAATGACATCTACAACACTGGATATGTACCCAAAGATTTACGACAATCCATTTTTATAGCACTACCAAAGAAAGCAGGAACGATAGAATGCGAAGAACACCGCACAATCAGCCTCATGAGTCACGTAACAAAACTACTTTTCAGCATTATTATGAGAAGGGTACGAAACAAAATAAGACCAGAAGTTAAGGAAGAACAATGTGGCTTTGTTGAACGCAGAGGAACAAACAACGCAATATATACAATAAGAACAATAATGGAAAGATCAATAGAAATGAAGTTGGACTTATACCTATGTTTCATAGACTACGCGAAAGCTTTCGATAAAGTAAAACATGGAGAAATAATCAGCATGTTAGAAAATATAAATATTGATGGTAAAGATCTTAGACTGATCAAGAATTTGTACTGGCAACAAACCGCAGCCATTAGACTAGAGAGTAAGATTGGAATCTATCAGGCGATACAGTTAGAGTACGACAAGGGTGCGTACTCTCACCAGACCTATTCAACTTATATAGTGAAAACATCATGAGATCTATAGTAGAAAAGACAGGAATAGCAGTCGGTGGACAAAATATAAACAACCTAAGGTACGCTGATGACACAATTCTCATGGCTACAAATGAACACGATCTGCAAGACTTGATAGACATACTAGTGAGAGAAAGTGAAAAGAAAGGATTAAGCATGAATATAAAGAAAACAGAGGTTATGGTTGTCTCCAAGAAACAAGAAACACCAACATGCAATATCAAAATAAATAACACAACACTGAAACAAGTCCATCGATTCAAGTATCTAGGAACATTCTTAACACCAGATGGAAGATGTACAACAGAGATTAGGAGTAGAATAGCTCAAACGAAAGCAGCTTTTATGAAAATGAAGAACACACTATGCGTGAACTCACTACCAATGACACTGCGAAAACGAGTACTCCAATGCTATATTGAACCAATTCTTATGTATGGCAGCGAATCATGGACACTGAACAAACAATCAATACGATCATTGGAAGCCACAGAGATGTGGTTTTACAGAAGAATGTTGAGAATTCCATGGACAGCAAAGAAAACAAACGTGGAGGTTTTAAATCAGGCCTGCACACAAAGAAACCTTATCAAAGAATAAGAATCCGACAATCAAGGTTCTTCGGGCATATAATGCGAAGAGAAGGTTTAGAACATCTGGTGACTACAGGTAAAATTCAGGGAAGGAGAGATCGTGGAAGACAGAGGAGAAGATGTTGGATGGCCTGACATCATGGTTCGACAAAATATCGACGTCAGAACTGATTACATGCACCAAGCAAAGAGAGTTGTGGAGAGACATGATCGCCTACGCCGGCAGGCATGGCACTTGATTGATTGAGTAATAGTAGTAGTAGTTACAGTTCCAATTTCACGGCAACGGGTTGATCCATTATTGCTCCGTTCCTGTGCCAGCGAACACCACTCAAAAATGCACACCCGTTGTCGTATCATGTGAACTAGTGAAGCAGATAGATGTCTCGATGCATAGATATTGGTTATTGGTTGTTACTGATGTGACAGCACTCCGGGCAGACCTATATGTGTTCAGTCTCCCCTAACAGATTTCGAAGGGTATGCATACTGACGGTTCCTGTGGATCGCTGGTTAAACCTCTCTCTCTCTCTCTCTCTTCCCCTTAAGCAACTATCTCTACTTGTACAACGTATAATCCCAAACTCCCTAAATTGCTCTATTGATTCAACATCAATTTTAGTGTCCTCATCCAACAGTAGGTCGCCAAGAGACCAATGAACTTCACCTTTATCCTTCCTAAACTGCCCAACAATCGCTGCTTTCAGTGCAAGCATACGCGTTCTCTCGTTACCGCGAACACCTGCATGACAAGGACATTAGATCCACGAAAGCCTTTGGAAGTATGAAACCTCTATAGACAACATCTAATCCTACTTAACCTGCCATTTTGAATATTCCGAAGCATCGACTAAGAGTCAGATACAACTCCGACCCCAGTGAACGAACCACCAAAGAATCAATGGAGGGCAGCAGTAATGGCCTCATCCTCCATCCTCATACTGAAATTAGTTGACCTGTATGCTCCCTTTCGCTCTGCAACAGCCCTACCACGCACACTAGCCAAGAAACTCCAGCCTGACTTCTCACCACGATGCACAGACCCACCAGTATAAACAACAACATCATCAACGCTTGCATTATCTTCTATCAGCTGCTTAATTGTGAGTTCAGCCTTCATGTTGCCCCAATCTCTCCATTCTCTTCCAAGAGTAATGATAACGTCGCAGTGGTTTGTCATGCTAATATTGATTGAGATACCTTCTTCCCTTTTTGGTAGGGTAGCAACTGTGGTCACCTGGCCAATTGTTCTCTCGGCCTGAGCTATCCACGACATGTCATAGAGAGAAAAGAGGAGAGGCCAACAGTAGACGCTCTTGCTTGCATGCGCATTAAATACTTAAGGAAGCCGCCAGGTGCCAACACCATGGTCCGCCCCTTAAGTTGCAGTTCATGCTGAAGGGAACAAACAGTCGTCACGACAAAGCACAGCGATCTGCACGGACATCACAACATGTGGCATGCGCTAGATATCTCCGTCGACTAGCTGTCCACTATTTTCTGACTATGCAATTTCCAGCACAACCATCGTGGGAACAAATAGAAGCATTTCGAACGAAATTCAAAGCTCACAGTATTGTTCTAAGCACTAACTCAGCTTGACACCGAAACCGTGTCCTACAATTTCAAACATGAGGAAAAAAGAGCTATCATTCGCACCTACGCCCGAGTGGTTACCGGGCCCAAATTTGGGGTGTAAAGAATAGAACCACTGTTACCTGCCACGCATGTCGTAAGAGGCGACTAAGGAGGTTTGGCTTAAATCGGATGCATGTGTCCTAAACGTATAGAAGTCTATACGTTTATGGGCCTACAAACCAATGTGCAACGTATACACGTTCTTGGCAAAGATCAAGCATATCACAAAGAGTGATTAAAATTGGTCGTAACGAACGAACGAACGCAAAGAAGAAGAAGAATACTGAAAATTCCATGGACAGCGAAGAAAACAAATGAGGAGGTTTTTAATTGGGCCTGCATACAAAGAAACCTTATCAAAAGAATAAGAATCAGACAATTAAGGTTCCTCGGGCATATACTGCGAAGAGACGGTTTAGAACATTTTGTGACAACAGGTAAAATTCAGGGAAGGAGAGATCGTGGAAGACAGAGGAGAAGATGTTGGATGGCCTGACATCATGGTGCGACACAAGTTCGACGTCAGAACTGATTACATGCACCAAGCAGAGAGAGAGAGAGTTGTGGAGAGACATGATCACCGGCTGGCATGACACTTGATTGATTGATTGATTGATTGATTGATTGATTGATTGATGTACAACATCAGTAGTGAACATCAAGCACCAACTTCTTCTTCGAACTTCACAGAATTTTGAGTCGTCACTTGTTTTTCCTATTGAGAGCGGGGGAGGGCAGCCGAGCTTTCTTGAAGATTGACAAGATTCCGACAAATTTAAGTATGTAGAACTATGCCTAGACTTGAGAAAACTCTTCCTCATGTAAAATCTATTGGTGGTCACAGCAGTAGACGCTCTTGTTGACTGAAGGCATTGTGTTTGCTTGAGCGATCATTTTTGTAGTCTTATTTGATCTGAGTCAGGGAGCGATCGCATATTCTAGACGTTATATTACGCATGTAGGACAGGCGAATTCGAAAATTTTGTCTCAATGTTTCTGCTCAATGTTCGGAAATGTGTTCTGTCTGAGCCGACAGTCCCTTTCATTTTCGGTCTTTCTCTTGCATCGGATGGTCTACGGTGTACCACGGAAATAACATACGGTAAAAATAAACATCATGTACGAAGCGCATACAAGAGCCCGTTCTACAAATCCCTTCTTATCCTGTGAAGCAAATCAAGGTTAGAGAAAACAAGAAAGAAAAAGGTGTAAACTGATATATCAACTAGTTTCTAGGCTGTAACAAAGTATATTATATTTACTTTCAGGTAGAAAACGTACAGTCACGAAGAATTAAGCAAACATGCTTGTCTTGATGGTGACTTTATTATTTATGATATCTGCAATCACAGGCAGCGAATACGGGACCAAGAACTGGAACCAAAAACTGATGTATAAAGCTACTGCAAACCTAACTTGTGAAGACGCCAATTTTGATCCAATGAGACAGCAAGATGCTAACTATCATTGGTTACTTCCTTCTGGTTAGATTTATTATTTGTCTGACTTATTTGTATCAACTTTGTTCCGGGTTATTTTTCTAATTTTCTTGTTATGTTCTCTTTTTCTTCATGAATGTTTTTATTTGTTACAGACAATACTGTACATCCATCAGACATATAGCAGCAATATTCCCCATTTGTGTAGATATATACGTCAAGTGTGAACGAACCTGAAAAAGTATTCTATAAGTACATATATTTATAGTTTCTAAGCTGTTTTTAAAAAAAAAAAAAAAGACTATATATTTTAAAATCTTTGTTTCTAATTGTTTGTCTGAAATACGAGTATGTGAAAATAACTATATATTTTAAAATCTGAGTTTCTAATTGTTTGTCTGAAATACGAGTATGTGAAAATAACTATATATTTTAAAATCTGAGTTTCTAATTGTTTGTCTGAAATACGAGTATGTGAAAATAACTATATATTTTAAAATCTGAGTTTCTAATTGTTTGTCTGAAATACGAGTATGTGAAAATAACTATATATTTTAAAATCTGAGTTTCTAATTGTTTGTCTGAAATACGAGTATGTGAAAATAAGATCTATGGTTGAACAAAGGCTGAGAATAACCTAAAATGGAATTGAAAAAGAATTTGTATGTAGATATGGTTTGCTTAAACGGGCATTTGGATACTACTCATCTACTTGACGTTAATCGATCAAAAGAAGGCATTATAAAGAGAGAATATTAGCAAACATAGAGATGCACTACGTAGAATATAAGCAAACATAGCGATGCACTACGTAGAATATAAGCAAACATAGAGATGCACTACGTAGAATATAAGCAAACATAGCGATGCACTACGTAGAATATAGCAAACATAGGATGCACTACGTAGAATATAAGCAAACATAGAGATGCACTACGTAGAATATAAGCAAACATAGAGATGCACTACGTAGAATATAAGCAAACATAGTGATGCACTACGTAGAATATAAGCAAACATAGAGATGCACTACGTAGAATATAAGCAAACATAGAGATGCACTACGTAGAATATAAGCAAACATAGTGATGCACTACGTAGAATATAAGCAAACATAGAGATGCACTACGTAGAATATTAGCAAACATAGAGATGCACTACGTAGAATATAAGCAAACATAGAGATGCACTACGTAGAATATAAGCAAACATAGAGATGCACTACGTAGAATATAAGCAAACATAGAGATGCACTACGTAGAATATAAGCAAACATAGTGATGCACTACGTAGAATATAAGCAAACATAGAGATGCACTACGTAGAATATAAGCAAACATAGGATGCACTCGTAGAATATAAGCAAACATAGAGATGCACTACGTAGAATATAAGCAAACATAGGATGCACTACGTAGAATATAAGCAAACATAGGATGCACTACGTAGAATATAAGCAAACATAGAGATGCTACGTAGAATATAGCAAACATGGATGCACTACGTAGAATATAAGCAAACATAGCGATGCACTACGTAGAATATAAGCAAACATAGAGATGCACTACGTAGAATAAGCAAACATAGATGTACGTAGAATATAGCAAACATGAGATGCACTACGTAGAATATAAGCAAACATAGAGATGCACTACGTAGAATATTAGCAAACATAGAGATGCACTACGTAGAATATAAGCAAACATAGAGATGCACTACGTAGAATATTAGCAAACATAGAGATGCACTACGTGGTTATGGAATATAAAGACAACTGCTTCATAATTGTGTCAATCCGGAACAAAATCGGATTGTTTGACATAAAACATAAAAGTGCTACAAGAAAGGTTCTCATGAGCACTCCTTACAGGACAGCCTTTATCTTGTTCACTAGTCAAATGTAGATTACACAGTTAATTAAACGTGACATCAAAGTCGTCAAGTCCACTCTGTTATATGTATCCTTGAATTCAATGGCTGCTACGTCGACTTAACACACACACACAACGTATCCAGCAAGACTCCGCGTTTCTTGTACTGCAAGCTCATAAGGCAGAAATATTACGTATTCCTCTACGCTCCTCGTGGAGCATAGGAACTCAACAGTTGTTCTCCACTTTTCTTGGTCTCTGGCTGTTTTCTTGATGGTCTCCCAGGATAGTTGAACATCCTTTAGTTTCTCAAGAAGACTTCGTGTCCAGGTCTGTTTAGGACGTCCTCTTTTTTCGTTTTTCTTGTGGTTTCCACTTCAAGTGCTTGTCTAGTGATTGTGTCTTCCGTAGGGTATGCCCAACCTATCGCTATTGTCTCCTGTTAACCTGGATCATCATGGGTTCCTGTCCTGTTCTAGTCCACAGGTCTGTGTTTGCAATTCTGTCATACCATCTCAGTCTGAGAATACGCCGAAGACCTCCGTTGACAAAAGTTTTCGGTTTCTGTAACTACTTTCTTTTTTAATGGATGGGTAGTTAGCCTATCGCAGAACTCCCAACCTGGGGAAGGGGGAAGGGGGAAGGGGGACCAGGAGGTCACATTTAGTCTGACCTCTCTCCTTTGACATGTCCGGTTTGGATTACACTGCCGGTATAGCTCCCCCGGTCATTGAGGTATGCAATCTCCCCCCTCCACCACCGCTACAAGGTAATGTCTTCATTGAAGAGGGTGGAGGGCTTATCTTATAAGACAGAAAGATCATGGAAGCCAATGGTGCGTTCAGTATGACAACAAGCAGCATGACAATAGAAGTACTGGCGGTGACTAAGGCCCTACTCTGGCTGGAGTCACAAAACTACCATCATTCTTGCTTTCTGAGTGGTTGGGTATGATCAGGAATGGGAAAGCTGGTTAGGTGGGCAGACAATGGACTGAATTATAAAACTCGCAGAATTACATTCACCTACGTTCTCGGGCGCATGGGTGTCGAATTTGCAATATCAGCGACAGCGTCCATCGACTAACCTGCCAGTACCATGTTGATTGATGAGCCTACTCATAACTGTTGTGCTGTTCTTTCATGGTTTTCTTTTTAATAACTATTAAACCAATTACACTTTATTTTTTTACCAAGGTTACAAAATTAAATAAAAACACATATTCTGTCATTTTAGGTGAAGTCATAGGAATTGTGACACAACCATCAAATGATCGTTACAATTTTGTCAACAATGGATCTACCTTGCTCATCAAGAGTATAGACAAAACTGACTTCGGTGTGTATTTCTGTCTTGTCACAACTAACTCTGAACGACTTGTGTACAGGTCTATTAAGTTGGGACTTAATGTAGACGGGCCATATTTCGGAGACTTGTGGGAGCGATACTCACCAAATCTTAAAATGGGCTTTCTTGCCAGTGGCGTAGTTTTTCTCATCATGTCCATGTTTTGTTACAACCTTAGCCAGTTCCAAGACAGGTACGACAGACCTAAGAAGTATCAACAGTCCAATAATGTAGACATTTCACTAAAGACGTATTACACTGAAGGAAATATCGGCAATTCAAACTCTGCATTTGTACCAGATTTACATGAGAGCAATGATGGTGATGCCCCAGATACAGAAATCATTACTGACACAGTTCTGGAGCCAAAGACGAAACTCTGAAATGCAATATTATGTGAACTAAAAACACACATAAATATGTTCATGAAATAAATATGTTGTATCTGGTTAATTATTACAAGAATCAGATAAAATAACACTGAGAGAAGTTATTGTTGATAATAAATAATCTTTGTTTCATTACGGCATACATTGTGTAGACAATATGTTTCATTAAGACATACATTGTGTAGATAATATATTTCATTAAGGCATACATTGTGTAGACAATATGTTTCATTAAGGCATACATTGTGTAGACAATATGTTTCATTAAGGCATACATTGTGTAGACAATATATTTCATTAAGGCATACATTGTGTAGACAATATGTTTCATTAAGGCATACATTGTGTAGACAATATGTTTCATTAAGGCATACATTGTGTAGACAATATATTTCATTACCACCGTTATGTTATAGTCGTGTTCATAAACAAGAACTGTCTTTTATAGATATATATATATATATATCCTAGACTTGGTGACAATATTTGTATACAGCATTACATACTGTGTTTTGTATTGTTTGGTCAGTAGAATTTACCATGTCTATTTAACATTACATACTGTGTTTTGTATTGTTTGATCAGTAGAATTTACCATGTCTATTTAACATTACATACTGTGTTTTGTATTGTTTGATCAGTAGAATTTACCATGTCTATTTAACATTATGATTAGCTTGTTACAATAATCATTATTTAACATCATCATTAGCTTGTTACAATAATCATTATTTAACATCATGATTAGCGTGTTACAATAATCATTATTTAACATCATCATTAGCTTGTTACAATAATCATTATTTAACATCATCATTAGCTTGTTACAATAATCATTATTTAACATCATGATTAGCTTGTTACAATAATCATTATTTAACATCATCATTAGCTTGTTACAATAATCATTATTTAACATCATCATTAGCTTGTTACAATAATCATTATTTAACATCATCATTAGCTTGTTACAATAATCATTATTTAACATCATGATAAGCTTGTGCCGTTATAAAGGTTAGTTACAATATATTCATATTTAAAAATAAATTATATTTCTTGTCCTGATGGTACACTTCAGCGCTGTTCAGTGTTGTTATATATTGGTGGATGGTACACTTCAGCGCTGTTCAGTGTTGTTATATATTGGTGGATGGTACACTTCAGCGTTGTTCAGTGTTGTTATATATTGGTGGATGGTACACTTCAACGTTGTTCAGTGTTGTTATATATTGGTGGATGGTACACTTCAGTGTTGTTCAGTGTTGTTATATATTGGTGGATGGTACACTTCAGTGTTGTTCAGTGTTGTTATATATTGGTGGATGGTACACTTCAGTGTTGTTCAGTGTTGTTATATATTGGTGGATGGTACACTTCAGTGTTGTTCAGTGTTGTTATATATTGGTGGATGGTACACTTCAGTGTTGTTCAGTGTTGTTATATATTGGTGGATGGTACACTTCAGTGGTGTTCAGTGTTGTTATATATTGGTGGATGGTACACTTCAGTGTTGTTCAGTGTTGTTATATATTGGTGGATGGTACACTTCAGCGCTGTTCAGTGTTGTTATATATTGGTGGATGGTACACTTCAGCGTTGTTCAGTGTTGTTATATATTGGTGGATGGTACACTTCAGCGTTGTTCAGTGTTGTTATATATTGGTGGATGGTACACTTCAGCGGTGTTCAGTGTTGTTATATATTGGTGGATGGTACACTTCAGTGTTGTTCAGTGTTGTTATATATTGGTGGATGGTACATTTCAGTGTTGTTCAGTGTTGTTATATATTGGTGGATGGTACACTTCAGTGTTGTTCAGTGTTGTTATATATTGGTGGATGGTACACTTCAGTGTTGTTCAGTGTTGTTATATATTGGTGGATGGTACACTTCAGCGCTGTTCAGTGTTGTTATATATTGAGTGGATGGTACACTTCAGTGTTGTTCAGTGTTGTTATATATTGGTGGATGGTACACTTCAGTGTTGTTCAGTGTTATTATATATTGGTGGATGGTACACTTCAGCGCTGTTCAGTGTTATTATATATTGGTGGATGGTACACTTCAGCGCTGTTCAGTGCTGTTATATATTGGTGGATGGTACACTTCAGCGTTGTTCAGTGTTGTTATATATTGGTGGATGGTACACTTCAGCGTTGTTCAGTGTTGTTATATATTGGTGATGGTACACTTCAGTGTTGTTCAGTGTTGTTATATATTGGTGGATGGTACACTTCAGGGTTGTTCAGTGTTGTTATATATTGGTGGATGGTACACTTCAGTGCTGTTCAGTGTTGTTATATATTGGTGGATGGTACACTTCAGCGGTGTTCAGTGTTGTTATATATTGGTGGATGGTACACTTCAGTGCTGTTCAGTGTTGTTATATATTGGTGGATGGTACACTTCAGTGGTGTTCAGTGTTGTTATATATTGGTGGATGGTACACTTCAGTGTTGTTCAGTGTTGTTATATATTGGTGGATGGTACACTTCAGCGTTGTTCAGTGTTGTTATATATTGGTGGATGGTACACTTCAGTGTTGTTCAGTGTTGTTATATATTGGTGGATGGTACACTTCAGTGTTGTTCAGTGTTGTTATATATTGGTGGATGGTACACTTCAGTGTTGTTCAGTGTTGTTATATATTGGTGGATGGTACACTTCAGCGCTGTTCAGTGTTGTTATATATTGGTGGATGGTACACTTCAGTGTTGTTCAGTGTTGTCATATATTGGTGGATGGTACACTTCAGCGTTGTTCAGTGTTGTTATATATTGGTGAATGGTACACTTCAGCGTTGTTCAGTGTTGTTATATATTGGTGGATGGTACACTTCAGCGCTGTTCAGTGTTGTTATATATTGGTGGATGGTACACTTCAGCGCTGTTCAGTGTTGTTATATATTGGTGGATGGTACACTTCAGCGCTGTTCAGTGTTGTTATATATTGGTGGATGGTACACTTCAGCGCTGTTCAGTGTTGTTATATATTGGTGGATGGTACACTTCAGCGCTGTTCAGTGTTGTTATATATTGGTGGATGGTACACTTCAGCGCTGTTCAGTGTTGTTATATATTGGTGGATGGTACACGTCAGCGCTGTTCAGTGTTGTTATATATTGGTGGATGGTACACTTCAGCGCTGTTCAGTGTTGTTATATATTAGTGCACGTCTGGTTAATAACTGGGGAGACCCAGGCCCCGTGAGTCAGTTGCAATAATAATGCTAACAACAATATCAGATTAAATTAATGTTAATAGTAACGTCAATAAAGATAACAATAAATGAAAACTTAACCCTAACTAAACGTTTAATTTGTTTTTTTAATTTTGCTTACTAATAAGTTTTAATTTTGCTAACTAATAAGTTTTAATTTTGCTTACTAATAAGTTTTAATTTTGCTTACTAATAAGTTTTAATTTTGCTAACTAATAAGTTTTAATTTTGCTTACTAATAAGTTTTAATTTTGCTTACTAATAAGTTTTAATTTTGCTTACTAATAAGTTTTAATTTTGCTTACTAATAAGTTTTAATTTTGCTTACTAATAAGTACAAATTCTGATTCCCGTTAAATTCGGAGGTGTAAAATAGGGCACTATGGATGTATCACATGGACACTAAGGCGACCAATGTTGGTGCATTTTGATATCCTGTTTTCTGTCTATCGATGTTTCCATCCTACCCAAATATATCTGTGTCATTCCTCTGCTCAACTGTCACCTCTAATATGATCTCCAGCAATATTTCACTTCCTTTAATGGGACCAAAATAAATACATATATGTCTCACTTTATCTTCATCGATTAATCCTCTATTCCAGGCGCGGCTCGTCATTAAGGGCCAGTGGGATTTGGACCCACCAAGGGGATGATATCCCCGAATAGACAAATAATAGTAAATACTTCAAAACCCATGATTTTTCCAATATTTTGTATCTGGCCCCACCAAGAAAAATAAACACGAGCCGCCACTGCTCTATTCATTCCTAGTTGTTGCAGCACTTCTTCATTATAAGTTTGTCATATTTTACACAATCAATTAATGTCACATTTAAATCATATTTTACAATCAATTAATGTCAAATTTAAAATATAAAAGACTAAAACATGTAAAAAAAACAAAAAGGTGTATGAAATAAAACAAAAACAAATAAAAAGATCTAGAATATTTATTAAGTCAAGAAAAATATTGAATCTAATTTTCAAATAATATGTTGGACGTATGTCGACCAGATCTGCCCAATAGCTAACATCACTGAACTGGGCAGCCTTCGGAAACTCCTAATTGAAATGATTGTTGCCGACAATCAGGCAATCATATCATCAGCAGATGAACAACACAGTAACAGACTCCAGTTAACATGCGCTGACAGCAACATGACAACCAACATGCGCTGACAGCAACATGACAATCAACATGCGCTGACAGCAACATGACAATCAACATGCGCTGACAGCAACATGACAACCAACATGCGCTGACAGCAACATGACAACCAACATGTGCTGACAGCAACATGACAACCAACATGCGCTGACAGCAACATGGCAATCAACATGCGCTGACAGCAACATGACAACCAACATGCGCTGACAGCAACATGACAATCAACATGCGCTGACAGCAACATGACAACCAACATGCGCTGACAGCAACATGACAACCAACATGCGCTGACAGAAACATGACAACCAACATGCGCTGACAGTAACATGACAACCAACATGCGCTGACAGCAACATAACAACCAACATGTGCTGACAGCAACATAACAACCAACATGCGCTGACAGCAACATAACAACCAACATGTGCTGACAACAACATAACAACCAACATGCGCTGACAACAACATGACAATCAACATGTGCTGACAGCAACATGACAACCAACATGTGCTGACAGAAACATGACAACCAACATGTGCTGACAGAAACATGACAACCAACATGTGCTGACAACAACATAACAACCAACATGTGCTGACAGAAACATGACAACCAACATGTGCTGACAACAACATGACAATCAACATGCGCTGACAACAACATAACAACCAACATGTGCTGACAACAACATAACAACCAACATGTGCTGACAACAACATGACAATCAACATGTGCTGACAGCAACATGACAACCAACATGCGCTGACAGAAACATGACAATCAACATGTGCTGACAGCAACATGACAACCAACATGCGCTGACAGAAACATGACAATCAACATGCGCTGACAGCAACATAACAACCAACATGCGCTGACAGCAACATAACAACCAACATGTGCTGACAACAACATAACAACCAACATGCGCTGACAACAACATGACAATCAACATGTGCTGACAGCAACATGACAACCAACATGCGCTGACAGAAACATGACAATCAACATGCGCTGACAGCAACATAACAACCAACATGCGCTGACAGCAACATAACAACCAACATGTGCTGACAACAACATAACAACCAACATGCGCTGACAACAACATGACAATCAACATGCGCTGACAGCAACATGACAACCAACATGCGCTGACAGAAACATGACAATCAACATGCGCTGACAGCAACATAACAACCAACATGTGCTGACAGCAACATGACAATCAACATGCGCTGACAGAAACATGACAATCAACATGCGCTGACAGCAACATGACAATCAACATGCGCTGACAGAAACATGACAACCAACATGTGCTGACAGCAACATGACAACCAACATGCGCTGACAGCACCATGACAACCAACATGCGCTGACAACAACATGACAACCAACATGCGCTGACAGCAACATAACAACCAACATGCGCTGACAGAAACATAACAATCAACATGCGCTGACAGCAACATGACAACCAACATGTGCTGACAGAAACATGACAACCAACATGCGCTGACAGCAACATAACAACCAACATGTGCTGACAACAACATAACAACCAACATGTGCTGACAGCAACATGACAACCAACATGCGCTGACAGCAACATGACAATCAACATGTGCTGACAGAAACATGACAACCAACATGTGCTGACAGCAACATAACAACCAACATGTGCTGACAGCAACATGACAACCAACATGCGCTGACAGCAACATAACAACCAACATGTGCTGACAGCAACATGACAACCAACATGCGCTGACAGCAACATAACAACCAACATGTGCTGACAGCAACATGACAACCAACATGCGCTGACAGCAACATAACAACCAACATGTGCTGACAGAAACATGACAACCAACATGCGCTGACAGCAACATGACAATCAACATGTGCTGACAGCAACATAACAACCAACATGCGCTGACAGCAACATGACAATCAACATGCGCTGACAGCAACATGACAACCAACATGCGCTGACAGCAACATGACAACCAACATGCGCTGACAACAACATGACAATCAACATGCGCTGACAGCAACATGACAATCAACATGGACAAAATCGAAGTAATGACATTCGAAAGAAAAGAAAGCACTATCAATCGGCAAACATTAGTTAAAACATGTTAAAGACATGTTTAAGTATCTGGGTAACATTTCGTTCAGAAAATGAAAGAATAACAAACACAGATGCAATAAAGCAAATCAAATCATAGGACACGTGGCAGCATCAATTTGAAATGCATGTCACCATGAACACTAAAAGTGCATTGCACAACACAATCCTTCTTCCGACATTATTCTATCAGTGCCAAACCTGGATATTGATATCATATAAGAGAAGAAAACTAGTCACGACAGAGATGAAGTGTCTACGCAGAATGCTGAAAACATGAAGAAAAGACCGGATTAGGAATGAAGACATCAGGAAACAAGTGGATGCAACATCAGCATTGAGCTTCATCAAGTTCAATGGCTGGACCACTTCAAACAACAGACAGTACACCACAAAAGAGCAATGTTACAAGGCAAAAGTCGTTCCTGCAAAGGTGGACCACAGAAATAAAATATGCAGTGAAATACACCATGTACACCACAAACAAGAGTCCGTTTTATAAATATCTTCTTTTCCTGACCGTGTGAGGCAAACAAAAGATTTGAAAAACAAATAGACAATATCATAACTTTCTCTATACATTTATCTTACTTGCTTGTAGTTAGATACTTGCTTCACGTGCTTCTTCTTCTCTTCCACCATTTACTTCTTTATAGAATTGTTGGGGGAGAGGTGAAACGTAGTGATCTTGTTTGTGCTTGTAATTAAAACACTTTGTAAACTGATAGTCATTTTCGTAAGGCTGTTCTTGATACCGTCGCTCCATCTTTTGCGTGGTTTTCCTCTTGCTTTGTACTCATTATACTTTTTCTGTGTGGCTCTCTGTGGTAGGGGATATCAGTGCATTCTTGTCAGGTGTCCAAACCATTTAATTTGTTGTTCTTTTATGAATTGCATGACTGGTTTCACATCCAGTCTTCTTCTGATTTCTTCATTTCTAATTGCGTCTCTTATTGTCACACCTGCAGCTCTTCTAAGACACCTCATCTCTGTCGTTATGATTTTCCGCTCATTAGCTGCTATTATTGGCCGTGTTTGACACTGGTAACATAGTGTTGGCCAGAAAATCGTTCTTATGAGATTTGCTTTAGTTGTTAGCGTTATCTCTTTATGTGACAACAGTGGTGTTAACTGTCCAAGTACCTGGTTAGCGGTATCTCTTTGTGTGACAACAGTGGTGTTAGCTGCCCCAGTACTTGGTTAGCTTTTGTGCAGCGATTGCTAATTTCGCTATTGATACTTCCATCTGCTGTGAAAATTGCTCCTATAATTATTTGGCCTCAATTGTTTGTTTTATTTCTCGTTCTGGAGTTTTATTGTAAGGCTTTCTGGTTGTCTGCTATTGCCATTGTCTCTGTCTTTATTATATTTATTTTCCTGTTGTAATCCTTACCCTTGATGTTAACTAAGCTCAAATGGTTCTGGAGAGATTCTTCGTTTCTCTGGAGAGATGGTTGCTTCCCAGAAATGAAATTTCTCACGTTTTACGAATTGTATATTCAATTGTATTTTATACCTATGATGAAAACGGAAAATTAAACGCATATGAAAACTGAATAGCATTTATTAAGTAGAATTCCAAAACAGTCAAGCATATTGCGCAACATTATGTAAGACTTATTTCACGATCTGGTCTTTCCTCCAAAACAATTGGAAATTAATAATGTGCACACAGTTAAAATGCAAATAATTGACCACTGAGATAGTATCATCATCAAGGTGCGTATCCTTTATAGGACGTTGCTCTCTTTGCAGCACATCTGAAATTCACTCTGTCTCTAGCCAGCTCACCCACTTCGTCGATGGTCATATTCATGGTTTCTTTAATATCTTGTAGCCATCTTCTTCTTGGTCTGCCTCTGCGTCCTGGGACCCTGCATTCTAGTATTGTTCTTTCCAGGCCATCGTGACGCTTGATGTGACCAAAGTATGTAATTTTTATGTATAGTATATTGTTTATCAGCCAATTCTCTTTAACATTTAGTTCTTTCAGGACATCAGTGTTCTTTCTTTTTCTATCCATGGTATTCGTAGAATCTTTCTGTAGCATTTAGTTTCGAAGGACTGGATTTTCGTTCTTGTTTTTTTGTGTAATAGTCCATGATTCACAACCATAAGTAGCCACTGGGAAAATGCATGCTCTCAATATTTTTAATTTTAATATTTTGCTGGTGCTTTGCCACATGTTCTTCATTGTGTTTAACTTCTTGATTGCTATTGCCAATTTTCTTGAGATCTCTTTGGAGCAGTCACCGTTATTGTTAATTATTGAGCCCAGATATTCGTAGCTCTCTACACATTGGAGTTCTTCATTGTTTATTTGGATGTTAGGTGAGCCTTTGGCTTTGTCAGTTGACATAATTTTTGTTTTTTGTGTATTCAATTATAGATGTTGGTCTTCACTATGTTTCTTGGTTGTCATGATTAGGTTTTCCAAACCATCTTTGCTGGTGGATAATAATATTGTATCATATGCGTATCTAAGCTCTGGTATGGATTTGCCGCCTATAGTGAAAGGATCGTAATTCACATAGTTGGCATCGTCTTTTACATTCCTCATGATGTTCTCCGCACATATGTTGAATAAGTATGGGGACAAAATACATCCCTGTCTTACCCCTTTTGAATCTCGAACCATTCAGCTATTTCACCTCCCATTTTAATGGTTGCCTGTTGTTCGTGGTATAGAGATTCTATGAGCTGTATTATGTGTGTTGGAAAGTGCATGTCTCATGATGTTCCACATTTTCTGGTGTTGTATATGGTCGAAAGCCTTGCTATAGTCTATAAAACATGCATGCAGGTCTATGTTGTATTCTCTGCATTTCTCGATAATGAGTCCCATACTGCAAATATGGTCTCTAGTGCTTCTATCTCTAATGAAACCTGCTTGTGTTTCGTGTATTTCATCTTCTCTCTCTCTCTCTCTCTCTCGCGATCCCCGTCTAGACTGATGAACCAAATTTTATCATGAATTTTACTGTTGCTTTAGATTCCGTCCCTCCGTACAGATTCTCGCGAAACTCTGTGTATCCGGCCAAGTTTCTTTTCTCAGGGCTGCTAACAGCTGGCAGTCTTGCAGTGTGTGCTCTGCCGCCATGTCCTCGTTTTCAAAGTGGCACATTGGCTGAAATCGGATGCACGTGTCCTAAACGTGTAGAGGTCCATGCGTTTAGGGGCCTACCAAACCAATGTGCAACGTATAAACGTTCTCGGCAAAGATCAAACATATCACAAAGAGTGATTAAAATTGGTCGTATGGAACGAATGCAAAGAAGAAGAAGAGAAAGTGGCACAGACTAGTTGTGCCAATTCTAAATTTGTTAAACATGTGGACCCGGAGTCTATTATGGCCGGTACGGAGACGGAATATGGCAACTTCTTCACTACAGGACAGACCATAGTACCCATCACTGCTGTGTTGTGGGGGTCTTTGACAATTTTTATTGTTCTGCCAACCGATGGTTGTCCTGGCCTCCTATCAGCTGATCTCGTGGTCAGTCTGCGGTAGTCGCATGCCTTCTTTTGCTAGCTTGTCGGCTTCCTCGTTACCGCTTATGTTGCAGTGTGATGGTATCCATTGAATGACCGTGCGTTTAAGTGAGTTTACTAGTACACCGAGGATAGCTTTCAGCTCGTTGAGTTCTATGTTGTCTGCGCTTTTTAGTCTGCGCTTTTTGTCTGTGCTGTTCTAATTGCCTCTGCCTCTGTCCGGTAGTTGTTTGAAAACTTGCCTGTGGCAATCGACTTCGTGATCTTCACTTTCTTTGAGAGTTTAAGCACTATTCCTCCCCTGCCATCGCTGATTGTGTTCAATACCGATACATCGGTGTACACGTGTGTCCACTCATTTTCAGGGTACTCAGTCTCTATGAATTTTTCGGTAACCTCTCTTCTTTCGCAGTTTTCTTGCTGCCCTTTCTTAAGTATATCTGGTATTGATTCCCTTAATTCTGGCATACTGATTTTCCACGGCGGGCTCTTATCAGTTGCCTGTATCAATTTGGCTTTGCAATTTGCTAAGACAGGGTGGACTTGGGTCAGTGCTTTGGCACTTTTTGCGAAGCTGGTTCTCATTAGCCTGCCCCTTCCAATTCCGTTAATCCTGACATACATAGGGTGGGAGTTAAGCCGTTTCAATGTTTCGGACAGTATCAAAACTTTCCTGTTTCTGCGGTCTGACATTGGTCTTAGGCCTGTGATAGTTTCCATCGCCTTGATGGACGTGGACTTCATGGCTCCTGTGATAATGCGTACTACTCAGTTCTGACTGCTGCTCACTTTCGCGAACTGCTTGTTGGATGCACTGCTCATTGCTGCAATGCCGTGCTCCAGGACCGGTCGCACTCTTCCAGAGTAGACTGTTTTGAGGATTCTGGTGTTTGCTCCCCACGTAGAGCCTGCGAGTTTGTGCATCATGCTGAGCCTCTGTTGCGCTTTTGCCGTAGCATTGCCTATTTGGGAGCACCATGTCAGCCTTCGGTCTACTTCGGTGTGACTCCCAGGTACGTTGGGGTTTTGCTTTCCGGAAGGTCTTGCCCATTGACTTTAAGCTTAATTTTGTGATTCTGGTTGTTCTACGAGAACACAGGTGGTTTTAGAAGCGTTAATGTTCATATTCCACTTTTTTAACCAGACTTCCAGCTTATTTAGCGTATCTTGCAGTCGATTTGTTGCTATGGGCATTTACTCTTCTCTCGCCCATATTACCTGGTCGTCGGCATACATGGCTGAGTGTACTCGCTTTGGTAGGCATGTTGCTATGTCGTTGACAAAGATTAGAAAGAGAGTTGGTGAGAGCACTCCTCCTTGGGGACTCCTTGCTCTAGTGTGGCCTTCATGCTTGTGTACCCTGAACCTGAACCCTTGCTGTTCTGTTCTCTAGGTATCTATCAAGCCATTTGTACATTCTCCCCTTCAAACCGAGGGTTAGAAGTTTGAGCTTGAGTCCTTTTTTCCAGACTGTGTCGAACGCCTTCTCCATGCCAACAAAACTGCCAGTGTATGCTTCTTTTCTTGGAAACCATCCTCGATTTCCTGGGCAATATAGGTTACAGGATTTTTGGTAGATCGGTACTTCCGGAAGCCTTCCTGTTGCTCCATGAGTTTGCCCTTTGCTCTCCAAGTGCCAAGATAGTCGTTTGTTCACCATGCGTTCCATGAGTTTGCCCTTTGCTCTCCAAGTGCCAAGATAGTCGTTTGTTCACCATGCGTTCCATGAGTTTGCCCTTTGCTCTCCAAGTGCCAAGATAGTCGTTTGTTCACCATGCGTTCCATGAGTTTGCCCTTTGCTCTCCAAGTGTCAAGATAGTCGTTTGTTCACCATGCGTTTCATGAGTTTGCCTGTGCAGCTTAGCAGGCATATTGATCTTTAACTCAGCTTAGCAGGCATATTGATCTTTAACTCAGCTTAGCAGACATATTAGATCTTTAACTCAGCTTAGCAGGCATATTAGATCTTTAACTCAGCTTAGCAGGCATATTGATCTTTAACTCAGCTTAGCAGGCATATTAGATCTTTAACTCAGCTTAGCAGGCATATTAGATCTTTAACTCAGCTTAGCAGGCATATTAGATCTTTAACTCAGCTTAGCAGGCATATTAGATCTTTAACTCAGCTTAGCAGGCATATTAGATCTTTAACTCAGCTTAGCAGGCATATTAGATCTTTAACGCAGCTTAGCAGATATATTAGATCTTTAACTCAGCTTAGCAAGCATATTAGATCTTTAACTCAGCTTAGCAGGCATATTAGATCTTTAACTCAGCTTAGCAGACATATTAGATCTTTAACTCAGCTTAGCAGACATATTAGATCTTTAACTCAGCTTAGCAGGCATATTAGATCTTTAACTCAGCTTAGCAGGCATATTGATCTTTAACTCAGCTTAGCAGGTATATTAGATCTTTAACTCAGCTTAGCAGGCATATTAGATCTTTAACTCAGCTTAGCAGGCATATTGATCTTTAACTCAGCTTAGCAGGCATATTAGATCTTTAACTCAGCTTAGCAGGCATATTGATCTTTAACTCAGCTTAGCAGGCATATTAGATCTTAAACTCAGCTTAGCAGGCATATTAGATCTTTAACTCAGCTTAGCAAGCATATTAGATCTTTAACTCAGCTTAGCAGGCATATGTGATCTTTAACTCAGCTTAGCAGGCATATTTGATCTTTAACTCAGCTTAGCAGGCATATTTGATCTTTAACTCAGCTTAGCAGGCATATTGGATCTTTAACTCAGCTTAGCAGGTATATTAGATCTTTAACTCAGCTTAGCAGGCATATTGATCTTTAACTCAGCTTAGCAGGTATATTAGATCTTTAACTCAGCTTAGCAGGTATATTAGATCTTTAACTCAGCTTAGCAGGCATATTAGATCTTTAACTCAGCTTAGCAGGCATATTAGATCTTTAACTCAGCTTAGCAGACATATTAGATCTTTAACTCAGCTTAGCAGATATTGATCTTTAACTCAGCTTAGCAGGTATATTGGATCTTTAACTCGTCGGGTCAAGTTTATCTTACCCTGGCTTTAGGATGGATACCATGATCGCTTCCTTCCATTCTGTTCGTACTATGCCTGTCTTCCAAGATATATTTAGGACGGCCAGTAGAGCTGTCTCTGCTCTAGTTCCCAAGTTTTTAAGCTTCTAATTTGTGATCCCATCCTTTCCCAGCGATTTTCTGAGCTTGAGCTCCCTTAATGCCTCTTCCAACTCGTTTCTGGGGAATATATCCGTTAGGTGACTATCGGCTTTCCTTGCCAACTCCTGAACCTCTGCTGTCCAGTATGGCTTGTAATCCTTCCGTGCACCTCTGGGGATGGTCTCCCGTGCCGCTTTCATTATTGCTTCTGAGAGTGCCTTTGCAAAGGATCGCATGTGTTTCTTTTCATGCATGTTGAGCTGCCCAACATTGGCATCTGTCAGTACCGTGTACTGTTTCCAATCAGCTTTTTTGTAGTTTCACTGTGGCAACAGTGCCGGATTAGGTCAGCGCGGGGCCTGTAGCAAATTTTAGCGCTGGGCCCTAGGTTTTGTATGATCAATCAATCAGTGCCATGCCTGCCGGCGTAGGCGATCATGTCTCTCCACAACTCTCTTTGCTTGGTGCATGTAATCAGTTCTGACGTCGATATTTTGTCGAACCATGATGTCAGGCCATCCAACATCTTCTCCCTCTGTCTTCCACGATCTCTCCTTCCCTGAATTTTACCTGTAGTCACCAAATGTTCTAAACCTTCTCTTCGCATTATATGCCCGAAGAACCTTGATTGTCGGATTCTTATTCTTTTGATAAGGTTTCTTTGTGTGCAGGCCTGATTTAAAACCTCCACGTTTGTTTTCTTTGCTGTCCATGGAATTCTCAACATTCTTCTGTAAAACCACATCTCTGTGGCTTCCAATGATCGTATTGATTGTTTGTTCAGTGTCCATGATTCGCTGCCATACATAATAAATTGGTTCAATATAGCATTGGAGTACTCGTTTTCGCAGTGTCATTGGTAGTGAGTTCACGCATAGTGTGTTCTTCATTTTCATAAAGCTGCTTTCGTTTGAGCTATTCTACTCCTAATCTCTGTTGTACATCTTCCATCTGGTGTTAAGAATGTTCCTAGATACTTGAATCGATGGACTTGTTTCAGTGTTGTGTTATTTATTTTGATATTGCATGTTGGTGTTTCTTGTTTCTTTGAGACAACCATAACCTCTGTATGATAATAAATAATAAAACACAACTTTACAAACAAACTTGTCTCGATTTAATGTGAGCAAATTTAGAGATAATACTAAACAAATCAATTTCTCTAAGTAAATTACATTCAATGTTCAACGATATAAGGTGAGGCTATTTAGACGATCTTGTCCCAATCATGTTCCTTAACTCACTTTTTATGCGCTTTAATGTTGAAAAAGAACGTTCTCCGCTTGCAGTTAGTAATCATTAAAGACAAGTAAATTCGTAAGACTATTTCTACATTTGGGAAACACGACTCTAATGAATTTTTCATTATGCTTTCTTCCAAATCCTCTTGGTAAGAGCTGACAATATTAGGAGTTCTTTTCAAGATATCTTCTGCTGTAAGAAATTTTAACTGACGAAGTATTCTAAATACACCATTCACTCTATGGTACGCTTTCATGCGTTTAGCTAAGGCAGAGAGTACATTATCAATTATGACAATAAACACCTGACTTTCAAATTTTTGTTTGGGTGTTTGATTTTCTACAACTTTATTGAGCCTAGCAGAGCCGCTGAAATCGTCGTACTTAGTATTTTGCTTGAGTCGTCTTGAAGTTTGTTGTTGATATTCTTGACAGTCAGTCAGGATTTTGGCTTTGGCCTTAATATCTGAAAATATAGGCCGCATTGCTTGAACGTACCCGTGTAACGATTCATAAAGAGCATATCCCGTGTTAAGGTCTTGATCAGGTGACTGTAATGAAGCGCTAGACGCTTGTAAGCGCTTTAGAATTCCGTTCCATAAAATGCTAACTATTCCCGTTTCCAACTTACTCATCTCCAAAATTAGTCCATACGCCTGATTACGACACTCTACTTTTTGATCCATGTTATTTGAAATGTCATCCAAAACTTGTTTGATAGTGGTAAAACCACATAAAAGGGCCTTTGTCGCATCAGCTCGGGAAGACCACCTTGTGTCCGACAGTCTCTTCAAAGTCAGGAGTTTTGAACCTGCATCTTCCAGTGCTTTTGTAAGAATGCCCACATCGATAGGTAGAAGCGGAAAAGAATGTATATAGGCTTTCAACAAAATGGAAAAAATGGATGCTTCTATACAACATTCTGCAGCACACTTAGCAACCAAATTCAGTGAATGTGCAAAGCAAGGAATGTATTCTGCGTACCTATTTATCTCCTTAATGTGTGCTTGTAAGCCGTGGTATTTCCCACACATGCTGCTGGCATTGTCATAGATTTGACCACGACAGTCTTTGATATCAATGCCATTTTTCTTTAAAAAAATCAAGTAAACTTTGGGCGAGTTGTTCAGTAGTATGACCTTCCATATCCAAGAACTTCACATACCTTTAAACTGGTCCAGATGGTAAGACATAGCACACTATTAGAGTGAGTTGGTCGACATATGAAATGTCTGGAGTAGAGTCCAGTGATACTGAATAGTACTTGCATTTCTTAATTTCGCAAATAATATGACCCAGTAAGCTTAATGCAATTAGATGGATACATTCCTCGAATGTTGTTTTGATAAGTATGATGTATGTCCCTTTCCTTTATTTGCATAAGTATTTATATGCTGAACCAGAAAAATGTCAAATTTGGCTATTAATTCCAACAAACCTAATTAATTTCCATTATGAGATGAACCAATAGTTTCATCACTACCCCGAAATGCAAGACCTCGTTCTGCTAAAATTGGATAACTGAAGTAATTCGCTCTAAAAGTGTCCTCCAATGTTTATTCGGTTTCAATTTGGTTTACAAGTTGAGAATTGACACGCCCATCCTTCTTTTGCAAACTAACAGCGAAATTATCGCTTGTCTATGGGAGGTGCTTTTTCATGTCTTTTCAACAAATTATTTGCGTTTTTCCAGTCGTCAAATCCTTTTTTCGTAAACCGGGACGAACAGCCAGAATCAGTAACTTTGCAAACAAAACAGAAAAGTTGTCCTTTAGTTTCTGAATAACACAACCAATCTTTCACATGAGTTTTGTTTGTTGGTTTATGTGTATATGTGAAAAACGACTTTCGACAAAATCTTGGATTGTTTTCTTTATCGTATGTTTTTTAAGACAACAAATCACTGCTCATATATTGCACTTCGCTACTTCCTTTCGCAATCCAGCAATCTCGATTGAAGTTGCTTGGCCATTCACCAATATCGTTGGAGTACATTTTACTTTCGTTGTGTTTTTGGCTTGTAGAAGATGTTGCTACATTGGAAGCGTGTCCTGTGCTTTCTCCCTTTCTCTGGCTTGAAGATGATATGGCTAAATTGGGAGGACTTGCTGTACATTCAACTTTAGTTTGTCTTGTGGAAAATGTTGCTAAATCGTGAAGAGTTGCTGATATTAATGGTAATGTTGGTAATGATGATGTTTCTATAGCACCGCCTTCATCTACTACACTGTGAGACGCGACTTCTGCTTCGATTTCTTTGCATTCAGCACCATCACACACGACATCACAAAACTCAGACAGCTTACGTGTTTTTGATATAACATCCTGATTATTTTTTTCTTTTCATCTCTGTCACATAGGCGCGGGGCCCCAGAAGCGCGGGGCACGTAGCATTTGCTACTTCTGCTACTAGGCTAATCCGGAGCTGAGTGGCAACCACATTTTCGGCTCGGGTACGAAGTGGAGATCTACTTGCAGTTTGACGGGCCTATGGTCACTATCTCCCAGTTGCTTAGTGACTGTACATACCGTTTCTGTGGAGAGGTCGCTCGTTGCGAAGGCCAGATCAGGGGTGCTAGTCGTGTGCTACCTTCTCGAATAGAAGGTTGGCGGATGGTCAGGGGCATTGATAAGGAACAGGTTGTTCTCTATCTTCCAGTTCTCGACTTCGGCGCCCTGCTGTTTGTTTCATGGTATCCCCACCTTTCTGAGTGGCTATTAAAATCACAGACTACCATGTATGCTGTGTTATTTATTGTCATCGCCCCAAGTGATAACGAGCTATCGCTTGGGCAGTACAGGCTGTACAGAATAATATGTGTATCGTCACATGTGATGAGGACGCCTATGATCTCTGCTGCACAAGCGCTTCCTGTTGTCACATTTATTTGTTTTGCTGGAATGCCGTTTCGTACTAGGATGAGGACTCCACCTTTGTGTCTCTCTCGGTCTAATCTGAAGGTTTGGTAACCTCTGATCCAGAATCTATGTTGGGCATTGAAGTGTGTCTCTTGTATGCACGCAACATACAATCTCGTCTTCTGCAAGTCTTATTTCGAGTGCTTGCTTTTTGTGATGGAGACCTTCGGCATTCCATTGCACAATGTTTAGTCGTCTCTGGCCAGTAGCTTTTTCCCGTGGGCCGCGAACGCTGATTTGCCGAGTCGGGGGACGGGAACCGTCGGTAGCAAAAAACGGGCTCCTTCGAAGCATGGGGCCCGGTACTCGTCCTGCCCGACAGATCTCCACAGACGTAACACCATATCGAGATTCTATATTAAAAATATTCATAACATTTTATCCATGCAGCCTTAGCATGGGTATGTTACGTCACAAACTTCAGTACCACTTGAAGCTATAGTGAGTATCCTTCGGCGAAGTGTCCGATTTCAACCAGCGTTTACTGGGTTAAAGATAATATATCATATATATACCAGTACTGTCGGATCCAGCAGAGCCAACTATAGAGTTGGATGTGAATCCAGACAGTAAGGGATATTTGAGTAGCGAATAATTACTATTCGCACATCCATATTTTGTGTTTGTTTTTTTCCTTTTGTCTATTGGATGCGGAAGTGAAGAATCTAAGTATGATTATAATAATTATGATTTTCAGTCATTGTTTAAATGTAATGTGCATGTTCTTCATTGCAAAAATAAAATGTCTGTTCGGTTCTGAAACTTGTGTTTTATGTATATTGAATAAACTCCTCAATAAAATGCTCAGGTCTAGTTGCAGTACCGAATATTTCACTATATCCCCAGTTATCGATAACGACCATACAACACTTAAGGTTTGGTTGTTAATTAACTTCGTGGTTGGTCCAGAGATACACATTTGGACATGAGTAGTCGACAAGGAGAAGTATTTTATCATACAGTAGCAGATTTTATAACAAAATCAAGAGATAATGGAAATTATATATGCATTGTGAGGGGTAGGATTGCCCGAACTATTAGTATTACTATTGCAAATATGTCATACCAGCAAAATCCTATTAAGAATCATGAAGAGGATGGAACAAAAATTAGAAGACAAGACGAAATACACGAAACACAAGCAGGTTTCAGAAGAGGTAGAGGCACTAGAGACCATATTTCTAGCATGAGACTCATCGAGAAATGCAGAGAATACAACATAGATGGAGACTTCAGTAAAACTGTTGAATCAATTGAATGGCGAAACACATAATAACAAAGTACTTTAGTTTTACAAAATACACACACAATGATGTGTATTGTCATTGTGTGTGTATTTTGTTAAACTAAAGTACTTTGTTATTATGTGTTTCGCCAGAGAATACAACACAGGCCTGCATGCATGTTTCATAGACTTTAGCAAGGCTTTCGACCATATACAACATCAGAAAATGTGGAACATCATGAAAGACATGATGAATTCTCCAACACACATAATACAACTCATAGAATCTCTATACCACGAACAACAGGCAACCATTAAAATGGGAGGTGAAATAGCTGAATGATTCGAGATTCAAAAGGGGGTAAGACAAGGATGTATTTTGTCCCCATACTTATTCAACATATGTGCGGAGAACATCATGAGGAATGTAAAAGACGATGCCAACTATGTGAATTACGATCCTTTCACTATAGGCGGCAAATCCATACCAGAGCTTAGATACGCATATGATACAGTATTATTTTCCACCAGCAAAGATGGTTTGGAAAACCTAATCATGACAACCAAGAAACATAGTGAAGACCAACATCTATATTTGAATACACAAAAACAAAAATAATGTCAACTGACAAAGCCAAAGGCTCACCTAACATCCAAATAATCAATGAAGAACTCCAATGTGTAGAGAGCTACGAATACCTGGGATCAATAATTAACAATAACGGGGCCTGCCCCAAAGAGATCTCAAGAAAATTGGCAATAGCAATCAAGAAGTTAACCCTTTAGCTGCTAAGGACGTATATATACGTTTTCCCCATTCACTTCTAAAGACGCATCAAAACGTCTGTTATTATCTCTCCTCTGTGGGCTAAAGACGTGTTAACACGTTATACATTGCTACTGTCACTGCTATAGGCGTACATTTACGTTTGTGACCTAGAAACAAAGAGCAGCTATTTTTAGCTCAGCTTTCAGAACGTATGTAGCAGCGAAAGGGTTAAACACAATGAAGAACATGTGGCAAAGCACCAGTAAAATATTAAAATTAAAAATATTGAGAACATGCATTTTTCTAGTGGCTACTTTTGGTTGTGAATCATGGACTATTACACAAAAAACAAGAACGAGAATCCAGTTCTTCGAAACTAAATGCTACAGAAAGATTCTACGAATACCATGGATAGAAAAAGAAAGAACACTGATGTCCTGAAAGAACTAAATGTTAAAGAGTATTGGCTGATAAATAACATACTATACATAAAAATTACATACTTTGGTCACATCAAGCGTTACGATGGCCTGGAAAGAACAATATTAGAGGGCAGGGTCCCAGGACGCAGAGGTAGAGCAAGAAGATGGCTACAAGATATTAAAGAAACCATGAATATGACCATCGGCGAAGTGGGTGAGCTGACTAGAGACAGAGTGAATTTCAGATGCGCTGCAAAGAGAGCAACGTCCTAAAAGGATACACACCTTGATGATGATGATGAGGGGTACGAATGACTCAGACCGTTGCGAGTCACTGCTACACTTTATTAGATCACATCACTAACACTAAGATGCAATTATCTCTATTCCTCTATCTATGTCATAATTATGATAATTCTGTGCTATGTGTTAATGAAGACAGTAAATAATAATACAGTTACAAGTATCTACCTATCTCAAATACAGTACAATGAAGAACATTTCTAATTATATGCAGAAGTGATGTCTCTGAGAGTGAGACAGAATTCATCAAATGAAATGAAATGCACCCTTCCAGTTTGATATATATATATATATATATATATATATATATATATATATATATATATATATATATATATATATATATATATATATATATATATATATATATATATATATATATATATATATATATATATATATATGTACAGCAGTCCTTCCAAAGTGATGGTATACTGTTAGTGGTCCCTACATTTTTATTCACTTGTCAGCAAATCCTCATTAACTCATCCTTGAGTTCTTAACTGATTCAAGATTGTCTGCAAATCATATCCTAGAAAACAACACAAAAGTTATACATGTTCTCAAGAGTCAATTGGCTCTCGACTTTGATCTTCAAAAACAATATAATTGCATCTTGAGCCAACTATATTTACAATATTAAAATGTATAAAATTCTTTTAGATATATAAAACTTCAAATGATGAATCCCGTAAGATGTTAAATAAATTGTAGTATTTTGTATTGTTTATTCGTTCCTGACCTATTAGAGAGTCATGATTCTACTTGGTTCCCATCTTCTCATTTAGGTCCTGTCCTGAACAGCAGTCTTGGCTCTGAAGTACGAGGGTGATTCATTAAGTAAGGGCAAACTGCCAATATTTCACTTGTTAAATATCGGATATCTTTCAAACTTCTATACAGGGCAAACTGCCATTATCAGATATCTTTCAAACTTCTGTACAGAGCAAACTGCCAATATTTCACTTGTTAAATATCGGATATCTTTCAAACTTCTGTACAGGGCAAACTGCCAATATTTCACTTCTTAAATATCGGATGTCTTTCAAACTTCTGTACAGGGCAAACTGCCAATATTTCACTTCTTAAATATCGGATATCTTTCAAACTTCTGTACAGGACAAACTGCCAATATTTCACTTGTTAAATATCAGATATCTTTCAAACTTCTGTACAGGACAAACTGCCAATATCGGATATCTTTCAAACTTCTGTACAGGACAAACTGCCAATATTTCACTTGTTAAATATCAGATATCTTTCAAACTTCTGTACAGGAAAGCTCATTATCAGAGAAGATTTTGACACTGTCCGATAGATGCAGCATCTTGTGTAATTGTAACGGACGTATAAACAAAATGGCAACGCCCTTATCTGTGTTTCACAGTAGAGGAACAACGAGGAAGTAGAGGAGCAACGAGGAATCATATAATTTTTGTGGTCATAGGGTGTGAAACCTGCTAAAATTCACAGAAGAATGCTGCAACAATTCTGGGATATGAATGGTACACTTGTGGAACATTATCAGAAAAAGGGTGAAACAGTAAACAGTGCAAGATACAGTACACTTTTGGAGGATGAGCTGAAACCAGCAATACAGAGCCGTCACAGAGGACTTTTCTCTAGAGACGTTCTTTGTCTTCATGATAATGCACGCCCTCATACAGCTGCTGCAACTCTTGACACCATCAGGAGATTGCAGATCTTACAGCATCCCCCATACAGTCCTGGCCTAGCCCCCCTCTGATTATCATGTGTTTGGATTCATGAACGACGCTTTGAGGGGACGAAAATTTGGGAACGATGACAAGATTAAGGAAGCGGTGCATTCCTGGCTGAAGGGACGACCAAAAACATGTTTTCCTGACAGAATTAAGAAGTTGGTGCAACGGTGTGAGAAGTGCATTCAAAAGGAGGGTAGTTATGTAGAAAAATGACATATTATTTGTATCTCTATATGAATGTTCTATCTCGAAAAATTTAATTTTGCCCTTACTTAATGAATCACCCTCGTATATGAGTAAGGTGGAGAAATTCTGCTCAACATTCCCAAATCTCCTTTCCCCTCTCTCCACGTCTTTCAAGTAAGACCACAGTCAGCTCCAGAAAGTACAAGTGCTGAAGCCAAAGATATCCAGCAAAGAGATTCACTACAGAAATAAAGATATAATTCGCTGGAAGTATGTCTATATGTTCAAAATGTTGTGGTTCTTGTCCTGTGATGGACACTCAGGCATGTGCGGTGTCAGGTTCTCTACCTCGAAAGGGCCTACCCCATCTACTGGTTGTCTTTCTCATTTGCCCTATTGAGCCACTGAACCAAGAAGGAGGAAGAATACAGTAACTGACCAAACAAAAAGCTATCTTAAAATAATACACTGGATTACTGAGGGTGTCAAGAGCAAAAGATATGACTACAGCAACCAAATTAAGCAAAGAGCAAGAAAAGTATGCAGTATGTAAGAGACTCACCTGAAAAAAAAGATATAGCCTTTTAGGTCAGAGGCTTCTAGTGCTCCAACAGAAAAGATATGAGAAAGAGTAATGCTGACACTCGTAAGAAACAGCATGTCAGCTTGAAAGCTGGCAAGATAACAGGCTTATCCTTATTAACCAGCCAATCCCCCCAACCAACTTTCTACTGACATCATGACACACCACCTCTACACCACTTGGCTTTCTACTTGTCAGACCTGAATCAGAACATTACACATGTTGTTGGAAAACAACTTGATCAAAGACTTTGCATAAAAACAGAATGTGTGATGCAGTGTAAAAACAGAATGTGTGATGCAGTGTAAAAACAGAATGTGTGATGCAGTGTAAAAACAGAATGTGTGATGCAGTGTAAAAACAGAATGTGTGATGCAGTGTAAAAACAGAATGTGTGATGCAGTGTAAAAAGCACAGGAAAATTAGAAAAAAACATTAAAACATCATCAATTCTAAAAGATAGCTTTTTTTAAAGATATGTTTATATATGAGGAGTGGGGGAGGTGCTTCTTAAAATCAAAGAAATATGATATTTAATTAACTTAATATTTAATGTGAGGTGAAAGATGCAGTGACTAGGACTACACAATTCAGTGGAGGTAGAACAAGGCCTTACACCAATCTTCATGTCTTATCCTGGAAATGGACTGCACAGTTGCAGTTTTGTAAAGTGAGAAGAGATTGAAGAAGAAAGCTATAATGAACTGTGGCAGTGTAATTGGCAACTACTTAATATGAGATTTGCTCACACACCAGATTCTCTTAAGTTTTCTCTGTAAACTAGCAGCACATTTTACTTATACCAATCCACTCAAGTCACAAAAAATAATTGCAACTAAAAATAACTCCTCTCCTCAAAAAAAAAAAAACCATTGTGTCTACAATGAGGTTGGGAAACAATGCACAATACTCTTCATTTGAATCATTGCTCTTATTTTGTACCACCTTTTTTTTGCTTCATATGAACGTCACTAGACGATACAACGGTGCAAGCGTGGTCTTGCGGCTCTCAAAGTTATGGTGGCCGCACACCTTGAGCAGAGACTACTTGCCCTTTTGTTCGATCGACTGGTAATGTCAGTGGTAGATTACGGACTCGGAATTCTTACGATATCAAGATCACAATGTGAACGCCTTGAACGGGTTCAGAATGAAGGTATGCGTATAGTTCTGGGCTGCACTAGAGATACCCCCATTGTGAAGATGAGATATATGCTTGGCCTTCTGTCACTACGCTCCCGTCATGCAATCGCCCAAACCAAGGCATATATGCTGGTTACTTCGGATAAGAGACATCCACTTCACAGGAACACTAATGATGTTAAGGGCACGAGAATCAAGCGTGGCATGTCGTGGATGGCCCAGGCTGAGAGAACGATTGGCCAGGTGACTACGGTTGCGACTCTACCAAAAGGGAAGAATGGATCCCAACAGATGGAAGCATGATGAACTATCTCAACGTTATCATTACTCTTGGAAGAGAATGTAGAGATTGGGGCAACATGAAGGCTGATCTCGCAGTTAAGCAGCTGATAGAAGATAATGCACGGGATGATGATGTTGTTGTATATACCGATGGGTCGGTTCAACGTGGTGAGAATCCGGCTGGGGTTTCTTGGCTAATGCGCATGGTAGGGTTGTTGCAGAGCGAAGTGGGGCATACAGGACAACTACTTCTAGTATGAGGATGGAGGTTGAGGCCGTTACTGCTGCCCTCCATTGGATTTCTGGGACTTCATTTACTGGGGCAGTTGTTGTATCTGACTCTCAGTCGATGCTTCACAAGATCCAGAAGGGCAGGTTTCGGTATGAGTGGATGTCGTCTATAGAAGTTTCTAACCTCCAGCGGCTTACGTGGATATACTGTCCTGGGCATGCGGGTGTTTACGGTAATGAGAGAGCGGACAGGCTTGCATCAACAGCATCGATTGTTGGGGAGTTGCAGATGGATAAGGGGGATATTCTTCGGTCTCTTCGAGACTCTCTGTTGGATGAGGACACTAAAATCGATGTTGAATCGATCAAGCGATTTAAGCAGTTTGGAATTACCCTTTGTTCAAGTCGAACTGGATGCCTGAGAGGCAGAGTGAGAGGTGTGTTTAATCAGCGAGCCACAGGAACCATCAGTATGCATACTCTTCGATATCTGTTGGGGGAGACTGAGCACCTATGGGTTTGCCCGAGTGCAATGACGTCAGTTTAGTAACCAATAACCAATGAACGTCACTACATAATACACAGTGAATTTGTTATGTGGGATATTTTTTGATATTTGTGGTACCTGCGTTTTAATTCTATTAAATATCTTTAGCATTATCACTCAAAATTCTGTATCATTTATTGTTTAGTAAGTGTCCACAAGAAGACAGACACTAATCAGAATGCCTGGGGATAAAGTGACACTCACCAGTGCCTTAGAAAATGTTGATGTCCTGGATGACCTACCTCTACCGGATCAGCAACCATGCATTGAGGCCCTGTCTCTGTCTGTGCACTACAGAGCCAATTTTGACACCAACTTTGAGGATAAAAATGCCTTTGTTACAAGTGTTGCTAAGTATAAGGAACAAGCCACAGTTCAAGCAGACCTGGTGAGATTTGTTTTCTATGTTATTGTCAGTCTTTGTTAGCATAATTTGTTTTGATGATACATCAATTTCGTGTAATAACTATAACTTCATTATGTCTCTCTGACAGCTGTAACTCCTTCAGTCATATTTTCTTTCTCAGAATCTGTTGCTGGAGAAAGGAGAAACATATGCAGTCATGCTGTACACATGGAGATGTTGTTCGCGAGCAATTCCTCAGGTTTGTTTGTGTCAATGTTTTGTACCGTATACATTTTTAAAAATTCAAACTGCATACATTGGTAAATAAGAAATAGTGAAAATATATTAACTCATTGTATCCAATTGACGCTCCCAACGTAGGGAACAGTTCTCTCAGTATGCCAAAACATGCTGCCAGCGTATATTTTGGGTCCATGCACATTTTGTTTCACTCTTCAGCTACTATATGTTCGATACCATTTTTATTTACAGAATTCAACGGCAGATAACTCCCATTTCATTCATATAGTTATAAGGTATGGCAGATTTGTTTTGGATGATTTTAAAATAGTTTTATTCGCAAATATATTTTTCCTGTTGTGAAAAAAGTGAACTTCCATGTGAAAAGTTTAGTTACAAGATGTTGTTTCATCCTCCACGTCATTTAAGTGCTGAACAATCCATGGATTTGTTCCAAAGTTCAATTAAACACAGTGTTTCATGTTTACGATTTCACCGACAATGATGGAGAATTTAGCAATGGCTAAGCATTGGAACCAATCTTGAAAGTCGTGGTAGTCACTGAAACTGAGGGGGTGTGTCCATCGATTTTAACCGTTAGTAGGTCTACTTCTTCTACCTCTAGACCTTCAAAACGAGTAAAACTTCTCAGCCTACTAGATTTGTATGCACACATTCTAGCAGTTTAGTACTAGTAGTAGTTAGTTAGTAGTAGTACTGGTACTAGAACAACTGTAGACTCTAAAACTAGACATGTAACAGAAATTGGACTCTCCCCACATAACAACACTGAAAATTCATTTAGGTTCAACACTTCTCACCCACCAGGAATTTCTGCTTCTTTAGATGATGCATCATCAGCTTTAAACTGTTTCCAGAAAAATCATAACAAATGCAGTTATTGACATTAATGACAACCTCATTATTTCTATTCAATGATTATGCAGTGTTTAGAATAAATGAGAAACTTGCTGCAGGAGTTATCAAGAAACAGTCTGTGTATGCATCATTGGTAGCTATAACCAGGGAAAAAATGAACAGAATTTTGGCCTTGCTAATTGTTATGGTCTAAATATGAAGCCTAGAATTTAGGCTGATAAAGAGTGGATGCAGGCACTTAAGTTTTTCAGACTTTGCTGAAAAATATGGGTAAAGGTCACACCCATCTTTGTTGACTGGTATTGCACGACTCTTCCAGTTATCACCTACCTCATTGAAAAATAAATTTACTTTACTGGAACTGTCATGCACAATAGAAAAATCAGCTACTGCAAGGTCTCAAAGTTGAAACACAATGAATCTAAATGACTCCTTGATGAATCAAAGAGAGTTAGGTGTGTGACTAGGAGAAATCAAAAACCAAAAAAAAGATTTGCATATTTGCATTGCCTCTAGCTTCGACAGAGAATGTTGTTGGCAAGAACAAACCACTTGATATTGACATATTGAATATCTGTGACAAAGCGGACCACATCATTACCTATTATTGTAACTTTGAATGTTGTTGCAGAAAATGGAAGAAAATTAACATCTCGTTGTTTCAAATCACTCAGTATAATTCTTTTATATTATACAAACTTTCACTTCTCGGTGAACAAAAAACTGGGCTGAGGGATTTCAAATCCTTGCTATCTGGGTTGTGTGTCTGCACGCTGTGCCTCCTCATGTTGAAAATAACCAGACGAGCGAGCCAGTAAGCGAGCGCGGTTCCCAGTGTCGATAACCAATTGCGTGCATAGTCTCTAATGGCTGAGCGTGCCTCTCTGCTTCTTCATGCCATGAAGCGAACAAGTGAAGCGAACAAGCGAAATATGGTGTCGTTCTTTGCTTGGCAAGGCGCAGTCTTGGTGGGAAGCAACGCTCGATCGTTCGCTTCAATTTCTCATTTTCTCCGGGGACGTCGGGATCCGCTATGCACAGAGCACTGTCTCCTACCCCGAGCATTGTCGGTCCAGTCACGTCCATGACAGCTATCTGGTTGATCCTGCCAGTAGTCATATGCTTGTCTCAAAGATTAAGCTATGCATGTCTAAGTTCACACTGTCTCACGGTGAAACCGCGAATGGCTCATTAAATCAGTCGAGGTTCCTTAGATGACACGATCCGGGGTCAAAGGCGCAAGGAAGTGCCGTGCCAGGATTAGGGAGATGGCTCTAATCCCCTGTCCTCACCTCCAAGTGGTGACCCTGGTAACAGATGGTAGTTCCGGTCTGGCTAAGAGGGCAGGTGCAGTGGGAGAGCTACTCTGTGGCAAGTAGAGATGCAAAGGTAGTCATGCTTGATGGGATATGCTCGCCTCTCCCGGCCGATGGGAAAAGCTAGTAGAAGGATACACGTGGAACCTCGCGAGGCGGAACTCGGAGCCCACACATTTTCTCTCTTGAGCCGATGAGTGTGATGAGTTAGGCCGCACGTTGGTCCACATAGGTCAAAGTCTAGCCCCCATCACAGAGATGGGGGCACGAATCAAAACCATAGAAGTGACGTTGACCCACGTGTTGCGAAATTCGGAGCCCACCCATGCTCTATCTTGAGCCGCCTCTCTAGAGCCGATGAGTATACTGGGTGCCGAGTTGAACCGCAAGCTGGGCCACATAGGTCAAAACACGTCCCGATCACAGAGATAGGGCACGACCCAAAGTCATCGATGAGACATTGACCGCGGTGGCGAAATTGAGCCCAAGCATGCTCTCTTTAGCTGTCACTCTAGAGCCGATGAGTATGCCGGAAGTCGAGTTGAGTTGCATGTGGGCATCATGGGGCGAACTCGGTTTTGCCCCTCGAAGTCGGACAGCCCAGTGGGAATTGACGAAAATGGTGAGGTAGGCACCAGGGCAGAGCGAGCACGCACGCTGGCAAAGCCATAGTGTCCCATTGATGGACAGGCCGGCGCGGAAAGCGAGGCAATCACTGCAGCGGCGAGCATGGCAGACAAGAGGGTGTGCGTCCCACCCACATGAGCAGAACAACTGGAAAGCCCAGCAGAGGCAAAACCAGTGCAAGCGCAGCAGCGACAAGCATGGCAGGCAAGAGGGTGTGCATCCCACCCAAATGTGCAGAACAACTGGAAAGCCCAGCAGAGGTAAAGCAAGTGGCGTTCACTCGCAGGGAACTACTGCTGCCTTGTAGATTGATTGGGGGCAATCAAAGGCTAGCGGAGCAAACCGTAAACAAACCTGAACGGGCGACAAACCAAGGTGTTCATTAAAATGACCGGTTTTGCTGGGCTGATGGCGCTCATAAGCCCGGGAGGGCAAGCCGTTTAAGGGTCGCTGCCCTGAAAGAAAATGGCAACCTGCTGCCTTGTGGGTTTTTGACTGTGGACAGCCAAAGGCTAGCGGAAAGCGTATCGCACACAAACACTGGCTGAAATCGAACACCCCACCCAAGGATAAGCAACTGTGCTCCAATAGGTGCTGAAGGCTGGTGCACGTACATTATGTTCTGATGTTTGGCTGTTTATATATCACAATAGAATGATAACTGCTTTAGAACGATCGAAAGAAGAAGAAGAAATCCTTGCTTGTTCAGCAGCTATTAGAAAACACTGCCAGCACAGAATGTAAATCACTATCTCTTATCCACTGAAATGTAATATGTACTCAGAAAGTGCCATGCATATAGTTGAGTACAGAACAAAAACAGAAATTGTCTGGTTTGAAAATTGATTCAAGCAAATGTTATCTATTCGGGGTATACTGACTGCCAATATCCTCACCCGAAGACTTGCTTTTCTGATTATCATAAAGTAAAATTGCAATCTTAGGTTAAAACAGTGTCATAAGGAAGTGTATATAGGGTTTACTTTTGTCAAATAATAAATATGTTGCATGAATGCAATTTATAAGAATTTATATGTTTTGGAGTGGTAGTGTATAAAATGCTTTTGAGAGCAATAGTGGAGATATCATTTTAAATTCTGAGGAGTAACTACAAAGCTGAAATATGTTTAAGTAAATTTGTCGATCAATTCTTTTAAAATTGTATGGATTATATGATTCTCATGGTGGTAAGTTGGATTTTGCATGTATTTTTATTTGATGTTTTTCAATAACATGAAATACAACAATAATTTGCTAAATAAATAATAATTTACATGTATAACTATTTATTATCAGATTATTCAGAGTTTAATTCTGCATATTTTGATGCCAACAGTATAAATCTAGCTTACATAGAACTAAAGTTACAGGCATATTTCCAAGATCACTCCATTTAAACAAATTTTGTTAGAACTGTATTCTGGCAGAGCGGGACCACCCCCCAAAATTTTCTTGGAGAGAAAGAGTTAATTACAAATGCAAGGGTAAGTTAGAAAGTCACAAATGGCTGTTTAAAAAAAAGTAAATGAAATGAGAACTTGAAAAGCATTTACTTACATCTGCCTTTATTTATTAACTCCTTGTGGACCAAACACCACACTACGTGGCTCTGGGTTGGACACCTTTTTACCTGGAACTGCACTAAAGGACATTTTTAATTCTAAAAACAAGTGGCTTGTAAAAAACATGGCTGCTTCCCTGGTCCACTAAGAGTTAACATAATCTCTGTGAATATTGATGCACTTATCCCATCCCTTTATCAGTTCCCCCAATGCCTAAACCATAGAAGCCTCTGAGCAGATATCTTAACTACATTCGCAACTCATGCTCAACTTCCTTGCCATTAACAGAGCGTTTTGCATAAAGGTAATGGGGATAAAAGGGTTTAAAAGCTGAAGGATTGACTTCATTGCACCGGGTTTACCCCATACGGCTCGGTCCCTCTCTGCAGAACTGTCACGCCACCTACCGAGAGTATTGCACAAAGCACAGACTCCATAGCTCCAGCAACAATCCTAGGGGTCTCTGGAAAAACTGCACTTGTGAACAGAATGGCGCGGTCCGGACTCGAACCCACGACCTTCGACTCACAAGGCAAAGGCGTAACCACTTAGCCACAGAGGCCCCAGGGGGGTGGGTACTTGGCCAGTTTTGAAACAGTGAATGAAACCAGTGTATGACCAGGTGTCCTCATCAAGGTAAGTAAAAGATGAACAATATAATAAACAATCACTAAAGCATAAAAGAAACATACATTTAAGGGAAAGTTCTTATCAAGAAGATCTTAATGTAGCAACAGAAATGGACCACTAACCATGTATGTATATGGTTAGAAAGGTATGGGATAACACTGTATAGATGAGCGATTCTTTTCTCTGTGCTCACTCTCATCTTTTCCTGGATAGTGTTGACTACGCTGCATGTAAATATTTAATTGCATTTTCCATCAAGATATATTTTGGCACTTTCAACTGAAACTCTTGTGTGATCAATGTCTATCCACATTACATTCTTCCAATATCAATTGACATATATTTTACATTTTTTTAATAGGACAGGGTAATTTATTGCTTATATTAACATGCTCATGTAATTTTCACAATCTTCTGTTTAAGGTGAAGAGCAATGAACAAGAGAACCGAACCGAGATCTATCAGAAAACAGTTGAGGTGCTTGAACCACATGTTAATAAATTGATGCAATTCATGTTCTTTCAAGTAAGTTGGCAGCTTTAAGTACCAAGTCCTGCATTTCATTAAGATAAATCACAGTGCAGTAATATTTTTCACCTAATCTGATATTTGACAAATCACACTTCTAAGGTTATTACAAGAAAACCAACATAAGAATATGAATGAAAAGATACTCAAAAATCCATATGTACATTTAGATCCTGCATTTTTGTTATGCATAATGTTATGCATAATGTTTCTAAATGGATTAGCTTAGGTAATAATAAAATATGCGGTATAACGAAACTGCAAAAATGATTGTAATTAGATTAAAATATACATTGATAGCATTTGCAAGTTTAAATACTTGACATTAAAAGCATATTAAAATAAAAGCATTTTCATAGCTACTTTGTGTTACCAGAGCCAAACATGGACAATGAGCAAAGCGCAGTCACAAAAATAACTACATGTGAAATGCGCTGCCTGTGAAAAGTTACCAACAACACCATAAAAGACAGTCACCAACATCAACATAAGAAAGAAAGTTGGCATAAAACCGTGCTTGAATTACATAGAGAAACAAAGAATGTTGTGGTTTGGCCACTTAATAAGAATGCATCCAAACTCCACAGTATACAAAGTCTTCTACAACAGAACATCAGGGAAGAAGGCGAGAGGAAGACCACGAAAAGATTGTTAGATGGCATAGCAGAATCCTGTCCAAGAGCAAAAATAACAATCACCCAAGCCACCAGAACAGTGCAAGACAAAAACAGAAAACCACAACACTGGGCAACAACCCGGTAGCAGTGTGACGACAAAAGAAGAAGAAGAAATACTTTACATAGTGTATTTGAATTGTAATTATAAAATCAAATAAATAGGATGGAGCTACGCTTTTATTCAACAATATCTCGCCCGTATGTTGCCAGGGCCTGCAAGGCAAGCAAAGAATGGTACCACTGCGACCTAAGAGGTGACTGAGATAGGGCTTAGGGAAGCTATCCTAGTAAATAAAAAGCATAGCAGAATTCAAATGTGCTGGCCTACTTATAGCATTATAACTGGCTATCAACTGACAACCAAAGTCTGATCTATGAAGATCAACTACAACATCACATGAATTCGTTGTTAATAGCATGCAGGAAGTACAACATGAAAATCAACACACAAAAGACTGAGATCATGAAAATCAGCAGAACACCAAGCCAAGCAAACATACAAATAGACAACACCAGAATAAAGCAAGTTGTGAATTCAAATATTTAGGCAGCATTTTCACAGAGGATGGAAAACTCGATAGAGAAATAGAGATAAGGTGCCAAAAAATGATTGCAGTGACCTACCAGCTGGCACCATTACTACAACACCCAAAGATCAAGATGGAAGTGAAAAGACAGATGATAAAAAGTATTTTCTACCAACACTTTCTTACCAGTGCCAAACTTGGTCTCTTACAGCAACACATCACAGAAAGCTCACCACATGTGAAATGAAATGTTTGAGAAAGGCAGTGGGAGTCACCAGGAAAGACAGACTACGAAATGAGGACATCAGAAGCAGAGTGGGCATAACCTCATGCAACAAATGCATTGAAAGACAACAAATTCCATGGTTTGGACATTTAATGAGAATGGAATACAACCAACCACCAATAACAGCATACAATAAAAATAGATCAGGTACTAGAGCCAAGGGATGACCAAGAAAAAGTTGGATAGACATTATCAAGACCACACTAAACAAACACGGATATAACACAAGGGCGACCCATCTGACCCTGGAACACAAATTAAAACTCCCACCCTACGCTTTAAAAGCAAGAGTGGACAACCAATTCCATCATCCACCTGGGGAAAGACAACTATTTCTGGCATGAGTCAGCTCTGACATCCTCCCTTTGATCAATTAGATCTGCTACCATGCTGCAGTATAACTTGAGATGTGCTACTTTAAAGTGGGCTATTTTTCTGTTTGTCAAATCTTAGTTACCCCTCTGTAAAAATGTGTGCCCTATTGGATAATATGTATACACTTTGATTGAAATTCAGATATGCCTGTCCTACATGTCGCAGGGGTTTCTTATTGAGGCGCAACTTACATGCTTTGCACAGATCACAAAAGTGTTAACTTGTTTGATAAGGATAAACAAATAACATCAACTCTTTTACATTTTTAACCATTGATGCATATATTAGCTGTTTTATGAGTTGTCAAGATTTCTGGGCAGAACCAGAATTGTTATAGTTCGTTCCAAAATTCGTGATCATCTTTACCGACCGATATTAAATCATCCACTTGACAGAAATTCTTGATTTTTATATTTTTAGATAGGTAACAGTGACGACGTTCCAAAAGTATTTTTGCCCACCCAAAACTTTAGTTATGTAAGATTTGAATTATATTACCACATGCAGTTCAGCAGTAGTTAAAATCGGGAATCCCGTGAAATTAATCATTTCACACTGTATGTGAAAGATTGTCATTGGTGTGTCACACACCATTTATTTGCATTACTTGAAGCGGAAGGTACTATTTTATTATCAGTATTAGAAATGAGTTTGAAGTGTAAATTCACTACCATGCAGAAGGTGACTGCACAACTGTATAGCTACTTCTGCAGAGAAGCCAGACGTGGTGGTTTATATCACAACTTACAAGACCTGAAGAGGAGAACACAACATGCTCTTGGTATAAGTAGAATGTCATTTCGTCGTTGGATAGAACAGGACTGTAGTGATGACGTAAGGAACACAGAAAAGGCCGGAACGGAAAACTGCGATTTCGATAAAGATGTTATTGTGAGAGAGATTCATAAAATGTTTTAAGGCCAATGATGTGGTTACACTACGTAAATTGAAATCACGTCTGCGAATTCAATGTGATATTGATATATCTAAAACCGACTAATGGAGAATTGTTAGGTGCAGCGGTTTCACTTTTCTGAAATCTAGTACAGGTCGGAATATAGTTTGTGAGAAAATGCATCTGATAGCTGCACGATGCAAATATCTGCGGAGGATACGGAAGCGTAGGACGGAAGGTTACAATATTGTATATCTGGACGAATCATGGGTAAATGCTCACCATACGTTTGATAAAGAATGACAATCACTAGACGGAACTAAGAAAAGGAAATTCCAAGCAGCAAGTGGCAACGCATTGTGATAGGTCATGCAGGCAGCAAAGCAAATGGTCTTGTCAGTGGCGCAGAACTTCTTTTCCAAACACTGTCTACAGATGGTAGGGACTACCACACCGAAATGAACAGACTTATTTTCAGGGATTGGTTAGCGAACACACTTCTGCCTGCTCTGGATAGGATGCCGTGTATATTGTAATGGACATTGCCTCCTATCATAATGTAGTGGCGCATGCAGACAAAATTTCCACCTCATCAATCACAAAACAAGACATCATGGCGTGGCTTGCAAAAAAAATATATCGTTTTGTTGCAACAATTTCAAAACTGAGTTGTTGCAACTTGTGAGACGGACTAAGAAGTCAAAGATTTTTATAATCGATAAAGTTATTGCTGAGCACGGCCACACTTCTCTTCGATTACCACCTTACCATTCACATCTCAATCCCATTGAACTTGTGTGGGCTGCAGTCAAAGGTCAAGTTGCAGCAGTAAACAAGACTTTCAAACTTCGTGATGTAAAAGTCCTAACACGTGATGCCCTCGTAAAAAAAAATAGATATAAAATACTGGAACAAATGTGAAGAGTATGTGCTCCGAGAAGAAGAGGCATATTAGCAACATGATGGTTTGCATTTTCTCCAGCCCGCAGCAGTAGTCAATCTCTTCGACTCTTCAGCCCCCAAACTAATAGCTAACATCCCATTTGCTTTCACCTTCACCAATTGCCTCACAATACCAGGGACTGGCAACAACTACCAAATGTACGTCAATTTGATCGCCAAAGATAATATCAACATAAAAAACACGCATGAAGAAAAAGCTAACCATGTAACATTGCTTTTTATAATATGTAATAGGGTTACACCTTTGCAAACATTCGCCACCATTTTGTGTATTACTGTAAATTCTAAACTTTGGTTATCATTTTGTTGTGCTTATGCAAAATTATATAACAAAAACCGTTTTTGCATCAACTAAGCTACCTACCAATTAGTTAAACATGGATTCGTAACGTCTTGAGGTATATAAGACTGCATGCAAAAATTACTTGTATCCATCAGATAGATTTCGTACAAATTAAACCTTAGTGTGATCACGAATTTTGGAACAAACTATAGTTTTTTTTTCAACACAAGTTGAAGTGTTTGTGTTCAAATGTCGCTTATACAAGGTGTTAAAGATAAAAGCATCCCCATTGACAAATTACAAGTGGTAAAGTACGCATTGTGTTCTGTCTATTTACTATTTAAACCAGTTCTGACTATCTTGTCCTAGATCACCATTGTTCATATCTTCTTCTCTCCCCCTCCTCCTCCCTCCCCCACATCATAATTACACACCACAAAAAGACTTTCTCACTTGACCTTTACTACGTCATAATTGAACCATCTCATTTTCATAAATATATGCCAGATTGGTTCACTTGACCTTACTACTTTTATCTTGAACACTCTGTAGCTTGCTGGCTATACATGCTTGTTATCCATCTTTATAGGCTTCTCTTTCTGCTGATCATGCTTTTTATTCAAAATTCTTGCATTGTCAGGATTGATACTTTCTCTGATTGCAGTTTCATCAACATGCAGGTAGTCATTGTGAGATTTCAGCATGTCACCTCTGTCCATATCTTGTGTGTCCACATTTTATATGTTTTTCTGTCAATCATATATTATCTCTTTTAGACTATCTGGATATTATGCACACACACATTGCTTTTAATTTGTTTACAGAAAAAAGCCATAGACCTCTTTTGTGAAGAAGTGAAACGGCTTTGCCATAAGGAGAAACGTCAAGATTTTGTTTCAGAAGCATACCTGGTGACTCTTGGCAAATTAATCAACATGTTTGCAGAGCTTGATGAACTGAAAAACATGAAAGCCAGTGTCGAATGACTACTCAGCATATAGACGGTAAATTTGGCATTATTGCTCTTTAAATGTCTATATATATATCTACATATATATATCTGGCATGTGCAAGTCAGAGTTGACAAATATGTGAAAACAAGAAAATTAGAAATGGCTAAGTTAGAATCATTCATTATATTTCCAAGAGTCATTGGTTGTTCTCATTTATGAGTTTTATTTAATAGTTATTCCAACTTAACTTATTTAATTAGTGATGTCCAAATCAAATTTTCTTCCTAGTTTCCTATTAGTTCTCCCTATTGAGTATACAGGTTCTGCAGTGAAGTGAAACATTTGTGTTAAATGTAGGCTGAACATGCCTTTTATCTAAAGTCGGCTATTGGCAAATTATTGAACATTTTTGCTGTCTTACATAAGTTGACCTTCAGATAAGCAAGTATGAGCAATGATTTCTCAGTGTACAAATACTTCAGATAAGCAAGTATGAGCAATGATTTCTCAGTGTACAAATACTTCAGATAAGCAAGTATGAGCAATGATTTCTCAGTGTACAAATACTTCAGATAAGCAAGTATGAGCAATGATTTCTCAGTGTACAAATACTTCAGATAAGCAAGTATGAGCAATGATTTCTCAGTGTACAAATACTTCAGATAAGCAAGTATGAGCAATGATTTCTCAGTGTACAAATACTTCAGATAAGCAAGTATGAGCAATGATTTCTCAGTGTACAAATACTTCAGATAAGCAAGTATGAGCAATGATTTCTCAGTGTACAAATACTTCAGATAAGCAAGTATGAGCAATGATTTCTCAGTGTACAAATAGTAAAAGCTACATTTTTTGAGAGAGGTGAATTCACAACATTAGCACAGCATATTCATTTCTGTCATTTCATTCACTAGACTGGAAAGTACTACCAATATCTATATCGGCAAGCATCAATTAAAGCAAGTTAAAGATTTTACTTATTTGGGGAGCATTTTTTCAGCAAATGGAAAAATAACCAACAAAATGCAAATAGATACAATAAAGCAACCCAAATCATAGAGCAAATGGCACAAGTTTAAAAATGCAAACTTGTTACCATGAACACCAATAGAGCATTTTACATGATCATTCTCCCGACATTGTGTTGTCAGTACCAAACTTGAGTATTGACATCAAATAAGAGAAGAAAACTAGTCACAACTGTGAGAAAGTTGAAATACAGAAATAACAGGCACAGAATGCTGTACGACAAAACAGGATTGAAGACAGAAGAAAACTTATGTCTAGGTCTTGGTCTCATGTTTGTTTTATATATTAGCTTATGTTGTATGTCAAAAGTCAGATCAATTTTAAAAAAAAATATAAGTTAATGTTATAAATCAGCACATAATAAACTGTTAAAATTATAACCATCACAACAGCAGGAAATGGGGAAAAATGAAGCTAAAAAACATGAAAATGTTTGTAATTTTGCTGTTAACTTTCTTGAAGAATATCTTATTTGTTTTGTTCAGGGCAGCCCAGTTTTTAAAAGTAATGGCAGACCAGCAAGCAATGCAAGATTCTCAGAACCTTTCAATGAACTTAGCAACGCAGAATAAAATTAGAGACACTCTTAAGTCTCGCCTAGGAGAAATACAGGTAAACTTGATAAACTTGTGCAATGTGTATGTGGATTAAAATTTATTAGGAATTTATTTTGGGGACAATATTTTGTAATGCGACAATTGCAATGCCATTACTGGCAGAAGAGTGAACCAAGCACATCCCTGGGTGCCAGATAGTGGGATAACCTTTAGATATTAAATGTCAGCTGTTGTATAAGTAATAATCATACTATCAGCAGTAAGAGTATGTCAACAGTAAGAGTATGTCAGCAGTCCAACAGAAACAATGAAGAGGTTGATTGGTTGGCAAAAGAGTGAGGTTATCATATTAGACAAAGAGATTTGTCAAGTCAATGTACATGAGCAAGATCAAAACAACACTCAAGTCATCAGAAAGAAAATGCATATTGAAATACCAAATATAATAATACTAAGTTCAGATTTTATCTCAGATTTCACACACAAGTTACAACAAACTGGAACATCATAAGTTCAATAAACTAAAGATATGAACTTCTGACCTATGTAATTACGGTACTGATAAGAATGATATCTGAACCTGAACTACAGAAGTGCCCAGAATATTAGAACTAGAGAAAGACTATGCATTATTGAGAAATGTTCTAATTGATTTATGAAAGTGTACACATAAGAAGTATTCATAGATGAAAGTGTACACATAAGAAGTATTCATAGATGATTGGTGAAAAAGAAAATGTTTTACCTCATTCAATAATTTCACAAGCAACCCACAAACTAACGAGCAATCTTTGCACACTTGCAGAACAGGTTGGTCTCCAGATCAATTCTGCCAAGACCAAAATTATGGACCTCACAAACTCGACAGACAACATCGTAATAAATGGCCAAACACTGGAGAAAGTTGAACATTTTACATATTTGGGTAGTAAAGTGTCAAACAACGGAGACACGATGAAAGAAATAAACTCGTATTGCTATAGCAGCTAGTGCCTTCACTAAATTAACGAATATCTGGCAATCTCAAGACTTTAGTATATGCACAAAAGTTAAATTATTTAGGTCATGTGTGATTCCTGTACTGACCTACGGTTGTGAAAGTTGGAAATCAACAAAGAAAATTGATAAGAAACTGGACAGCTTTGAGAATAAATGTCTACGAAAATTATTAAAAGTAAAATGGAGTGATTTCGTTTCTAACAACACAGTGAGAGATAGAACACACCAACAACCCATATCAAATATTATAAGGAAACGAAGGTGGAAATATTTAGGTCATGTGCTTAGATCAGACGAAAAGAGACTAAATCGACAAGTCCTTATGTGGTCACTAGTTGGGAAAAGAAAACGTGGAAGACCAAAGACCACTCTTCGAAGAACCATCCAACAAGAAAGTAAACTATTGGGATGTAAAACCATACAAGATCTCCAACTGCTAGCAAAGAACCGTATCACATGGAGATCTAAAACCTCTGCCCTATGTGCCGCCTTTGGCACGAAAGGAACAAACTAACTAACTAATCAGTGTTGAGGTGGCGTCTGTGGCTTAGCGGATAGTGACTCGGTTTATTAACCCCGACGTTCTGAGTTCGAATTATGCTGCGGACAGTTTGGTTGCAAATTGTTTCGTGTGGATTTTTACAAAAGGACGATGACACCACCCGTTTAGAAAGCAATGGCAAACTACTGAACGTAATAATGCCTAGAACAATCACAAACAGCGTTAAAAAGCTGTGGTTGATTCGCATAGTCCTGTAAAGGATATGCAATTAACTTTAATCAGTGTTGATGTGTCTATATTAGGGCTATGATGAACTTCTGGCTGATGTGGTGAACATTTGTGTTATGATGTATGAAAAAGACATGTACCTGGAGCCATCAGAGAAACACATGCTGGTCAAGGTAAGATGTTTCTTTATTGCATGTTAAGAGAAGTGTTTGTGGTAGGGAGAGGAGTATAGTTGAGATTTCTTATTTTGAAATTTAAATTATGGTATTCTGTTCTTACCATAGTATCCTATCAATTGTGCAGTCATACATATACTTTTCACTAGTTGGTAACATTAGAAATATTAGGTTATTTTATGTAGTTGTACATATACTTTTCACTAGTTGGTAACATTAGAAATATTAGGTTATTTTATGTAGTTGTACATATACTTTTCACTAGTTGGTAACATTAGAAATATTAGGTTATTTTATGTAGTTGTACATCAGAAATACAATCAGCTCAATCTGTACATCATAAACATAATTACTAACCTGCACATCAGATTATGTAATATAATTATTTAATCCTGGGCATATCAGAATATACTACTACAAATTCCACACACAGAACATAATTAATAACTTGTAATATCAGAACATACTACTAATCTATCAGAACATACTACTAACTTGTACATCAGATCAGGACATAATTACTAACCTGTACATCAGAACATACTACCAATCTACATCAGAACGTGAATACCAACATGCACCTCAGAATATAATTACTAACCTAGTACATCAGAATATAATTAATAACCTGTACATCAGAATATACCACAACCTTGCACATCAGATCAGAACATAATTACTAACCTGTACATCAGAACATAATTACCAACTCGGTACATCAGAACATACTACAACCTGCACATCAGAACATAACACAACTGCACATCAGAACATATAATTAATAATTTGCACATCAGAATATAATTATTTAATTTATACATCAGAATAGACATACTATTTGAACTTATATGTTATCAGAAACTAATCATAATAACAGGTACCACAGAATATAATTACCAATCCGCACATCAGATCAGGATATACTACTACCAATATCAGAACATAATTAATAACGGTATATCAGAACATAACATAATTACTAACCTGTACATCAGAACATAATACAACATGCACCTCAGAACATAATTACTAACCTGCACATCAGAACATAATTACCAACATGTACTAGAAATATAATTACTAACTGTACATTGGGGATCAGAAATATAATGCAACCTGCACATCAGAATCAGACCCCAATCATCAATCTGCACATCAGAACATGACATAATTAACTCTGTACATCAGACAGACACAATTACCAACCTGCATCAGAATATACTACTAACCTGCATATCAGGAATATACTACTAATCTCGTACATCCAACATAATTGGTCAACCCGCAGTATCAGGAACATAATTACTAAACTTGCACATCAGATTTAGAGGATTATTGAATTTAGATTTATGAACATACTTACTTAATCCCTGTATTATCAGGAACGTAATTAACAACATGCACCTCAGAACAGGAATAACCTGCACTCTCTAGAACATAATTACCAACCTGCACATCAGAACATAATTACTAACCTGCACATCAGATCAGAACATAATACTAACCTGCACATTTTAGAATACAACACAATTACTAACCTGCACATCAGAATATAATTGGCTTCAATCTGTACATCAGAACATAATTAACAAACCTGTACATCAGAATATAATTACCAAACTCCAAGCATCAGAATAGACAATTACTAACCTGTACATCAGAATCCTAATTACCAACATGTACCTCTAGAACATAATTACTAACCTGTACATCAGATCAGGATATACCAATAACCTGTACATCAGAACATAATTACCAACCTGTACATCAGACAGGACATAATTAATAACCTGTACATCAGAACATAATTACTAACCTGCACATCAGAATATAAACATAATTACTAACCTGTACATCAGAACATATTTATTTAACATAGTAATTAAGAATATACTTAATTAACCTGCACATCAGAACATAATTACCAACATGTACTCAGAAACATAATTACTAAACCTGCACATCAATCAGAACATAATTACTAACTCCGCACATCAGGAACATAACAACCTGTACATAGATCAGACATACTACCAACCTGCACATAAGAGCATACTATTTGAACTATGATCATAGAACATAATTACCAACCTGTGGTCATAACATAATTACCAACATGCACCTCAGAATAGAATACAACCTGCAGCATCAGAACATAATTACCAACCTGCACATCAGAACATAATTACCAACCCAGCACATCAAAACATAATTACCAACCTAAATATCAGAACATAATTACCAACTGCACATCAGAACATAATTAATAACCTGCACATATCAGAATATAATTACACCCTGCATATCAGATTGTGGATATACTACTAATTCCAGTACATCAGGAATATAGCTACTAAATCCTAAAATATCAGAACGTAATACTAACATGACCTCTTATCATACTACTAACCTGTACATCAGAACATAATTACCAACCTGCACATCAGAACATAATTACCAACCTGCACATCAGATCAGAACATACTACTAACCTGCACATCAGAACATACTACTAACTCGTACATCAGGGAATATATGAATTATTGGACTCAGTACATCAGTGAACATACTACTAACCTGCACATCAGAACATAATTACCAACCTGTACATCAGAACATAATTACTAAATCTATACATCAGAACAGGATATAATTACTAACCTGTACATCAGAACTTAATTACCAACATAAAATTTCAGTGAACATAATTACTAACCTGTACATCAGATCAGACATAATTATTTAACCTGCACATCAGAACATAATTACCAACTCTGCATCAGAACATAACATAATTATTTAATCTTGTACATCAGAATATAATTACTAATATGTACCCTTAGAACATATTCACAATTTGCATTATCAGAATATAATTATTTAACATGTACTTAGAATATAATACAATCTCTGTACATTTATTTAGAATATGATTAATAATTCTGTATTATCACAGAATTGGATCAATATTAATTTTCCTGTATGATTACAACAGATGATACTTACTAAATTCTGCACATTGGGATAGGATATAATACAATCTCTGCACATCAGGAATATATACTAATAATTCTGTACATTAGAACATACTATTAATCATACACTGATCAGGACATAACTACAACCTGCACATCGTAGAACACAATACCAACCTGTACATCAGAACATAATTACTAACCTGTACATCAGATGGTGATATAATTAATAACCTGTACATCAGAACATACTACTAACTGTACACAGAACATAATTACCAACCTGCACATCAGAACATATCACTAACTATACATCAGAAACATACCAATAACCCGGTACATCAGATCAGACACAGGCTCACTAACCTGCACATCAGAACATAATTACTAACCTGTACATCAGAACGTAATTACTAAACATGCACCCCAGAACATAATTACTAAACCTTTCCTGATCAGAACATACTACAACTCGTACATCAGAATATAATTACTAACCTGCACATCAGATCAGAACATAATTACTAACCTGAAACATCAGAACATAATTAACAACCTGCACATATCAGAACATAATTACTAACCTGCACACTGGAACATAATTACTAACCTGCACATCAGAACATAATTAATATCCCACATCAGAACATAATTACTAACCTGGCCATCAGAACAGGACATAATTACTAACCTGCACATCAGAACTTAATTACCAACATAAAATTTCAGAACATAATTACTAACCTGCACATCAGATCAGGATATAATTACTAACCTGCACATCAGGAATACAATTACTAATCTGCACATCAGAACATAAATATAATTACTAACCTGCACATCAGAACATACTACCAACATGCACCTCAGAACATACTACTAACCTGCACATCAGAACATAATTACTAACATGTACTCAGAACATAATTACCAACCTGCACATCACGATCGTGAACATAATTACTAACCTGCACATCAGAATCCGACCCAATTACCAACTCCGCACATCAGAACAGGACATAATTGATGATCCTACATCAGACAGGACATGAATTAATAACCCGCACATCAGAACATAAATACTAACCTGTACATCATAGAACATAATTACCAACCCGCACATCCGAACATGGAATTTACCAACCTGTACATCAGAACATAATTACTAACCTGTACATCAGATCAGACATAATCACTAACCTGCACATCAGAATATAATCACAACTCCGCACATCAGAACGTAGAATTACAACATGCACTCACAGGAATATACTCACTAACTCAAAATACAGAATACAATACTAACCTGCACATCAGATCAGAATATAATTACAACCTGCACATTAGAACATAATTAATAACCTGTACATCAGAACATAATTACTAACCTACATCAGAACATAATTACCAACTCGTACATCAGAACATAATTACCAACCTGCACATCAGAACAGACATAATTACTAACCTGCACATCAGAACTTGATTGATGAACACAGAATTCTAGAACATACTACCAACCTGTACATCAGATCAGGATATAATCACCACCCAACATCAGAATATACCACAACCTGGTACATCAGATACAGGGACATAATTACTAACCTGCACATCAGAACATACTACCAACCTGCAACATCAGAACATAACATACCAATAACCTGCACATCAGAACATAATTATTTTGAATATATAAATTCCTTAGAACATAATTAAACCTTGCACACCAGAACATAATTACCAACATGTACCAGAACATAATTACCAACCTGCACATCAGATCAGAACATAATTACCAACCTGCACATCAGAACATAATTACTAACCTGCACATAAGATCAGAAGAAAATTACCAACCTGCACATAAGAGCATAATTACCAACCTGCACCCCAGAACATAATTACCAACCTGCACATCATAACATAATTACTAATATGCTCAGAAATATAATTACTAACCTGCAAGACTGTAAACCGGACCTACTCACTAACCTGCACATCAGAACAGGACATAATTTACTAACCTGTACATCAGACAGGACATAATTACTAACTTCCGTACATCAGAACATAATTACCAACTCTGCACATCAGAACATAATTACCAACCTACATTCAATATACTACTTAACGTACATCAGAACATAATTAATAACCTGCACATCAGATTTGTGACATAATTACTAACTCACATCAGAACATAATACTAACTACATTGTAGAACGTAATTACTAATATAAAATTAGAATATAATTAATAACTCAAAGAATAGAACATAATTACTAAATCTGCACATCAGATCAGAACATACTCATTAACCTACATAGAAATATTAATTAATAACCTAAAATATCAGAACATAATATTAACCCACATCAGAATATAATTACCAACTGGTATATCAGAACATAATTACTAACCTGGTACATCAGAACAGGACATATAATTAATAACCTGTACATCAGAACTTAATTGACATTACAGATTCTCTAGAGAAACATAATTACCAACCTGCACATCAGATCAGGATATAATTACCAACCTGCACATCAGAACATACTACTAACCTGTGGCCATCAGACAGGACATAATTACTAACCTGCACATCAGAACATAATTACTAAATCTCTGTACATATCAGAATATAATACAATTACTCAACCTGCACATCAGAACATAATTACTAAACATGCATCCCCTAGAATATATCACTTAACTCTGCATGATCAGAATATACTTTTACTAATATAAATTAGAATATAATACTAAACTTGCATCAGATTAGAATATACTACTAACTTCAATGTATACATCAGAACATAATTACTAATCCTGTATATAAGATCAGACATAATTACTAACTCTAAAGATAAGGAGATAATGGTTTAATCTTTAAAAATTTTAGAGAATATGGAATTTCATTAATTCCGTACACTGCAATATAATTACAACATGCACTCAGAACATACGTCATTAAACTTGCACATCAGAATATACTGAAGCTACCTGTACATCAGAATATACTACTAATTTGTACATTAGAATATAATACAATCCATATATCAGATCATACACAACTTCATACATCAAAATAGAATAATAATCACATCAGAATATACTGGCTAACCTGCACTATCAGGAATACACTAATAACCTGTACATCAGAACATAATACAACTCTGTACATCAGATTTGTGGAGAGTACTACTAATCCCAGTATATCATAAACATATATTTAATAACATGTGCACTTAGAATATATTTACAATTTGTATATCAGAATATAATTGAGCCAACTGTACACTTAGAAATATATTTAGAATAACTTAAAGACAGAATATACTATTTAATTCCTGTACATTAGAATATACTATTTAATTTGTACATTAAAATATAATTATTAATTCTGTATTATCAGAATATACTAATAATCTGTACATCAGAATATACTACAATTTGTACATTAGAAATATAATAGATTAACTTATATACTTAGATTAGATACATTATTAACTCAAATACATCAGAATATACTACAACTTGCACATCAGAATGAATGGCTTAATAATATGTGCTCTCAGAACATACTACAACCCACACATCAGAACATAATAATAACCTGTACATCAGAATACACTACCAATCCTGTATTATCAGATCAGAAATATAATTACCAACCTGCACATCAGAACATAATTACTAACTCAGGTAATATCAGAACATAATTAACAATCCGCACATCAGAACATAATTACTAACCTGCACATCAGAACATAATTACTAACTCAATATCAGAATAGGATATCACTACTAACCTGTACATCAGAAATTAATTACCAATACAAAATTTCAGAACATAATTACTAACCTGTACATCAGATCAGGATATAACTATCAACCTGTACATCAGAACATAATTACCAACCTGCACATCAGAACATAACATAATTACTAACCTACATCAGATAATTACTAACATGCACCTCAGAACATAATTACCAACCTGCACATCAGAACATAATACTAAACATGTACCTCAGAATATAATTAACAACTTGGTACATCAGAAGATCAGAACATAATTACTAACCTGTACATCAGAACTGGACCCACTCACGAACTCTGCACATCACAGAACAGGACATAATTACCAACCTGCACATCAGACAGGACATAATTACCAACCTGCACATCAGAAACATAATTACCAACCTGTACATCAGAACATAATTACTAACCTGCACATCAGGAACATAATTACTAACCTGCACATCAGATCAGGACATAATTACTAACCTGCACATCAGAACATACTACCAACCGCACATCTAGAATGTAATTACTAACATGCACCCCAGAACATAATTCACAACCTGCACATCAGAACATAATTACTAACCTGCACATCAGATCAGAACATAATTACTAACCCACATTAGAACACAATTACCAACCTCCGTACATCAGAACATAATTACCAACCTGTACATCAGAAATATTAAATACTGACCTGTACATCAGAAACATAATCACTAACCTGTACATCAGAACAGGACATAATTACCAACCTGTACATCGTGAACTTAATTACCAACATGTACCTTAGAACATAATTACTAACTCTGTACTCAGATCAGGATATAATTACTAACCTGTGAAGATTTGAACATGATCATGAATCTGTACATCAGACACAGGACATCATACCAACCTGCACATCAGAACATACTCATTAACTCTATACATCAGAATATAACATAATTCACAACTCCGTGCCATCAGAACATAATTAATAACATGCACTCTAGAACATAATTACCAACCTGTACATCAGAACATAATTACTAACACAAAATTCCCAGAAGAATTACTAACCTGTACATCAGATCAGAATATTACTACTAACCTCTGCACATCATGAAAACACAATTACTAACCTGTATCAGATCAGGACATAATTATCAACCTGTACATAAGAGCATAATTACTAACTTGCACCCCAGAACATAACAATTACTAACCTGCACATCATAAATATACTCACCAACATGCACTTCAGAACATAATTACTAACCTGCACATCAGAACATACTACCAACCTGGTACATCAGGAACATAATTACTAACCTGCACATCAAAACATAATTACCTACTCTGCACATCAGAATATAATTGACACCTGCACATCAGAACATAATTACTAATCCTGTACATCAGAACATAATTAATAACCTGCATCAGAACAGGACATAATACAACCTGTACATCAGATAGACATAATAACCTGCACATCAGAACAGAATATTTGAATCGAAAAATATCAGAACATACTACACAACCTGCACATCAGAACATACTCACAATCCTGCACATCAGGGATCAGAACATACTACTAACCTGCACATCAGAACATAATAACAATCTGCACATCAGAATATATAATTACTAACCTGTACATCAGAACATAATTACCAACCTGTACATCAACAGAACATAATTACTAACTGTACATCAGAACATGGATTATTAACTTATACATCAGAATAGATATAATATTAACTGTACATTAGAATCTTATCATTAACATGTACTTTGTGAATATACTACTAATTAATAGATCAGATATAATATAATTCCATACATTAGAATATACTACTACCTAGAGATCAGATAGATATACTACACCTACATTAGAATATACTAATAATTCCACATCAGAATACAATATACACAAATCTGTATATTTAGAATATAATAATTAATATGGCCAGAATATACTAATTAACCTTAAAATATCAGAACATAATACTAAATATGTGCCTTAGAATATACTAATAATCTGTACATTCGGGATCAGAATATTAATATTTAACCTGCATATCAGAACTGGATTTACTACTAATTGTATATATCAGAATAGAGGGAGAAGATTATTAATTACATTAGATATAGACATACTACGAATTCCCTGTAACATTAGGAACATAATACTAATTAGTACATTAGAATATAGCAACATTAACTTGTACATCAGAACATACTACTAATCTCTGCATTGTAAATGAACATAATACTAACTTGCACATCAGATCAGACATATCATTAATCTGTACATTAGAAGCATTACTATCTGCATATTTAGAATGTATTTACAACATGTACTTTAGAATATAATATAATTCTGCACATTAAATATACTATTAATTTGTACATTAGATTAGAATATAATATTAATTTTAAGATAGAATATAATACAATTGGTACATTAGAATATACTACTTAATTGTATTATTGAAAATATACTACTAATTCTGTACATTAGAATATACTACACCCTGCATATCAGAACAAAAAGATACACCACCAATCTACATCAGAACTTAATTACTAACATACCAGAACATAATTAATAACTGCATATCAGATCAGACATATACTACAACTGTATATCAGAACATACTGGCCAATCTGTACATCAGACAGACATAATTACCAACCTGAATATCAGAACATAATTACCAACCTGCACATCAGAACATAACATAATACTAACCTGTACATCAGAACATACTACTAACATGCACCTTCTAGAATATAATTACTAACCCGCACATCAGGAACATAATTACCAACATGTACCTCAGAACATAATTACTAACCTGTACACTGATCAGAACATAATTAATAACCTGCACATTTAGAACATTAATACTAACCTGCACATATGATCAGACATAATTACCAACCTGCAACATAAGAGCATAATTACTCTAACCTGCACCCTAGAAAATAATTACCAACCTGCACATCATAACATAATTACCAACATGCACCTCAGAACATAATTACCAACCTGCATATCAGAACATAATTACCAACCTGCACATCAGAAACATAATACTTCAACCTGCACATCAAAACATACTACTAACTCTGTACATCAGAATATACTACTAACCTGTACATCAGAATACAATTACTAACCTGCACATCAGAACATAATTACTAACCTGTACATCAGAACAGGACATAATTACCAACCTGTACATCAGATAGGACATAATTACTAACCTGTACATCAGAACATAATTACCAACCTGTACATCATGGAACATAATTACCAACCTGTACATCATAACATAATTACTAACCTGCACATCAGAACATAATTACTAACCTGTACATCAGAACACAATTACCAACCTGCACATCAGAAATTACAATTACTAACCTGCACATCAGAACATAATTACTAACCTGCACATCAGAACAGGACATAATTACCAACCTGCATGACTAAACATAATTAATGAACTGCACCCTCACAGAATACAATTACCAACCCAAAAATATCAGAACATAATTACTAACCTGCACCTCAGAATATACTACCAACCTGCACATCAGAACATACACTACTAACTCGTACATCAGAAAAGGACATAATTACCAACCTGTACATCAGAACATGATTATTAACTAGAGATCATAGATGCAGGACATAATTACTAACCAAATTCCTTTAGAACATAATTACCAACCTGCACATCAGAACATAATTACTAACCTGCACATCAGAACATAATTACTAACCTGCATATCAGAACATAATTACTCAACCTGCACATCAGAATACAATTACTAACCTGTACATCAGGAACATAATTAATAACCTGCACACTTAGAACATAATTACCAACCTGTACATCAGAATATAATTACACCCTGTACATCAGGAACAGGATACATTCATGAACCTGTACTAACAGATAAGTACATACTACAACCTGCACATCAGAACATAATACAACCTGCACATCAGAACATACCAATAACCTGCACACATCAGAATATAATTACTAACTGTACATCAGAACATAATTACCAACCTGCACATCAGAACATAATTAATAACCTGTACATCAGAACAAACATAATTACTAACCTGCACATCAGAAATATAATCAATAACTCTGCACATCAGGAATAGACATAATTACTAACCTGTATATCGATAAGATAAAGAATTATTTAACATGTACTCTAGAACATAATTACTAACCTACATCAGATCAGGACATAATCACAACCTGCACATCAGGAACATACTGACAACCTGCATCAGACAGACATAATTACCAACCTGCACATCAGAACATAATTACGCTAACTCGTACATCAGAACATAAATATTAACACAACCTGTACATCAGAATATAATTACTAACATGCAATTCAGAATATATCAATAATTTATATGATGGAATATATTTACTAATATGTAATTTCCCAGTAAACACAATACCAACCTGCACATCAGAACATAATTAATAACCTGCATATCAAAACTGACATAATTACAACTTCCATACACATCAGAACATAATTACCAACCTGTACATCAGAACATAATTACCAACCTGCACATCAGAATACACTACTTAACCTGTACATCAGGAACATAATTACTTAACCTGCACATCAGAACAGGACATAATTACTAACCTGCACATCATAACATAATACTAAATATGTACTCCTAGAATATAATTACCAACCTACACATCAGATCAACAGACATAATTACCAACCTGCACATCAGGAATAGCTAATTACTAACTCATCAGACAGACATATCAATAACCTGCAATATCAGAAACATAGTTTCACTAACTCCGGCACATCAGGAACATAACATACTCAACAACTCAAATAATGAAAACATATCACGAATATAATCTTTGTGAACATAATTACTAAATCTGCACATCAGAACATAATTACCAACATGTACCCTGTGAATGGAGAATGTCAATTAAAGTACTGAAATATACTACTATTCCAGTAATATACACGTCAAAAGAGGTAGATATACTCACTAATCTGGTAAGATCAGAATGTGATATAATTACTAACTTAAAATATCATACATAATAAAGAAAATTTCAGAATATACTACCAACCCACACATCAGATCAGGACATAATTACTAACCCACATCGTGAACATACCATTAACCTGCATACTGTGAACGTAATTACCAACATGCACCTCAGAAACACAATACTACTTCAACCTGGGTACATCAGATCAGGATATAATTACCAACTCTAAAAATACATTTCAGAATATACTACTAATTTTACATTTAGATAGGTATAATTTACTAATTTGCACATCAGAATATATTTTTCATTTGATCTGCATATCAGAATATAAATATAATTACTAATCTTCCATATCAGTAAATATAATACAATATAATTCAGAATATACTGACCAACCTGTACATTTGAGAACATAATTTACTAATATAAATTCTAGAAAATATAATTACTAATCTGTACATCAGATTGTAATATAATATTAACTGTACATTAGAAATTGACTTACCATTAATTTGCACATCAAATAGGATATAATAATAAATTAGCACACTGGGGATAGAGAGCATTATTATCAATAATAGGTTATAATTATCTTTCACCCTGTACATTAGTATACTACTAACTTGCACATCAGAAATATACTACTAAATTCTGCACATTAGAATATATACTATTTACCTGTACATCAGATTGTATATATCACATAATTCTGTACATTGAATATACTACTAATCTGGTACATCAGAACTGTAATATTAATATAATCTTAGAATATACTACATAATCTTAGATATCAGAATATACTAATAACTTGTGCAAGATTGATTAATAGTAATAATAATCTCTGTACATTAGATTTAGCATACAGAACTTGCATTATCTAGTATACATGAATCTGCATCAGAATTTAATTAATAATTTGCACATTAGAATATAATACTAATTCTAACATTGTAGAATAGATATAATGTTTAATTTGCATATCAGACTTAATTATTAAATATGTACTTAGAATATATTTTACACCTAAAGACAGGATTGGGAGAGAATACAACCTGTATATCAGAAATATAATATTAATTTGCACATTGTGAACGTAATTTACTAATATGCACCTAAAGAACATAATTGACAACCCGTACATCAGAACATAATACACCTGCATTACTGATCAGAATATACCACAACCTGCACATTAGAACATACTACAACCTGTACATCAGAATAGCAATTAACAATCTGCATTATCAGAACATACTCACTAACCCGTACACTGTGAACATAATTACCAACTGCACATCAGAACAGGACATAATTACTAACCTGCACATCAGAATTTAATTACTAACATGTACCAGAACATAATTACTAACCTTGCACATCAGACAGGACATACTACTAACCTGCACATCAGAACATAATTACTAACCTGTAATACTGAATATAATATAATTACTAACCTGCACATCAGAACATAATTACAACATGCACCAGAATATAATTAATAACCTGCACATCAGAATATAATTACTACAATATGTACTCAGAATATAATTACTAACCTACATCAGATCAGAACATAATTACTAACCTGTACATCAGAACATAAATACTGAACTCAAAGGTATAAGATCAGGACAAGTAATTACTAACCTGCACACAAGAGCATACTCACTAACCTTGCACCCCAGGAACATAATTACTAACCTGTAAGCATTATAACATAATTACTAAATATGCACTGTGAACATAATTACTAACCTGCACATCAGAAATATAATTAATAACCTGCACATCAGAACATAATTACTAACCTGTACATCTAAAACATAATTACCAACCTGCACATCAGAAAATAATTACCAACCTGCACATCAGAACATAATTACTAACCTGTACATCAGAACATAATTACTAACCTGCACATCAGAACAGACATATTCACAACCTGTACATCAGATAGGACATAATTACCAACCTGCACATCAGAACATACTTACCAACCTGCACATCAGAACATAATTACTAACCTGCAATACTTAGAATATACTACAACTTGCACATCAGAACATAATTAACAACCTGCACATCAGAACATAATTACCAATCTGCAACATCTGAAGATAATTATTTTATACTCCTGCACATCAGAAGAGAATAACAACCTGCACATCAGAACATAATTACTAAATCCCTGCACATCATAGAACAGGAAGGCAATTACCAACCTGCACATCAGAACATAATTACCAACCTGCACCTCACAACATAATTACCAACCTGCACATCAGAACATAGCTCACTAACCTTGCACCTCAGAATATAATTACTAACCTGTACATCAGAAATATACTTTACACCTGTACATCAGAAAAATGTATTACAAATTACCAACCTGCACATCAGAACATAATTACTAACCTGTACATCAGACAGACATAATTACAACCTGCACATCAGAAATGGTCATACTCAGCAACCTGCACATCAGAACATAATTACCAACCTGCACATCAGAACATAATTACCAACCTGCACATCAGAAACACTGCTGCACCCGCACATCAGAACATACTACAACCTGCACATCAGAACATGGATTTGATTTGATCCTCTACATGACTATAGAAATATTAATTACCAACCTGCACATCAGAAACTACTAATTACCAACCTGCACATCAGAAACATACTACTAACCTGCACATCAGAACAGACATAATTACTAACCTGTACATCAGATAGACATAATTACCAACCTGCACACTGTAACATAATTACTACACCTGTACATCAGAACATAATTACTAACCTGCACATCAGAACATAATTACTAACCTGCATATCAGATCAGACATAATTACTAATCTGCACATCAGAATATACTCAATAACCTGTACATCAGTGAATAGGACATAATCATTAACATGTGCACTTAGAATATACTACACAATCCCGGCACATCAGAATACAATTACCAACCTGCAATATCAGATCAAAGAACATACTATTAACTTGTAGTACATTAGAATGCATCACTAAACCTAAAATATCAGAACATAATTACCAACTCAAAATAGCATCAGAACATAATTAATAACTCTGCACTATCAGGAACATACTAATAACCTGTGCACATCAGAACAGAAGATATACTATTTTCAACTTGCACATCAGAACTTAATTACCAATACAAAAATTTCATGAATATAATTACTAACCTGCACATCAGATCAGGATATACTACAACCTTGTACATCATAACATAATTACTAATCCATACATTAGATATGATATACATTAATTTAATATCAGAATATAATATTAAATTTGCATACATCAGAATATAACATACTACTAATTCTGTGACATTTAGAATATAATATTAATATACTTTGAATATATTTATTAAATTCTGTATATTAGAATATATCATTACAGGTATTTTTAGAATATAATATTAACAATATTATCAGATTAGAATATATTTACTACTTGTACATTAGAATATACTATTACCATGTTATAAGATTAGATATATTTACTAATTTGTATAGAAAGATAATACAATTTGCACTTATGAATATAATGATGAATTCTGTGTAAGCATTATAATATAATTAATAAGATGTATTGAATATATCTACAATTTGCACATCAGAATATAATTACAACTTGTACATTAGAAATATACTACTAATCTCGTACATCAAACATAATTACCAACCTGCATTACTGAAATATAATTACTAACCTACATCAGAAACATAATTACCAACTGTACATCAGAACATACTACTAACCTGCACATCGAACAGACATAATTACCAACCTAGTACATCAGATAGGACATACTACCAACCTGCACATCAGAACATAATTACCCAACTGCACATCAGAACATAATTACCAACCTGCACATCAGAACATAATTACCAACCGCACATCAGAACATAATACTAACCTGCACATCAGAACATAATTACTAACCTGTACATCAGAAATTATAATTACTAAACTCTGTACATCAGAACATAATTACCAACCTGCACATCAGAACATAATTACCAACTCATACACTAGAACAGGACATAATACTAACCTGCACATCAAGAACATAATTACCAACCTGCACCTCAGGAACATAATTACTAATAACCTAGTACATCAGAACATAATTACTAACTCAAAATTCTCAGAAATATAATTACTAACTGCACATCAGGAACATAATTACTAACCCACATCAGAAAAGGACATAATTAATAACCTGCACATCAGAACATAATTACTAACTCACATCAGACAGATATAATTTACTCAACCTGCACATCAGGAACATAATTACCAACCTGGGTACATCAGAACATAATTACTAACCTGCACATCAGAACATAATTACTAACCCCACATCAGAACATAATTACCAACCTGCACATCAGAACATAATTACCAATCTATATCGCTAGAAATGTTAATCAATAACTGCACATCAGAACATAATTACCAACCTGGGTACATCAGAACATAATTACTAACCTGCACATCAGGAATACAATTACTAACCTGCACATCAGAACAGGACATACTCACAACCTGGTACACTGGGATAGAATATAATTACCAACCTGCACACATCAGAACATAATTACCAACCTGCACATCAGAACATAATTACTAACCTGCACATCAGGAACATAATTACCAACCTGCACATCAGAACATAATCAATAACTTGCATGATTTGAAACATGAATATTAACATGCACCTCTAGAACATAATTATCAACCTGCACATCAGAATATAATTGGTTCAATTGCACATCAAAACAGGATACTACTAACCTGTACATCAGAACATAATTACCAACCTGCACTTAGAACATAATACTAATATGCACCTCAGAACATAATTACTATCCTAAATATCAGAACATAATTATCAACATGTACCAGAACAGCACTACTAACTTGCACATTTAGATCAGAACATAATTAATAACTCGCACATCATAAACACAATTACCAACTAGGCACATAAGATCAGACATACTACTAACCTGCACATAAGAGCATAATTACCAACCTTGCACCCTAGAACATAATTACCAACCTGCACATCATAAACATAATTACTACCATACTTGGTAGAACATAATTACTAACCTGTACATCAGAACATACCAACCTGTGTACATCAGAACATAATTACCAACTCACAGGGGCATCAAAACATAATTACTAACCTGCACATCAGAACATAATTACTAACCCGGTATTTACTTTGAAATATAATTACCAACCTGTACATCAGAACATAATTACTAACCTGTACATCAGAACATAATTACTAACCTGCACATCAGATCAGGACATAATTACCAACCTGTACATCAGAACATAATTAATAACCTGCACATCAGAACGTAATAATACAACATGCACCTCAGAACATAATTACCAACCTGCACATCAGAACATAATTACTAACCTGCACATCAGATCAGAACATAATTGACAATTTACATATTAGAACAATAATGAATCAGACATCAGAACATAATTACCAACTCAAAGCATCAGAACATAATTAATAACCTGTACATCAGAAGGTAATTACTAACCTGTATACTGTGAACAGGACATAATTACTAACCTGTACATCAGAACTTAATACTAACATGTACCTCAGAACATAATTACTAACCTGTACATCAGATCAGGATATAATTACCAACCTGCACATCAGAACATAATTAATAACTTATACATTGGGATAGGGATATATCATTAACTTAGACATTAGAATATAATTACTAATCTGTACATTTATAATATAATAATAACCTGTAATATCAGAACATAATTACCAACATGTACTCTAGAATATAATTACTAACTCGTACATCAGAACATAATTACTAACATGTACTCAGAACATAATTACTAACCTGTACATCAGATCAGAAACATAATACTAACCTGCACATCAGAATATAATTACTAACCTGTACATAAGATTAGACATAATTACTAACCTGTACATAAGAGCATAATTACCAACCTAAAATTTCAGAACATAATTACCAACCTGCACATCATAATAACATAATTACTAACATGCACCTAGAACATAACAATAACCCGTACATCAGAACATAATTACCAACCTGCACATCAGAACATAATTACAACTTGCATATCAAAAACATACTACCAACCTGTACATCAGAACATAATAATAACCTGCACATCAGAACATACTACCAATCCTGCACATCAGAACATAATTACCACCCAAAATATCAGAACAGGAGATAATTAATAACCTGCACACATCAGATAGATATACTACTTAATCTAGACATCAGAACATGGATTGATAACTCAAAAATATCAGAATATAATTAATAACCTGTACACTAGAAACATAATACTAACCCGCACATCAGAACATACTACCAACCTGCACATCATCAGAACATAATTACTAACCTGCACATCGTACATAATTACTAACCCACATCAGAACATAATTACTAACCTGCACATCAGAAACATACTACTAACCTGCACATCAGAACATAATTACCAACCTGCACATCAGAACATAATTACCAACCTGCACATCAGAACATAATAATAATCGTACATTAGAATATACTACTAACTTGTACATCAGAATATACTTTGGCTAATTTAAAGGCATTGTAGAATAGTGTGTATATACTAATAATCTTGCACATCAGAAGATACTGCTCAACTCACTCAGAATATAATTACTAATCCTGTACATTCACGTGAATTTAATAATAATTTGCACTTAGAACATAATACTACTAACCCTATACATCAGAACATAATTATGCCAACTTGTAAGATCAGAAAAGGACATAATTGGTCAATCCTGCACATCATAACATAATACTAACCTGTACATCAGACAGACATACTACTAACCTGTACATCAGAATATACTACTAACTTGCACATCAGTGAATATACTGACTAATCTGTACATATCAGAATATAATACAACCTACACACTGTAGGTAATACAATTAATTAACCTGCACATCAGAACATAATTACTAACCTGCACATCAGAACATAATTACCAACCTGCACATCATCAGAACATAATTATTTAACCCTACTATCAGAACATAATTTAGCTTAACCTGTACATCAGAACATAATTACTAACCTGCACATCAGAACAGGACATACTCACAACCTACATCAGATAGGACATACTACTAACCTGTACATCAGAACATAATAACTAGGTACATCAGAACATACTACAACCCAAAGACATCAGAACATAATACTAACCTGCACATCAGAACATAATTACCAACTGCACATCAGAACATAATTACCAACATGTAATCCCCCAGAACATAATTAACAACCTGCCATCAGAAACACATCAATGTTGAATCTGCACATCAAAACAGTATTATAATTACTAACCACATATCAGAATATAATTACTAATCACACTTTAGAATATAATTACTAAAAAATCACCCTCAGAACATAATTGGCATCCTGTACATCAGAACATACTGCACAACATGTACTCAGAACATACCACTAAACCTGCATACTGTAGATCATCAGAACATAATTACCAACCTGGACATCAGAACATAATTACCAACCTGCACATAAGATCAGGACATAATTACTAACCTAGAAGATAAGAGCATAATTACTAATCTGCACCCCAGAACATACTCACTAACCTGCACATCATAACATAATTACCAACATGCACTCAGAACATACTCATTAACCTGCACATCAGAACATAATTACTAACCTGCACATCAGAACAGGTCAATAAACTGTACATCAAAACATACAATTACTTAAACTGTACATCAGAACATAATTACTAACCTGTACATCAGAATATAATAATGCTAACCCTGCACATCAGAACATAATTACCAACCTGCAAACATCATGAAACAGGACATAATTACCAACCTGTACACTCAGATAGGGACATAATTAATAACCTGTACATCAGAACATAATTAATAACCTGCACATCAGAACATAATTACCAACCCGCACATCAGAACATAATTACCAACCCGTACATCAGAAACATAATTACCAACCCGTACATCAGAACATACCACCAACCTGCACATCAGAACATAAACTACCAACCTGTACATCAGAAAACATAATTACTAACCTGCACACTGTATTCTAATTACTAACCTGCACACTGGAACAGGACATAATGCTTACCAACCTGGCACATCAGAAGATAATTAACACCTGCACCTCAGAACACAATTACCAACCTGTACATTTCAGAAACATATCACCAATCTGCAATCTCAGAAATATAATACCAACCTGCAAGATCAGAACATAATTACTGAACTACATCAGAAAAGGCATAATTAACCTGCACATCAGAACATATCACAGCAGACTAGTATATCAGACAGACATAATTACCAACCTGCACCTCAGAACATAATTACCAACCTGTGCACATCAAACATACTATCAACCTGCATCAGAACATAATTACCAACCTGTACATCAGAAACACAATTTCACCAACCTGCACATCAGAATATAATTACTAACCTGCACATCAGAACATAATTACTAACCTACATTCAGAATATGAATAATGCCAACCTGCATTATCAGAAATATAATTACTAAACTTGTATATCAGAACATATCATTAATTTGCATATCAGAACAGTGAGAGCAATTCACTAACCTGGTACATCAGATAGGGACATAATTACTAACCTGCACATCAGAACATACTACTAACCTAGTAATATCAGAAACATAATTAATAACCTGCACATCAGAACATACTACCAACCTGCACAACAGAACATAATTACCAACCTGCACATCAGAATATAATTACCAACATGCACCCCAGAACATAATTACTAACCTGCACATCAGAACATAATTACTAACTCATACATCAAAACAGGACATACTACTGTTAACCTGCACTCTAGAACATACTACTAACCCACATCAGAACATAATTACTTCAACATGTACCTCAGAACATAATTACCAACCTGCACACTAGAATATAATTATTAATTTTAGAAGATCAAAAACAGGATATACTACTAACCTGCACATCAGAACAGGACATAATTAATAACTCCACATCATAACATAATTACCAACATGTAATTCAGAACATAATTACAACCCGCACATAAGATCAGGACATAATTACTAACTCAGTACATAAGAGCATAATTACCAACCTGCACCCCAGAACATAATTACCAACCTGCACATCACAACATAATCAACAACATGCACCCAGAACATAATACTAACTCAGACATTAATATATCACAATCAAGACATCAGAATATATCACTAACTGTGAAGATCAAAACATAATTATTAATCCTGGTACATCAGAAATATTAATAATAACTTCCGCATATCAGAATATAATACTAACTTGTGCATTATCAGAACATACTATTTGTCCTGTATTATCAGAATGGTGATATAATTAATAATCTGCACACTGGGATAGGACATAATTTACTAACCTGGTACATCAGAATATATTTCACTAATTTGCACATCAGAATATATCATCAACTTCCAGAGATTAGAAATAGCACTACTAATTTGTACATTGAACATAATTACAACCTGCACACTAGAATATATAATATTAATCCCATATATCAGAATATATTTACAATTCCATATTATCAGAATATAATTATTAACTCCTGTACACTGTAGTCAGACATACTATTCAACTTAAAATATCAGAAAATTCCAATTACTAATCTGTACTCAGAAATATACTACTAACTTGCATATCAGAAACATAATTTTATTTCAACCTGTAACTCTCAGAATATAATAATAACCTGGTATATCAGAACAGCAATTATTACTAACTTGTACATCAGAAAAGGACATGGAATATCATCTGTTACCTTCAGAATGAGGTTTACACCTGTACACTGGGACAGGAGCAGCATTTCACACCTCTGTACTCAGAACATATCACGAACTGTACATCAGAATATAATTAACAACCTACATCTGTAAGGTAATATTAATCACATATTGGATAGATATACTATTTAACTTCACCTTTAGAAATATACTACACCCTGTATACATCAATATACTACCAACCTGCACATCAGAATACACCAATAACCTGTAATATCAGAACATAATTACCAACTTGTATATCAGAACATAATTACCAACTGTACATCAGAATATAATGCATTGGATCCGTACATTGTAAATAAAAGTACAAACAAATAAAAATACACAAACAAAACAATATAATAATAATCATATTATCAGAACATAATACTAACTTAAATATCAGAACAGGACAATTAATAACTTGTACATCAGAGGATATACTAATAACCTGCACATCAGAAATAATACAAATAACTGCAGTGATTTTTAACATAATAATAACTGCACATCAGAACATAATTACTAACCTGTACATCAGAACATAATTGTTTAACCTGCACATCAGAAATATAATTGGCCAATATGCACTCCTTAGAACATAATTATCAACCTGTACATCAGGAACATAATTAATAACCTGCACATCAAAACAGGACATAATTACTAACCTAGAATTCAGAACATACACTCACCAACATGCACCTCAGAACATAATTACTAACCCATGTATATCAAATATAATACTAAACATGTACTCTCAGAACAGCAATTACTAACTCAAAAGCATCAGAACATAATTACTAACCTGCACGTGCCAGATGATAATTACTAACCTGCACATCAGGAACAGGATATAATTACTAACCCGTACATCAGGTGAAGATATCAATATGTAATTCAGAACATAATTACTAACCCACACATCAGATCAGGACATACTATCAACCTGCACATCAGAACATAATTACTAACTCTGCATATCAGAACGGAATACTAACATGCAATCATGAAACATAAATACAACCTGCACATCAGAACATAATTACTAACCTGTACATCAGATCAGAATACACTACTAACCCATACATTAGAACATAATTACCAACCTGCACATCAGAAACACAATACCAACCTGCACATCAGAACTTAATTACCAACCTGTACCTCAGAACATAATTACCAACCTGCACATCAGATCAGATATAATTACCAACCTGCACATCAGAAACATAATTACTAATCCAGCATCAGACAGGATATAATCACTGAACTCAAATATTTAGAACATAATTACCAACGGCACATCAGAAAATACAACATAATCACCAACCCAGAATAACAGAATACACTGTTACACTGATACTTAGAATATACTTCACTAAATTCCACATCGATCAGAACAGAATAATAACTCTGTATACATATTTAGAATATACTACTAATTATACATCAGAATATACTAATAACCTGTACATAAGATCAGACATAATTAATAACTCTGTACATAAGACATATCACTAACCCACCTCAGAATATAATATTTAACTCTGTACATCATAATATAATACAATATGCAACTCTCAGGAACATACTACAACTCACATCAAATATAATTACTAACCTGCACAATAAAACATAATTACCAACCTGCACATCAGAAATATAATTACCAAATCTGTACATCAGAACATAATTACTAACCTAAAGCATCAGAACATAATACCAACCTGCACATCAGAACAGGAGATTATAATTGTTTAACTGTATGTTATCATTGATAGATATACTACAACCTGTTATCAGAACATACTACTAAATCCTGGTACATCAGAACATAATACTAACCTGCACATCAGAACATAATTACTTAACCTGCACATCAGGAACATAATTACTAACCTGTACATCAGAACATAATTACTAACCTGCACATCAGAAATATAATTACCAACCTACATCAGAACATAATTACTAACCTGGTACATCATAACAGGAGACATACTATACTAACCCACATCAGAACATCATACTACTAACTTGTACCCTTAGAAGAGAATTGGCTTAACCTGTATACATCAGAATAGCAATTACAATCTGCACCCTAGAATACACCACCAACCGTACATCAGAACATAATTAACAACCTGCACATCAGAAAAGGACAATTTATCAACCCAAAGATCAGAACATAATTACCAACCTGGGTATTATCAGACAGGACATAATTACTAACCTGCACCTCAGAACATTATTACTAACCTGCACATCAGAAGGTAATTACCAACCTGCACATCAGAAACATGCAATTACCAACCTGCACATCAGAACATAATTACCAACCTGCACATCAGAACATAATTACCAAACTGCACATCAGAACATAATTACAATAACCTGTACATCAGAACATACTACTTAAACTTTGGTACATCAGAACATACTCACTAACCCACACATCAGAACATAATTACAACCTGCACATCAGAACAGGGACATAATCTACTTCAACCTACACATCAGATAGACATAATTACTAACCTGCACATCAGAACATATTTACCAACCTGCACATCAGAACATAATTACCAACCTGCACATCAGAACATAATTACTAACCTGCACATCAGAACATAATTACCAACCTGCACATCGAACATAATTACCAACATGCACTCAGAACATAATTATTAACTCATACATTTCAGAAATATAATTAATAACCTGCACACATCAAAACAGGACATAATTAACAACCTGCACTCAGAAATATAATTATCAACATGCACTCAGAATATAATTACCAACCTGTACATCAGAACATAATACTAACATGTACCTCAGAACATAATTACTAACCTGCAAGATCAGAACATAATTACTAACTTGTACATCAAAGTAGGACATAATTACCAACCTGCACACTGTGAATATGGATATACTACAACATGCACATTGCATCATATCACTAACCTACACATCAGGATCAGGACACATCATTTCAACCTGCACATCGAACATAATTACCAACCAGTACATCAGAACGTAATTACTAACATGCACCTCAGAACATAATTACCAACCTGTACATCAGAACATAATTACCAACCTGCACATCAGATCAGAACATAATTACTAACCCAGGTACATTAGAACATAATTACTCAACCTGCACATCAGAACATAATTTACTAACCTGTACATCAGGAACATATCATTTCAACCTGCACATCAGGAACAGCACTACTAACCCGTACATCAGAACAGATATATCACAATCCACTGAACTTACTCACCAATGACAAAATTTCAGAACATAATTACTAACCTGCACATCAGATCAGGATATAATTACTAACCTGCACATCAGAACATAATTACTAACCTGCATATCAGACAGGACAGCACCACAACCTGTGCCATCAGAACATAATTACAACTCGCACATCAGAACATAATATAATTACTAACTGTACATCAGAATACATCACTAATACAGTACCTCAGAATATAATTACTAACCTACATCTAGAACATAATTACTAACATAAAAATTTCAGAAATATACTAATAACCTGTACATCATAGATCAGAATATACTACACAACCCCAGCATATCAGAATATAATTAATGAATCCTGCACATAAGATCAGGACATAATACTCAATAACCTACATAGAGCATAATTACTAACTCTGCACCTCTAGAACATAATTATTTAACTTGTACATTTATAACATATCACTAACATGTACTCTCAGAATAGATTGGTTTGAACTCAGTACATCAGAACATACTACCAACCTGCACATCAAAACATACCACAACCCGTACATCAGGATTTAGAACATAATACTAATCGTACATTAGAACATAATTACTAACCTGCACATCAGAACATAATTAATAACCTACATCAGAACATAATACTAACCTGCATATCAGAACATAATTACTAACTCGCATATCAGAACAGGACATAATCATTAACCTGTACATCAGAACTAATTACTAACATAAAATTTCAGAACATACTTCACAATCGGCACATCAGATCAGATATAATTACCAACCCGTACACTGAACATAATTACAACCTGCACATCAGACAGGACTATAATTACCAACCTACATCAGGAATACAATTACTAACCTGCACATCAGAATACAAATATACTCACTTGACCTGGGTACATCAGAACATATCAACATACTCCTAGAACATACTTTATTAATTCTGTAATATCAGAACAGACACAACATGTACCTCAGAAACATAATTACTAACCTGCACATCAGACTAAACATAATTACTAACCTGCATATCAATGTAAATAGAATAATAACTGGGTAATATAAGATCAGATATAATTACTAATCCTGTACATAAGAGCATAATTACTTCAACCTGCACCCTGCAGAAACATAATTACCAACCTGCACATCATAATATAATTACCAACATGCACCTCAGAACACAATTACTGAATCTGTACATCAGAACATAATTACTAACCCTGCACATCAAAACATAATTACTAACTGCACATCAGAAATACAATTACCAACCTGCACATCAGAACACAATTACCAACCTGCACATCAGAACATAATTGGCCTAACCCTGTACATCAGAACAGGACATAATTAATAACCTGTACATCAGTAATATATCACAACTCTGCACATTAGAACATAACATAATTACTAACCTGTACATCAGAAAATATAATTACTAACCTGTACATCAGAACATAATTACCAACTGCACACGAACATAATTACTAACCCACATCAGGAACATAATTACCAACCTGTACATCAGAACATAATTACCAACCTGCACATCAGAACATAATTACTAACCTGCACATCAGAATTTGCTAATTACTAATCCGTACATCAGGAACATAATTACCAACCTGCACATCAGAAACATAATTACTAACCTGCACATCAGAACAGGACATAATTACCAACCTGCACATCAGATAGGACATAATTATCAACTCCTGCACATCAGAATATACCATTTAACCTGTACATCAGAACATAATACAACTCACACATCAGAACATATCAATAACCTGCAATATCAGAATATAATTAATAACCTGTAATATCAGACAGACATAATTACCAAACTTCAAAAATTCTCAGAATATAATTACTAACCTGCACATTTAGAAATTATTAATTACTTAAATCTTGGTAATGCACTTTAGAAATTATTAATTTCTACTTAACCCTGCACATCAGAACATAATTAATAACCTGTACATCAGAACATAATTAATAACCTGCACACATCAGAACATAATTACCAATCTCGTACATCAGGAACACAATTACCAACCTGCACGAAGAGAATTTACGCAACCCACACTGAACATATCACAACCTAGTACATCAGAACATAATACCAATAACATGCACTGAATGATAATTACTAACCTACATCAGAACATACTACTAACCTGTACATCAAAACAGGACATACTAATAACCTGCACATCAGAGCATAATTACCAACCTGCACCTCAGAACATAATTACAATCCTGCACATCAAAACAGGACATAATTACTAACCTTGCACTCAAAACATACAATTACCAACCTGTACATCAAACAGAGCACACTCACTAACCTGCAATCTCAGAAACATAATTACACTAACCTGTACATCACAAACAGAATATAATTACTTAACTCTGTACATCAGAACATAATTACTAACCTGCACATCAGAACATAATTACCAACCTGCACAATCAGAACAGGACATACCTACTTAACCTGCACATCAGAACTTAATTACCAACATACTCAGAACATAATTACCAACCTGCACATCAGATCATATACTACCAACCCGTACATCAGAACATAATTACCAACCTGCACATCAGAGAGACATAATTAATAACCTGTACATCAGAACACACTACTAACCTGCACATCAGAACACAACATAATTAACAATCCAGACATCAGAACATAATTACTAACATGCACCTCAGAACATAATTACCAACCAAAAGCTATCAGAACATACTACTAATAATATAAAATTTCAGAAATATAATTACTAACCTGCAGCATCAGATCAGAAGATAATTACTAACTGTACATCAGAACATAATTACACAACCCTGCACATCAGATCGTGACATAATTACTAACCTGTACATAAGAGCATAACAACAACCAAATTTTAGAACATAATTACTAATCCTGGCATACTGATAACATACCACAACATGCACCAGAACATAATTACCAAACCTGTACATCAGAACATAATTACTAACCCACATCAAAACATAATTACCAACCTGCACATCAGGAACATAATTACCAACCCGTACATTAGAACATAATTACTAACCTGCATATCAGAACATAATTACTAACCTGTACATCAGAACATAATTACTAACCTGCACAGATCAGAACATAATTACTAACTGTGACATCAGAACATAATTACTAACCTGTACATCAGAACATAATTGGCTTAACCTGTACATCAGAATATAATTGTTTAACCTGCACATCAGAAATGGTGACATAATTACTAACCTGTACATCAGAAGAATCCATCACTAACATAAAATTGTGAACATAATTATTAACCCAGCATCAGATTGGGGATATATCACTAACTTGTACATCAGAATATAATAATAAATTTTGTGTACATCAGATAGAGCATACTGGCTCAACTCACATTGTAATGCTATATAATTACCAACTGTATTATCAGAATATAAATATACTACTAACCTGTACATCAGAAGAGAATACAATATGCACTAGAATATAATTACTAACCTGCATATCAGAATATATTACTAACATAAATTTGTAAAAGGTAGAATATAATTACCAACCTGTACATCAGATCAGAAACATATCACTAACCTGCACATCAGAACATATCAATAACCTGTGCATATAAGATCAGGGACATACTACTAATCCTGTACATAGATATACTACTAACCTGCACTCAGAACACAATTACTAACCTGCACATCATAACATACTACTTAACATGCACTTTAAATATATCACTTAACTGTACATCAGGAATATAATAATTGCATATCAAAATATAATTACAACCTGGGTATATCAGATTTAGAATATAATTACTAACTTGTACATTAGAAATATAATTTTACCAACCTGTACATCAGAACATATCACAACCTAAAATATCAGAATACAATTACCAATCTGCACATCAGAAATATAATTACTAAACTTAGTACATCAGAATAGGAGAAAGAATGGCTAACCTAATATCAGAACTTAATTTACAATACGTACTCCTTAGAATATAATAATAACCTGTACATCGTAGATCAGGATATAACACAACTGTAATATCAGAATATAATACTAATTCCACATCAGACAGACATAATTAACAAAACCTGCACATCAGAACATACTACTAACTGCACATCAGAACATAACATAATTACTAACCTGCACATCAGAACATAATTACCAACATGCACTCAGAACATAATTGGCTTAACCCGCACATCGTAGAACATACTACTAACATGTACTCAGGAACATAATATCAACCTGCACATCAGATCAGAACATAATTACTTAACCTGTACATCAGAAATATAATTACTAACCTGCAATATATGATCAGACATAATAATAACCTGTACATAAGAGCATAATTACCAACCCACCCTAGATAGAATAATTAACCTGCACATCATAACATAATTACTAACATGTGCACACCTCAGAACATAATTACTAACCTGTACATCAGAACATAATTACTAACTGTACATCAAAACATACTACTAACCTGTACATCAGAACATAATTACCAACCTGGGTATTACAGGTAGATTTACTAAATCTCCCTGGTGTACATTTAGAACATAATTACTAACCTGTACATCAGAATACACATACTACTAACCTGCACATCAGATATATACTACTAACCTGCACATCAGAACATAATTATTTAACCTGTACATCAGAAACATAATTACCAACCTGCACATCAGAACATACTACTAACCTGCACATCAGAACATAATTACCAACCTGCACATCAGAACATAATTACTAACCTGCACATCAGAACATAATTACCAACCTGTACATCAGAACATAATTACCAACCTGCACATCAGGAACATAATTACTAACCTGCACATCAGAACATAATTACTAACCTATACATCAGAACATAATTACACAATCTACCACTGAACAGATTAGACTACTAACCTTCACATCAGGAACATAATTACTAACCTGCACTCCTGTTAGAACATAATTACCAACCTGCACATCAGAACATAATTACCAACCTGCACCCTCAGAACATAATTACCAACCTGTACATCAGAATATACTACTAAATCGTACATCAGAAAAGGATATACTACCAACCTGTAATATCACAATAGAACATATCACAATCTGTAATATCAGACAGGACATGATTTATTAATCTAAAATTCTCAGAAATATAATATTTAATCTAGACATCAGGAATATACTACTAAATCTGCACATCAAATATAATTACTAACCTGCACATCAGAACATAATTACAACCTGTACATCAGAAACATAATTACTAACCTGTACATCAGAACATACTACCAACCCAAAAGAATGAACAGAATACTAACTGTACATCAGAACATAATTACCAACCTGCACATCAGAACATAATCACTTAACCCATTGGAACATATATAATTACTAACCTAAAGCATCAGATAGGACATAATTACTAACCTGTACATCAGAACATAACACAACCTGCACACACCGTGAACACAATTATCAACCTGCACATCAGAACATAATTACTAACCTGTACATCAGAACATAATTACTAACATGCACTGAACATACTACTAACCTGCACATCAGAACAACATAATCAATAACTCTTGCATATCAAAACAGGACATAATTACCAACCTGCACATCAGAACATATCACTACAACCTGCACTCAGAACATAATTACTAACCTGTACATCAAAAACAGGACATAATTAATAACCTGCACTCAAAACATAATTATCAATCCTGCATTATCAAAATAGAGCAGCAATTACTAACCTGCACCCCAGAACATACACTTAATAACCTGCATACATCAAAACAGAAATATACTAATAATTGTATCATAGAATATAATACGAATCTTCCGTACATCACAGAACATAATACCAACCTGCACATCAGAACATAATTACCAACTCACATCAGAACATAATTACCAACCTGCACATCAGAACATAATCACCAACCTGCACATCAGAAAATATTACTAACCTACATCAGAACATAATTACTAACTCACATCAGAATAGGACATACTACTAACCTGCACATAAGATAGGGGAGAATTACTTCAACTTGTACATCAGGAACAGTACTTACTAACCTGGAATACACATCAGAACATAATTAATTAACCTGTACATCAGAACATAATTACTTAAACTTAAATAATATAGAATGTAATTACTAACCTGTGACATCAGAACATAATATCACTAACCTGTACATCAGAACATAATTACTAACTTGCATGATCAGAACATAATACCAACCTGCACATCAGAATACACTATCACCTGCACATCAGAACATATCACTAACCTGCACATCAGAACAGGACATAATTACCAACCTGCACATCAGAACACATAATTACCAACATGTACTTAGAACATAATTAAGCCAACCTACACATCAGATCAGACATAATTACTAACCTAAATATCAGAACATACTACCAACCTGCATCAGACAGGATATACTCATTTAACCTATAGACATCAGAACACAATTTTACTAACCTGTACATCAGGAATATAATAGACTTACTAACCTGCACATCAGAACATACTGAATAACATGCACCTCTAGAAATATAATTACTTAACCTGTACATCAGAAATATAATTAATAAACATAAAAATTCCTTAGAACATAATTACCAACTGCACATCAAAGAACATAATTACTAACCTGGGCACATCACCAAACAGGATATAATTCACCAACCCGCACATAAGAGCATAATTATCAACTTGCACTAGAACATAATTACTAACCTGCACATCAAAATAGTGGACATGAATTACTTTAACCTGCAATCTCTTAAAAACATAATTAACCTGTACATCATAAAACAGAGCATAATTAATAACCTGCACCTAGAACATAATTACCAACCTGCACATCAAAACAGAGCAAATTACCAACCTACACCTCAGAGCATAATTACCAAACTGCACCTCAGAGCATAATTACCAACCTGCACCTCAGAACATAATTACCAACCTGCACATCAAAACAGAGCATAATTAGCAACCTGCACCTCAGAACATAATTACCAACCTGCACATCAAAACAGAGCATAATTACCAAACTGCACCTCAGAACAGGATGTAATTATCAACCTGCACCTCAGAACATGATGTACAGTAAACCTCGTAACACGAACTCGCTTAACACGAACACCCGTTAACAAGAACAAAAATGTGGTCCCGTCATAAATGTCTATTTCTTATCAGTAAATAACACAAATTTCTGTGTACCACGAATCACGAACTGTATTTTAGTCCCTCCGCCAATTTTATCTCATTTAACCCGAACTTCCAAAGCTTCACAATGTTTGTTGTCACCTTAACTCTTTCCACGCCCATTTATTTCTCAATTTTAAGCAGTTAATTGAAGGGAAGTAAAAAAATTTTTACCAAAAAATTACGATCCCAACTACTTGTCAATAAATAAACATATATATCTTATTATATACTAAATTGAAGAAAACTGGATAACCCAATAGAATAACAAGGTTAAAAAGTAGTATAAGTAAAATAGTAGAAGAAAAACTAGAAAGACTTCTTATAAGGGAAGCAACTCTATGGCGAGTGCGTTAAAGCGTGGAAAGAGTTAAAGCCTTCATTGTTAGGATCGGAAAGGTAACACTAACAGTTTCATTTACCTGTTGGATGCCCTTGAGTTTGAGATAGAGGGGCGAGATAGGTGGAGACATTAATATGTACACAAAGCATTTTCGACAGCGGGAAAAGATTAATGCTCCCAGAAGGTGCATAGCAGATCTGTCGGAAGTAAATTAGTGCTTCCAGGATTCGTTACATCGAAAAGCTCTGGGTACTGTATTTTTATTACAGGTACGAGAATTTTATAGCCAGAACACCCAATTAGAAGTAAAGTATGGTTTTGGGCAGGAAGGGGGGGGGTGGAAGGAGAGAAGGGAGGAGCAGAAAGTGAAAATGAAAGTGAAATTCCAGTTGATAAAAATCTGGTGAGAAAATGTTCAGATAGGACGGAAAGTTAGATAGAGTCAGTTGAAGAGTGATGTCTAAGAGGAAGCAGACAGGTATAGATCTGAAACAAACTAAGAATTCTAAACGAAGTAGACCGTGGTGCATTGAAGGAAAAGACAATTGCTGAACAGTATGGAATTGCCAAGTCTACCTTATCCACAGTACTTAAAGACCAGGAAAAATTCTTAATGCTGCTGCATTAGGTCCGTAATAAATCTAAGCTGACTTCAGAGTGCTGACGAAGATATCGAAACGCTACTTCTAGAATGGTTCAACCATATGCGCACTTCCAATGTACCTTTAAGTGGACCTATAATTCAGTTAAAAGCAAATGAGATTGCCAAAAATTTGGATATTCAAGATTTCAGCTGTTCCGCTGGTTGGCTGTTCCGGTTCCAAAAGAGACACTCAATTTCATCAGTAGTGATTTGTGGTGAAGCAAATAAAGTTGATGAAGAAGGGGCAAACAACTGGTTGCATGGATTTTACGGAGTGAGAGAAAGTATGCCTCGTGTGACGGTACAATATGGACGAAACTGACTTTTACAATCTTTTCCAAGTCATACCTCGGAATAAAGGTGACAAGTGCCATGGTGGAGCGCAGTAAACAACGCTCAACTGTTGTCCTTGTATGTAATGCAGGCGGCAGTGATAAACACCTCCCATGGGTGATAGGCAAGTCCAAGAAACCACGTTGTTTTAAAAACATGAACATGGATACTCTACCTTGCATCTACTCACCATAAGAAAGCTTGGATCGACAGCACATCATTTCGTAAGTGGCTTCTTCATTTCAACAGTCGAATGGTGGCTCAGAATAGGCATGTTCTTCTGACAATGGACAGGTGTACGGCCCATAAAATACATGATCTGAACTTAACAAATGTAAAGGTTCAATTTTTCTCCCCAAATGCAACAAGTCGTCTTCAGCCTTTAGATCAAGGCTTATTGCTCTTATGAAGAGAGCTATCGCAAGCTACTTGTGAGAGCTGCACTCGCGCTGTTGAAAACAACACGATAACCCCAAGTTGGAGTGTGCTCGATGCAATAAAGCTATCGCTGTCTCCTGGGAATCTGTGCCATCAAAACACTTGCAGAACTGCTTTAGCAGAGCCTGGAGACATAGCAACACTAATCCTATCGAAGAGTTAGATGGTGCCATCGACACCACCTCTCATGACGAATGGGATATTCTTCAAGACGTTGCAAACCCTGGAGTTAGTTTTGAGGAATTCATTAGTGCAGATGACGATGTTGCCGTGTGTTCTCCAGAGGAATCTGATGTACATGTACAATCAGTTGTGTGTGAGGTGCAAGAAATATCACAAAGAAAGTGATGAAGACAATAGTATACCGCCCACCCGCCAGGAAGTGTTAACGGCCTTGGACTCTTAGAACGGTTTGCTACAACAGCTGAAATGACCGCTAGGTTTACGGAAGCTATACACACAGTTGGCGTGAAGTTACTATGCACTTTACTGTCTGCTACAGCTCAATATACAGGAATTTTTCTGCAGAAAATAATACTGAGTACTTTTAAAAGTTAATTACTGTAGTAGTGTTTATATGATGGCATCTGTATTGTATATGGTTAATACTGTGTGCATTGCAATGCCAAAATTTGAGTCCCCTGACATTAACAAATTTTTTTAACACGAACTCGTGATTTTTCGGTCCCTTCGAGTTTGTGTTAACGAGGGTTTACTGTAATTACCAACATGCACATCAAAACATTGCATAATTACCAACCTGCACATCAAAACAGGCATAATTACCAACCTGACATCAAAGTAGGGATTACGTTCTCAACATGACTCTTAAATGACAGGCTTCTGTCAACTGTTATTCCAAGATATTTTAGTGTTTCGATTTTGTCAATGTCTTTGTTACACATGCTGACAACTGAAGTAGGTGTCTTTACTATGTGAGTGTTAAGAGAGAACCATGTCAGAGAGACCTTGCTGGGTTCACATTTGCTTCAATTCGTGCACCAGTCACCAATCCTATTCAGCTCACACTGTAATGCGGATGCGATCTCATTTCTGTCCTTGCCCATGCGATACACCAGAATATCATCGGTGTACGACATTGTTCTGCCAACTCCGACCCTTTGTGTGCTGGTTACCCTGACGGTGTATACATTGAACAGGGCTGGCGAGAGTGGTGATCCTGAGGAAGGCTCATTAGGACCTGTGTGGCTGTGATGCCCATGAACCACAACACATTGACAACGTGCGCTCAAAAAGTGCAGCAGCAATCCACTTGACTAAGCGTGTTTCCACCTGCATATCCATCAATAACTGCATAAGTAAGGTGTAAGAGACATTGTTATATACGTCCTGCATCCCTATCTGAAACCCCTCATATGCATCATATGCAAAGACCGCTGCATTGCACCAGGTGTCCTTTCCTGGCGATAGCTGAGAGTGGAGGGGAAAAGACCATTTGTCTCCCTTATATTTGAAACTCTACGGGCTATGAATTTACAAGCAGTTTGCCGACAGTGTTTTGCAAGGTAATAATTTATATCCGTTGTGCCTGTGAGATCTTTTCCAGGCTTAGGCAAGGGTCTCAGATAGCTGTGCAGCCAATCATCAGGAATAGTGCCTGTATGGATACTTTTATTGGGAAAACTTGCATAATTCAGCAAGATCTTTGTCCTCCAGACATTTTATGTGACTCTACCGAACACCATCAGGGCCAGGCGCTGTATTCGAGCATGTCTTAGTATTGATTTGATATTATCGACAGAAATGTATTCTATATCGTGCTCTATGACAGTTTGCATCTCATGCAATGGTGTACAATCTGTTGTATTCTTTTACGTCCTCTGTCTTTCTTTTCTGTCTGGAGAATAAAGTTATGCAAGAACGCCTCACCCTCTCCTCATCTGTCCTCAAAATTACTCACTGTCCAGAGTCAGATTAGGCATTGAGAAAGGTCCTCACCGCCATTCTCTCTCTGCGTCCCGGCCTAGACTGATTGACCAACTTTATCATGAATTTTACTGTTGTTTTTAGGACCGTTCCTCCGCACAGCTTTTCTGTCTCTCACCGCCATTCATGCATGGTGCAATCTCCAGAATTTGCAAATGATTGCTCATTTCCATTTCAGCAGAATTTCTCCCATATAATGTGCTTGGCTTTCTTGCAATCTGCTTGAAATGTATAGCCAGACTGTTCTTTCTTTCTGTCAGGACTCTTCCACGTTCCTCGGAGAGATTTTGTGATTTTCTGGCTTTTTCCCATGCTCTGGTCGTCATCCTTTTCCACTCCATGCCTGCAACTTCAGGTGTCCACCATGGTGGTTGCTGGAAAGAAGTTCTTGTTTTAATTGGTGAACAATGTACCTTTAGTCGCAACTGACTGATGACATTAGGTTGGTGTCTGTCTAGTGGAAAGCGGCACATTTTGAGTTCTCATTTTAGCTGATTTTTTTACTAGTATTGCACAAGGTAGATGATCACTGCCATGGTGTCCGAGAACATCCCAGCGGCACAATGCATTCAAATCTGGGGACACCAGAGCGAGATCAAATACACTATCTCTGTCTCCCTGTCTGTCAGGTATACGGTAGGCCTGCCATCATTCAGACAGACTAAGTCCGCTCTCAGATATCTCTTCCAGTGCCTCACCCTGCTCATTAACAATACTATTGCCCCACAGCTTTCCCCTGGCGCTGAAATCACCGCACATAATGACACTTGATGGAGCCTGAAGACAGATTTGTTGTAATATCTTCCACCTGTCTTTGTCCATTTTGTGATTGCAGGCATAGATATTAACAAGTGGGGAACTTTGGTGTGGTAATTGTTACTGCCTGGACCTGCACATCGTCAGAGTTCCATGCAGACGTGTCCATCTCCGAGGCCTGGAGATCTTTCCAACCAGGACTGTTTGACCCAATGAGTGTCATTCAGAAGCGTTGAAACCCAGAAATTTCAATCTATCCGCCTGGTGTAGACGAGTCTCTTGGAGCGCGATTATGTCTGCTTCATAAATAAGTTTCTCCAAGACTGGACCTCGTTGACGGACACTCCTGCAGTTCCAGTATAGGATTAATTAATTAATAACCCTCTCGTACCATTATACGCTACAAAAGGCCTGCAATATTTCTCCATACCGCCTATCCTGGGCAACTCGCTCAATCTCCTCCATGGAACTGAGACCGATATTTCCTGCCTTCTCAGCAAAGTTCGCTTCAGGTCTCCTTAGGTCGACTCTCTTCTTGAACCCTTTGCATCCCACTTAATGCTGCTTTGATATTCATGATCATTTCTCCTCAAGGTGTGCCCAACATATCTCCATCTTCTTCTTATAACAGTTGTCACTGTGGTTGACCAGACATGTCTCTGATTTCATATTCTCCTGAATTCGTTTCCATTTTATATTCATTATCTTCGCGACATCTATTTTCAAATGCATTCAACTCTTTCATATCTTTAGTCATTTTCCAACTCTACTGGCATATGTTAGGATTGATAAACATTTGAATTGAAAATTGATATTAGTTTTAATACTATATAACTTGCAGTTCCATATTTTATTTAGACTTTTAAAAGCTGATGTTGCTTTGCCAATTGTATCATAATTTCTTTTTTAACATTTCCTGTGCAATCAAATTGCTACCCAAATAGGTGAACTGCTCTGTTATTTTTTTCATTTTAGATTCCAGTGTGATATCTGCATTACTTGCCATAGGTGTCTTCATTATATTTGTTTTTTCATAGCTTTATCTGCAGTCCAACTTTGATGCTATAGATGACAAGTTGTCTGTTTTTCTTTGCATATCTTGTTGTTTCTACTTAACAAGGCAATATCATCTGCAAAATCCATATCTTCTAGTTGACTATTTTCTACCCAATCGATGCCAGTTTCGCTCTCAACATTTTTCGATCACTCAGTCAATGGCCACTCCCAAAAAATAGCGGAGATAGAATACAGCCTGTTACTCGGTTTCAACCATAAACCAGTCACAGTGTCACCATCAGTGTGAACTGCACACTGTGAACCATCATAGAGGCTCTTTATAATGTTTGTTATTTTGTCTGGTATTCCATAGCATCTCAGAATATTCCACAGAGAGATTCTGTGTAGACTATCAAAGGCTTTTTAAAATGAGTGAAATTTAGTATGAGTGGTTGTTGCTTTCAATATGTTCCTCCAAAATTAGTCGTAGGGTCATATTTTGGGCTAAGCAGCTTCTCCCAGGTCTAAAACCAGCTTGTTCTTCTCTCAGGGTTGTGTCCACTGCTCCTTTGATTCTATTAAGAATGATTTTACAGAAAGTCTTGGTCATTACTGATAATAATGATTCCAGTATAGATACTGATGTGTTTTAACCCAAGTCTTGGTTTTGGTATACTTTTCCTGACACCAGAACGTCTCTTCCTCTTTCGTCTTCCAATTTGTCCTCTTTTCCTTTTTTTCTTTGGTAGTTCTGCTGCATCGGTTCTCGGCACAGATGCACTTACTCCGTAGCTCCAGCGAGTATCGATTAGTTTTGTTTGGTTACTCATGATTAGTTGATAATATGGTGAGGGTAATATACGGTCGCCAAGTGGTGCCCTAATGCTGGGAAGGTCAGGGCATGCTGCCCATCAGCCAGATGTCGCCCTACTGACAGCCTGACTGCCTCGCAACCGACTGTGCCTTCCACAGCCATGCAGCTCTTTGGTATGGAGGATACACCTTGAACTTGAGTTTTGTGTTGTAGTCACGTTACAAATATTGTTCCGGCCATCCTGCTGTGTCTAAGTTTACATTTTCACTGTAAAGCGATTTCAACAGGAAAGACCTGTCCTCGAATGTGTCCGTCCTACATCCCTGGACAACACTCTTGCTACAAAGTGTGTGTTGAGTCTAGTACAGCATACATGTATGGTGTGTTGAGTCTACTACAGCATACATGTATGTTGTGTTGAGTCTAGTACAAGCATACATGCATGGTGTTGAGTCTAGTACAGCATACATGTATGTGTGTTGAGTCTAGTACAAGCTACATGCATGGTGTGTTGAGTCTAGTACAGCATACATGCATGGTGTGTTGAGTCTAGTACAGCATACATGCATGGTGTGTTGAGTCTACTACAGCATACATGCATGTTGTGTTGTCTAGTACAGCATACATGCATGGTGTGTTGAGTCTACTACAGCATACATGTATGGTGTGTTGAGTCTAGTACAGCATACATGTATGGTGTGTTGAGTCTAGTACAGCACACATGCATGGTGTGTTGAGTCTAGTACAGCATACATATAACTGATAACTGATACATGCATGGGGGAAAGTTAATACTGCAGATAGCTGCAAGATGGAAGTGAGGGGGTTACAGTTTGGAGGTTTAGCCCAGCTTGTTTATTCATAGATACCATTGAAACTGCTGCAGTATGTGCTTCTCACACACTATGGACATAAGACGCCATCACATGTTGGGAATGAAGTGGACCAATGATTGAGGAGCAAAGGTAGCATAATAGAACCAGTACACAGAAACCACTGATGACACATGGTCTAAGGTGGCACTGATCAGTTCACTCAAAAATTCATGGGCTCATATGACACTAGCTGACAGTGGCAGACAGACTGGTGCTCACTGTGAAATGATTAACACACCATTGTGAGGACATACACCAGTGACTATTACCAGTTTTTGCTTTTTGGTCAAATAATACAAAGTTGTCCATGGAGTAGAATGCTCTTCAACTCATGACTTTACACACCTTTCAATTAATGTGTATCCGGTCATGCTGACCGGTGAGCTCCATTAAGTCTGATGCAGAGCAGTGAACTGATAACAACACAGGAATCATTTGCAGAAGATGGGAAAGTCCAATGTCAAACTATCAAATCAAAGACATGTCAAGTTGGTATATCTTTCTCGATATTGACAACTACAGATAAGTACAATTGAGACTCACCTGCAAACTACAGATGGCATGGAATTTACACTAATAAAGCACATCTCTGACCCCACATTTCAAAGGTGGATGGCATGTTGAAGTTACTTCTGAACAAATCATTTACAGGATCTACTGAGTCAAAGCAGCTCTCTCTGTAAGAAAGCTCTAGAATCATGATTCTAAATATGAATTTTAGAAATAGAAAAAAATATGAAAATCTGTAACTTGGGGGTCAGAACAGTCATTACAATATAATTTCTTGATATCTGTACATTCTAATTGTACTTCTTTCTTTCTCTAGGTTATGGCATTTGGATTGTTTATGATGGATGTGGAGAAAGGTCCCAACATATACCGCATGAACGACAAGAAAAGGATTAACCTGGCCAAAATTGACAAGATTTTCAAGGTACTTCAAGGAACATGTATGACCATGTCTTTAGTATGATACATCTCATAGCATACTCTTATCTTGCTGCCACCTTAAAGAGAATAATGCCTCATAAATATTTATCTATCATACTTAATTGTGTGATGTTTGTTGCATTTCTAAATATGTCACTTTGTATCTGTTTTTCTCTTTCTGATTATTTTTTCATTGTGTTCTGAGATTTCCTATTGTTTTGGCTATTGTAAGTTATTCAATTCATATATTTGCTTCCAATATTTACACTACTAAGCAGTTCTCATGATGAACTTGACTCTTATTTGGATCATTTCTTTATTTTCATTTAGTTCTTTACGTGGTTTTATATTATTGCGCCATTACTCCTTTCTATACTGCCTTTGTGATGGACCATCCTGTAGAATATACTCTCCAGTTTGTTCACTTGTACCACAAGAGCACAGCGGGGAAACAGATAGACAAAGTTTGTGCACAAATTTGTTTAATCTGTTATGACATGTCCTGATACAACAGATGGTGATCCGCCCTTGCCGGTCGAGAGTATAGTAATTATCACTTGTTAGATTCTGTTCTTTTCTTACAACCTGGATAGCTTTCTAGTTTTTCGAACTATCTTCCTGCTTGCATTCATTCTTATTTGCAAATTTGTCTATCCTTTCATATCCTGGTACACCACAGTGGCATGATACCCACTGAAGTGTAAATGACTTTCTAGCAGCCACCTCGCTAACCTTGTAGTACTCTACCATGCCATGACATTTCAGAATTTTCTCATATTGATATTGATGTATGTATGCATGCCTAGATGTGTGTGTGTGTGAAAATATAGATATATTATCTAGTTGGGTATGTCAGGAACTTCAAAATGCCATTAACATGGGCTGGTGTTTGTGTCAAGTCATTCTGAATGGTAAGACAAAGTGTTTATTGCATATTTCAATATAGACTCATCATCATCAGGTACCGGCTGGCGTAGGCGATCATGGATCTCCACAAATCTCTATCTTTAGTGTTTGCTATCAACTCATATGTTGGCGCTCTACTGTTCCATGAAGTCAGGCTATCCGAAATTTTCTCTCGCTGTCTCATCTACCCTCGATTTTACTGGTTGTCACAATGTGACAACCATATAGACACCAAACAGTAATATATAATACTTTTAAAATAAAATTTGTGTTCAAGTCATTGTATTTTTTTGTGTTGACAGCAACTGCAAATGGTTCCCTTATATGGAGATATGATCATTGCTCCTTACAACTACATTAAAAATAGTCCAAACTTTGATCCGTCCAAGTGGCCAGCTTGTGAGTCCAGTCAGCTTAGCCTCAGTCTAACCTGTTGGGCAGCCTAGAACAGATTAGAGATCGACACATGCAATACATCAGCCAACTAGCTAGACATAATAATGAGGTATGATTGTATCATTAAAAGATTAGATGGCATAAGTTTGTAATATATAAAAAAAAGGTGGATGCGTTTGAGTAGTAGTAACAAGAAGTAAACATGACAAACTTAGTCCTATGTATATTCACATGACAAACTTAGTCCTATGTATATTCACATGACAAACTTAGTCCTATGTATATTCACATAACAAACTTAGTCCTATGTATATTCACATGACAAACTTAGTCCTATGTATATTCACATGACAAACTTAGTCCTATGTATATTCACATAATAAACTTAGTCTTATGTATATTCACATGACAAACTTAGTCCTATGTATATTCACATGACAAACTTAGTCCTATGTATATTCACATAACAAACTTAGTCCTATGTATATTCACATGACAAACTTAGTCCTATGTATATTCACATGACAAACTTAGTCCTATGTATATTCACATAATAAACTTAGTCCTATGTATATTCACATGACAAACTTAGTCCTATGTATATTCACATGACAAACTTAGTCCTATGTATATTCACATGACAAACTTAGTCCTATGTATATTCACATGACAAACTTAGTCCTATGTATATTCACATAATAAACTTAGTCCTATGTATATTCACATGACAAACTTAGTCCTATGTATATTCACATGACAAACTTAGTCCTAAGTATATTCACATGACAAACTTAGTCCTATGTATATTCACATGACATAAGAACATGTTTATTTATTATCTCCTTTTGTTGGTAACCTAGTTTGCCTAATATGAATGTTCAGGTAGAAAAAGAGGGTTATAAGCTTTCATGGAAGTCACATTTAGTTTATCTAACTATTGTTTTCAAATGGAAGTTTTACTGGTCACTCTGTATGAAAATATAAGGCTTAAATATAAAGAAAATAGTTCAAATGTCTTGGATCAATTCTGGGTTCATGCTTGAATGTTTGGTTACTGACTGCTTAGTCGACATCATATCGCTCTGGACATATGCATACATCTGTAATTCACTCAACAGATATTGAAGACTATCCTTACACATGGTTGCTATGGCTGGCTGGTTAAACAATACTCTTCATTCTGCCCTTCAGACATCAAGTTTTACTTATACAGTGTGTGATTGCAAACTCTTTAAAGTGTTCTATTGATTTTACATCAATTATAGAGCCCCCCTCCGATAGATGGTTGCTGAGCAACCAAAAGATATTCTGTTATCCATCTTCAACTCGCAGACATTTGAATCAATTGATGCAAGTCTATATACTCTCTTATTACAGTGAACAGCCTTTGTATTCAGGATATTATATCCATGTAAGCTCTCAAAGATTGGAGCCCTTGATAGGCAAATTCCATGCATACCGCAGCATGGCATTTTTTACGCCACAAAACTAGAAATGGGAGTTACCGTTATGGATCATATGATCTGTGTAGGCATTAACTGATTGGCTACTGAATTGAAAAAACAGGTTGTGGCTGAATTGAACGTATGTCCTATTTTCCCATTGCAGGTGTATGTATGAATTCAGCTGCAGTTTTCTTAATTATTAACCGATTTTATGAGTAATATACCATTTTGTAGGTAATTGAATTTTCTTTAAAAAGATCTAAAAGAAATACACGTTACGCTCCCAGCGCTTATGGAGCCAATTAGTTAAGTACTGATTGAAGTATTGATTACCTAAGGGAAGCCAATCAGAATAATTTTCTTGGTTCTGACAAAGAATTTAATGAGGTTTAAAACAGTGAACATAGACATATCCAGGAGAATATTGCATTTGAGAGGGGGGGAAAAAAGCTGGACAGAATAGTGACCAGGTAATAATATAATAGCCGTCCATCGCAAGCGATGATGACAACAATCTCAGACGTGTGCTGTTGCACCTCTCTGGTGTGTGCGGAGGTGACTGTAGAGTCCAATCCTAGAACAGAATCCCGACCACAGGTGGGGCATACATGATCAAGGTTAGACATGTGTGTGTTGTGTGCTCTGTCTTTTCGCTGCTCGTTTTCTCTGTGACTCAACAATACGATGATTCTCAGCTATTCGGGTTCCTCTTTGTTGTTACAGCGCCACATTTGGCGATCTTGCGCAAAGGATTCCCAGCACGTATTGTCTATATCAAAGCATTTCAGAGACACTTAAAGAGTGTCTTTAAAGCGTTTTTTCGGTAATAATATATTGGATTAGTGAAAGAGACAATAGGCAGAGCAGGACTGACAGTGGCTTGAAGATTTGATGTATATATTCTCTATGCATTCTCTAAATACTAGAGAGAGTTGCCAGAGAACAGACAATAGATAACATGATCTACAGATCTGGCATACTAGATACTAACAAACAGACTGACTGACTTAGTCATAGAGAAAAGGGACTAAAATAGAACTTCATGGAGAACAGATTTGATTAATAGTATGATTTATTAATAGTCTCAAGAGTTAGAACAAAGATCTAGAGTATTTTTAGTAGCAGAAGAGAAACTATATTTGCACTGTTTTAGTGTGGATAAATATGTGACATTCCTATACAGTACTGGTTGTTTGTGTGAACAGAAAACTGGACACAATATTCAAGATCAAGGACACGAGACCATGAAAATCAGCAGAACACCAAGCCAAGCAAACATACAAATAGATAACACCAGAGTAAAGCATACCTTCGAGTCAATGCTGACACACAACATCCTCTGCACTTGGAAATAAAGAGACAAAAAGGAAATAGGTTAAAAAGAGGAAAATCTTGGATGGGTCAGGCCGAGGACTGTATTGAACAGGTGTGTACACTTGAAGACATTGATCCCGGTGAAGAATGGACACCAGTGCCAAGAGTAATCGCTACATCCTTTTCTGTATGCATCGAACTTGATAAAGAATGCAGGCAACACAACCCACTTGTTGTGGAGGCAGAGGTTCAGGCATTAATTTCTGAGAACGCATCTGAGCATGATGTAATCATTAATACAGATGGTTCGGTGATTCGACATGTGCGGAGCTCGTGGGCTTTCACTGCTCAGGTCGGAGGTGATGTTGTGAAGGAAGACAGTTGTGGTTTTGCCGTGACTACGAGCAGTCTCACTGGAAATCATGGCGGTTACCAAAGCGATGATTTGGCTAGAATCACAGACTTTTATCCATGCATGTTTTCTCAGTGACTCAATGAGTATGCTCAGGAAGATTGAAACAGGATGGGCTAGGAGACATTGGATAGAATCGCTGGGGAGGTCTAAGCTGACAAAGATCAGTTTTATTTTTGTGCCAGGGCATGCAGGTGTAAGGGGAATGAACGTGCGGATAGGCTTGCAGGTATGGCTGCTGTCCAAAGCGGACGAGCAATGGACCAGGCTGATATTATAAATTCCTTAAGGGAGAGAGGGCGTGTACATGATTCACGTAATAGCGGTGAATCCACAACACTAACCAGACTGCAAGAACTCAAAGTTAAGTGTGGTGTAGCTCGACAAGAACGCTATGCTGGCAGACAAAGAAGAATTGTAAACCAACAAAGAACCGGTGTCGTTAGTCGCCACACGCTGATGGACATACTGAGGGAGAGATATGGACTAATTTGTTTGACGTGCAGTGATGGTGATCCGCCGACTAAACTAAACTAGACTAAACTAAGAGTAAAGCAAGTTTTTCAATTCAAATATTTAGGCAGCATTTTCTCAGAACGGAAAACTAGATAGAGAAATAGAGACAAGGTGTCAAAAAGCAAATGCAGTGGCCTACCAGCTGACACGATTACTACAACACCCAAAGATCAGGATGGAAGTGAAAAGACATGATAAAAGTATTTTCCTACCAACACTTTGTTACCAGTGCCAAACTTGGTCTCTTATAACAACACACCACAGAAAGCTCACTACGTGTGAAATTAAATGCTTGAGGAAGGCAGTGGGAGTCACCAGGAAAGACAGACTGCGAAATGAGGACATCAGAAGCAGAGTGGGCATAACTTCATACATCGAATACATTGAAAGACAACAAATGCAGTGGTTTGGACATTTAATGAGAATGAAATACAACCAACCACCAATAACAGCATACAATAAAAAGAGATCGGGTCCTAGAGCTAAGGGAAGACCAAGAAAAAGATAGACAATATCAAGACCACACTACATAAACACAGATATAATACAACACGGACGACTCATCTAGCCCTAGAACGCAAATTAAAGCTCCCATCCCTACACTTAACGGCAAGAGTGGACAGCCAACTACATCTTCCACCTGGGAATAGACAAGGACATGAGTTATTGATAGTTGGTAAATCTCAATAGTTTTTACAAGACCTCTGTTTTGAATCTGGAAATAAAAGTGTATTGAATTACAGTGTCTTTTTGTGCTCAATAATAGAGTGACACATGAATTGCTGTATCGAACTGCAACACTACCGACATATTCAACAATTTTTGATGCTGGTTTAAATTTGAATTTTATTTGTCATTTGCTGATGGCTTGTGAGATATTGTGTACCTGTAATTTGCAGTAAATATGAACTTATATTTATATATATATATATATATATTAGTCATTTGAATGTTTTATTTATTTACATATATCTTTGTGGAATATGACCAATGAGAGTAAACATTCAGTTCTTTGTTTTGTTTGACACTAAATTCTTCAGGCAACCACTACAATGCGTGAGACGCCAAGAAGTGACTTGGAGAATAAAGAGCTAACAGACCTTGCTCTGAGAGGATTAATGCTGGTCTCAAAATGGACTCAACAAGTGATGGAACTGGTATGTTCATCTGACTTGTCTGCAAGATATTACTTCCCTTACAGATCTTGAATTGCGTTGACATAGTCATTAGTGTTTCTAGTTTCACACCTTGAAAGTCTATTGTAAAATGCTTTAATTGACAAAGCATTTAAATATAGCATATCTGTGTGCGTCATCACCTTTAAAATTATCAATTTGTGATTGGTTACTGAACTGTAGTCATAGCATTTTCGACAGATCTAAAGGTGTTCAGTCTCCTCCAGCAGATGTCGAAAGTTGTGCACGCTGATTGTTCCCATGGCTCACTGGTTAAACACACTCCTCGCTCTGCTCTAGAGGTGTCCAAATTCTCTTGTAAAATGTCTGATTCCAAACTCCATTAGAATATTGTTTATAATCAACATAAATTTGAGTGTCCTCATCCAACAGGTGGTCTGTGATCAACCAAATATACACATATAACACTATTGCTTGACAACTGTTAATTCTTGAACACAAATTGATCAATGTTAGTGAACTTGAACACAATACAATATTACTGTTAATCTGTTAGTGAACTTGAACACAATACAATATTACTGTTAATCTGTTAGTGAACTTGAACACAATACAATATTACTGTTAATCTGTTAGTGAACTTGAACACAATACAATATTACTGTTAATCTGTTAGTGAACTTGAACACAAATTGATCAATGTTAGTGAACTTGAACACAATACAATATTACTGTTAATCTGTTAGTGAACTTGAACACAATACAATATTACTGTTAATCTGTTAGTGAACTTGAACACAATACAATATTACTGTTAATCTGTTAGTGAACTTGAACACAATACAATATTACTGTTAATCTGTTAGTGAACTTGAACACAAATTGATCAATGTTAGTGAACTTGAACACAATACAATATTACTGTTAATCTGTTAGTGAACTTGAACACAAATTGATCAATGTTAGTGAACTTGAACACAATACAATATTATATAAATGTTATATGAAATTAATTATAGTAATTATGATCACATTTCATCACACTGATGGAACACTTACTTTGAGTTGACGTTATCCATTGTTCTGTATATGAACTAACACCACACCTACATGACTTCTTCTTCTTCTTTTTTGCGTTCGTTCTTTATGACCAATTTTAATCAATCTTTGTGATAAGTTTGATCTTTGCCAAGAACGTGTATACATTGCACATTGGTTTGGTAGACCCCTAAACGCATAGACTTCTACATGCTTAGGACACATGCATCCGATTTCAGCCAAACCTCCTTAGTCGCCTCTTACGACATGCATGGCAGGTAACAGTGGTTCTATTCTTTACACCCCAAATTTGGGCCCCATTAACCGGGCGACCGGAGACACTGGACGACCTACATGACAAATTGAATACTGTCATTCCTGCAAACCATTCATTATAATCACTATATGATTATGTCAATGAAAGGTGTGTGTAAAACATAAATTACAAAATAACAGTTTTGTTATTTTCTGGTGGCTGTATATGATATATTAATCCCAATATTGTATTACAAACCATGTGACTTCTTATTTAAAACTGAGTATTGATTCATTATTATTTGTTATATGATATCAATGGGTCAACTGATATTTAGCATCACCATTGGTAGTTTTTTCTTCAATATTTTCATAATGTTATTAAGATCTGTACACAATAGAGTGAGCGCCTGTAGCTCAAGCGGTAGTGAGCTTGATCACAGACCCAAGTGTACCTGGTTCAAACCCCACGGTGGGCAAGTTTGAAAGCAAATTTGTTTCCATGGGATTTTTACCAAAGGTAAAAATAGACCTCACCGTTCAGAAAGCAATGGCAAACTGCTGAGCGTATAAGTGGTGCCTAGAAAATCAACGACTCGTTACTGTGGTTGATGGCTACGTCCTTTGTGATATGCCATAATTTTCATTTCACACAATAGAAATAACACAATAATACCCTAATTGTTACACACTTTAACGTAAATATATGCAAAAACTGATGATTTCTAACCCTAGCACATCTGTGGATTTTGTCATACACATCACCATCAAGTGCCATGCCTAGTAGACATAGGTTATCATGTCAATCCACAACTTTCCATCTCATTATCTAGCTGTGAGTTCTGATACTGTTTTCATGCAGTGTCAAACTGTACATGATGTTTCCCCTCTGTCATCCACTCTCTCCCTTGTATCTCCCTTGTCATATTCAAGCTTCTCACTTCTAATAACATGTCCAAAGAATTATGATTGTTTCTTTCTGATGTGTTTTATAAGCGATCTGTTCTCATCTGTTTTCTGGAGAACATTCTCATTTGTCATCTTATCTGACCATGATATACTTATCATTTTTCTTTAAAACCACATCTCTGTAATCACTAATCATTTTCTGTTCTGTTAGTTTATTGTCCATGATTCACATTGGTATGTCTGACAAGGTGCATAGAGAGGCTCACTCCAGGTGTCTCCTTTTTCGACCTGACGCTGAAAGGCAAAACCGGATGAGAGAAGAGAAAGATAGATAGATGTCTGAACTGGTTCTGTATAGCCCTGTAGTACTCATTTTCTCAATTCCAATGATACATTTCTTTTACACATGTTTTTTATTTCATTTTTGAGAAAGCTTATTTAGATTGGTAAATTCTACTCTCCATCTTCATAATTTATTTGCAATCGGATGTAAGTTTTATACCCAGGTATCTGAATTGCTTTTCTTCTTTTAGAAATGTTCCCTTTAAATTAATTAGGCATTTTTGAGGTGACTTCTTTGAAGTAATTATCACTTTTTTTATAATTTATTTATACTCATACTTTTTGTGTAGACTTTCTTCTGTCATGGTTTCTACCATTGCGTGTAGCTACTTTTAACTATTAAGACAATCTTGTTGCGTGTAGCTACTTTAAACTATTAAGACAATCTTGTTGCGTGTAGCTACTTTTAACTATTAAGACAATCTTGTTGCGTGTAGCTACTTTTAACTATTAAGACAATCTTGTTCTAGCTACTTTAACTATTAAGACAATCTTGTTGCATGTAGCTACTTTTAACTATTAAGACAATCTTGTTGCGTGTAGCTACTTTTAACTATTAAGACAATCTTGTTGCGTGTAGCTACTTTTAACTATTAAGACAATCTTGTTGCGTGTAGCTACTTTTAACTATTAAGACAATCTTGTTGCGTGTAGCTACTTTTAACTATTAAGACAATCTTGTTGCGTGTAGCTACTTTTAACTATTAAGACAATCTTGTTGCGTGTAGCTACTTGTAACTTTTAAGACAATCTTGTTGCGTGTAGCTACTTTAACTTTAAGACAATCTTGTTGCGTGTAGCTACTTTTAACTATTAAGACAATCTTGTCAGCATATGTTTACCTTATTGATGTTATGGCCTCAACTTATCCTTGGTTTGTCCTCCATTGCTTTTATTATATTCTCACCGCACAATGAGAATCCTTGGTTTGTCCTCCATTGCTTTTATTATATTCTCACCGCACAATGAGAATAGATTTTGCAACATTATAAATCCTTGTCTAACTCTGTTTTTACCAACTCTGTTTTTAATATATTGATATTGTCTTATCTATTTCTGAATCCTTATCTAACTGCTGTTTGTTGCAAGTACATGTTGGTAATTATCCTCATATCATTAGACAACTATATCTACATTTGTAAACATGTTGATAATTTCATCATACACATAATAAGCTCTGTAAAAGTAAATTATTTTTTGCAGTATTCTTGGAAACTGATGAATCCTACAGATCACCATGCTAACAAAGATTGTCCAGACACGGATGAAGCTTATGAGAAGGTATGCATTCTTAAATAATTAAGATATGGACAGATTGACAATAAAGCCATGACACGACTCTTTGGATTTCATGTGTAAAATAATTTATATGTTTACAATATGTAATACTGAGCATGTAAAGTCCCAAATGGTACCTTTGGTTTTTTTCACAAATCAGCACTACACAGTTGCCAAGTTGACCTATTTCATTCTAGGGTGATTCTCGCACAATTTATGGCTTTCCCATCTCTAGATATAGAATATGTCATGGATACTGGTTTCAGTTCAAACTTTGCAATCAATTCTATTACAGTGACACAATATGCATCATTGATTTTATTGTTGCAATAATCATGTTTCAATTGCTGTAATAAATTACATTGAAAAAAAAAGAACTTAATTAATTAGTCCGATCTATGATCAGGCAAGATAAATGCATGTTCAAATCTAACTGAAAAAAAAGAGAAATGAATGGATTAGTCCGATCTATGATCAGGCAAGATAAATGCATGTTCAAATCTAACTGAAAAAAAAGAGAAATGAATGAATTAGTCTGATCTATGATCAGGCAAGATAAATGCATGTTCGAATCCAACTGAAAAAAGAGAAATGAATGAATTAGTCTGATCTATGATCAGGCAAGATAAATGCATGTTCGAATCCAACTGAAAAAAGAGAAATGAATGGATTAGTCCGATCTATGATCAGACAAGATAAATGCATGTTCGAATCCAACTGAAAAAAAGAGAAATGAATGAATTAGTCTGATCTATGATCAGGCAAGATAAATGCATGTTCGAATCCAACTGAAAAAAAGAGAAATGAATGAATTAGTCAGATCTATGATCAGGCAAGATAAATGCATGTTCGAATCCAACTGAAAAAAGAGAAATGAATGAATTAGTCTGATCTATGATCAGGCAAGATAAATGCATGTTCGAATCCAACTGAAAAAAAGAGAAATGAATGGATTAGTCCGATCTATGATCAGACAAGATAAATGCATGTTCGAATCCAACTGAAAAAAGAGAAATGAATGGATTAGTCAGATCTATGATCAGACAAGATAAAGGCATGTTCGAATCCAACTGAAAAAAGAGAAATGAATGAATTAGTCCGATCTATGATCAGGCAAGATAAATGCATGTTCGAATCCAACTGAAAAAAAGAGAAATGAATGGATTAGTCCGATCTATGATCAGACAAGATAAATGCATGTTCGAATCCAACTGAAAAAAGAGAAATGAATGGATTAGTCAGATCTATGATCAGGCAAGATAAAGGCATGTTCGAATCCAACTGAAAAAATAGACACTAGAATTATAAAATAGTTTAGGTTTCAGGAACTATTTTTGGATTTCAAACCAGCATAAATATGATGTCTAAATTATAGTAAGTCATATGATGCTTTTATCGGAATCAAGTCATTTCATACTTTGACTAGGACATGATAGCAACAGAGGCAGAACGTTCATAACTATTGAGACTAAACATTAGGGAAAGAACTAATAAAAAACTGTTTTCATCTGTCTGGGGTTTAGTGTGTAAGTAGTAAGCATGTTTGCTTCTTGGTCTAATTGTGCTCTGGTCATGGCTGGGTCACCTGGAGTTCAACAAATATATTTAGAAGGCTGCTTTCTGTTATCTACACTTTCAGCAAAAATCTACTGAAATGCACTCAACATCCATAAAATCATCCTGAATTCCTGCAATGTTGTTCTCGATATAGGGGAGACTGCAGTAAAACTATGACAAATAGCAAAACATGTAATAACGAAGTACTATAGTTTTTAAAAACAATGACAATACACAGCAACGTTTCGACCAAAAGGCCTTTATCAAGCAAACGATATAACAGGAGTTATGAATATTACAGCACACTACATATAGACTAAGACAGAGATGATTTCCAACGGACAGAAAATGAAAATCTGTGACTAAACGAATAACGAAATAAATGCATAAAAACTAGAATTGGGAAAAGAAGAGAAACAATAAAAAATCAAGTAAATATATAAGGGTACCATAAACGCAAGGTACCATATAGCGAAGTAAAATGACTCTTCAGAGCAAATGTCATTTGGGAGCTCGCGACGTCCAGGTCGCGGCGATCCAATCATGTTCCTCTGATGATCGTAGTCAATTTGCTCTAGATATTCGTTTTATTTCTTTATATGGTACCTTGCAACCTCATGGACCCAATGCTCTACATTCCTATGCTTCTTATTACTTTCTCTTCTCATGCTCCATATTCTATATGTGTTCAATGTATAAGTTATATATTTACTTGATTTTTTATTGCTTCTCTTCTTTTCCCACTTCTAGTTTTTCTGCATTATTTTCATTATTCATTTTTAGTCTCATTTTCTGCCCATTGGAAATCATCTCTGTCTTAGTCTATATGTAGTGTGCTGTGATATTCATCACTCCTGTTATATCGTTTACTTGATAAAGGCCTTTTGGTTGAAATGTTGCTGTGTATTGTTTTTGTATTTTGTAAAACTACAGTACTTTGTTATTACGTGTTTCGTCGAATGTTGTTTGTAATGATCTTCTACTATTATATGATATATGGGAAAAAGACTGACTTTACTTCAACATTTAACACTTCAGAAAATGTCCTACTGAGTTCCCATGGCAAGGGAAATAACTTTACTGAACATTTATAATCAGCGTAGATTTATAAGGAAATTATCACTGAAAAGAACATTACATTTCAGGTGTTTATTATCGCCCGAGTGATTACCGGGCCCAAATTTGGGGTGTAAAGAATAGAATCACTGTTACCTGCCACGCATGTCGTAAGAGGCGACTAAGGAGGTTTGGCTGAAATCGGATGCATGTGTCCTAAACATGTAGAAGTCTATGCATTTAGGGGCCTACCAAACCAATGTGCAACATATACACGTTCTTGGCAAAGATCAAACTTATCACAAAGAGTGATTAAAATTGGTCATAAAGAACGCAAAGAAGAAGAAGAAGAGGTGTTTATTAACATAAGAAGTCATGCATACAATTAAACATTCAAACTCCCCCAAAAGATGGACCTCAGAGATAACAGAGGCCATGTAAGACACTATTTACGAGACATTATTTATTAATTCTAGAAATCTCTTCTTATCCTGACGCTGTGGGCAAAACAGGATTGGAGAAAAGAAAAAGAACCTTCCCCCTCATCCCATTCAAAAAAATTGTCAACAAATTTATTTTCCAAAACTAAATAAGTCAAATAAAATATACAGATAAAAATGGTTGAGATATTCAGAATGTTTGATCATAGAGAGTTGTCACTAAACAAATCAGGTGTTTGAAGAAGGAAAGACAAACACAGGTTAACTTCTTCACCTGGTCATAGTATGTCATCATATATTTATTGCCAACAAGAATAGTAATGGTTAAATATGAATGACTTAAACCATCATCTAGCTCAGTGGTTCTTAATCTTCCTAATGCAGCTACCCTTTAATGCAGTTCCTCATGTTGTGGTGACCCCGAACCATAAAATTATGTAACAATATTTATTTCTCATTATGATAAATATGTGTTTTCCCGATGGTCTTAGGCGACCCCTGTGAAATGGTCGTTCGACCCTAAAGGGTCGCAGCCCACAGTTTGAGAACCACTGATCTAGCTTGTCCCTGTTGAAACTTGGCTCTCATGACAGCAGCTATAAATTCCTCTTTGTCATGTGTGAGGTGTCTAATATCTGCCACAGTCATACTCAACTCATCTATGACATCTTGCCCCATCTTTTTTGGTCTTCCTCTCCCCAATCTGCCAGATATCTTGAACTCCAGAATGATCTTCTCCAAAGAATAATTTAGTTGTATATGTCACTTAAATATGTGACCTAAAATCTATACTTTACTTTTAATTAAGACTTGACCTATATTTATTTGACAGAAAAGTGTTCCTGCATTGACCCTGAACTATTAGAATATTTTGTTTCTTAGGCCACACGCTACAACTACAGCAGAGATGAAAAGTTTGCTCTGATTGAAGTCATTGCCATGATCAAAGGGCTGCAGCTACTAATGGCTAGAATGGAAACTGTGTTTATGGATGCTATTAGACGTCACATTTATGCAGAACTTCAAGAGTTTGTTCAGCATTCTTTAAGAGAGCCTCTACGTAGAGCAACCAAGAAGAAGAGTGAAATAATTCGAGTGTTAGTTGTTTCTTCTTTACATCTAGCTGCTTGTTCAGTGTCCATGTTTCGACTTTAGTACCATAGTAGTAAAGCATTAGTTTCTTCTTTACATCTAGCTGCTTGTTCAGTGTCCATGTTTCGACTTTAGTACCATAGTAGTAAAGCATTAGTTTCTTCTTTACATCTAGCTGCTTGTTCAGTGTCCATGTTTCGACTTTAGTACCATAGTAGTAAAGCATTAGTTTCTTCTTTACATCTAGCTGCTTGTTCAGTGTCCATGTTTCGACTTTAGTACCATAGTAGTAAAGCATTAGTTTCTTCTTTACATCTAGCTGCTTGTTCAGTGTCCATGTTTCGACTTTAGTACCATAGTAGTAAAGCATTAGTTTTCATACCATGTGGTATATAGGGAATGCAGTGTTAGACCCTTACTGTTGTTGTTTTTTTTCACTAATATCTCGGGATGACTAATGTGGTCAGCATCATACTGGCTGTCTTTACTTCCCAGCATTTCTCTAGTAGACAATTGAGGATGAATCAATTTGAAATCCCGCTCCAAATGGGACCACTCGTGCTACCACTGCTCTCATACGCATCATAGAGTAATGAAGAATAATTTAGAATAAACAGATGACCAAGTGATAATTTTTGCTAATGTTCATATCTGTGTGAATGTTCATGGATGGAGCCACGTATCAATTATCACAGCTGAATATAGACATGGGGGAAATAGAACTACTTAAGGACAGACCGCACCCCTACATTTAATGATTTTTCTTTAAAAAATGAAATTTGAGTTTTTAAATATTTTATATAATACATCCAATTTTGAACAAGAAGCTATCTTTAGTTTGCAAAAAAAAATGTAGTTTTGTATTTTAATTAAATTTTTTAACTAGGCATGTATACGTTTTTTTTAGCTAATTATATATGAAAAACCATAACTCTTCTTCAACAGATGGTAGCAAAGTGTTTATAGTAATATGGTAGGGCAAATAGATTAACTAATAGCACCATTAAACTCATGCAGCTTCATTATGATGCAGCTTGTATGAAAAATTCTGGGAAATTAGATCACATTGGTTGGATAAATAGTATTTGAGCCATATTTAAACATCACAAAGATAACCATGAGAACTGCAATATACTGAGTAGCTTGTGCCCTAAAGATAAAGTTTTAGTTGATTAAACAAACTGCCTAATTTTATTTTTGGCAACATAATGCAAGTATTTGTCAAGCTATCTTGCAACTTTGTTGATAAATTACATTCATGGTGGTTCTCACAATGCTAATGAATCTTTCCATAATCTTATATGGACTTGGTGTCCTAAGATCTCATATGCTTTGAGGAGGAGCTTAAAAGTAACTGCCAATGATGCCAATATTGTAGTTAATAATGTGAAATTGCACCGATATGATACTTTTGTTTTAATTTAACTTTTCCTTCGGAAAACATAATTTTTAGCATTTTGCAGTCACCTATAAAAACCGCATATCTTCCTTGCTAATACAGAATTTAGGCACAAAAAGATAGAAAGATGTAAAACAATTAGCGTTAGCATCTAAAGTATTGGCTGAGGCAAGTTTGTATGCTCCTAGGGGATTCTAAAGTAAATTAATTTGGTCAATAATTGAAAATATGTTTGTTTTTTGGCTTTTTCTCAAAATTGTTATTTTCCGTAAATGTATGTCCCTAAATACACTTTTTGTCAAAAACTACTCAAAGGATTTGCTGTATAAATTTGCCCACTTCTTTCTTATGCATATTTGATGATCCCCTACCACTTTAAAAAGAATTCTTTGAACAGTTTTTGTGTGTCATGCAAAAGAATATCTCTTACCCCATATTTTGGGGTCAAAATCTGAATTTGCATTAAAAATTCAGGTAAAACTCATTTTAATATACTTTAAAAATCTTTTGCTACCAGTTCAAGATATGCAGATGTACTATAACATCTGAAAGTTCTATAGTGCTAACCTGAATAGAATTTAAATTTGTCTGTGTTTTGTAAGGTTACTTTTTGGGCCTTTTCCCTTAAAAACCCTCTATATTAAATTTTTTCATAGAATATACATGCTTGGATTTTTATATTTTTTCCAGTTTTAACATCAAGTTGATCATTTAGAATCATAAACGCAACCTCAATGATCAATATTTCTGTTTAGGGGTGCCGTCTGTCCTTAACTGATGCTAGTGACAAACCCTACAGTCTTAGGACTATAGAGGTAACAGATTTAAAATTTCATAGCAGTCAGCGGCTTCAAGGGTCATTTCTAGAGTTGGTGCTATAACCGTTTTGATTACAGGGGTGAAGATATTGAATGATGGAAAGATGGACACTCCCTAATTATGTGAAATAACCCTCTAGATGATGGCAGAGAACTTTAACTTCAGGTCTGACCTTCTTTGTCTGAGATTTATCTGGTCTGATAAGTAGAGAGGTTGGAAACCTAGCAGGAAGCGACCACTATTCAAAGTATAACTAGTACAGATCTTTGGTTTATTCGGGCAATGGACAATCACACTCTTGTACAATCTCAAAGTGCAGCATACAGACATCAGTACCGTTATAAAAAATTTCAACATATTTATTCTCCAAGCTGCAGGAGAAACCATTTCCAGAAATATATAGATATAACTACATAACATATGGGTTCAGACAACTCCTGAAATATATAGACATAACTACATAACATATATATATGTTCAGAGAACTCCTGAAATATATAGACATAACTACATAACATATGGGTTCAGAGAACTCCTGAAATATATAGACATAACTACATAACATATATATGTTCAGAGAACTCCTGAAATATATAGACATAACTACATAACATATGGGTTCAGAGAACTCCTGAAATATATAGACATAACTACATAACATATATATGTTCAGAGAACTCCAGAAATGCAAGGAATAATGTTAGAAAGGAAGCCCTCACTTGAAACTTGCAACCATTGAAATAAAGACTTCAGAGAACAACGTTAGCAGAAAAAAAATACAACTTTGAGAAATAGAACAGCAGCACTTAACCTTGAGAAGGATTGAAAAAGCATGAACTAAAAACATTTATTGGAAATTCAAACGATCACGATTCAAGTTATATCAGCTGAGAAATGTCGCTGTTTTTAAGAGAAGACCAGTGTCTTGTCATCAGAAGAGCACAATCTGATAGTCATAGTTGGATGGTACTGTTACAATGAGTAATGGAAGGTGTAAAGAAGATGTTGATGAAGTTACAGACATCTTAAAACTTCACAATACCACAGCATATCAAGCGACCTAGCGTGCAGTATCTCCGAAACCGATCATCAGTTAAACCTGCCATGCCTAGCTTCAAAAAAGAAGAGAAGGACAGAAGAAAGAAAAGTAAAAATCCATGCGCACAAATTTGCTTTGAACATCCCCACTGCAGAATTTGAACCAGTTACTCTTGTGTTGTGATCGAGCTCACAGATGGCTTAAGCTACAGATGTGCACTAGGATAACAGCACTAGAAATATGATATTTGTGGATCGAGCTCACAGATGGCTTAAGCTACAGATGCGCACTAGGATAACAGCACTAGAAATATGATATTTGTGGATCGAGCTCACAGATGGCTTAAGCTACAGATGCGCACTAGGTTAACAGCACTAGAAATATGATATTTGTGGATCGAGCTCACAGATGGCTTAAGCTACAGATGCGCAGTAGGATAACAGCACTAGAAATATGATATTTGTGGATCGAGCTCACAGATGGCTTAAGCTACAGATGCGCAGTAGGATAACAGCACTAGAAATATGATATTTGTGGATCGAGCTCACAGATGGCTTAAGCTACAGATGTGCACTAGGATAACAGCACTAGAAATATGATATTTGTGGATCGAGCTCACAGATGGCTTAAGCTACAGATGCGCACTAGGATAACAGCACTAGAAATATGATATTTGTGGATCGAGCTCACAGATGGCTTAAGCTACAGATGCGCACTAGGTTAACAGCACTAGAAATATGATATTTGTGGATCGAGCTCACAGATGGCTTAAGCTACAGATGTGCAGTAGGATAACAGCACTAGAAATATGATATTTGTGGATCGAGCTCACAGATGGCTTAAGCTACAGATGTGCACTAGGATAACAGCACTAGAAATATGATATTTGTGGATCGAGCTCACAGATGGCTTAAGCTACAGATGTGCACTAGGATAACAGCACTAGAAATATGATATTTGTGGATCGAGCTCACAGATGGCTTAAGCTACAGATGTGCACTAGGATAACAGCACTAGAAATATGATATTTGTGGATCGAGCTCACAGATGGCTTAAGCTACAGATGTGCACTAGGATAACAGCACTAGAAATATGAAATTTTGAAGGTTCATGACCGTCTTCACCTATCAGTTTGTCTCATGATGATGATTTATTAATAAGATAAAACAATTGTTGTCAAATGTTATTATGCATGTAAATAAATCGAGAATTTTAACTGTTAATAATTTCATGATATACTAGAGTATATTATTTATTGCTATTGTTTAGTATCATCATGTCTGTTCGTGACACATGTGTTGACTGGTTAAGAGGCACAGAGCCAACAGATGACCCTGCACTTTTGGGAAAGAAAGATCCAACTGAAGGTTTTCACATCAGAGTACCTCGCAGAAATGTTGGTCCTTCATCCACACAGGTAAAACAGGATATGTCTAGAATTGTTAGTTTTTTATGTCAATTATTTTGCCTTTTTTTTTGCCTATACATTCATTTACACTTTGGAGTGTGGCATATTTACTTTACAATGTACCAGGGCAAAAGTAACCAGCGTACAGACAATGTAACACTTTGGAGTGTGGCATATTTACTTTACAATGTACAGGCAAAGTTTAACACGTGATTTTACAATGTACAGGGCAAAGTAACCAGTGCAACAATTTATATTCTTTCTTTCTTTCTTTCTCGAATCCTGTATGCCTCACAGCGTCAGGTCAGGAAGAGATTTCTAAAACAGGCCCTAGTATGCGCTTCGTAGATAGTCTCTTTCGTCGCCTCTGTTATCTCTGAGGTCCATCTTTTGCGTGGCGGCCTTTTGCTTTGTACCCATTGTATCGGAGCAGCATTGCTCTTTGGGGTGCACTGTCTGATGGTAATCTGCTTACGTGACCGAACCATTTAATTTGTTGTTTCTTGATGAAGTCTAGTACTGATGTTGTACCCACTTTTTCCTGATGTCTTCATTTCTCAACCGGTCTCTTCTTGTTACACCCAGCATTCTGCGTAGACACTTCATCTCTGTTGTGACTAGTTTTCTTCTATCGTTTGTTGTCAGCGTCCAGGTTTGGCACTGGTAACATAATGTGGGGAGAAAGATTGTGTTGAACATTGCTCTTTTTGTGTTCATGGTGACGTGTTTGCATCTTAAAATTGGCGCCATTTGCCTATCATTTGATTTGCTTTGTTGCATATGTGTTGAATTTCATTAGTTATTCTTCCATTTGCTGAAAAAATGCTCCCAGGTATGTGAAATCTTTTACTTGATTTAGTAGGTGATTATCGATGGAGATGTTGGTAGTGTTTTCCTCTCTGGCGAATGTCATTACTTCTGTTTTGTCGATGTTAATTCTCATGTTGTATTCGTTATATGCTAACTGGAGTCTGTTGATGTGTTGTTGACATGTAACGTATATAACAATTTATATACTGAGGTAAAAGATAGACAGAACCCTTGAAATGCAAAAGATCAGAATTTTTGCTCTATTCAATACAATAGCTTTTGACAAAGTTTGACTTGATGTTCGTACAGATCTGGACAATAAAATGTCTATATTCAATACAATAGTTTTTGACAAAGTTTGATTTGATGTTCGTACAGATCTGGAAAATAAAATGTCTATATTCAATACAATAGCTTTAACAAAGTTTGACTTGATGCTCGTACAGATCTGGAAAATAAAATGTCTATATTCAATACAATAGCTTTTGACAAAGTTTGACTTGATGCTCGTACAGATCTGGAAAATAAAATGTCTAGATTAAATGTAACTCTTACAAATTTACTTGTTATGTATCTGGGTCAAAATGGCAATTTGACTAGGAAAACAAGTGTTTGGAGTAATCAGTGTCAGATGTTTCTGAAGGGAATTAATCATCAAATGCACATTAGGTATGATACACAATAAACCTATGTCGAAATGAAGACATCAGGGAAAAAAGTGGGTACATCATCAGTACTGAACTTGATCAAGAAACAACAAATTAAATGGTTCGGCCACATAAACAGATTACCAACAGACAGTCACCTCAAAGAGCAATGCTGCTCCAATACAATGGATACAAAGCAAAGGTTGGCCACGCAAAGATGGACCTCAGAGATAACAGAGACGACGAAAGACACTATTTATGAAGTGCACACAAGGGCTTGTTGTAAAAATCTCTTCTTATCCTTACGCTGTGAGACAAAACAGGATTGGAGAAGAGAAAGACACAATAAACATGGTATTTATTTTAATGTCTTTGTGCCATAACAAATTACTAATACCATACAAAAAGCAATTAACAATTGCCATCACAGATTTGGACAATTGGAAATGTATACTTTTTTAACTACATAAAAGTCACTTGTACATGAACATATATATTTTAAATATTGTAGCTTTAACTCTTTCCACGCGGAGTAGTTATTTTCTCACTTTTTGAGCAGTTAATTCAAGGAGGTAAAAAACACAAAAACCATCCTAACTACTCGTCAACAAATAAACATATATATATATTATATACTAAATTGAATAAAACTGGACAACCTATTAGAATAACAAGGTTCAAAAGTAGTAGAAGTAAAATAGTAAAAGTAAAATTAGAAAGACTTCTTATAAGGAAGCAACTCTATGATGCAGTGTGCGGCTAATAGCTCAGCGGACTTCGCCGTGGCGCAGTGTGCGGCTTTAAGCGTGGAAAGAGTTAATGATGTAAGTGTAATATCGCAGAATGGAATCAAGCAAACAAACAAAAATTATTGAAAGAGATGCAAATATACAAATGAAATAATTTTGTTCATAAAGAGACACGATGCTCATTGATGAAAGTTATACTAAATGGAAAAATGTAGTGCAGGCAGTTAAGAGGATGACAGTGCTATATGTGAAAGGAAACTTAAATAGGTGTATAAATAACAGTATTTCCGAATATACAATGGCAAGAGACAGAAAATGTTTGCTTCCATTACAACCAATCTTCACTTAAGAGGTGGCAGTTGACCTGATCTGAATCTGGAGTTAGGTCTTACCACACAGTGGATGATATGACAGAAGTCGGTGTCAGTAAACCAGAACTGACAAAGACCCTACTCCAGATCCAGAAGGGTAGCTCTAATAATAGAATGCATTACTTCAATTGGTTGAGTGAGTAAATATCAAAGAGAGAATGCAACTCTGGTGCATAGAATACGGTGTGGAAAACTGATGTGTCAGGCTGAAAAAAGCACAGATATCGCAGCCTTGCTGTAAACTGCAACGCAATGTGATGAGCACTTTTCAAGATAAATGAAAAAAAAAGAAGAATTTATCACAAACAGATATCTGCTGAACTTAAATTTGGGTATAATATAAACAAGGGATAATAATACACATAAAATATGAACTCTTGACTCTTTTTACTTTCTCTTTGACATTTGTTAATAATTATGTTAAAATCTGATTCAAATAGCTTTACATGGTGCGAACAATGCTGGAGTCTCTAGTTGATGAGAGGAGTGGTGGCAAGAAGAGCATGCGTAAGGAAATGGATGAGCAGCATGTGACTGTCATAGAGGAATTTCACAGAAAGTCATTCTTCTGGAACTACCTACTTAATTTCAATGGTTAGTTTTTCTCACCTTTAGTAACATTAAACCCTCTTTTTTAACTGTCTGTGAGCCAATAATAGCATCACCATTTCTGGTTTAAGGGGGGATTTGGTAGTGTGGGGATCATGAAGCTATTTTCGTTGTTTTCACATTAATGTAAAATTTGTATAACCATTTTGAAAGATTATGACTTAGAATAGTAGGGAAAAAAAGCTGATGGAGTGTCCAATGAGATGATTAAGAACTTGGGAACTGCAGCAAAAACAAAGCTACTGCAGATTTACAATAATTGTTTGATCTTGGGTCAAGTTCCACAGACCTGGAGAGAAGCAATCATGATACCTCTCTCGAAACCTGGAAAAGATAGTTCTTCTGCCTCCAGCTACCTACCTATCAGTCTTACAAGTTGTCTCTGCAAAACAGTGGAACGTATAATCAATCTCCGACTGCAGTGGTATCTTGAAAGTGAAAACATTCTTGTGTCACAGCAGGCAGGTTTCAGACAGTGCTACTCTACTGAAGACCAAGCAACGTAACTTTCTCAGGCGATTGAGGATGCATTCCAAGATAAGAAACTGGTACTAGCGACATGGATAGACCTAAGGAATGCCTTTGACAAGGTTTGGAAAGAAGGACTGCTGAAGAAACTGAGAAATTGTAGAATAAAGGGTAGGATGTACAGATGGATAAAAGCATACTTATATAACAGAAAAGCCAGTAAATCTAGATGGTCTCAAGAGTAAAAAAAGTTATAATGTGCCATGGCGTCCCTCAAGGAGGAGTACTGTCCCCCACAATCTTCTTGATATTCATCAACGACCTGGTTGCTGAGTTACCACAGGGAGTAAAAGTTGCAATGTACGCTGATAATCTGGTAATATGGTGCACAAATGAGTATGCCACAGTGGCCACAAATTGATACAAAGAGCTGTAGATGCCTTAACCTCATGGGCAAACAGATGGTGTGTCAGCATCAACACAGATAGGTGCAGCACTACACTCTTCACTCTCTCTCCCAAACAAAAGCTGGCACCATTAAAATAAATGGAGAACTGCTAAGAGAAGACAAGCAACCTACCTATCTCGGAGTTACATTCGATGATAGACTGACGTGGAAGCAGCACATCAACAAAACAGCAGCAAAGGCCAGGAGGAAGTTAGCCATTCTGAGAAAATTAAGTGGAACCACATGGGGAGCCAGTCACAAAATACTTTAAAATATTTATCAGCAGGGCATACGACAACACCTGGAATATGGGTCAGCTGCATGGTGTCCAGCATCAAATACCACATTAGGAGAACTGGATAAGGTGCAAAACCAGGCGCTTCATGTCATCACAGGAGCAATGAAATCAACACCAATAGTGGAGATGGAAAGAGTGGGGGAATACAAGCACTGAGAGAACGCAGAGACACAAAAGTGACGACGCAGGCAGAAAAGTTTCTGAGTATGCCAAGCCACCCAATGGAAAACAGATTCCAAAATCTAGCATTGGGGCGACTGAAAAGAAGCAGCTTTATTCATCAGGTCAAAAGACTGAATAGGCAAACCTCAGACCTACCAAAAGTTGGCATTCACCTAAAGTATGTGCCAGAGTAAACCCCTTGGAGAGAGGAGACTGAACCAGAAGTATGTATCGAGACAGAAGAATACTCGACAAGGATGAGCAGAACAGCACACAACGCAAGACAGTCACTCTCAGTTTACTTGATGAAGAATACCCACATGATCTCTGGGTCTGGGTATACACGGATGGGTCAGCAGAAAATGCAGTAAAGAATGGAGGAGCAGGAGTGTACATAGAATACCCAAACAACGCTAGAGATGCGATTAAAGTACCAAAGGGAAATTCTGTCACAACTATGATGCAGAAATTCAGTCAATCAAGGTGGCAACTGAAAAACTGTTGAATACCAGACCCGATCCTAAACATGTTGTATTTTTGACTGATGCAAAATCAGCACTTCAAGCACTCTAGTCCAGAAAATTGCCAGGTCTACAGACCCTACTGTTTAAATTGTCCAAGCAGCGCAGGGTCGTCTTGCAGTGGATACCGTCTCACTGTGGAATACCAGGAAATGAAACAGCAGACCGATTGGCCAAGGAAGGGGCTGCAGAAGAGCAACCGGATGTGCCAGCTACCTACCACCAAAAGAAATCAATGAGAAAGCCACAAATACCAACACAAGGCGATTACTATAATATGAGCAGATTGGAACAAGTTGTCATTCTGCGCCTTAGAACAGGACACAATCGGCTCCGCAGCCACATGTATACAAAATTCAAGATTGGCAATTCAGCCATGTGTACATGTGGACAGGCACACCAGACTGCAGAGCACATACTTCAAAACTGCCCCAAATATGATAAACTGAGGCAAACTCACTGGCCTAATGAAACAACACTCAACAGAAAACTACACGGACCTCTGTGTGAGCTACAAAAGACAGTGAAGTTCATACAAGAGACAACATTGAATATATAGACATATTTCAAGTGAATGAGAGGAAGGAAGTAGAAAAAAATTATTTTTAAAAAAATGTCAAATCGTTGCCATGGAAACCATACAAAATGGCCACCAAAAACAAAATTTCAAATCCCTATGGCTCTGAATCTAATGAATGTAAATGAATCCTTTTTCACTCTAAGGTGTGCAATTGTGATATCTTAAATATTACACATGATTTTAGGATATATTAAATATTTAATTTTTATAAATTTTTGGGTAAAAATTCCCTCAAAATTCGGTCAAAAAAGCTGTTTTTGGGGGTGTGTTTACCCAAAAATTCATAAAAATGTAATATTTAATATATCCTAAAAATCATGTGTAATTTTAGATATTACACAGGCCTAGCAAGTCGACAGTGGTATAATCCAATTTGTGCTCGTAGAATTATGAAGAGATTTCAAAAGCGGTGAAGCAGGGACACAGGGGGAAACCAAGAAATAACATCAAGATATGCACTATTAATATCTGTGGAGCACGAGGAAAATTTCAAGACATCGTAGAACAAATGGAAAAACGTAAAATAGCAATATTAGGACTAGCAGACACACGCACCAAAGGACAAGGCTGCAAGAAGTTACATCTAGATTACACATACGCATACTCAGGTGTAGAAATCAATGCAAGAGCTAAACATGGCGTCGGATTCATCATTGACCCAGATCTAGCTAAGTCAATACTACACATAGGTTACATCTCAGAAAGAATAATGACAATCACAATACGGGAGAACGACATGGACACGACCTACATTCAAATTTAAGCGCCGTGTAATAGTGCTGACAATATAGAAGAATGCGATGAATTTTATGACGTCATTAGCGATACTATAAATAGAATCAAATCAAGGGAAGACTACTTTCTATTGGGTGATTTTAATGCACATTTAGGTTCTGATAGGACAGGAGTTGAGACATATCTAGGTCACTTCGGAGACAACACTAGTAGTCAGAGAAATGGAAACGGCATAAGACTTCTGGAATTGTGTAACCAGCATGACCTAATTATTACCAACACACAATTTCAACACCGGCAATCACACATTTATACTTGGTACAAATGGAACAACTTAGACTGCAAGAGCCAAATAGATTTCATTCTAGTCAAAAGATCAAAAAGAAGGTCAGTGGTAGACGCTAGGGCTATACCAAATTTATGCATAGACACGGACCACAAAGCGGTAGTTATGACTATCAGAACACACAAGAAGAGTACCAGAGGGCAACACACGACTACAAAAGAAATAATCAAAATCAATAAATTAACAGATGTCAACACACAAGAGTCATATCTTCAAAGAGTCACAGATAATTTTGCTAAACTAACTGAAGAAAGCAAGTCAGTAGAAGAAGAATGGACAGTATTTAAGAGAACTTTATTAGAAGCAGCCAAAGAAACATGCGGAACAGTAAAATACAGAGGTACCCGACCAAAAATCACAACTTGGTGGAATGGCAATAAAACTAGCGGTAAAGGAGAAAAAACACAGATACAACTTATGGGCAAAAACAAACATCAAAACGACCTCACTGAGTATAGGACAGCTAGAAAACAAGCCAAGGAGATAATAAAGAAGTCTAAAATACAAGCATGGCAAGATTATGGCGAAACATTAAATTCAGACTACAAAAATTCAACAAGACATTTTACAAGAAAATTAAAGCTATGCGGAAAAGACAAGAACAATATGACCCAACTGAAATTATTAACGATGAAAACGGCCAAGCTCTTAATGATCCAAAAATGATAATGAACAGATGGCGACAATACTTTAGTGAACTTCTCAACCTACAACAAGAGGACCAACCGAACACTCAAGAACACACAGTAAATGTAACTTCAGAAGTAGAACCAAGCATAACACTATCAGAGATCAGAAATGCTGTAAATATGGCCCCACCTAATAAAACACCAGGCCCAGACAATATCCCGGCCGACCTAATCAAAGCAACTAAAGAGGTAGGAATCAGCTGGCTCCATAGACTATTCAACCAAGTCTGGATCACACAAGAAACACCAGTAGATTGGAGGAATGCTACAATTGTTCCCATCTGGAAGAAGAAAGGTAGCAAGAGGGACTGTACAAAGTATAGAGGCATAGCGCTACTGAGCCACACTGGGAAAATATTCTGCAAAATACTTGAGAAAAGGCTCCGCCACATCATCGAGCCACAGCTTAATGACTCCCAAATGGGATTCAGGAAGAACAAAAGCTGTACAGACGCAATATTCGCCCTCAGACAGTTAGTAGAAAGGACTATCGAATCCGACAAACATTTAGACGTTGCATTTGTAGATCAGGAAAAAGCGTTCGACCGCGTAGATAGGCACAAGTTGTGGAAAATACTAACAACCTATGGGGTTAATGAACACCTAATCAACCTTTGCAAGAACATTTATACTGACAGCCAATGTACGATTAGAACAAATACAGGATTATCAGAAAAGTTTCACGTAGGGTCAGGAGTAAGACAAGGTTGCGTACTATCTCCGCTGCTATTCATCACGTACATTGACCACATTTGTAAAATAGCTAACACCAGCGATGGAAACAACCTCGGAGAACTCTTAAATGAATTTCTTTTGCAGACGATCAGGCAATCATATCAACAACAGAAGAACAACTACAACAACACATCAACAGACTCCAGTTAGCATGTAACGAATACAACATGAGAATTAACATCGACAAAACAGAAGTAATAACATTCGCCAGAGAGGAAAACACAACCAACATCTCCATCGATAATCGTCTACTAAATCAAGTAAAAGATTTCACATACCTGGGGAGCATTTTTCAGCAAATGGAAGAATAACTAATGAAATTCAACACAGATGCAACAAAGCAAATCAAATGATAGGGCAAATGGCGCCAATTTTAAGATGCAAACACGTCACCATGAACACAAAAAGAGCAATGTTCAACACAATCTTTCTCCCACATTATGTTACCAGTGCCAAACCTGGACGCTGACAACAAACGATAGAAGAAAACTAGTCACAACAGAGATGAAGTGTCTACGCAGAATGCTGGGTGTAACAAGAAGAGACCGGTTGAGAAATGAAGACATCAGGAAAAAAATGGGTACAACATCAGTACTAGACTTCATCAAGAAACAACAAATTAAATGGTTCGCCACGTAAGCAGATTACCATCAGACAGTGCACCCAAAGAGCAATGCTGCTCCGATACAATGGGTACAAAGCAAAAGGCCGGCCACGCAAAAGATGGACCTCAGAGATAACAGAGGCGACGAAAGAGACTATCTACGAAGCGCATACTAGGGCCCGTTTTAGAAATCTCTTCCTGACCTGACGCTGTGAGGCATACAGGATTCGAGAAAGAAGAAGAACAATTGTTCACATTAGAGTGAAAACAGAATTCATTTATATTCATTACTTTCAGAGCCTTTGGGATTTAAAATTATGTTTGACTGCCATTTATTGTTTCCATGGCAACGCATTGACAAATTTTTTTTTACTAATTTTTTCTACTCTTTTAAGTCATAATATGTCAAAATTGTAATACAAATTCTACATTAATATAAAAGCAACGAAACAAGTTTCCAGACCAGAATCCCCCCTTAAATAGCCATTCATCTCTCACATTTCCATACTACCAAAAAAACGACAATAATTTATGTGGGTGAAATAATGATCTATTCAGATATGCAGACTGTTTAGTTCAGTGTATAGGACCACTCAGCATACCCTTTTCCATATCTTTCCTTCCTTTTAATCATTTGAAATGTTGCCTTGTATATGAACTTCACTGTCTCTTGTAACTCACACAGATATATGTATTGTTTTGTTTCCTTACTACAAAAATCAACCACATTGTAAGAACCAGCCAGGTAGCTGTTCGGAAACCAGCACTTCAAAATACTTATGATCTGTGTCTCAGGCACCTGTGCTTGAAGATGTTGTTCTTCTAATATGTAAACAAATTTCATATCAAATACATCTGTCAGAGGCAGGGACAAGGTTGCATTGTAGTCATTGACAGAACCAACCAGATAGCTGTCAGATGCATGGTGCTTTGAGAGATCAACAATCTGTGTTGTTGGATATTGGTGCATAGTTATGTTGTTGGTGAATCAATCTCATACCAGATATAACTGGATACTTGGTTTCTAAACATTGGCTAATCAATTTATGAGACTCAAGTTTGAATGTTTGCTTGATGCTCCACATGGAGGCGATTTAGGGTCTTGTTTGATGCACCACATGGAGGCGATTTAGGGTCTTGTTTGATGCTCCACATGGAGGCGATTTAGGGTCTTGTTTGATGCACCACATGGAGGTGATTTAGGGTCTTGTTTGATGCACCACATGGAGGCGATTTAGGGTCTTGTTTGATGCACCACATGGAGGCGATTTAGGGTCTTGTTTGATGCACCACATGGAGGTGATTTAGGGTCTTGTTTGATGCACCACATGGAGGTGTTTTAGGGTCTTGTTTGATGCACCACATGGAGGCGATTTAGGATCTTGTTTGATACACCACATGGAGGCGATTTAGGGTCTTGTTTGATGCACCACATGGAGGCGATTTAAGGTCTTGTTTGATGCTCCACATGGAGGCGATTTAGGGTCTTGTTTGATACACCACATGGAGGCGATTTAGGGTCTTGTTTGATGCACCACATGGAGGCGATTTAGGGTCTTGTTTGATGCACCACATGGAGGTGTTTTAGGGTCTTGTTTGATACACCACATGGAGGTGTTTAGGGTCTTGTTTGATACACCACATGGAGGCGATTTATGGTCTTGCTTGATGCACCACATGGAGGTGTTTTAGGGTCTTGCTTGATGCTCTAACTTTGAATTTCACGCAAGAGCAATATGAATACCTTTACATCACATACATTGTTCAATTTCCGGCAGTGTAAATTCCCAGTCTTTCATCTGAAAATGAATACCCAACCTTTCCAAGTTCAAGATAAAATTATTAATCATCCCTGGAGCTACTGTGTAAGTGTTCTACCACTGACACTTTCAGCTAACTTGCTTGGGACATGGTCTTGAGTACATAGACATCAATTCTATCCATATCTAGTATTTCTAGTTATTTGAATATTAGCTAGTTATTTAATATTAGCTATTATTTGAATATTAGAGTATTTGAGATAAAATTTGCTAGTTATTGAATATTGAATTTGAATATGCTAGTTATTTGAATATTAGCTAGTTATTTGAATATTAGCTAGTTATTTGAATATTAGCTAGTTATTTGAATATTAGCTAGTTATTTGAATATTACCTAATTTGAATATTAGCAAGTTATTTGAATATTAGCAAGTTATTTGAATATTAGCTAGTTATTTGAATATTGGCAAGTTATTTGAATATTGGCAAGTTATTTGAATATTGGCAAGTTATTTGAATATTGGCAAGTAATTTGAATATTAGCTAGTTATTTGAATATTAGCTAGTTATTTGAATATTATCTAGTTATTTGAATATTACCTAGTTATTTGAATATTAGCCAGTTATTTGAATATTAGCCAGTTATTTGAATATTAGCCAGTTATTTGAATATTAGCCAGTTATTTGAATTTTAGCTAGTTAGTTGAATATTACCTAATTTGAATATTAGCAAGTTATTTGAATATTAGCAAGTTATTTGAATATTAGCAAGTTATTTGAATATTAGCAAGTTATTTGAATATTAGCTAGTTATTTGAATATTAGCTAGTTATTTGAATATTAGCTAGTTATTTGAATATTAGCATTATGAATACAGATGTACTGTTGATCTTGTTATATAAACTAACACTATTTTTCTGCTTATATTTCAGCATCACTGTTTAACTGCTGTGACCTTTCTCAACTCTGGTTTAGAGAATTCTTTTTAGAGTTGACTATGGGAAAACGTATTCAGGTGAAATAAGAAATGCACAATTCTCTTGTTACTATAGTGATCCCTCAGTATCTGCTATTACATTTTTGCTTATAAGACTAACTCAAAAGGAGACGCTACAGATACAGAGTCAATCTGTGCTGACAGTATTGAAGCTGAAATTGATGGCAGTAAATAATGCCTGCTAAAAAAGTTAGCATGTGTCACTTTGCAAAACGTGATGCCAATTTTTTTTTACACGCCAACATACTTCATGCTAATTAAATCTGCTGGTGCATCAATGGGCATAAACATTTCAAATGGATGGAATGCTACCACTGTTAATATTTTGATTATTGCTAGAAATACAGCCTTTAGGTCTGCCTGATAGCAGAAAAAAGTTAAGAAAGAGTTGCATACATAAATACTTCTGAATGAACTAGATCCATAATTCTTAGTTGCAGGAGAAATGTGCTACATTGACTTATTTGTAATAGGGTGAGGGGATCTCTGGAGGTCACAGACATGTGGTTTTACAGAAGAATGATAATCCCATGGACTGCTAAAATGACGAATGTGGAGGTGTTGAATGAGGCCTAGACACAGAGCTTATTATCAATATAAGAAAGAGACAATGATCATTTTTTTGACATATGATGAGAAGGGGAGATTTAGAACACAATGTGACAACCGGTAAAATCGAGGGGAGAAAAGACAGAGGAAGACAGAGAAATTTGTGGATAGTCTGACTTCATGGTACGGAAGAGCATCAACATCTGAGTTGATAGCAAACACCAGGGACGGAGATTTATGGAGATCCATGATCGCTTACGCCAGCCGGCACGGCACCTGATAATGATGATGATGAGGGGATCTAGTTGATAAAAAATGCTTGCACATACATCAGAAGACTATGGTCACCACCATTCCATCAGCTCATTTATCCAGGTAGTTTGAAGCACTCTTGAGGAGATGTACATGAAAAGTGACAGCATGATAAGAACCGTTGACTGACATTTTTTAAATTGATGAATACCAGCGAGCTATAACTTTTTAATGAAACCTCATAAGTTGTTGCATGCATTTGTCAGTAAAATTGTGAGCATGTATAACATTTACAGTCTCAGTTAAAATCACAGTAACAATGACCTGAATATTTCATAATTCGTTTCAGTTTCCCATTGAGATGTCCATGCCCTGGATTTTGACAGATCACATTCTTGAAACTAAGGAACCATCTCTGATGGAGTGAGTTGGAACATTATAACTGATCAAGAGTTGTTTACATAATAGGAAACACCAGTTGTTTTCACAATACCTAGTTCTTGGTTACTGAACAAACATCTTAACACTCTGAGCAGACTCATAGGTGTTCATTCTCCCCCACCATATTTTGAAGGGTATGCATAGATTAGTACCTACTGTCAGCACCCACATCCATCATGAGCATATGGATTAAGAAGTTGCTTCTGCAAAATTGTGCTGGCTTTCAGGGACCATGCTTAATAGAGCCATTATTGTGTTCAATTCATTATTCTCTACTTTGCAAGGTTCAAAAAAAGGTTGGATGCGACATAAGTTGGTTGAAAATACAGTGATGTTAAACCTTTGAATCCGTGTAGATATGTTGTTCTTGACATACATGATGCATATTGCAGTGATACAAAACTTCCTAGTATTCTGATTTTTAATACTGACTTTCTGTGAGTTTTGAGTGATTCATCCTTTCCTTGCAACTTCCAGCAAATATTCTTGATTTCTGATTGCCTGTCATCTCATGTAAGCATCTATTTGTTGCACTTTCATTTCTATAGACTGTGTCAGTCACCAAACTGGTGGTTTACCTTGTAGTATTTTTTAAAAATTATTGATTAATAATAATTTGTGATTAAGTGTAATACTTTATCCGATGTTTTCATCAGTAGTCAAAACAAATTTCAGAATATTTGTAGAAATAGTCAAAATATTTTTCTTCTTTTTCTGCATTCTCACTAGACTGGGATTTCGGATTCTCTAGTAAAGGCAGCAGTCTGCCTCAGATTATCAGCCACGCATACAGTTTGTCTTCTGCGTTCTCACTAGATTGGAATTTCGGATTCTCTAACAAAGGTAGCCGTCTGCCTCAGATTATCAGCCACGACATACAGTTTGTCTTGGACGCTAGTGTAAGTGGGCCACCTCTTTCTTCTTAAGTCTGCATACTGAGGGAAGTTCTGTAGGATATAATTCCTATGATTTCTGCTTCCCGTTTGTGCCGACCTCTTCCAGCAGTAAGTTTTGGCCACCCTCATGATGACATTCTTACTCGTGGCTAAATCTCCGAGGCAGATTGGCGACCATAGAATCCGTTATCCCATTCCTCATTGTGAGGGGTTGTTGCACCTTGTTATGCGCCTTACTCTGCAAGCATTTGTTTTGGGTTAGCATTCCCTAGCGGACACGTGCATCCGATTTCAGCCAAACTTCCTTAGTCGCCTCTTACGACATGCGTAGCAGGTAATAGTTGTTCTATTCTTTACACCCCAAATTTGGGCCCCAGTAACCACTCAGGCGGTCAACATATTTTGATTTTGCAACAGTCTTTACTTAAATATTAATTCTGATAGTACACATACATCACTGAAATTTGGAACTGTCAAATGTTTTAAAAAGACTATACTGGGATACTCCTAAATATTGGGATAACAAAAACTACATTTTTACAAAATGGTACATCTGTTTTATTAGTTGTGCTTACATTTGTTTCCTTCATAGTTGTTGTAAGGACAATATTCTTGGCAGATATATAAAGAGGTTATAACTCACGTTGCATTGAGGGGAAAGATCAAGAGTGAAATAATGAGAAACTTATTGTAGAGAGGTTGAGAACTGAAACTTCTGACGTGACACATCAGGGCACATGGTGATAGCATTGTCCCTATCATCTCATGCAACAATTGTAGAAGACCTATCCTGGTACAGATTTGTCTTGTTAGTCACATACTTCATTGTCATGGATTCTAGTGTTATCTCGTTTAGAGCACTATCACCTGCAAATTCGGAAAGGTGCCAACCAATATTCTTCTGTAATAACATATCTGTTTATTGATTATAAAGGATTTGTTTCAATACAACAGTGATGGCTTGATAAAGTGAACAACTCTTATTCATTAAGAACAATTAAAGACTTCCATTAAGAACAATTTGTTGTCTAAGTTGCTTTTTTTACCATGACTCGTGTGTGAAATAATGATTTGTTATATTATATCTGAATATGATTTTGTGCAGGTACATTCTATACCCTCTGGACTTGTACAATGACAGTGCCCAATATGCTTTAATGAGATTCAAGAAACAGTTCCTGTATGACGAGGTAGAAGCAGAGGTCAGTTTTTATTTTATTCTCTAATATTTGTTTACTATTCTTTACTTAATTTATTCTTTGTCTGCTCTGTCCATTCTACAATGGTCTATCTAAGTGATCTGTAATTCCTTTGTTGGCAGCTAGCTTTGGCATGCTGGTAGACTGTTCAGTATTTTCTCTCTCAAATATCATGTATTTCCCTGTCCTGAGTTTGTTTGTGTTGTCTTGCTGTGGGTTGTAGTTTGTATTTACTTTGTGTTCATGAATTGTTTCATGCTTCTTTGTGACTGTTGTATAGATGAGGCTGTTCCAGAATTCCTCAGGTTCTTGCCAGCTCCTGCCTTCTCATTTCTGGAAATATCACATTGTGCTGGAGATTTGCCGCAGAATCAGATGTTTTTCTGAACATGATCCAATATTGAGTTTTACTTTTTGTGCGATTCTGACTTGTATGAAACATGGAAGAACAAATATTGAGTCACTTAGAATAATGATTTAAGATTGTCTTTTAGCTGGTTAAACTACATGACAGCAAAAAAGCTGTCACCTCTTTTCTAAAGTTAGTACACATTTCTCTCACAGGCAGAGAGTGCACATCTCAGTTCTACTATTCAGATATGTGATGTAGAACTGCACACAGGCAGAGAGTGCACATCTCAGTTCTACTATTCAGATATCTGATGTAGAACTGCACACAGGCAGAGAGTGCACATCTCAGTTCTACTATTCAGATATGTGATGTAGAACTGCACACAGGCAGAGAGTGCACATCTCAGTTCTACTATTCAGATATCTGATGTAGAACTGCACACAGGCAGAGAGTGCACATCTCAGTTCTACTATTCAGATATGTGATGTAGAAGTGCAGCCTCAGTATTTGACAGCGTTCATGGCAGGGTCATCTGGGATCAAATTTCATCAGTTTATTGTTTTTAAAGCATAGAAAACAGCACATCTTTCTATTCTTTTTCTTCACTTTGAATGTCAACCCGGTAACTTCCATATATATTCTTGACTGGTTTAGTCAGCCAGTCCAATACTCTGTTTGAGATCCTCACTCATCCCAATTTTAGCTTTTAGTGTGTGTATAATGTAATGAACAATTTTAGTGTGTCTGTATAATGTAATGAACAATTTTAGTGTGTCTGTATAATGTAATCAACAATTTTAGTGTGTCTGTATAATGTAATGAACAATTTTAGTGTGTCTGTATAATGTAATCAATAATTTGAGTGTGTCTGTATAATGTAATCAATAATTTTAGCACTCTATTCTATTAAGCCTTAAACGTCTATAGGTTTTTACTGTTTTTTTGTTTTTATGGTGACCTGCTCTAATACTAGCAGCCATATATATAAGTTCCTTGCATTGAAAAAAGACATGTTATATACAGTTGGAAAGCAAATTGAAAGGATTATCAAGCCATGTGGTTTTAATATTAGTGGGATGTAATATCTGATATATGTGAACTAGTTTCTCTCTTACTAAAACTTCAATGTATCACCAATGGCAAGAAATGTGTATAGTCACAAAGAAGGGGAAGGGGGTGTATGGAATATATAATAAAAACTTTTAATACAGTATTTGAGTATCCCTCATTTTTACACAACATATTCAAACAGGAAGTCATTTGGACAATATAGAAGATAATAATTAGGAGGTTTGTAACGTCTATTTTCCTGTTTTGAAAGGAAAAAATAAATAAAGCCTTCAAGAGAAAATAATACATAACTGATCTAGTGATCAGCACATAGAGAAGTAACACTTACAGTATGATACATAAACAATGTAAAAGGGACATTCTATCCTCTGGACTCTCATCAAGGTTGTTATATGACTGGTCTCTTTGTACAGGGCTTGATACACAAGATAGCAAAATAATTTTGTAGTATAAATATATAATTTGCAAATTTGTCATATGACTGTAGGAAGATTGCAGCCAAGTGAAAACGTCACAAAAACATGGAGATAAACAATATATAACAACTACAATAAGTTCAATGTCATATGACTGTAGGAAGTTTGCAGTCAAGTGAAAACGTCACAAAAACATAGAGATAAACAAGATATAACAACTGCAATAAGTTCAATAAGTCATATGACTGTAGGAAGTTTGCAGCCAAGTGAAAACGTCACAAAAACATAGAGATAAACAAGATATAACAACTGCAATAAGTCATATGACTGTAGGAAGTTTGCAGCCAAGTGAAAATGCCACAAAAACATGGAGATAAACAAGATATAACAACTGCAATAAGTTCAATAAGACCTCTCAAAAGTAGTCCAATAATTGTATATTGCATGTTTTCTAACACTAACTACTTATCTGATGACTATTTCAGGTTAATCTATGTTTTGACCAGTTTGTTTATAAACTGAGTGACCAAATCTTTGCTTACTACAAACACTTGGCTGGAAGGTAAGAGCTGATATGGTTAGATGATGTAAACTCATATTTAAAGTTCCTTGTGTTCCTGTTTTTCTGCATTACTTGCTGGTAGTTAACACACATTTTGTAGCCTTGAAATAATTTTGTGCTTGTGTGTGAAAATGAAGTAGTAAATGTAATAAAAGTTGAAAGGTATTTGTCATAATATATCTATTTTTGTATGCAGTATTATGCTGGATAAAAGATTCCGTGCTGAATGCATGAGCAGTGGAGAAAAAATTAGCTACCCAGTAGCTAACAGATATCAAACCTTGCTGAAACAAAGACATGTTCAGGTGAGAATCATGTCACTAGTAAATGAAGACACTATTAACTCTTTCCACACCCAGTTATTTCCTCAGTTGTACGCAGTTAATTTAAGGAGGCAAAAATGCAATGGGTTATTTCTTTCAAATCATAACTACTCATCAATAAATAAACATATATATATCTTATCATATACTAATTTGAAGAAAACTGGACGACCTATTAGAATAAAAAGGCTAAAAAGCAATACATGGAATATTTTAGAAGAAACTGGAGCAAATATGACAACATAAATAGAAAAATTATAAATTGTTAGTGACATATGCAACACTTACTTGACATTATAACAGCATCTTCAAAATGTATCCCTATGTGCTTCTAGAAATCATTTTGTAATCCAGTTTGTGAAGTCCAGGCAAAATTTTATGACAATATACCCAATAGAAATGAAAATATGAAAAGTTGACATCAAGCTCCTGTTAGGCTTTGATAGCCATTATATTATGATGATCGTCTGCCTGATTCACATCGTTATATTCTGGATCTGAATCATTACTAATACTGCTTATAGTACTACTATTATCCGAATTGTCCATGCATTTTTCTATAAAAATCAGCGCCTGCTCACCTGATACACGCATGGGACGCTTATTACCTGAAAGGCCTGCTCCCACAGTGAACTGTTTACAAAACTGCGTCTGTAGCAACAACAAATAAACTTGAAGCAAATCGAAACGTGGGTGAATGAACGATGAAATCGAAAGAGAAAGTGATGCTATTAAAGTGAAGAAACCGGAAGAATACTATTAAAAACTAAAATTAGTAGAAGTAAAATTAGAAAGTCTTGTATAAACGAAACAACTCGAACGACAAACGAAACAACTCGAGCGGCGAACGAAACAAATTGATGGCACAGTGTACGGCTTAAAGCGTGGAACAGAAGTCGCTGTGGCGCAGTGTGCGGCTTAAAGCGTGGAAAGAGTTAGACAACTGATGTAGTATTGTTCATAAAATTTGTTGTTTTATTTGGCAGCTGACTAAACAATACCCAAAATGCAAATGAAATAATATCAGATGACCAATGGTTACAATTCACAAGCTGCCGTAACTACTGACATCACTGTTTGTCAGGAGGCGTGTTCATTTGCTGCGAAGGTTTTACATAGTTCTAATTTTGTACAAGATTTGTCAACTTGATTATGAAAGTATAGTAACTCATTCTAATTTCTTATTTTGCAGCACAGACCCCTTGTGTATATTTTTTTCTTAACCCCAGAAATTATGACTTTTCACCCTTTTTCCTATTTAGAGCAGGGAAGAGTACATCAGCTTTTTTGTAAACCCAGAAGATTCCAACACCTTTCATTGTGTAGTCATGGAAAGCTATGCTTTGAGTTGCAGAGACTTCTACTCTAGTGGAATCTGTTAGTGGTCACTGCAGTACCCCCTTGATTATAGTACAGTAGGCGCTCTAGAAACATCACTCATTGAACACACTGTACTACCTATAACAAATTTTATTCCAAAAGAGCTTCTTTCATTATTGCTCAAGAACAACTACTTTTTTTACCACTCCCTGTGACCTGTGTGTTATTTATGCTAGAGGTTTACTTGATCTGATCCAGGGAGCTATTGCATACTGTGGGAGTTTTGAACATCGACTATGAGCGATTTCAAACTCGTTTCCTCTGGCCTCAAGTGGAGCAGAGTTTTAACTCTTGCTTTCATACTTAATGTGTGGAAACTTTGGTTACTGAGCAGATGTTTGCTTTAGTGAAACTGACAGGATCAATCAGTCAGTTGTAAATTCATATCTCAACCTGGGGGCTGCATTGGCTGTAAATCAATCACCTCTCATCCACTTCTTGTGGCTTGTATGTGGACTTAGCCAAAGGGCGTACTTATTGTCTTAATCAAAGGGCATACTTACATCATGCAGACCATTCTAAATGTGCAATTTGTTTCACAGTTTGGTTTGTTTGTGTCTCAAGGAATATGGAGTTTTCACTCTTTTGTTTTCCTGTGAAGCTGGAAACATTGGACACAGAGCAGGTATGTTTGTATCAGCATAAATGACAGGACCAATCAGTCAACTGCAAGGCATTGTTTAAACAAGTTGTTTAGCAATCTGGCTTGACCAGCCAGTTTAAAGCTGCCAGTATCACATTTTGCTGGTTGGACATCAGCTGTTACAGACATTGTGCCGAAACTCAATATCTGTATTCCGGTCAGGAGAAAACGAGTAGAATCAGTCACTTTCAGATGTTGTTTATCTTGTCTGTGAACTTAGTCTCATACACTCTTTATACACTACTCTCATGGATAGCTTCCCCTTTGACCCACACCCATTTGGCCAGACTAGAGTAGTTTGTTAGCATAATGGTCTAGTATTAGACTCTGTGAATTGTGTACTGATACTTTAATATTTACACAGCAAATGTAGCTAAAATTCAGCCAACCGGATTGGGTCGGACATTAACATTTGCAGATGATATCTTAATATATAGGACTGGGTCAGATAGACGAGAGATGGTTGACGACATTCAGAAAACATTGCGTACCATCTCGGGTTGGTGTCGAGAGTCTCGCTCTCAGGTCAATCCTGAAAAAGCGTGTATGTTGTGGTGCTCGTTGAATAATCACATCGTCAAGGCTGACCTACCTTGTGTAATCGTTGATGAACATACCATCGAGCGCAGAGACAGGTTGCGCTATCTTGGAATAACCTTTGATCGTAGTCTATCTTTCAAACACCATATTGAACAGACGATACAACGGTGCAAGCGTGGTCTTGCGGCTCTCAAAGTTATGGTGGTCGCACACCTTGAGCAGAGACTACTTGCCATTTTGTTCGATCGACTGGTACTGTCAGTGGTAGATTACGGACTCGGAATTCTTACGATATCAAGATCGCAATGTGAACGACTCGAGCGGGTTCAGAATGAAGGTATGCGGATAGTTCTGGGCTGCACTAGAGATACCCCCATTGTGAAGATGAGATATATGCTTGGCCTTCTGTCACTACGCTCCCGTCATGCAATCGCCCAAACCAAGGCATATATGCGGGTTACTTCGGATAAGAGACATCCACTACACAAGAACACTAATGATGTTAAGGGCACGAGAATCAAGCGTGGCATGTCGTGGATGGCCCAGGCTGAGAGAACAATTGGCCAGGTGACTACGGTTGCGACCTACCAAAAGGGGAAGAATGGATCCCAACAGATGGTGGCATGATGAACTATCTCAACGTTATCATTACTCTTGGAAGAGAATGTAGAGATTGGGGCAACATGAAGGCTGATCTCGCAGTTAAGCAGCTGATAGAAGATAATGCAAGAGATGATGATGTTGTTGTATATACTGATGGGTCGGTTCAACGTGGTGAGAAATCCGGCTGGGGTTTCTTGGCTTATGCGCATGGTAGGGTTGTTGCAGAGCGAAGTGGGGCATACAGGACAACTACTTCTAGTATGAGGATGGAGGTTGAGGCCATTACTGCTGCCCTCCATTGGATCTCTGGGACTTCATTTACTGGGGCCGTTGTTGTATCTGACTCTCAGTCGATGCTTCACAAGATCCAGAAGGCATGTTTGGTATGAGTGGATGTCGTCTATAGAAGTTTCTAACCTCCAGCGGCTTACGTGGATATACTGTCCTGGGCATGCGGGTGTTTACGGTAATGAGAGAGCGGACAGGCTTGCATCAACAGCATCGATTGTTGGGGAGTTGAAGATGGATAAGGGGATATTCTTCGGTCTCTTTGCGACTCTCTATTGGATGAGGACACTAAAATCGATGTTGAATCGATCAAGCGATTTAAGCAGTTTGGAGTTACCCGTTGTTCAAGTCGAACTGGATGCCTGAGAGGCAGAGTGAGAGGTGTGTTTAATCAGCGAGCCACAGGAACCATCAGTATGCATACTCTTCGATATCTGTTGGGGAGACTGAGCACCTATGGGTCTGCCCGAGTGCAATGACGTCAGTTTAGTAACCAATAACTTTAAGGTTTTTACAAATGTTTAAAGTTCAAGAGTAAAGTCAGGTAAGTTTTCTTAATCAACAACCTCTCATATTTGTAAATCCATGCAAGCTCCATTCTGCAATGTAGAACTCATTATCTGAGAGCAGATTATGTCAAAAGATTGTCTACGTCTTGATAACATTTTCCTACAGTTACTTGGACGATCCATAGATCTGAATCGACTTATCAGCCAGCTTGTCAATGCTGCCCTGCAGAAATCTCTAGATGTTGCAATTTCAGATTTGGGGGAGGAGACATCACAGGCATTATTGTGAGTATCCTCTCTAGTGCTATACTTCACTTTGTCAATTAGTTGTACAAGTATTTTCTGTAATGTTTGTATAACAGTAACTAGATAGCATAATTTATTATAAGAAAATAGATTGTCAAAACCATATTTTAAAATTATGTACAGTCCGTCATCTAAAAGTTATAACTTAGATAAATATTTCGGACACCTCGACCACGTCCATTGAATGCCACCTGACATGATGCTTCTAGCAATTTGATGACATTGTTTGAAGTTTAGCTTTTCAGGAAAATACAGCAATGCTTCGATGAATCTCAGATGCAAAATATATACTCAGTCCAGAATCTACAGACCCTACTGTCTAAACTAAGCAAGGTCATCTTGCTGTGGATACCGTCTCACTTTGGAAAACCAGGAAATGAAACAGCAGACCGATTGTCCAATGAATTTGCTGCAGGAGAGCAATTGGATGTACCAATTAGCTACCACTAAAAGAAAAGTATGATTAAATCAATGAGAAAACCAGCAATACTAACACAGGAAGACTACCAAAATAGGAACAGATTAGAACAAGTTGTCATTTTGCACCTCAGAACACAACACAATCGACTCTGCAGCCACATGTTAACAAAATTTGAGATTGGCAATTCAGTTATGTATGCATGTGGACATGCTCCCCTGACTTAGTTAGTTAGTTTGTTGCTTTTGTGCCAAAGGCGGCACATAGGGCAGAGGTTTTAGATCTCCATGTGATGCAGTTCATTGCTAGCAGTTGGAGATCTTGTATGGTTTTACATCCCAATAGTTTACTTTCTTGTAGGATTGTTCTTCGAAGAGTGGTCTTAGGTCTTCCACGTTTTCTTTTCCCAACTGATGACCACATAAGGACTTGTTGATTTAGTCTCTTTTCGTCTGATCTAAGAACATGACCTAAATATTTCCACCTTCATTTCCTTATAATATTTGATACAGGTTGCTGGTGTGTTCTATCTCTCACTGTGTTGTTTCCTGATGCAGAGGGGCCATTATTTCATAATGGCCCCAAATATGATATACTGAGGCAAGCTTTCTGGCTTAGTGAAACAACACTGGAAACAAAACTACACAGACCTCTGTGTCAACTGCAAAAGACAGTGAAATTTATACAAGAGACAATATTTCAAGTGAACAAAAGTAAGGATGGACTGAATATTGAACCGTACCACCTGCAATAGCTAGACAGATTTTTTAAAACCACAATACACAGACTTATTTGTGTATACAGTGGTAGTATCATCCCAGGTGTTATCTGCGATTACTTGATTAATTTTTATGTCAACTCCCCCAATCTTTATATTCTCATTACATGTGTAATGATAACATAGTGAAAGTTTGTTATGCTCCCTTCGATTGAAATCCATTTTAATAATTTTGGTATTGTCAACTGGCCTGTCATTTTTCAACCTGTGCCATCTATGACATACAATGCTTGATTCTAGGTCATGCTGCAATTATCTATCAGTGAAACGCTGCTATTTGTGAATTTCAAAGATGTTCGATGGTTAAATGCAGGTATACCCAGTATACCTGTTAGTCATAATATACACTGGGTATAAATGATGATACATTCAAGAAATGTTGATTGATTCATAGCTCTTATGAATCTGTGAGCCAGAAAAATGTCATTTACTCCGCATTGAAAAATTAGGCACCCACATTCTATGAATAAGTCTTCTGATAATTGCCTCGGATGTTACCTATTGGACAGTCCGTTTTGTTATTTTTATACATGTAAATTTGAAAGAGGGCATTAATATGTACTTCAAGTGGATTCTATTGCTTATTGTTTTTTTTATAACATTGGCTCTAATAGTGAACACATTTAAGATCATACGAGGGGAGGTCAGAAAGTAATGCACCACATGAAGACAGAATCATGAAATTTTGCACACTTGCAGTATGACATGTGCTGATTGTGTGTGTGCACACTTGCAGTATGACATGTGCTGATTGTGTGCACCAAATTTCACCTTATTCTGATCAAAAGAACGCATGCAACAAACCGTTGAAATGGCGAGTGTCAACAATGTCCGTTACAAACAGAGAATTGTTATAGAATTTCTGGCTGCGGAGAAAGAGAATGTGGTGAACACTCTTAAACGATTGTGTGCAGTCTACGGAAGTTGTGCAGTCGATAGGAGCAATGTCAGTCGCTGGGTTCAGAGAATTAAAGGTAAAGAAAATGGACATATGGGGCTGCAGGATTTATCGCGCTCTGGACGTTCTGCCACTGCTTTGAATCTTGACATATTGAACCGCGCTGAAGCCATTATTCTTTAGGATAGGCGTATCACCGGTCAACAATTGGCCTTGCAACTTTCAATCAGCAAGGGAAGTGCAATTGCAATGTTCAAAACTCAAGAGACGGTTCAGCAGAGTTCGTCCTAACAAGAAATCATCTGATTTGTAGCTTCAACATGACAATGCACGCCCTCACACAAGTCTGGCAACACGGGAAGCAATCAACAAACTTGGTTGGACTGTGCTACCCCATCCACCATTTAGCCCCGATCTGGCTTCATCTGTTTGGTCCATAAAAAAATTCACTCCGTGGGACACGGTTTGACAACGACGAGGATGTGATTTGCGCAGTTAAGAAATGGCTACATGAGCAAGACAAAACTTGGCATCCATGGCCTTGTTCTGCGCTGGCTAAAAGCTGCAAACTTGGATGGAGATTATGTAGAAAAATAGGTAGTATTAAGGATATGTTCAGCTATAATCTGTCAAAATTTCACCACATTTTTGCCAATAGTTTTGTTTTCAAAAAATTGTGATGCATTACTTTCTGACCTCCCCTCGTACATGCCATTGTGACTTTTACTTGATTGATTCAGGAGCTGGAAGGTCTTATTGAAGTCAACAGACTTGCACACAAACTCATGGGTGAATATCTCTTACTCAATGACTTTGATGCCATGCTGAAGGAAGCCAATCACAATGTCAGTGCACCATATGGAAGAATTACCTTGCATGTTTTCTGGGAGCTGAACATTGACCTACTACCAAACTATTGTTACAATGCAGCCACAAACAGGTCTACTGATATTTTATTTTTATTTGTCTCTCTCACTGTATGATTATGTTACAAGACATACAGATTGACAGTACTGGAGATTTGAGATCATTAACTCTTTGTGTCCTAGAAAATTTTGGGGGTGGTCACGCTCTGCCAGAACACATTTCTAGCAAAATTTTTCAAAATGGAGTGATCTTGGAAATATGCCTATAACTTTAGTTCTATGTAAGCTAGATTTATACTGTTGGCATCAAAATATGCAGAATTAAATTCTGAACAATCTGATAATAAATAGTTATATTTGTAAATTAGTATTTATTTAGTAAATTATTGTTGTATTTCATGTTATTGAAAAAAATCAAATAAAAATGCCATCATTGTCGGTGAAATCATAAACATGAAACACTGTGTGTGTTTAATTGAACTTTGGAACAAATCCGTGGCTTGTTCGGCACTTTAACGGCCGGGAGGACGAAACATCTTGTAACTAAATTTTTCACACGAAAGTTCACTTTTTTCACAACAGGAAAAATATATGTGCAAATAAAACTATTTCTAAATAATTGAAAATAAATTCTGCCATGCTGTATAGTATATGAATGAAATGGGAGTTATCTGCCCGTTGAATTCTGTAAACAAAAACAGTGTCGGGCGTATAGTAGCTGAACAGTAAAACAAAACGTGCATGAACCTAAATTAGACGTTGGCAGCGTGTTTTGGCATAATGAGAGAACTGTTTTCTACGTTGGGAGCGTCGACTGGACACAATGAGTTAAAGTCAGGAACAAAGTTTTATACTTTTAGTTAAACATGTTCTAGAAGTGTTAATGGTTGAATGAGATATTGTATACTTGGTTCATGATTTGGTTATTGGCTAACAGGATTAACTTAACGACCACTCCACGCTAACTTATGGGATCTTTTTTTTTAGCAAATGGTTAAAAGTATATTTATTGATTGTGTCTGTATGCACATTTCTCATTCATCCTTGTAGATTAGTTAGGTAACTAATCATAGGTGACTGTTCCTATACCTACCATGCTTGATTCATATGCTGTCTCAGTTTAGCTGTATTAGTCATTATCACGTTATCAGCCAACATTTGGTTATGTGATCACCTGAACATGTCTCCTATGTCCGCTCTCTGTGGTAGGCAATACCAGGGCATTCTTGTCAGGTGTCCAAACCATTTAATATGTTGTTCTTTTATGAATTGCATGACTGGTTTCACAGTTTGATGATGACAGTTTTAAATCATGGAGATATTTTATGAATTGCATGACTAGTTTCACAGTTTGATGATGACAGTTTTAAATCATGGAGATATTTCAGCTTATGCTAATTAGAATTTCCTGTGTGTGTGTATTTATATATATATATATCCTTTGTGTTCTTATTCTGTTTGTGGTTCAATATTCAGGTTTGTGAAGACTAAACTGCCATTTGATAAAGAAACCAAACGGGAGAAACCTCCAAATCCATCAGTACATTATGTATGGGGTACAAAGGTAATCTCTTTTATGTGAACATTTTTATCTTTTATTAATTTGTAATCACTTTGTCTATAGGTTAGCTTACATTGTACATTTTTGAAAACCTGATGTGCATGTTCTACTTGTGTTAGAATTCTTATTGAATGTTAACTGTTGGGTGTTTGTCAATATAGAAGATTAGTCATGTGTTTTAGAACTCTTTGCTGATGTATCAATCAAATGTATTATTTTGCAGAGACTGAACCACTCATTCAGCACAATCTACAGTCTGTACTCTGGCTTCATAGGAGCACCTCACTTCAGAGCTATTTGTCGGTTGCTAGGATACCAGGGTATAGCTGTTGTTATTGAGGAGCTGTTGAAAACAGTTGAAAATTTTGTAAGTTCACAGTTAATTACCATTTGCTGATTATGTCAGACAGTGACAAGAATTGTATTTTATCCTACCTCCAACATTCTGCTGGTTGTCACATCATGTCTATATACCCGTTAGTTTTTTTTACTGCTTCCCAAACAGTATATAATATTTAAGGGTGGTTTTAAATTGTAACTTTTACTCATGATTTACTTCTCTAGAATAATCTCAATATAGATAGATGGAGACTGCAGTAGAACTATGTAGAATGGCAAAACACGTAATAACAAAGTATTGTAGTTTGACAAAAAACAATGACAATGCACAGCAACGTTTCAAACAAACAGGCCTTTATCAAGCAAACGATACAACAAAAGTGACGAATGTCACAGAACACCGCATATAGACTTTGACAAAGATATTGCAACGGTTAAAAATGAATGTAGATATTGTGACTAAAAACGAATCACGAAATAAAGACAGAAAAACTAGAAGTGGAAAAAGAAGAGAAACAATAAAAATCAAGTAAATATATGACCCATATACATTTAACGTATACACATATAAAATATAGAGCAAGAGAAGAGAAAGTACTAATAAGCTTAGGAATGTAGAGCGTTGAGTCCATGAGGTCGCAAGATACCATCTAAAGAAATAATACATTGTGGAGATGATATAATATTATTTTCTTGATAGAGCTCGCGAGATGCTTGATTTCTTCTGCAAGCGCCTATAACCAGAGAAGGTGCTTGTATCTGCTATGCATCGAGTTCAGAAAATCACTCTCCAGCAGGCCCTTACCAACCAGCACAGAACTGCTATCTCTGACAGGGTAAAACTTATCTTAACTTTCCACCCCCATAGTTCACTGGTGAAAATGTTTTATTCCATCATCTGTCTATCCTTAAGTCAGATCCTGAGACCTGTTCAGTCTTCCCCAACTATCCTTTGGTGGCTTACAGACGGGACAGAAGTCTTAAGGATATGTTGGTACACAGTCGCCATAAGTTTAATATCCAGAGTCATTTTGGCACTTTCCAGTGTGGCTGTCGGCGTTGCAATACGTGTGCTTATGTGATACAGACTCGTACTGTATCTTTTCCTTTAGCCACGTTTGTTATTGAAGATGGTTTTACATACGAGTCCCGAAATATAATCTACGCTATCACTTGCAAGCGGTGTGCTAAGGCATATATCAGCAAAACAGGCAAAATGCTCAGTGACCGTTTGGACCAACATTTACGCGATATACACCAATGCTCTGTGACCCCTGTAGCCACTCATTTAAATGGAATAGACCATTTGGGTGCTCACGACGTCCAGGTCATTGCCATCTGATCATGTTCATCTGATGATCGTAGTCGATTTGTCCTGGAGAATCGCTTTATTTATTTATATGGTACCTTGTGACCTCATGGACTCAACGCTCTACATTCCTATGCTTCTTAGTACTTTCTCTTCTCATGCTCTATATTTTATATGTGTATACGTTAAATGTATATGGGTCATATATTTACTGGATTTTTATTGTTTCTCTTCTTTTTCCACTTATAGTTTTTCTGTCTTTATTTCGTTACTCGCTTTTTAGTCACATATTTACATTCATTTTTAACCGTTGTAATATCTTTGTCAAAGTCTATATGTAGTGTTCTGTGACATCTGCACTTTTGTTGTATCCTTTGCTTGATAAAGGCCTTTTTGGTCAAAACGTTGCTGTGTATTGTCATTGTTTTTTGTCAAACTACAATACGTTGTTATTACGTGTTTCTCTAGAATAATGTGTTTAGAATGAGTATTTGCATCCTCACCATAGCACATCAAAGAGGATATGTTTTTTTTTAATCATGTCAGCAGTCTTGTCATAAGAAACTGATACAGTAATCAGGGCTGCTTTCATGACAAGATGTCTAGGTCTATGGTGAAGCAAAAAGGAACTTGCATATTTGTGAATCTCACTGTCCACAACACCCAACACATTATACTTACTATCTATAATTCAGTTGTTGTTGCTCCTCTGTATGACCTTTGCAGACATCTAGCAGGAAGAACAACTGTATCATTCAGGCAAGAGTCAGATGAAAGAGAAGGTGCTCTACCTAGTAACTTGTGGGAAAATGTAACAGTTATTTGTATTTGTCTGCTACCTAGTTGTTTAATATTTGTGCTTCTAACCTTCTACTAAAATGTCTAACCTTCAAGACAGAAGGTGTTTGGAAATCAAAGGTGTTCATCAGATGGGAAGGTATCAACATTGCTCTTATCTAAATCCTAGGACTAGACCACTATCAAAGACTCTGAAGTTCCTCCATGTTATGTATCCTAGAAACATGCAGACTGAAGTTTTACAAGTTGTCTGAGTTAGGTGTTCATGGCTTAGGTGTTGAATATCTACATGGTTACAGTACAGCCATGTCAGTGTTCCTAACAGTTATATTCTGATGACAGTTGTTCACACACACCGGATGAACAACATCTCCAAACATTGCTGCCTGATCTGCCAAAGTACAAGACCCCTGGCACCTTTCTAGCTGCTCTTACCAGTGGGATTGTTTCAGCAAATCTTACCATGTCCATCACTTCCTTATTGGTGACGGGAAAATTCAAAAAAAGTAAAAACTTTTCTTCATTGATGGAGACCAAAATGTGGACATTGTTCCTTACCTGAAACATTGTTCCTTACCTGAAACAGAGATTGTTCCTTACCTGAAACAGAGATTGTTCCTTACCTGAAACAGAGATTGTTCCTTGTCTGAAACAGCGATTGTTCCTTATCTGAAACAGAGATTGTTCCTTGTCTGAAACAGAGATTGTTCCTTATCTGAAACAGAGATTGTTCCTTATCTGAAACAGAGAGTGTTCCTTATCTGAAACATTGTTCCTTATCTAAAACATTGTTCCTTACCTAAAACAGTGATTGTTCCTTACCTGAAACATTGTTCCTTATCTGAAACAGTAATTGTTCCTTACCTGAAACATTGTTCCTTTTCTGAAATAGACATTGTTCCTTACCTGAAACAGTGATTGTTCCTTACCTGAAGCATTGTTCCTTATCTGAAACAGACATTGTTCCTTACCTGAAACAGTGATTGTTCCTTATCTGAAACATTGTTCCTTACCTGAAACAGAGATTGTTCCTTACCTGAAACATTGTTCCTTATCTGAAACAGTGATTGTTCCTTATCTGAAACAGAGATTGTTCCTTATCTGAAACATTGTTCCTTACCTGAAACAGTCTGTTAGAAGTAGCCTGTTGGTTATTTATAACTGGGGCATGATTGGAGGCTCATTTGTTCCAAAAGAATACACCAGATGCAAAATATGTATGTCTCAGGCAACTGATGGTAGTGTGAACCAATCCCAGAATACTCTCCCAAACTAAACTTCTCAGTGCCAAACACAGTACATTGTGAAAACAATGTTTTGGGTTGAAAGGTGCAAATATTGCAGTTTTGCTGTAAACTAGCAGCAAAATACAAAGCTCAATGGCAGAAAAAGTATGGTTTTTACATGAGCATACTATAGCACATGCAGAGAGAAAGAGTTTTCCTCTCTAGGCTTGTTGCCATCCCAGACTGATGTTTATTCTACCCAATTCATCTGGTTATAAGTCACGAAAGACTCATCCTTCTTTCTACTCCCATCTCATTACAATTCTGCCTGGAGATGGACTTTGCTGTCAGAAAGTATTTTGAGATGCACGCTGTGAAAGTATTTGATTGTCACAAGGGTTCAGCAATTACATTAATGGATGTGATAGAATCTAAAACCAGCAGAATACTTTATTTGATTAACTGTCAATGTTATTTCCTTCCAGCTGACAGGCACAACAGCAGAATATTTTATTTGGTTAACTGTCAATGTTATTTCCTTCCAGCTGACAGGCACAACAGCAGAATATTTTATTTGGTTAACTGTCAATGTTATTTCCTTCCAGCTGACAGGCACAACAGCAGAATACTTTATTTGGTTAACTGTCAATGTTATTTCCTTCCAGCTGACAGGCACAACAGCAGAATACTTTATTTGGTTAACTGTCAATGTTATTTCCTTCCAGCTGACAGGCACAACAGCAGAATACTTTATTTGGTTAACTGTCAATGTTATTTCCTTCCAGCTGACAGGCACAACAGCAGAATACTTTATTTGGTTAACTGTCAATGTTATTTCCTTCCAGCTGACAGGCACAACAGCAGAATATTTTATTTGGTTAACTGTCAATGTTATTTCCTTCCAGCTGACAGGCACAACAGCAGAATATGTTGCAACTCTGATGAAGTCTTCCCTGAACAGGCAACGCATTCGTTTGACTATGGTTCACTCAGGTTTTTGTGATATCTCTCATGAGCTTTATTTGATAATGTCATTTTAAAAGTCCTGAAATGACATACTTATGCCAACACAAAGGTTCAAAGTAAACAAAACCATATAGAAACATAATTTGGTAAGCGGACATGCACAGTTAGAATCTTGTGAATAAATACATCACATAGTAATCGGTGTGTCTTTTTATGAGAAAACTGACATTAAGTCACTGACTGTTTAGCTCACACTGCAATTACAATTTTGTCTAAAGTTAATTGCATATCCTTTACAGGACTTTGCGAATCAACCCCAGCTTTTTAATGCTGTTTGTGTTTTTCTAGGCATTATTACGTTGAGTAGTTTGCCATTGCTTTCTGAACGAGTGGTGCCATCGTCCTTTTGTAAAAACCAACATGAAACAACTTGCAACCAAGCTGTCCACAGCGTAATTCGAACTCAGAACGTCGGAGTTAATAGACCGAGTCACTACCCCCTAAGCCACAAACGCCACCAATTTTGTCTACTATGTTAATTAAATGATGGCAATGTTTCTCATTGGTTAATTGTCTATAGCTAATTGTAGAACCATTTGCAAGCTATTGTATATATTTCTGTCCACTTGATCAAGGTGTGATGGGGTACTACCAGGCTCAGCTTGTTGACCTCATTCAATACCCTGACCTCAGGACTGAGGTCTTTCAGAGTTTCAGAGAGATTGGCAATGCTGTTTTGTTCTGCCTACTGGTGGAGCAGGCACTAGTAAGTGAAGTTATAATAAAGATCAATATGTTTTGAGAAACTGCATAGCTATCATTGGATATCTGAATGAAAGAAATGCTTCTTCTTTTTTAGACTAAAGCCATTCATTTTTTTATTGGATGTTTTCTTATTTTTATTTCAAATACAACTAAAATATTCCAATAGAAAATGATGCATGGCCTTTATATTTTACTAGCAGTTTTACTCGTTCTTTGCACGGGAATTTAGTTTAAATCTATTTGTAAAGTCCCTTAAAGAAACATGCCCGTTGCCTCAAAATCGGCTTCTTCCCATTAAAACAATATGTTTTCTCTCCATGCTTGGTTTGAAAACTGTCGGTTGGCCACATAAGATTAAAATGTCCCTCATTCTGTTTGCCAGCAAAACCTGATACAACAGAATTCCCATTCCCGTGAAAGTTAACAAATAATTAAAAATGTCCCTCATTCCGATTGCCAGTAAACCTGATACAACAAAATTCCCGTTCCCGTGAAATGTGAATTTAGTTTAAATCTAGTTGTAATATTTCACCACTTTTAAAGTTACATTTTTTGTCCTTTTCCGCTGATCTTCCGAGCCCACATTAACTGTCCCTCATTCCGATTGCCAGTAAAACCTGATACAATTGAATCCCCGTGAAAGTTTAAAAATAACAATTGGCGAATAAAATTTATTCAGCACTTATCGACGTGTTTGGGGGAAAAAAAAATTAACCTCGTGTCCAAAAAAAAAATTTTTCCCTCAACGTAAATCGAGTGCATTGTCTTCTCCAATGTAGACGGGCATGTTATCAACTACCCTCCAGAAACTTATAAATAAATGTGTTTGAAATACGTTATAATAACAGTGACCTTATCATAGCATTATGTGACCGGGACTTGAGCGGAAAGTAATAATTTGGTTGTAATATCTTTGTCAAAGTCTGTATGTAGTGTGCTGTGACATTCGTCACTTTGTTATATCGTTTGCTTGATAAAGGCCTTGTTGGTGTAAAAGTTGCTATGCATTGTCATTGTTGTTATATTTTGTAAAACTACCGTACTTTGTAATTACGCGTTTAGCCAGGAAAGTAACAACATGATCACGTGACCGAGAATGTTGTGAAAACATTGATAAGACATTTTCTGCGATTTCTACACAGAATGACAATGTGTGTTAAGTTATAATATGGTTATAGAAAGGAACAAATAGTTTAGATTTATAATTTTTACCTCTTGCCATGTATGAAAGCTACCCTCTTGCCAAATTTCAAGTTCGTAGGATGTCCAGATATCTTCAAACAATTGGGACAGACATACAATTCCGTTGATCTTTGTCTTATATATGTATCCTCTCTTTAGCCTGGTATGCCCTTGGCGTTTAGGGCAATAACAAACGCACACCATTCTTCCCTGTTCATGGCCTTCCTCTATATTGTGTTCCAGCTATGATTCATTTCCTTCAATTCTTGCTCTATTGTTCTCCTCCAGGTCGTCTTGGGTCTTCCACGCTTTCGCCTACCCTCTGGAGTCCATCTCAGTGCAGTTTTCGTGTCGAAGCCAGTCTCCATGCGCATCACATGTCCAATCCATCTCCAGCGTCGTCTTCGGTTGATAGTGCCCATATTCTCTTGTTGGCATCGTGCAAGCAATTTTTGGTTCGAAATAGTAGTCGGCCAGTACACGCGTAAGATTTTTCGCAGACAAGTTATACGAAAGGTGGAGAGTCCTGTTCTGTCATTCTCCAGCATTCCGATCCGTACAGCAATGTTGACAGCACACAGCTATTGTAGATACTAGTCTTGATTCTGATGCTGTATTGGGCAGATTTCCAGGCGGTCTGAAGGGTCATGAATGTACTTCATGCCTTACTCAGTCTGTTTTTAATGTCAGATCCAGCGCCTCCTTCATTGCTAATAACACTTCAAGGTATGTGAAAGCGGTTGTATCTCGGAGGGTTTTACCTTCTAGTTTGACTGGTGCTGGGGTTGCTATGTTCAGAGTCATTACTTCAGTTTTCTTCTGATTTATTTTCAGATATTTATATATGTATAGATTACCAATTATTTTTCTGCTGTATAACCAGTTATATTGTGCTTTGATAAACACTAATACAGTGAAGTAATTTTTAAGTTAGATTGAATTTTCTTTTTGTTGGGTCATTCTCAATAGACTGAAGTGAGAAATTCATGAATTCTACAATGTTCAGAAAGTGGGGACTGAAGCACAGGATATGGCCATACAGGATAAGAAATATTAATTGTATTGGTATTTTCACACATACATGTGACTTTTAAATCTTGTGTATCCTGTTTGTAGTCAGAAAATAATGGTTTGTTATTTGCATTACACCTGATGGTACTGGTCTTTTGGAGTCCACATTCGGGTGCATCTGTTAACATCGTTTTTGAAATTTTGCTTTTATTATAGTTTTTTTTATTATTCATGATTATGAGATGTAATTTTCAATCTGTTCTAGTTATCTACCCATCTTTACCATAAGTTCAGCATTTTTATTGCCTAGTAGCAAACTCTTATAAGTTCTTAATTTGGCTTTTGTGTTTTACTGGGAAGATTTCCAAATATTGTTTATGTTACAAAAACAATCTGGTGTTACTACATTTTCCAGGTATGTGAATGTATTTGGTGTAGAGCTAGCTTCTGATTCTCTATTTTGACTGATATAGTGCTGCGTTATCATCATAACTTCAGTCTTCTTTGAGATTTATGTTACACACAATAATGGCCACATTGAACTGTCTCAGAAAGCCAATTGGAGGGCAGCAGTAATAATCTCAAGCTGATGAAATTCTATGAAATGTTCAGTGACTACTGGTAGTTACAGGATTCAAAGAATTCAAAGCAAATATATAGCAAGTAAAGCACATGAGTTCATAAGTAACCAACTAGCAAAAGTTATTAAATAAATAATGAGTACAAAATCAAGAGTATATATAGCTAAGAGAAAAATAGATCTACAGCACTGATTTTATGCTCAAAGAATTGATTGATTGATAGTACCATCATCATTGCACTTCGTGAGTAACCATGTGTGCTCCGATCCCTTTCTTACACAGGAAAATATCCCAATGGCTCCATGAGGGAGCGAACTGGTTACCTTTGTCACTAGAGACAAGCACCTAACCTCTACGCTATAGAGACACCTATTCACAGAATTGATCAAGAATGGAAAAGTGTAAAGCAAAATAAAAAATAGGTTCAGTGCTTTTGACTGAAGTTGATGTATTTACTGATAGCTAGAATACTTGTGTCACAGTTCCTGCTGATTAAACTCTGCTGTTATATAAAGGTGAAGACCTATATAGATTAAAAAGAAAAGAGAACTGGAAAAATGAAATGATTCTAAGGTTCAAGTCGGCATTTGCTTGACTTACTTCAGTTATTCAAACTTTAGTTCATTTTCATTTTTGTATTATTCTTTTTATTCTAGACACAAGAAGAGGTCTACGATTTGAAACATGCCGCACCATTTCAGAACATTATACCAAAACCTTATATTCCCCCTAAAGGTAAAAGAAAAAATATGTGCATGTTGTTTTTCAAATTAGCAAATATTGTCTACATAATCTATTTTGATAACTGCTTCAAATGTGTTCTGATGTTGAATCCCTTTGTCTTTCTATTGTTTGTGAAGATATCAATCATTTTTATTTGTCCTCTATGACCCAGCCTCATCTGTAAACTTAGAAGAGTTAATGCTACAGTTGATTCAAAATTTATATTTGTCAGTAGAAATTTACATGTTGTGATTGTAATAATTATAATAAGTGTATTTATTATTTTTGCAACAGAGGGCAAGGACCGTGAAGCAGAAGCTAAAGCAGTGATGAAACAACTGGAAAAAAAATATGCAGCACTGAAAGTTGTGCATGTGATTGAAAAACTGGGCAACAAATATGTATGTTCCAATACTATCATTTAATCATAGTTAGCTTACATAGTTTCTTTTCTTTTATTAAGAAAATGTTTTTGCTAAATTTTCTCTCCACCAAAGTATGTCCTCAGATATGAACACAAAAAAACAAATAAGTCCTGGAAAAATTAAAGAAACAAAATTATTGAAAAGAGGCAGTTCAAGTATTTTGAAGACATATGAGAATATGCTATATCTTAAACCTCAATTATTTGGACAGTTGTGGTATCAGACTGTCAATCTGTGTTACAGAAGCTAGAAGGCAGATAGCTGCTACATTACTGAAAGATATTGGTTATTGGTTACTAAACTGACGTCATTGCACTCCGGGCAGACCCATAGGTGCTCAGTCTCCCCCAACAGATATCGAAGAGTATGCATACTGATGGTTCCTGTGGCTCGCTGATTAAACACACCTCTCACTCTGCCTCTCAGGCATCCAGTTCGACTTGAACAACGGGTAACTCCAAACTGCTTAAATCGCTTGATCGATTCAACATCGATTTTAGCGTCCTCATCCAACAGAGAGTCGCGAAGAGACCGAAGAATATCCCCTTATCCATCTTCAACTCCCCAACAATCGATGCTGTTGATGCAAGCCTGTCCGCTCTCTCATTTCCGTAAACACCCGCATGCCCAGGACAGTATATCCACGTAACCCGCTGGAGGTTAGAAACTTCTATAGACGACATCCACTCATACCGAAACATGCCCTTGTTGATCTTGTGAAGCATCGACTGAGAGTCAGATACAACAACTGCCCCAGTAAATGAAGTCCCAGAAATCCAATGGAGGGCAGCAGTAACTGCCTCAACCTCCATCCTCATACTAGAAGTAATTGTCCTGTATACAAATTGATATCTTCACAAACAATAGAAAGATATATAAAGAGATATCAACCCTTCAGGAACATGCATGAATATAATAATGTATTGGTCATGCTGGGGTTCGTAGAAATGAACTAACTGATGTACTGGCATTAGAAGGGGACATTGAGTATGAATAGGAGAGTCATACTGAGGTCAATGAATGATCATTTGTTAGATGAGATACTGCAATAGATGAATCAATGGTGATGAGAAGTATGTAGTTTGGAATCTAGCGTGGAACAATCAGGGAAGAACATGAGGGAAACCGAGCACATGTGTGTCTGCCTGGAATGCAGTGATGTTGGTTTTTAAACACAAAATAAACAGAAACAGATGACACTACTGGAAACCATACAAGAAGAAAAGGTAGTCGTAGGAGGCAGACTGAAGTAAGCAGGAGAGAAACTTTTAGCGATAGACAATGAAATCAGTGTCAGAATGAACCACCATGACAAGGGACAGAAAATATCGGTGATTCATTACAGTTGACCTTCAGTGTAGAGGTAACACCTGATCTAATATTGTAGTAGATTAAATAAAATAAAACATTCTACTTGTATTTTCAAATATGTAACATATTCACATCTAATGAATGCTGAAAGTGGATGGAACTGATAGAACTGGAAATGATGTGTAATACAGATGTGTTTAGGATGTAATAAGGACCTTCTGTATGAGAATGGAGATTGGGGAAGACATTGCAGCCCAATTGATGACCTGCACATGTGGGACCCAGCTTCAGACTAGCTGCCTAAATTCCTCTGACCTATATAATCCCCCAGCGTACTCTCAGAAATGGGAAGAAAGTGCGGTAATGATTGCAGCCCCCAAGTGACTTTCTGTGATACCCTTCTATTCTGTGGTACCCTTCTATTCTGTGGTACCCTTCTATTCTGTGGTACCCTTCTTTTTCTGTAGTACCCTTCTTTTTCTGTGGTACCCTTCTATTCTGTGGTACCTTCTTTTTCTGTAGTACCCTTCTATTCTGTGGTACCCTTCTATTCTGTGATACCCTTCTATTCTGTGTACCCTTCTATTCTGTGTACCCTTCTATTCTGTGTACCGTTCTATTCTTGGTACCCTTCTATTCTGTGGTACCCTTCTTTTCTGTGGTACCCTTCTATTCTGTGGTACCCTTCTATTCTGTGGTACCCTTCTATTCTGTGGTACCCTTCTTTTCTGTGGTACCCTTCTTTTTCTTTGTGTACCCTTCTTTTCTGTGGTACCCTTCTATTCTGTGGTACCCTTCTTTTTCTGTGGTACCCTTCTATTCTGTGGTACCCTTCTATTCTGTGGTACCCTTCTTTTCTGTGGTACCCTTCTATTCTGTGGTACCCTTCTTTTCTGTGGTACCCTTCTTTTTCTGTGGTACCCTTCTATTCTGTGGTACCCTTCTTTTCTGTGGTACCCTTCTATTCTGTGGTACCCTTCTATTCTGTGGTACCTTCTTTTCTGTGGTACCCTTCTATTCTGTGGTACCTTCTTTGTGTACCCTTCTATTCTGTGGTACCCTTCTTTTCTGTGGTACCCTTCTATTCTGTGGTACCCTTCTATTCTGTGGTACCTTCTATTCTGTGGTACCCTTCTTCTTGTCCCTTCTATTCTGTGGTACCCTTCTATTCTGTGGTACCCTTCTATTCTGTGGTACCCTTCTATTCTGTGGTACCCTTCTATTCTGTGGTACCCTTCTATTCTGTGGTACCCTTCTATTCTGTGGTACCCTTCTATTCTGTGGTACCCTTCTATTCTGTGGTACCCTTCTTTTTTTGTGGTACCCTTCTATTCTGTGGTACCCTTCTATTCTGTGGTACCCTTCTATTCTGTGGTACCCTTCTATTCTGTGGTACCCTTCTATTCTGTGGTACCCTTCTATTCTGTGGTACCCTTCTATTCTGTGGTACCCTTCTTTTCTGTGGTACCCTTCTTTTCTGTGGTACCCTTCTTTTCTGTGGTACCCTTCTATTCTGTGGTACCCTTCTATTCTGTGGTACCCTTCTATTCTGTGGTACCCTTCTATTCTGTGGTACCCTTCTATTCTGTGATACCCTTCTATTTCTGTGGTACCCTTCTATTCTGTGGTACCCTTCTATTCTGTGATACCCTTCTTTTTCTGTGGTACCCTTCTATTCTGTGGTACCCTTCTATTCTGTGGTACTCTTCTATTCTGTGGTACCCTTCTTTTCTGTGGTACCCTTCTTTTCTGTGGTACCCTTCTATTCTGTGGTACCCTTCTATTCTGTGATACCCTTCTTTCTGTGGTACGAATATCGAATGGAAGACTGCGTAAATTGTAAATGTGAAACCGTACACAAAATACTATAGTTTTCAAATGATAAAAGTGACCATTAAACATATCTGTGGCACACCTTTATTCAGAAGGAACAACAGGGTGACAAATTAAAATGAACACAATGGGAATACCGCGCTAGAATTCTGTAAGTACGATATGTGTACCCTTCTATTCTGTGGTACCCTTCTTTTCTGTGGTACCCTTCTATTCTGTAGTACCCTTCTATTCTGTGGTACCCTTCTATTCTGTGGTACCCTTCTATTCTGTGATACCCTTCTATTCTGTGGTACCCTTCTATTCTGTGGTACCCTTCTATTCTGTGGTACCCTTCTATTCTGTGGTACCCTTCTATTCTGTGGTACCCTTCTATTCTGTGGTACCCTTCTATTCTGTGGTACCCTTCTTTTCTGTGGTACCCTTCTTTTCTGTGGTACCCTTCTATTCTGTGGTACCCTTCTATTCTGTGGTACCCTTCTATTCTGTGGTACCCTTCTATTCTGTGATACCCTTCTATTCTGTGGTACCCTTCTATTCTGTGGTACCCTTCTATTCTGTGATACCCTTCTTTTTCTGTGGTACCCTTCTTTTCTGTGGTACCCTTCTTTTCTGTGGTACCCTTCTATTCTGTGGTACCCTTCTATTCTGTGGTACCCTTCTATTCTGTGGTACCCTTCTATTCTGTGGTACCCTTCTATTCTGTGATACCCTTCTATTTCTGTGGTACCCTTCTATTCTGTGGTACCCTTCTATTCTGTGATACCCTTCTTTTTCTGTGGTACCCTTCTATTCTGTGGTACTCTTCTATTCTGTGGTACCCTTCTTTTCTGTGGTACCCTTCTTTCTTGGTACCCTTCTATTCTGTGTCCCTTCTATTCTGTGATACCCTTCTATTCTGTGAGTGAATATCGAAATAAAGGGAAGACTGCAGTAAAACTTGGTAAATAGTGAAACACTACAAACAAGTACTATAGTTTACAAAATACATAAACATGCGATAAACATCGTTTGACCAACAAGGCCTCTATCAAGCAAACGAACAAACAGGAGTGACAAATTAAAATAAACACAAATGGACGACCAAATACCACGCAGCTAAGGAAAATCTGAATAAAACGAATAACGAAATATATGTAACACAAAACACACATAAAAACTAGAAATAGAAAAGAAACAATGAAACATCTAGTAAATATATAACTTGAATACATGCAACATATACCCATATAGATTATAAAGCATGGGAAGAGAAAGTACTAAGAAGCATAAGAATGTAATACATGCAACATATACCCATAGAGATTACAAAGCATGGGAAGAAAGTACTAAGAAGCATAAGAATGTAATACGTTGAGCCGCGTGGTCGCAAGGTACCATACAAAGACTCAGTGACCGATTCGCCCAACACTTGCGCGATATACGCCAATGCTCTGTGACCCTGTAGCTACCCATTTCAATGATACTGGCCATTCAGGAGTCCAGGTCACAGCCATCCGATCATGTTCCTCTGATGATCGTAGTCGATTTGCTCTGGAGAATCGGTTGATTTCTTTGTATGGTACCTTGCGACCACGCTGGCTCAACGTATTACATTCTTATGCTTCTTAGTACTTTCTCTTCCCATGCTTTGTAATCTATATGGTATATGTTGCATGTATTCATGTTATATTCCATTCTTATGCTTCTTAGTACTTTCTCTTCCCATGCTTTGTAATCTATATGGTATATGTTGCATGTATTACATTCTTATGCTTCTTAGTACTTTCTCTTCCCATGCTTTATAATCTATATGGGTATATGTTGCATGTATTCAAGTTATATATTTACTAGATGTTTCATTGTTTCTTTTCTATTTCTAGTTTTTACGTGTGTGTTTTTTTGTGTTACATTTATTTCGTTATTCGTTTTATTCCAGATTTTCCTTAGCTGCGTTGGTATTTGGTGTCCATTTGTGTTTCATTTTAATTTGTCACTCCTGTTTGTTCGTTTGCTGATAAAGCCTTGTTGGTCAACGTTGTTTATCGTCACTGTTTATGTATTTTGTAAAACTATAGTACTTTGTTTGTCTGTTTCACTATTATTGTTTCTGTGACTCTTACTTCATTCTGTATATGTGTACCCTTCTTTTCTGTACCTTTTGGTACCTTCTTCTGTTTCTATTCTGTGGTACCCTTCTTTCTGTGGTCCCTTCTATTCTGTGTACCTTCTATTCTGTGATACCCTTCTATTCTGTGGTACCCTTCTATTCTGTGGTACCCTTCTTTTTCTGTGGTACCCTTCTATTCTGTGATACCCTTCTATTCTGTGGTACCCTTCTATTCTGTGGTATCCTTCTTTTCTGTGAGTACCCTTCTTTTCTGTGCAGTTATTCTATCAAATTGTCAGTTCATGTCTTGAAGGTCCAAAACAAATGACTACTACATAGTGTATAGTGTCTGTCAAGACTTTTAGTCTCCACGGTCTAACTTGGATCTGTTGTGCAGGTTCTGTAGATATTTACAGTAACAAATGAACTGATAGGTTTTATCTGCAAGCTCTGGTGTTGGTGAAATTGTCTATGGATAAGATAAACATTGAAGTCACTAAACAACAGTTTGCTGGATGATCACAGCAAACTATGAGGGTATTTTCATGAGATTACAAGAATTTCTTACTGTGCTAGGAGTAATTTAAGGAGACCTAGATGTTCAGCTGAAACATGTTTAAACACTGGACTACTGTGTACTATGTGCTGACAAAGACTACGCACCTATGGATTTATCCAAAGTTCAGTGAAGTTAATTCTGATAAACAATAATCACTTATTTTCTGTAGCCATGTGTGTGTTGAATTATATGCACACAAATAACATAGTTTTTTCTAGAGGCATTCACAAATAACATTGTTAGAATATTTTGGTTTTGTTATATAATCTTAATATAAACTGTTGCTGCTGCAATTTAGACAACATTTCTGTCAGTATTTTTATACAACTTTTTTCCACTCTCAGCACATTCATTTGACAAAATTTGCAACACTATTAATTTGATTAATAAATTACTCTACTTTAATAATCTTAATAATACTCATATAAATTGTGTCACTTTCCTAACGTATATATTTCTGTTCATGAATATTTGTTAAAGATTGCTAAAATTGTTTACTGAAGCATTCATTTGAATTGGGCAAATTTTCTGGGTAAGTAAAGAAATGAATGCAGTTTATCAAATAAAATCACCTTATGTATGGATTGTATTGCAAGTTTACTTTGTTTTTGACAGCAAGCTGTTATTGCAAATGATGGAGATTTACTGACCAGAGAAAGACTCTGCTGTGGACTCTCCATATTTGAGATTGTTCTCAAGCGCATTGAGTCTTTCCTTACCAACCCTTTGTGGCATGGAGATCCACCTTCTAATGGCGTTATGAATGTGGACAAATGTAACGAGTTTCATCGCCTTTGGTCAGCCATTCAGTTTGTTTACTGCGTCCCTATTGGGAAAATGAGTTTACCATTGAGTAAGTGCCGCATAGATATTTGTATTAGCATATCTTAGGTAAACAAAAAATCTCATTCTATTATTTTATACTATGGTTGTTGGTCACATCCTATTGTCTTCTCATTGATGACTATTATTTTACACTATGGTTGTTGGTCACATCTTATTGTCTTCTCATTGATGACTATTATTTTACACTATGGTTGTTGGTCACATCCTATTGTCTTCTCATTGATGACTATTATTTTACACTATGGGTGTTGGTCACATCTTATTGTCTTCTCATTGATGACTATTATTTTACACTATGGTTGTTGGTCACATCCTATTGTCTTCTCATTGATGACTATTATTTTACACTATGGTTGTTGGTCACATCCTATTGTCTTCTCATTGATGACTATTATTTTACACTATGGTTGTTGGTCACATCCTATTGTCTTCTCATTGATGACTATTATTTTACACTATGGGTGTTGGTCACATCTTATTGTCTTCTCATTGATGACTATTATTTTACACTATGGTTGTTGGTCACATCTTATTGTCTTCTCATTGATGACTATTATTTTACACTATGGTTGTTGGTCACATCTTATTGTCTTCTCATTGATGACTATTATTTTACACTATGGGTGTTGGTCACATCTTATTGTCTTCTCATTGATGACTATTATTTTACACTATGGTTGTTGGTCACATCTTATTGTCTTCTCATTGATGACTATTATTTTACACTATGGGTGTTGCTCACATCCTATTGTCTTCTCATTGATGACTATTATTTTACACTATGTTTGTTGGTCACATCTTATTGTCTTCTCATTGATGACTTATTTTACACTATGGTTGTTGGTCACATCTTATTTTCTTCTCATTGATGACTATTATTTTACACTATGGTTGTTGGTCACATCTTATTGTCTTCTCATTGATGACTATTATTTTACACTATGGGTGTTGCTGCATCCTATTGTCTTCTCATTGATGACTATTATTTTACACTATGGTTGTTGGTCACATCTTATTGTCTTCTCATTGATGACTATTATTTTACACTATGGTTGTTGGTCACATCTTATTGTCTTCTCATTGATGACTATTATTTTACACTATGGTTGTTGGTCACATCTTATTGTCTTCTCATTGATGACTATTATTTTACACTATGGTTGTTGGTCACATCTTATTGTCTTCTCATTGATGACTATTATTTTACACTATGGTTGTTGGTCACATCTTATTGTCTTCTCATTGATGACTATTATTTTACACTATGGGTGTTGCTCACATCCTATTGTCTTCTCATTGATGACTATTATTTTACACTATGGTTGTTGGTCACATCTTATTGTCTTCTCATTGATGACTTATTTTACACTATGGTTGTTGGTCACATCTTATTGTCTTCTCATTGATGACTATTATTTTACACTATGGTTGTTGGTCACATCTTATTGTCTTCTCATTGATGACTATTATTTTACACTATGGTTGTTGCTCACATCTTATTGTGTTCTCATTGATGACTATTATTTTACACTATGGTTGTTGCTCACATCTTATTGTCTTCTCATTGATGACTATTATTTTACACTATGGGTGTTGGTCACATCTTATTGTCTTCTCATTGATGACTATTATTTTACACTATGGTTGTTGGTCACATCTTATTGTCTTCTCATTGATGACTATTATTTTACACTATGGTTGTTGGTCACATCTTATTGTCTTCTCATTGATGACTATTATTTTACACTATGGGTGTTGGTCACATCTTATTGTCTTCTCATTGATGACTATTATTTTACACTATGGTTGTTGCTCACATCCTATTGTCTTCTCATTGATGACTATTATTTTACACTATGGTTGTTGGTCACATCTTATTGTCTTCTCATTGATGACTATTATTTTACACTATGGTTGTTGGTCACATCCTATTGTCTTCTCATTGATGACTATTATTTTACACTATGGTTGTTGGTCACATCTTATTGTCTTCTCATTGATGACTATTATTTTACACTATGGTTGTTGGTCACATCTTATTGTCTTCTCATTGATGACTATTATTTTACACTATGGTTGTTGGTCACATCCTATTGTCTTCTCATTGATGACTATTATTTTACACTATGGTTGTTGGTCACATCTTATTGTCTTCTCATTGATGACTATTATTTTACACTATGGTTGTTGGTCACATCTTATTGTCTTCTCATTGATGACTATTATTTTACACTATGGGTGTTGGTCACATCTTATTGTCTTCTCATTGATGACTATTTTTTTACACTATGGTTGTTGCTCACATCTTATTGTGTTCTCATTGATGACTATTATTTTACACTATGGGTGTTGCTCACATCTTATTGTCTTCTCATTGATGACTATTATTTTACACTATGGGTGTTGGTCACATCTTATTGTCTTTTCATTGATGACTATTATTTTACACTATGTTTGTTGGTCACATCATATTGTCTTCTCATTGATGACTATTATTTTACACTATGGTTGTTGGTCACATCCTATTGTCTTCTCATTGATGACTATTATTTTACACTATGGTTGTTGGTCACATCTTATTGTCTTCTCATTGATGACTATTATTTTACACTATGGTTGTTGGTCACATCTTATTGTCTTCTCATTGATGACTATTATTTTACACTATGGGTGTTGGTCACATCTTATTGTCTTCTCATTGATGACTATTATTTTACACTATGGGTGTTGCTCACATCCTATTGTCTTCTCATTGATGACTATTATTTTACACTATGGTTGTTGGTCACATCTTATTGTCTTCTCATTGATGACTTATTTTACACTATGGTTGTTGGTCACATCTTATTGTCTTCTCATTGATGACTATTATTTTACACTATGGTTGTTGGTCACATCTTATTGTCTTCTCATTGATGACTATTATTTTACACTATGGGTGTTGCTCACATCCTATTGTCTTCTCATTGATGACTATTATTTATCTATATATATATATATATATTCATAATAAGATATATAGTTATAATTTACTGCAACATTAGACCACAAATCAGTTCTAGGACATATCAAGCTGAACTTTGAAGATAAAAACAGAAATGAGAGAAAATGTGCACAGATCATGAGAATGTATCTCTCTATTAGCAGTTTGCAGGATACCTATGGCAAGGGTGCATGTAAACCTTATTTCTATAGGCTTACACAAATACATATGAATGAAAATCTGCTCATCACATTTTGGAACGAGTTTATCTACAACATTAAGGGGGGATTCTGGTCTGGAAACTTTTTCGTTGCTTTCATATTAATGTAAAATTTGTATTACAATTATGAGATATTATGACTTAAAAGAGTAGAAAAAGTTTAGTTTTGAAAATATGTCTTTGTGTTGCCATGGAAACAATAAAAAATGGCTGCTAAACACAACATTTTTAATCCCTTAGGCTCTGAAAGTAATGAATATAAATGAAATAATGTTTTCACTCTAAGGTGAGCAATTGTAATATCTAAAAAATTCCACATCATTTTTAGGATATATTAAATATTACATTTTTAATGAATTTTTTGGTAAACACACCCCCAAAAAACAGCTTTTTTTTGACCAAATTTTGATTGAATTTTTATTCAAAAATTTATTAAAAATTAAATATTTAATATATCCTAAAATCATGTGTAATATTTTAGATATTACAATTGCGCACCTTAGAGTGAAAATCATAATTCATTTACATTCATTAGATTCAGAGTCTTAGGGATTTGAAATTTTGTTTTGGCTGCCATTTTGTATTGTTTTCATAGCAAGCTTTGACATATTTTTTTACTTATTTTTTCTACTATTCTAAGTCATAATCTTTCAAAATGATGATAGATATTTTACATTAACATGAAAATAACGAAAATAGTCTCTTGACCTCCATACTACTGAATCCCCCCTTAAGTCCATAGCATGTACAGTGCAGCATTCCATAGCATGTACAGTGCAGCATTCCATAGCATGTACAGTGCAGCATTCCTTAGCATGTACAGTGCAGTATTCCATAGCATGTACAGTGCAGCATTCCATAGCATGTACAGTGCAGCATTCCATAGCATGTACAGTGCAGCATTCCATAGCATGTACAGTGCAGCATTCCATAGCATGTACAGTGCAGCATTCCATAGCATGTACAGTGCAGCATTCCATAGCATGTACAGTGCAGCATTCCATAGCATGTACAGTCGCCCGCGTGCCCAGTGTGTTCGTAGAGCGTTGGACTACGGGTGACAAGTCCTCTGTAAGTGTGGGTTCAACTCCGCGGACTGACAGAAAAGCTACAGGTTCCCCAGATTTACAGTGTTCGTGGCACCAAACCGAATGGTTACGATGTCCATGACACCGAGCCGAAGAGCTTTCAGCTCGTGCTTCTGGATCGGAAAAAAAAAAAAGCATGTACAGTACAGCATTCCATAGCATGTACAGTCCAGCATTCACCACGCTGCAGTAATTTAAAAGGAAATTTCAAATACAAACTACAGTATAGAACTTTTAAAAGGGAGTTTATTATATTCCTCTTGTACCGTTATGTGATACCTAGGACCTGCAAGCAATATTTCCATACCATACTATCCTGGGTACTTTATTCAATTTCTTCTATGAAATTTAGTCTGATGTTTCTCGCCTTTCTCAGTAAAGGTCATTTCAAGGTTTTCCTAGGGTGTCCTTTCTTTCTTGAACCCTTTTGCTGATCACTTCAGTGTGATTCCTTTATCATTTCTCAGAATATGCCCAACATATCTCCATCTTATGTCTCTTGTAAAAGTTGTAATAGTAGTTGACTAGACCTTTAACTGATGTCATCACTTCTCCTGAATTCCTCCTATTTTACATTCATTATTCTTCACAGACATATATTTGCAAATGCATTCAACTTGCTTTCTATATCTTTAGTCATTTTCCAACTCTCGCTGCTAGCATATGTTAGGATTGAGACAATATTGAAATTGAAAATTTTAATTTAGTTTTAAAACAAATAACTTGGAGTTGCATATTTTATTTAGGCATTTAAAAGCTGTTGCTTCTTTGACAATTCATAGCATAATTTCTTTTTTTCTCATGTGCAATCAAAATTGCTACACAAATAGGTCAATTTGTGCTGTATTCATCATTTTGGATTAAAGTGTGATATTTTGATTACTTGTCATAGGCATCTTAATTATATTTGTATTATCATAGGGATTAGTGAGATTAATCATCTTTGCACTCCAGACAGGTCCATATACATTCTGTATGTTCATAGTTTATTTGCATTCCAACTTTTGAGGCTAAGGATGATATGTTGTCAGTTTTTTTTGCATATCTTGGTTGAAAATGATTTTCCTGTCATTCATATATGTCCCATAGCATATTGTTTATCAGGTTATATATGTCACACGGCGTATTGTTTATCTTATCATATATGTCACAGAGCATGTTAGTTATCCTGTCATATCTGTCACAGAGCATATTAGTTATACTGTCATATCTGTCACATATCATATTAGTTATCTTGTCATATATGTCACAGATCATATTAGTTATCTTGTCATGTATGTCACAGAGCATATTAGTTATCTTGTCATGTATGTCACAGAGCATATTAGTTATCTTGTCATATATGTCACAAATCATATTAGTTATCTTGTCATATCTGTCACAGATCATATTAGTTATTCTGTCATATATGTCACAGAGCATATTAGTTATCTTGTCATATATGTCACAGATCATATTAGTTATTTTGTCATATATGTCACAGATCATATTAGTTATCTTGTCGTATATGTCACAGAGCATATTAGTTATCTTGTCATATATGTCACAGAGCATATTAGTTATTCTGTCATATATGTCACAGAGCATATTAGTTATCTTGTCATATATGTCACAGAGCATATTAGTTATCTTGTCATATATATGTGGAGTTGATGCACATATTGGGACAAATAATAATGCTTGTTTTTTTTACTAGAGAACTGTTTGGTGAAGGTTTGAACTGGGCAGGCTGTGTTCTCATCACATTATTGGGTCAACAGAGAAGGTTTGAGGTGTTAGACTTCTGCTACCATCTGCATAAAGTCAATAGAGTGGACATGAAAGATGAAAACATCAAAGGCATTGTGAGTAGTTCTTGTATTATCTGACTGAGATCAGTCTGTGATTGTTACACATTATTTTTCAGTGTTGTATTTTAGAAAAATACCAAGTTTCTGTAAGTATTTTTTTTTCATATTAGAATGGTAACTCTCTCACTCTCTCTCCTCTCTCTCTCTCTCTCTCTCTCTCTGCAAGCGTCTGCGAGATTCGAGAATGTTAACTGATTATGTTTGAGACAAAGATCCAAATGGCTTATCACAAGGGTGAAACGTCACTTGAAACATTTGTAATATTTGTTACTTTTCCATTATTTTCCATTCCTATTTTACTTTTATATTAACTGGAAACTACTTAAAACTGAAGTGTAAACGATAACGAATACATATGATCATTACTTATGCTAGAAGTAGAAGTTTAACCATTTATTCTAGGATACCCTGTGGCCGAAAAAACTAGAGATTTGTCATGAATGGTCATGATGCGAGTTTGTAAACAGTTAATAAACAATGCATCCAATCACAATTTTCTTAACTCATTGCGTCCAGTCTACGCTCCCAACGTAGAAAACAGTTCTCTCATTATGCCAAAACACGCTACCAACGTCTAATTTGGGTCCATGCACGTTTTGTTTTACTGATCAGCTACTATACGTCCGACACTGTTTTTGTTTACAGAATTCAACGGGCAGATAACTCCCATTTCATTCATATACTATACAGCATGGCAGAATTTATTTTCAATTATTTAGAAATAGTTTTATTCGCACATATATTTTTCCTGTTGTGAAAAAGTGAACTTTCGTGTGAAAAGTTTAGTTACAAGATGTTGTTTCGCCCTTCCCGTCGTTAAAGTGCCGAACAAGCCACGGATTTGTTCCAAAGTTCAATTAAACACACACAGTGTTTCATGTTTATGATTTCACCGACAATGATGGCATTTTTATTTGATTTTTTTCAATAACATGAAATACAACAATAATTTACTAAATAAATACTAATTTACAAATATTACTATTTATCATCAGATTGTTCAGAATTTAATTCTGCATATTTTGATGCCAACAGTATAAATCTAGCTTACATAGAACTAAAGTTATAGGCATATTTCCAAGATCACTCCATTTTGAAAAATTTTGCTAGAAATGATTTCAGGCAGAGCGTGACCACCCCCCAAAATTTTCTAGGACACAAAGAGTTAATATTTATGTATTCATAAGTGGATTACCAATATAAAGAGAACAGTCAGACTTGTTTATTCAACCTGTTGTTCATCAAGACCCTTAGTAAGTTCAATTTATTCCTACAATTCCATTTTTAATGAATGCCAATATGTTTCCTGTATAATTAACACAGCATTATATTTATCAATACAGTAAATATTTGATGAAACTACATACGTTTGTCCTCAATTTGATATATAATTTCATATTGTAAATCTTTTGCTCGATGGAATGTTCTTGGGGCTCAAGATAGTGATCATCTCCCTGCGTTGTTCTTCTTAATAAGGTCAATAATTTGCGACACAGAAGACCCAAATCTGTCTTTCAGTACACGCCATGCCACTCTGATCACGAAAACCCATTACATATACTGCGGCAGACTGCCAGAAAGAAGACTGCTAGGACTCCTTTTCTGCAACCACCTTGGTGGAATGAAAATGTTGAAAAAGCATGGCTGGCAAAAGAGGTTGCTACAAAGTCATGGCAGAAAGCCCGAAAGAAGCGACCTAGAAATATGTGTGATGTGGCTGCAAAGTCTGCTATTCGCCACAAAGCCACTGGGGATTTCAAAGTATTGGCTAGTGAGGCAAAGAGTGGGTTATGGGAGACTTTCATAACGCAAGTCTGTGGCGACAAGTCTCTATATCAATTCTGGCAGTTTCATCGCAAAATGAACAGGAGGAATACCAGCCAGTCTTTTCCTACTTTACGTGACTCATCAGGATCCGTCTTGGCAACAGATGCAGAAAAAGGGCAGGGGTTCCTTCATCGCTTCGTGGAACAGACAGAAAAAGGTGATAAAACTGATCGTCATAATATCATAAGTGCTCTTCGTGATATTACTAGCTCTGGAGAACCTTACATTGACTTAATAACAAAGGAGGATGTTGTTAATGCACTCAAGGCAAGCCACAGCACCGCTCCAGGGCCTGATGGTGTCCAATATCATCACATCAAACAGCTGGACGAGACTGTTATTAATGCAGTTGTGATGGATTTTAATAAAAGTGTACAGAATGCTGTGGTACCCGAGGATTGGCTTCATAGTTATTTATGACCGCTCCACAAACATGGGAAGGATCCTAAACTGCTCAGCAGCTACCGCATACTCACCTTGCAAAATGTATATGGCAAATTACTAGAGAAGATAGTGGCCAGAAAGGTAATGTGTCACTTGGAGAATGACCACATCCTCCCTGACACTTTGGGTAGCTACCGGCCAATGAAAGGGACATGGGACAATGCTGGCACGTTTGCATATGATATTTATGAAGGCTTCCAATCCAAGCAAGAGACTGTTGCTGTGGCCATCGACTTGGAGGATGCTTATAACAAGGTGAATTTTTCAATAATGGTGCGCTCTTTGATTAAATGTGAAGTTAATCCTTGGCTGGTGAACTGGATAGCTGCTTCTTTAATGGAGAGAACCATTGCACTCCGTTTAGGAACATGGACATCGGATCCTGCACGATATGCCCGGGATTACCCCAGGGTTCTCCTCTATCACCCGTGTTGTTTAATATTTACACAGTAAATGTAGCTAAAATTCAGCCAACCGGATTGGATCGGACATTGACATTTGCAGATGATATCTTAATATATAGGACTGGGTCAGATAGACGAGAGATGGTTGACGACATTCAGAAAACATTGCGTACCATCTCGGGTTGGTGTAGGAAGTCTCGCTCTCAGGTCAATCCTGAAAAAGCGTGTATGTTGTGGTGCTCGTGAATAATCACATCGTCAAGGCTGACCTACCCTGTGTAATCTTTGATGAACATACCATCGAGCGCAGAGACAAGACTGCGCTATCTTGGAATAACCTTTGATCGTAGTTTATCTTTCAAACACCATATTGAACAGATGATACAACGGTGCAAGCGTGGTCTTGCGGCTCTCAAAGTTATGGTTGCTGCACACCTTGAGCAGAGACTACTCTCCATTTTGTTCGATCGACTGGTAATGTCAGTGGTAGATTACGGACTCGAATTCTTACGATATCAAGATCACAATGTGAACGACTGAACGGGTTCAGAATGAAGGTATGCGTATAGTTCTGGGCTGCACTAGAGATACCCCCATTGTGAAGATGAGATATATGCTTGGACTTCTGTCACTACGCTCCCGTCATGCAATCGTCCAAACCAAGGCATATATGCTGGTTACTTCGGATAAGAGACATCCACTACACAAGAACACTAATGATGTTAAGGGGACGAGAATCAAGCGTGGCATGTCGTGGATGGCCCAGGCTGAGAGAACAATTGGCCAGGTGACTACGGTTGCGACCCTACCAAAAGGGGAAGAATGGATCCCAACAGATGGTAGCATGATGAACTATCTCAACGTTATCATTACTCTAGGAAGAGAATGTAGAGATTGGGGCAACATGAAGGCTGATCTCGCAGTTAAGCAGCTGATAGAAGATAATGCAAGAGATGATGATGTTGTTGTATATACTGATGGGTCGGTTCAACGTGGTGAGAAATCCGGCTGGGGTTTCTTGGCTTATGCGCATGGTAGGGTTGTTGCAGAGCGAAGTGGGGCATACAGGACAACTACTTCTAGTATGAGGATGGAGGTTGAGGCCGTTACTGCTGCCCTCCATTGGATTTCTGGGACTTCATTTACTGGGGCAGTTGTTGTATCTGACTCTCAGTCGATGCTTCACAAGATCCAGAAGGGCAGGTTTCGGTATGAGTGGATGTTGTCTATAGAAGTTTCTAACCTCCAGCGGCTTACGTGGATATACTGTCCTGGGCATGCGGGTGTTTACGGTAATGAGAGAGCGGACAGGCTTGCATCAACAGCATCGATTGTTGGGGAGTTGAAGATGGATAAGGGGGATATTCTTCGGTCTCTTCGCGACTCTGTTGGATGAGGACACTAAAATCGATGTTGAATCGATCAAGCGATTTAAGCAGTTTGGAGTTACCCATTGTTCAAGTCGAACTGGATGCCTGAGAGGCAGAGTGAGAGGTGTGTTTAATCAGCGTGCCACAGGAACCATCAGTATGCATACTCTTCGATATCTGTTGGGGAGACTGAGCACCTATGGGTTTGCCCGGAGTGCAATGACGTCAGTTTAGTAACCAATAACCAATATTGTAAATCATATTTAGGATCAATAATTTAGTTTTGCTAAACTAGAAGTTTTGCTAAACTTGGGGAACTAAACAAATAATCCCGTCTAGAGGCTAAACAAAACTCCATAGAGAATCAGTTAATGGAGAAAATATGTAAGAATAGGAATTCAGATAATATTTGGTAAGAAAGGAATTAGGAATTTATTAGGTAAAAATGTAAATAGAGAAAATATTAGGTAAGTATGTGAATGGAGAAAATATTAGGTAAGTATGTGAATGGAGAAAATATTAGGTAAGTATGTGAATGGAGAAAATATTAGGTAAGTATGTGAATGGAGAAAATATTAGGTAAGTATGTGGAGAAAATATTAGGTAAGTATGTGAATGGAGAAAATATTAGGTAAGTATGTGGAGAAAATATTAGGTAAGTATGTGAATGGAATATCTCTCTGATTCTGAGATGCTATGGAATACCAGACAAAATAATAAACATTATTAAGAGTCTCTATGATGGTTCACAGTGTGCAGTTCGCACTGATGGTGGACACAGCGACTGATTTATGGTTGAAACCGGAGTAAAGCAAGGCTGTATTCTATCTCCGCTATTGTTTGGAGTGGCCATTGACTGGGTGATGTGAAAATGTTGCAGGGGCGAAACTGGCATCGATTGGGTAGAAAATAGTCAACTAGAAGATTTGGATTTTGCAGATGATATTGCCTTGTTAAGTAGAAACAACCAAGATATGCAAAGAAAAACAGACAACTTGTCATCTATAGCATCAAAAGTTGGACTGCAGATAAGCTATGAAAAAACAAATATAATGAAGACACCTATGGCAAGTGGTGCAGATATCGCACTGGAATCTGGAGTGATAAAAATAACAGAGCAGTTCACCTGTTTAGGTAGCAATTTTGATTGCACAGGAAATGTTAAAAACGAAATTATGATACGAATTGGCAAAGCAAAACCGGCTTTTAAGGGTCTAAATGCCCGTCTGCCCGGCATGTTCGTAGCGCGTTGGACTATGGGTGACTATCCCTCTGTGTGTGCGGGTTCAATTCCATGGGATGGCAGGAAAAGCCACAGATTCCCCAGATTTACAGTGTTCGTGGCACCGAACCGAAGGGTTGCGATGTCCATGGCACCGAGCGAAGAGCTGAAAAGCTCAAGTGCTTCTGGATCGGAAAAAAAAAATTAATAAGGGTCTAAATAAAATATGGAACTGCAAGTTATATAGTATTAAAACTAAATTACGAATTTTCAATTCAAATGTTGTATCAATCCTAACATCTGCTAGCAGAGTTGGAAAATGACTAAAGATATAGAAATCAAGTTGAGTGCATTTGGAAATAGATGTCTGTGAAAAATAATGAATATAAAATGGAACGAATTCAGAAGAAGTGATGAGATCAGAGACATGTCTGGTCAACCACTTGTGACAACTGTTATAAGAAAGAGAAGATGGAGATATGTTGGGCACACCTTGAGGAGAAATGATCAACGAATATCACAGCAGGCATTGAAGTGGGATGCAAGGGGTTCAAGAAAGAGAGGTCGACCTAAAGATACCCTGAAACGAACTTTGCTGAGAGAGGCAGGAAATATCGGTCTCAGTTCCATGGGAGGAGGTTGAGCGAGTTGCCCAGGATAGAGCTGTATGGAGAAATTACGTGCAGGCCCTATGTAACGTATATAGATACAAGAGGAATTATTTATGTGAATGGAGAAAATATTAGGTAAGTATGTGAGTAGATAAAATATTAGGTAAGAATGTGAATGGAGAAAATATTAGGTAAGAATGTGAATGGAGAAAATATTAGGTAAGAATGTGAATGGAGAAAATATTAAATAAGATTGTGAATTAAGAGAATGTTGGTTTAAAATGGTGGAATATAAATTGGACAAAATAGTGTGTTAGAATATGATTTCATAAAATTTTGAATAAGAATACGAACTATTAAAATATTGAGTAAGAATGTGTAATCAGATGTCCTTAAGATTAAGTCAGATTTGAATGTTGGCATTTATGAACTCTAACCCATGAATTTATGAATGCTCCAAGAATATCAATATAGACATGCTGCAAAAAATATATGAATTAACATTCAGTAAATACGAATGCGAGTCAATAAGTAAGTCACACAGTTCTGTGGAATGGCAGGTAAATATAGTTGGTGTTTTCTAAATGTGTCATTAGGTGACAGCAACATCGAACTTTATATTCCCGTTCGTCAGGTGGTTCTAGGTGTCTCATGCGCAGTCAATTAACAAAATAGTGACTGTACTTACAGCATGTACAACCAAAGAGCAACGTGATGTTATGCTTTTTGTGGGCAAAAGGACTGCCTGCAAAGGACATTCATAAGGAAACGCTTCCTGTTTATGCTGACAAATATTTGTCCCGTAAAGCGGTGCATAGCTGGGTAGAAAAATGTTCTCAAGGAGGCTCTAAAATTGTTGATGAAATCTGATCTGTTCGTCCTGTTGAGATTGCAACAGAAGCATCTGTGCAGCGGGTGGAGGAGATGATTAGAGGTGACAGGCAAGTAACGATAGACTATAGCATCTGCAATAGGGTGCTCACATGGTTCAGCATACAGCATAATGCATGATCGAGTGAAATTTAAGAAAGTGTGCTCAAGGTGGGTACCCAGAGAATTGAAGGAAGAACACAAAATGAACTAATTTGGCCTGTCCTTGCATCATCTCTGTCGACATGAAGATGCAGAAGACATGCTGAACAGGATTGTTACTGGGGACGAATCATAGGTGCATCACTATCAGCCCGAATCAAAGCGTACTTCAATGCAGTGGAAACATCCTTCTTCGCCTTGTGTCCAAAAATTCAAGGTTACACCATCAGCAGGGAAGGTATGCTGACGGTGTTCTGGGATTGTCAAGGAGTGCTTTTAACCAATTTCAAGAAGAAACTTGACAATGTGAATTCTGAATCGTACTGTGAAGTTCTATCGATGCTTCATGATGCAATTCAAAGAAAACATCCAAGACTGCTGACTAGAGGAGTGTTGCTTCTTCATGACAATGCCAGACCACATACAACTTGATTAACTCAGGAGAAAATTAACCAACTAAGGTGGAAAGTTCTGGAACATCTACCTTACAGTCCTGATTTAGTCCCTAGCGATTTCCGCTTTTTTGGTCCACTGAAAACTGACCTTGGCGGGAGACATTTCATTAATGACGCCGCAGTTGAATGTGAAGTGAAAATGTGGTTTAGAAAACAGAGCATGCAGTTCTATGCAGCCGGTTTGGGAGGACTGATAAAATGATGGGATAAGTGCATCAATGTTGGTGGAAATTTTGTTGAGAAATAAAGGGACAATGAGTCGAAGGTCATGGGTTCGAACGGGCCCTGCCTTTTGTTCACGAGTGCAGTTTTTCCAGAGACCCTAGGATTGTTGCCGGAGCTACGGAGTTTGTGCTTTTGCAATACTCTCGGCAGGTGGCATGCCATTTCTGCGGAGAGGGACTGAGCCGTATGGCGTAAACCCGGTGCAATGAAGTCAATCCTTCGGCTTTTAAAGGGACAATGTATGTATAAAAATAAACCGGTTTCAAGTTGTTATGATATTTAGTTATTTTTCTATAGCCATTTGTGACTTACATATTGACTTGCCCTCATATGTTAGTACTTTGGACATTTTAAATATTTCTTGCTTTATTTGAACCTATCAGAAAGTTAAGATGAATCTGTGAGATTAAGATGAGTTTGTGTCATCGAGACATTCACATGAATTTGGGACATCAAGAGGTTAAGATGAATTTGGGACATCAAGAGGTTAAGATGAATTTGGTACATCAAGAGGTTAAGATGAATCTGTGAGATTAAGATGAATTTGGTACATCAAGAGGTTAAGATGAATTCATTGGAGCAAATGGTATATATTTCATTATTTTGTGAGCAGGATATACAGTTAGAATAGAAGAAATTGATAAGTGTTTCTATCTGTTTGTTTTTTCAATTTCTTATATCATTTGTAAAAGTATGCTTTTCTGGTCTGTTTTGCAGCAATTGAAAAAAATGGTGGATAGAATTCGCAAGTTCCAAATTCTGAATAATCAAATATTTTCTGTGCTGAACAAGTATTTGCGGACTAATGACAGTGACAGCATGCCAACAGAGCATGTGCGATGCTTTCCTCCACCCATACATCAATCATTGGCTACTTCCATCTAGCCTGTAGCAGTGTCCAAACATTTTACCCTTGTATATTTTAATTATAATGAAGAACAAATTAATTGATATAGAAGTTTTTACTATTTCCTAACATAAGGCTGATGATAATTTCATTTGCGAAATTGAACATGCACTACTGCCATACATAATGTTGTTTTCTTATATATCTCATTTTCTAAGGCATTTGAAATCCTGTATAGATATACTTGATTATTTCTAGATTGTTGGAATGTTCTCCTGAATATAAGGACAGTAATCTAAGGGAAATATAAATCTGCATAAAGCCGTAGAGCAGGCAGAAGTTATCCACAAGACCCCACCTTAAAGTTAGATAGAGCCCAACAAACCATCATCTTTAGGACTTGTATGGTTTACTGTAGATTGCACACCCATCTCCACAAAATGAAAGCTGCCTAAAATGACCAGTGCATATGCCAAAAATGGTCCTCTGGACTCTTGGAAAACATTCTGAAAACATATCCCCTTTTTCAATGATCTGGCCTCGGGAAACTAAATTGAAGGAAAAATTGTATTGTACCCACATGGACTTGTTGATGGCTGGATTCATGAAGACAACTGTACCCACATGGACTTGTTGATGGCTGGATTCATGAAGACAACTGTACCCACATGGACTTGTTGATGGCTGGATTCATGAAGACAACTGTGTCACATGGACTTGTTGATGGCTGGATTCATGAAGACAACTGTGTCACATGGACTTGTTGATGGCTGGATTCATGAAGACAACTGGGTTCTTTGATTATGAGCATGGAAAAACTGGTTGCTTATATAAGAATAATTATCTCTAGTTGTGGGCTAAGCTCTTGTATATTGTCAAACCCTTACCTGTGCTTCTTTCTCATGTTACATATACAATTGGATAATTTCTAGGGCAGGTGAAATGAATCTATCTCAAACATGTTTCTAATTTACACAGTACACCTATTTCTTGAGTGCAGTAACTTTTGACAGTTTAATTGATCACAAAATTCTTGTCTGAATTCTGTAATTAAATATTCTTTAATCAGTTGGTTTCTAGCATCTGAACAAGTTTATAGAATATGAACAGCTTGTAGATGTGTTGTAGGAGATTCTATTTGAAATGTGACAGATTCTAAACATGTTTTGTTTGGAAGACATTTGATATCAATTTGGCAGGAGTGGAGACATTTTGTGTAAAGATATTACAAATATTTATATTTATGTTAAGATAGTGGGGAGGGGGAAATATTAAATGTAATCTGTGTTTTTAACAGACATTTTGTATAAGAATATATAGCACATGATCTGTGTTAAGATATTGTATGGGAATATATTAAATATAATCATTGTTTTAAGCAGACAGTTTGTCTGGGAAGTTACAGACGCGGTCACCTTTAAGGCAGCATTCAATCAGAAAAAAATGCTGTCATTTTGCATGTCAAGCTTTTTTTTTTTCAATAAAATAATACGTATTATTATTTTGTTTGGGAACATTCCTAACATCAGACGAAAGATGTAAAACAGATTAGGAGTAGAATAGTTCAAGCGAAAACAGCTTTTATGAAAATGAAAAACACATTAACCAACCACCAATAACAGCATACAATAAAAAGAGATCGGGTCCTAGAGCTAAGGAAGACCAAGAAAAAGATGAATAGACAATATCAAGACCACACTACATAAACACGGATACAACACAACAAGGGCGACTCATCTAGCCCTAGAACGCAAATTAAAGCTCCCATACCTACCCTTAATGGCAAGAGTGGACAACCAATTCCGTCTTCCACCTGGAGATAGACAATAGAGAAAAAAAAAAACATTATGTGTGAATTCACTACCAATGACACTGTGGAAACGAGTACTCCAGTGCTGTATTGATCCAGTACTTATGTATGGCAGCATATCATTGAAAATGAACAAGCAATCAATAAGATCATTGGAAGCCACAGAGATGTAGTTTTACAGAAGAATGCTGAAAATTCCATGGACAGCGAAGAAAACAAATGATGAGGTTTTAAAACAGGCCTGCATATAAAGAAACTTAACAAAATAATAAGAATCAGACAATCAAGATTCTTCGGCATATAAGGCAAAGAGGAGGTTTAGAACATTTGGTGACAACAGGTAGAATTCAGGGAAGGTGATACTGTGAAAGACAGAGGGAGAAGATGTTGGATGGTCTGACATCATGGTTTGACAAAAGATCGACGTCAGAACTGATTAACTGTACCAAGGAAAGAGAGTTGTGGAGATACATGATTCCCTATGCTGACTGGCATGGCACTTGATTGATTGTTATTTTACAAAATTGGTGCAAGTTAAATTTAAACAAGACGTTATGAAGTGGCCATGGTTATTTAGAAGAGAAGTTAGATGTCTCTACTATATTATTGAATAGTGAAACTTTGTTTTTTAAATATCTGCATTCTAAGTGAGTAAAACATAACAAATCAAGTATATCTGCACGGACATAAATATGATTTAAATTAACTCAATTGTTTTGTTAATTTAACATTTATTATTTATGAAATTTGTTATTTTTATTGCATGTCCTGTTTATTAAACAATGTTTTAAATATTATATTGCAAAATTTATACAATTTATTAATTGAATGTTATCCACTTAATTGATAATTTGGTTACATAGAATTTCACTAGTAATTCACAATGTACAATTCTGACGAATATTATTAACTCTTAGTGGACCAGGGCAAAAGCCATGTTTTTACAAGCCATTTGTTTTTAGAATAAAAAACGACCTTTAGTGTTGCTCCTGGTAAAAAGACGTCCAACCGAAAGCCACACACAAGAAGTTAATGACAGTGCAACATCAAATGCAAATAGAAAATAGTTTGTAAATCTTTAAAAGATTTAAGTCCTGTTTAAATAGGAAACCAAGGACTAATAATGACAAATGCACTCAAGACAATAATACCAGCAATGATATCAGCTGTGGAATCAATAAAGCAAAAATAGTCTTTGCCAAACTAAAAAGAAACATTTCAAAATTTGAATCCCATATATATATATATATCATCAAATAGCTTGTCCTGAGCAGAACTTTGCTACTCTTAACAGTCCTTCGGAATTTCTCTCTCATAGGCCAGATGTCCCTCCTCTGCAGCTGTCATGCTGAAACCATTCTGACATCTTGAATTACATCCTGAATCCATGGTCTTTCGCTTTGCCTGGATGTCTCCTTTCTTTGCCTGGATGTCTCTCCTTTCTTTGCCTGGATGTCTCTCCTTTCTTTGCCTGGATGTCTCTCCTTTCTTTGCCTGGATGTCTCTCCTTTCTTTGCCTGGATGTCTCTCCTTTCATGATGTTCTTCTCTAACCCTTCTTGTCGCTTGATATGTTCAAAATACTTCAATTTTCTTATTTGTAGCATCAGTTAGTTTACTTTGATTTGGAGTTCCTTCTGGATATATCTATTTGTTCTCTTCTCTGTCCATGATAAACGAAGGATTGTTCTGTAGCACATATTCAAAAGCACATACGTTTTTCCACTGCCTTATTAAATGTCCATGCTTCATCTAAATGTTGTCACTGGGAATATGCATGCTCTTAGTATTCTGATCTTTGTTTTCTTATCTGTTCCATTCCATACTGTTTTTAGTTTAATTTTTTTATAGCCTAGTTTGTTCTTCTTTTAATTTCCTTAAATATATATATATATATATATATAATACACTGATAGCGCAGTTTACCTTTCAAATAGTGTGAAGGAATTGGAATATATATATATATATAATACACTGATGACGCAGTTTACCTTTCAAATAGTGTGAAGGAATTGGAATATATATATATATAATACACTGATGACGCAGTTTACCTTTCAAATAGTGTGAAGGAATTGGAATATCAAAATAGGGGAAGACTGCAGTAAAACTTGGTAAATAGCGAAACACGTACAAACAAAGTACTATAGTTTTAAAAATACAGAAACAGTGACGATAAACAGCAACGTTCGACCAACAAGGCCTTTATCAGCGATGTCCAGGTCACAGCCATCCGATCATGTTCCTCTGATGATCGTAGTCGATTTGCTTACCAATGCTCTGTGACCCCTGTAGCTACCCATTTCAATGATACTGGCCATTCAGGAGCTTGCGATGTCCAGGTCACAGCCATCCGATCATGTTCCTCTGATGATCGTAGTCGATTTGCTCTGGAGAATCGGTTGATTTCTTTGTATGGTACCTTGCGACCACGCTGGCTCAACGTATTACATTCTTATGCTTCTTAGTACTTTCTCTTCCCATGCTTTGTAATCTATATGGGTATATGTTTCATGTATTCAAGTTATATATTTACTAGATGTTTCATTGTTTCTTTTCCGTTCTATTTCTAGTTTTTATGTGTGTTTTTGTGTTACATTTATTTCGTTATTCGTTTTTATTCCAGATTTTCCTTAGATACGATTGTATTTGGTCGTCCATTTGTGTTTCATTTTAATTTGTCACTCCTGTTTGTTCGCTTTGCTTGATAAAGGCCTTGTTGGTCGAAACGTTGCTGTTTATCGTCACTGTTTCTGTATTTTGTAAAACTATAGTACTTTGTACGTGTTTCGCTAGGAATTGGAATAGGTATTTTTGTCTTTTAAAAAAAACGCTGAAGGCAAGAACCTCTTTCTGAATACAAAGAAAACTAAAATTATGTTCACTGATTGACAAAGTAAAATGTCAACCCAATATTATAATAAAAACATTAAAAACGTTGCATATTTTAAATACCTTGGCTCTGTAAATAACAACAACAGAGATTGTACATTAGAAATCAGAAGGAGACTGGCATTTCAGAGAGTGATTAGTATGAAGGAGCTATGGCATAACACAAGCAAAAGTAAAGTGAGAACATGCATTTTCTTGTGGCAACAAATGGATGTGACTCGTAGATTGTAGCACAAACATTAAAGAACAAAATCAATTTCTTTGAAACAAAGTGCTACAGAAGAATTCTTAGAATGCACTAGACAGATAAGAGAAAAACTACAGACATCCTACAAGATCTGAACGATGAACATTGGCTCATAAAGATCATCATGTCCTGGAAACTGAACTATTTGGACCATATTGAACATCACAGCAGTTTGAAGCGATCATTAAGGGAGGACATAGTTCCAGGAAGACTAGGCAGAGGATGGCCAAGATGAAGGTAGCAACTGGGCATTAAAGAAACCTTGAACATGACATTGGAGAGGGCAAAAGAACTTGCTAGAGATGTTGATTTTGTCAGGAGAGCAATATTCTGCAAAGAACATGCTACACCTGCGTGATATATATAGATTACAAGACGCTACAAGATGTGATTGTCAACGGGAGCATTGTTAGCTAATATTAACTGTTAGATTTCCTTTACACAATTTCTGGTCCATATTTTGTGTCATAAATATCAACTAGTAAATGTGTATATTGTTGCTTCTGAAAGAAGAGAACTAAGACATGGCTGAAACATCAGTGAGAGAATACATCAAACGAACTTATAAGTTGGTTTGAACATCACAATCAGCCAGTAGTAGCACAGATATAACCTTTTAGTATAAGAGATCCAGTCCTTTGAAACTAAATGCTACAGAAAGATCCTACGAATACCATGGACAGAAAAAGAAAAAACACTGATGTCCTGAAAGAACTGAGTGTTAAAGACAATTTGCTGATAAACAACATACTATACAGAAAAATTAAATACTTTGGTCACATCAAGCATCATGATGGTCTGGAGAGGACAATATTAGAGGGCAGGGACCCAGGACGCAGAGGCAGACCAAGAAGAAGATGGCTATAAGATATTAAAGAAACCATGAATATGACCATCGACGAAGTGGGTGAACTGGCTAGAGACAGAGTGAATTTCAGATGTGCTGCAAAGAAAGAAACGTCCTATAAAGGATATGTACCTTGATGATGATGGATCAGTAATGAGAATGGTCAGGAAAATGCTGACATGGAGAATTTCTTTTATGTAACAAAATGACAGTAAATCACAGAGCAATACTTGCGCTGGGTCAGAAAGTTATAATCAGCCTACCTTGTGATGCTTCATGACATAAGGAGAAAATGAAAGTAGAATCAACATCAGTGTTTTATATTAAAGAGATTGCTGCAAGTTATCTATTGAGAGTTAGTTACATCATTTGATAATCTTGTACATAATGTATGATTTATATAAGGGAAGACTGCAGTAAAACTATTGTAGCAATGGCAAAACATGTAGAAATAAAGTAGTGTAGTTATACAAAAACGTGTATTGTCATTGTTGTTGTCACACTACAATACTTTGTGTTTCTACATGTTTCACCATGCTACTACATAATGTATAACACAGTACATCATTTATTTTTGTACTGTGTTTAAGTAGTTATTACTACTATGTGAAGAAAATATTCTGCTAGTCTGAGGATCCTAGACAGTATTTATATTACTTTGTCAGTTTTGTATCATTTTTTGCATTGTTGCATTATTGTCTTTAGCTTTTTCTTGTGCACAATGCACAGTATAATAAAAACAAAATAAAACCATCAAATTTGTATGTGAAATGTTTATTGCATATATCAACCCTACAAGTCACTGTACTTTTATAATTGTATTCAAAATGACTTCAGAGTACAGCAAATGGAAAAATTCAAATATTGTGCAAACTGTCATTTCTGTAAGTCTTTACCAAAAAAAACTGAGATAGCAGTCTTTTGTTCAGTTGCACATCTTTATTATAATTTATAATTAGTGCATAATCATCCCTTATTGTTCTCCATAGTCTGGGTTATTCATGTAGAGCCCCTGTAAACTGAAGGCATGCCTTTTTCACTGTTCAACTTTTAATGTTGTCAACAGAACTTGAGTCATGTCATTAATCTTGCTAACAGAACTTGAGTCATGTCATTAATCTTGCTAACAGAACTTGAGTCATGTCATTAATGTTGCCAACAGAACTTGAGTCGTCATCAATGTTGCCAACAGAACTTGAGTCATGTCATCAATGTTGCCAACGGAACTTGTCATGTCATTAATGTTGCCAACAGAACTTGAATCATGTCATTAATGTTGCCAACAGAACTTGAGTCATGTCATCAATGTTGCCAACGGAACTTGTCATGTCATTAATGTTGCCAACAGAACTTGAATCATGTCATTAATGTTGTCAACAGAACTTGAGTCATGTCATTAATTTTTCCAGTGGCTACTTATGGTTGTGAATCATGGACCACTACACAAACAACAAGAACGAAAATCCAGTCCTTGGAAACTAAATGCTACAGAACGATCCTGTGAATACCATGGACAGAAAAAAGGAAGAACACTGATGTCCTGAAAGAATTGAATGTTAAAGACAATCGGCTGATAAACAATATACTATACAGAAAGATTAGATACTTTGGTCATATCAAGCGTCACGATGGCCTGGATAAAACAATATTAGAGGGCAGGGTCCCAGGACGCAGAGGTAGACCAAGAAGATGGCTACAAGATATTAAAGAAACCATGAATATGACCATCAGCAAAGTTGGTGAACTGGCTAGAGACAGAGGGAATTTCTATTTCAGATGTGCTGCAAAGAGAGTAACGTCATATAAAGGATATGCGCCTTGATGATGATGAAAGAAGATGGCAATATAAAAGATAAGCACCAGAATGGTACCACATTTGTGTGTTATGGTCTAAGTGTCAATCTTACTGAGATAGCTATGTTTGTGCTGAGATTGAAATACTGATGGACCTGGCCAGAGTGCAGTGATAATGATCCTCACTAATCTATCAAGGCTTCCTACCTCAGGGGTTTACGTGGATATTCAGACCTGGTCTTGTAGGTGTTCCTGGTAATGAGTATGCAGATATGCTTGCATCACCAGCACTGATCTTTGGGTGATGAAGATGGATTGAGGGAACTGTGGGTGGGCATCCTTGGGTCCATCAACTATTGCCTGTTGAATCCTATTGACAACTGGAATTGATGTTGAATGTAGACATCATTTTTGAAGATTTGGAATCCCATGTTTGAAAGCAGAACTGAGAGGCAAAATGAGGAATATGTTTAACAAGCAAGCCTCGGGACCCTCACAATGCATACTCTTTGACATCTGCTGGGGGAGACTGATCACATATGGGTCTGCCAGAGTACTATGATGTTGCTGAAGCATAACAAACGTTACTTCCAGATAACTGGGTACAGAATTATTAGGATGCAAAATACGACAGCAAGCTTCAGAAGACAATCATATCACATAGACTAAATAATCACAATATATATATGAGACTACAGTAAAACTATTAGATTGGCGAAACACGTAATCACAAAGTACTGTAGTTTTACAAATTACAAAAACAATGACAATATACAGCAACATTTCGACCAACAAGGCCTTTATCAAGCAAACGAACAACAGGAGTGACAAATTTAAAAAACAATTACATATGGACGACTAGATACGGAGACATTCAAACGTTTCTCATGAAAATCAAGTTCCCCTTTCTCACATATGCTGGCATGAGACTTCGAAAGTTGAATCTTCCCACCCACTCTCGGAGGTTACAAATATGAGAAACATAGTCTAATGCTGCGGCCTTTGCGTATGATGCCTTCAAGGGTTTCCATGCAGGTATTAAAACATGTGCAGTAGTGGTGGGCCCTATGACTATCTCATGCACCATCTTATCAAATTCCAGGTGCACCTCTATTCATAAGATCGATAGTTCCTGCGCTGTTCAGGAGGAAGGTTGTACTGCGATGTGGTGGTTGGTTATCTGACCCGGTGGTAATATATTCAGGCTTGCCACAAGGCTCTCTTTCACCAGTCTTATTCAACATATACATAGTGACAATCCCAGAACAGCAGCTTCATGGAAGAGGTAGAACATTGTCATTTTCTGGTGACATTCTGGTGTATACAAATAGGGGAAAGACAGAAATGAGATTGCCGGTGTGAGAAAGGGGAACGACCACAGTACAGACTGGTGTGATGTCCCTGAAGCACTATAGTGCGTTTCAAAAAGGTCGCTCAACGATTGACCTCAAATATCTTCATATTCCTTGCATGGATGAGCGTGATTTTTTGCATGTGGTGTATTTCCAATGTCCCAACGATTTGATAAAATTCATTGTTGCAGGTAGCATACTTTTCTTGCAACAACGAATTCCTTTGATCTTTTCTAACCTAGTAATTATTTTGAGCTGGAAGAAAATAATTTACCGTAAATTAAGGAATACACATATTTTCGGCATAGGCGTATACACAATTTGAACTTTGGTGGGCCAAATAACGGATATTATATAAATCATGTAAGGTATTTACTCAATTATTCTGAGTCCGATGAGTCTAACATATTGATGACTATTCTCGGCTGCACGAACGACAGTCCATCTTTGTCCAAGTAGTTATTTTCCTCCTTTAAGATATGGTCTTCGCATTTACAGAAGTGAGCTATGTCTATCTTCGAAAGGGTGGTATAAGTTAGTTCTTTCATATTGCATAGTTGACAGTTTTATTTTCAGCTGCTACCTGTCCTTTAACTATGGCACAAATGAGTTCATTTGGGTTTTAGTGTGCATGATAGGTGTTAGTCTCAAACACACATGACCATGCTGTTGAATCAACTTGTCTGTTTGGAATATCCTGGTCTTCTGTGACGTTCTAACAATAGATAGTAATTCAGGCTTCAAAAACCCTCGTTAAATGGAATGTTCTCCTTTCTGAGCCAAAGTTTTATAGCATCTTTGTACTCGAAGATGTCGGGATTTTGTCTTCTTCTGACACAGTGTTGAGATATGATGCGTTGTCCATTATCATACCCATTGTATTACAAATCTAGAATACCACAAGTATTGTGACACACCTATGCACTGAAATGCACAATCAGCAAACGGTAACTAAACACACCGGAAGGATCAATGTACATTTTTAAAGCGCAACAGAGCGATGAAAATCGGGAAAACCACGTGAAATTCGTGCAAGTGGTGCAATTGAAATATCTCACAAATTGGTTATTGGTTACTAAACTGACGTCATTGCACTCCGGGCAGACCCATAGGTGCTCAGTCTCCCCAAACAGATATTGAAGAGTATGCATACTGATGGTTCCCGTGGCTCGCTGATTAAAAACACCTCTCACTGCCTCTCAGGCATCCAGTTCGACTTGTACAACAGGTAACTCTAAACTGCCTAAATCGCTTGATCGATTCAACATCGATTTTAGTGTCCTCATTCAATAGAGAGTCTCGAAGAGACCGAAGAATATTCCCTTATCCATCTTCAACTCCCCAACAATTGATGCTGTTGGTGCAAGCCTGGCCACTCTCTCATTACCGTAAACACCCGCATGCCCAGGACAGTATATCCACGTAAGCCGCTGGAGGTTAGAAACTTCTATAGACGACATCCACTCATTCCGAAACCTGCCCTTCTGGGTCTTGTGAAGCATCGACTGAGAGTCAGATACAACAACGGCCCCAGTAAATGAAGTCCCAGAGATCCAATGGAGGGCAGCAGTAATGGTCTCAACCTCCATTCTCATACTAGAAGTAGTTGTCCTGTATGCCCCACTTCGCTGTATATCTCACAAATATGAAGAGGTATATATATATGGCCTTTTTCGTCTTTACAGACGGTCAATTGGCAAGTGTTTTACTGTGACAACTTCTGCGTTTTCGCTTTTCTCTCTTGTCTTTCAGCTCATACAAAAGTCTCTTCTCAAAAGACTCTGTGCCTTTGCACAATATCGCTTTCCACACAACTCTGTCATCAGCTAGTTTTTCCCATGTGCTGGGACCTATAGAAAAGTTTTTCCCATGTGCTGGGACCTATAGAAAAGTTTTTCCCATGTGCTGGGACCTATAGAAAAGTTTTTCCCATGTGCTGGGACCTATAGAAAAGTTTTTCCCATGTGCTGGGACCTATAGAAAAGTTTTTCCCATGTGCTGGGACCTATAGAAAAGTTTTTCCCATGTGCTGGGACCTATAGAAAAGTTTTTCCCATGTGCTGGGACCTATAGAAAAGTTTTTCCCATGTGCTGGGACCTATAGAAAAGTTTTTCCCATGTGCTGGGACCTATAGAAAAGTTTTTCCCATGTGCTGGGACCTATAGAAAAGTTTTTCCCATGTGCTGGGACCTATAGAAAAGTTTTTCCCATGTGCTGGGACCTATAGAAAAGTTTTTCCCATGTGCTGGGACCTATAGAAAAGTTTTTCATTGAGGCTTTGCAGACATCCTTATATCTGAGCAGTGATCTGGTGTCTCTTCCCCTCCGAAAGTCCACAGAACAACATTTGTTTTGGTAGGCGACAAGTTTCCATTCTTCTCACATGCCCCAACCATCTTAGTCGTCCACTGCTTAGCATGCCCATGATGGAAGGTAGGTTTGCACGTTGCAGTACTTCAGAGTTGGTTATCTTGTCGTACCACCTGATGTTCATAATCTTGCGGAGACATCGAAGGTGAAAGATGTCTCTAGTAGGCTGTCCGTGTTTCTGAGCTATATAGTAAAGAACTAATTACACAGGCTCGGTATATTTGAATCTTCGTCTGTAATGTCAGTTTTGTGTTGTCCCACGTTCGCTTTGATAGTTTACTGAATGTAGTATCCACACTCCCTATATGAGCGTTGATTTCTTCATCAAGAGAAAGGTTGGCAGTGACCATGGACCTAAGATAGCAAAATGTTTGAACTGGTGTTGCATGGTTACCATTTAAAGTGCTATTTGTTGTGTTACCTCCCTGACATAAAACTACTATTTTGGAGACACTTATAGTCAGATTTTATAGAGTGTCACTATCTTTGCATCCCTCATGTTCTGAGGAAATTCTCCCCCTCTCCATCACTGAATAAAGAGATTGTAGAGGTGGGGCAGGAGGACATCCCTATTATATTTGAGGATTTCTGCAGGAATGTTGTCTAGTCCTGACGCCTTGCCATTTCTAAGTTTGTTGGTTGCTTCGGAAAGTTCCAACTCTGTGGGTTCGGTATCCAGCTCGGTTAGTTCAGGATGTTTCGGTATGATCTGATCGAGGAATGGGTGTGCTGGTTTCTCTTCAGTGTAAAGATTTGAATAGTGTTCCACCCATCTTTCGAGCTGTTTGGTCATATCTGTTATTGGCTCACCTGTTTCCGATCTTAGTGGGGCAATTTTTGTTATGTTTGGTCCCAGAGCTACTCTGATATTTTCGAATATTGCCTTGGTTTTGCCCATATCTGCAGCATTTTGTATCGCAGAACATAGATTTGACCAGTATTCATTTGCACACCTCCTTGACTCTCGTTGCAATACTGATTTTGTGTGCTAAAGATGGCCCCTTGAACTTTGCGAGGGTTTCTTTTTGTAATTTATTAGGGCTCTTTTCTTTTCCTCAATTAAGGGGCTGAGTGTTGTTTCATTTTGTTCGACCCAGTCTTTGTTGGAGAATTTCTTGGTGCCAAAGGAATCAATGGCACATTCATACATGAAGGGGTAATACATGGTTGACCAAGTAGATGGTCACTTTCATATACTTTAAGTAAAGAAAATTGTAAACTATACGTTTGTTATTGAGTAAAAACATATCTACCTCGGGACATAGCGATTATTAGATCATATGCAAAGTTACAACAATTACGATCACGCGGTTGCAGAGATATTAATATTAAACAGCGGAAAGCATTGTGAAGCGCATTATAGTTAATCCTACAAAAGCAGCAGCAGCATGGTTCTCCCTTAATAATCACACTGTTTACGCCCATGCCACTGTTATGAGACTGTGGGGTGTTGATATATCCGTAGCTAAACCGATGCAAATTTTTAATGTAAAGCTTAACCGCAGCATTTGTTTCATGAAACATGTTGAGCATGGCTGTGCGCTGAGTAGTCCCTGTCGACGTTCTGGAGATTCCACCAGCGCATGAATGGTACTGCAAGACGTAAATGCATCCAGGATTTCCAAAGCACTGACTCGACCTGGCAGAAGTCAGACGAAAGTAAGGGTACAGCTCTCCTCCAACGCTACATACAGCAGACAGACCACAATGACGAGGCAGAAAGACTTATGACACAGGGGGCCATAGAAGAGCTTTGCATCGCTGTTGTGTTGGATGAAGAGCTGTATATAACTGCTGAGGTCATCAGGACAACACAGAAAACTTCTGGAAGCACTGCGCCAGGGCCTGATGGCATTCGATACAAGGATATTACTGATTTATCAAAAGAAGACATCGAGGAACTGGTAAAAGAATTCAACGTCAGCATCCAGGACGGTGTGATCAGGAGGAGTGGCTTCATAGCTACCTACTACCATTGCCGAAGCCCAACAAAGATCACTCTCAGATAGCCGGCTACAGAATCATTGCATTGCAAAACACGACAGGCAAGCTTCTTGAGAAAATCGTGGCACGTCGACTGGCATGGGACCTCGAAAGTCATCATATCTTCCCAGTCCCACCCACTCTTGGAGGTTACAGATCTGGGAAAGAAACATGGTGCAACGCTGCGGTCTTCGCCTATGATGTCTTCGAGGGTTTCCATGCAGGTATTGAAACATGTACAGCAATGGTGGTGGACTTGGAAGACGCATACAACAGAGTGCCCTATGATTATCTTATGCACTGGCTCATCAAACTCCAGGTGCATCCTCTATACATCCGATGGATAGCTGCTGCGCTGTTCAAAAGGAAGGTTGTACTGCGATGTGGTGGTTGGTTTTCTGAACCGGTGACTGTACATTCCGGATTGCCACAGGGCTCTCCTCTCTCCCCTGTCTTATTCAATATATACACGGTGTCAATCACAGGTTTCCGGTGTGTTGGCCAAGATGGCGGGATGTGTTTTCTTCTAGCTTGGCCCACAAACTGTTGATCGTCGGCCCGACAAGCCGTCATCGTAAAAATCACCACTGTTTGAGAAACAGAGTTTAGGCTCTAAATGCATCGATGAAAATTGTTGACCTTACCAGCAGTCCAGAAAATATCCAACTAAAAACTACACTCTTGAAAAAGTCAAAAGTTTTACATACCTAGGGTAGGGAGTATGATGATAAAGGCCTTGATAAAGTTTACATCGGTTTACGATGTTCGTTTGCTTGATAAAGGCCTTGTTGGTCGAAACGTTGCTGTTTATCGTCACTGTTTATGTATTTTGTAAAACTATAGTACTTTGTTTGTACGTGTTTCACTATTTACCAAGTTTTACTGCAGTCTTCCCCCTATTTCGGAGTATGATGACATCTACGGGGGATACAGCGCCAGAAATTCCATACAGAATCTCATTGGCATCAAGTGCTTTTAACAAATTGTCAAACATATGGAAGTCCAATTCACTCAGCAAGCACTTAAAATTAAAGATCTTTAACTCTTGTGTGATTCCAGTATTAACTTATGGATGCGAGAGTTGGAAAGCAACAAAAGCTCTAGAAAGAAAATTGGATAACTTTGAGAATAAATGTCTTAGAAGAATATTGAACCTCAAATGGTCAGATTTCAGACCTAATACACAAATAAGACAAGAGACCAAGCAAGAAAATGTATCAAATTTTATAAGAAAGCGCCGCTGGAACTACATCGGCCACACACTTAGAATGGATGAGAGAAGACACCCTTACCAATCCCTCATATGGACACCAGAGGGAAAAAGAAAACGAGGAAGACCAAGAGAGACTCTACGTAGAACCATCATCAGAGAAGGCTCAACGATGGGCCTAGCAAATATTAAAGACCTAAAACAGATAGCAACGAACCGCGAGACATGGAGAGCTATGACCTCTGCCCTATGCGCCGCCCACAGGCCCAAGAGGAAAGAATAACTAACTAACTAATCACAGAACAACAACTCGATGGTAGAGGTAGAATTCTATCATTTGCTGATGACATCCTAGTGTATAGACAAGGGAAAGACAGGGATGCAATTGCCGGTGAGGTACAGAGGAAACTCGACCGCATCACAGACTGGTGTGATGTCTCAGGTGCACTAGTCAACCCTACCAAAGCAGCAGTGACATGGTTCTCACTCAATAATCACACCGTTAACGCATGTACGCCTAGTGTGAAACTTCGCGGTATTGTTTTGCCAATAGATAAATCGATGAAATATTTGGGTGGGACATTTGACCGCAGCCTGTGTTTCCGGGAACATGTTGAGTATGTCATTGTCAAGGCACGCAAAGGTTTGACTGCAATGAGAGTCATGGCGGCTGTTAACATCGAGCAACGACTGCTTGTCATCCTGTATCAGTCACTGGTCCTCTCCACCATTGAATATGCAATGGCCACCCTCACTGTCAGCCAAACGCAAATCGAAAGACTGGAGAGAATACAGAACGAAGCTATGCGCATCATCCTCAGTTGCACAAGGGATACACCCTGTGTGGCGATGAGGTTTCTCCTGGATTTTCCGACCATGGAGTATAGACTCAAGATAGCTAGAGCACGTGCCTATCTCAAAATAAGTGCCAAAAAGGATAACCCATTGCATGAACAGCTCAGCACCAGTGGTGGAAATCGGCTAAAGCGGGGCAAGTCATGGGTTTGGTCGGGCATTTTCCGGTTTCGTTTGCCGAGCTACTGAGTTAGTGCTTGAGCAACGCTGTGCGCTATGCTATGACTGTTACATGGAATGCTTTTTGCTGTCTCAACTGTGCGTTTCTTGTGTGTATTCAGAAAATGACGGACAGCGGTTATGACGAACAAGCTCAATCTGCCGTATGCAGTTATATTGCGAGTGCAGAAAGCTGGATTTTGTCATGATTGATGTTCCCTTCGACAAGAATTGCAATTCAAGTGATGAACAGTTTTTGTTGCTACATTAGCGACGGTCATATGCATTTTATGCGGTGCAGGTTTCTTTTATGTGGCGGTACGCGGCTGTTTCATTCTGGAATTAGTTCACGCAGGAAACATTTCACAGTTGTTAGCATTTCGTGTGATTTTCATTGGCACAGGAACGGAGCAATTATGGGGTGACCCGTTGCAGTGAAGTTGGAACCGTACTTATGAACTATGAACTAAGTCATGGGTTGGCCGTGCCGCAGATACTGTTCAGCTGGTATGGGGGCTCAATAATATTGACCATGGGGAAGAGTGGATACCGATGCCTCCAATATACTGGAACACTTTTTCAACCATCATTAAATTTGACAAAGGTTGCAGAGAAGGAAATCCCGTGGCGTTGAATGCAGACGTTAAAGCCATTATCGATGAAAACTGCAATGCAGACGACGTTGTGATTTACACGGATGGATCGGTAGTTCGTCACGAAAAGTCCGCATGGGCCTTCTCTGCAAGCTCATGTGACAGAATGGTCCATGAGGCCAGTGGTGCATTTCGTATGACAACAGGCAGCATGACAATGGAGGTACTGGCGGTGACTAATACTTTACGTTGGCTGGAGTCATAAAACTATACTCATGCATGCATTCTGAGTGACTCATTGAGTATGATCCGAAAGGTGGAGGCCGATTCGGTGCGCAGGCAATGGACAGAATCACTGCAGGCGTCAACAATTTGCAGAATTACACTTGTCTTTGTTCCGGGGCACATGGGTGTCGTTGGCAATGAGAGAGCAGACAGACTGGCTGGCTCTGCCGCTATATCAGAGGGCCAGCCAATGGACAGAGCTGACATCGTGAACGCCCTCATAGAGCGTGGCCGCAGAGAAGACCTTCATCTAAACCAATCCACGTCAACTACTAGATTGCGAGAACTGGGTTTGAAGATTTGTGTGGCAAGAAAAGAACGGTACAACAGGTATACGAGTCGGCTCATCAATCAAAATAGAACTGGTACTGTCAGTCGCTGGACGCTGTTGGAGATAATGCGAAGGAGATCGGAGCACATATGGACATGTCCGGAGTGCAATGAAGATATTCCAAACTGAAACTGAAAGTGAAACATGTTGAGCATTACATTGTCACGGCAAAAGTCTGGCGGCAATGAGAGTCGAGGCAATTGCTAATAACGAACAACGGCTGCTTGTCGTCATGTACCAGACACTGGTTCTTTCAACCATTGAATATGTAGTGACCATCCTCACTGTTGGTAAGGCACACATAAAACGACTGGATAAAATACAGAGTGAAGATATGCTTATCATTCTGGGTTGCAATAATCAAGATAGCCAGAGCACGCGCTTATCTTAAAATTAGTGCTAAAAAGGATTGTTCATTACAGTAAGTGCTCAGCATCAGAAGTGGAAATCGGTTTAAGCACGACCTACTCTATAAATACTCGATAAATATAGTAGGTCGTGGTTTAAGTGGGGTAAGTCGTGAGCTGTTCGTGCTGCAAACACTATTTAGCTGGTATGCGGGCTCACAAATATCGACCCACGGAATGAATGGATACCCGGTGCCTTCAATATTGGGAAACATCTTTTCAACCATCATTAAATTCAACAAAGGCTGCAGAGAGAGGAATCCCATGGCGGTGGATGCAAACGTCAAGGCCATCATTAATTAAGGATGTTTTAACCAACGGTAAATACTTACCTTTCAGAAAGCAATGTGGCAAACTACTGAACGTATAAATGATGCCTAGAAAAATCAACGGCTCTTTTAATGTTGTTGATCTCGATGTCATGTAAATGATATGCCACGATTTTTAATGATAGTGACGTTGATTTACACCAAAAGTCCACATAAACCATTTTTGAAAGCTCAAACGTCAGAAAAGTCAAAGAAGCCAGGAGTGCATTTAAAATGACAAGAAGTCGAATGACAATAGAAGTACTGGCGGAGACTAAAGCACTATTCTGACTGCAGACACAAACTACACTCATGTGTGCTTTCTGTGTGATTCATTGAGTACGACCCGTTGCGCAGGCAATGGACTGAATTACAACAAGCGTCAACAATTCACAGAATTACATTCAACTTCGTTCCGAGACACTTGGGTGATGATGGTAATCACAGTACCCATGGAGTGTCGATGGTAAATCAGAAATACAGGCCTTTTTAGAAGAATTTATAATTTATTTTCTTTAGCAAACCTTCATCAAGAAGACACGTTTCTTTAGACCAAAGATATCGATGTCAAGACGGTTGAATTCTACATCAATAACAACCGGGTTTTTTCTTCCGGACGCCTGTTACATTTTTGATGTCAGAGAATCCATAGTCAGGACGCTCTAGGTTGCAAGCCGAATCCAACAATTTATATTTTACCTATTCTTATTGCTTTGTGCAAATTATTTACAAATTTCCCTTTGAAGTTTGTCATATCGTAAATACCAATTAAAGCAAGAGTTATGTGACTGAACAACATCTTATTTGCTCGTGGTGGTACTGAACAACATCTTATTTGCTCGTGGTGGTATTGAACAACATCTTATTTGCTCGTGGTGGTAGCTATTCGGTGACAACCAAAAATATCTCTAACCATCGAAATTCAAGTTTCAGATGATATATACTAAAAGTTTCAGATGATATATACTAAAAGTTTCAGATGATATATACTAAAAGTTTCAGATGATATATACTAAAAGTTTCAGATGATATATACTAAAAGTTTCAGATGATATATACTAAAAGTTTCAGATGATATATACTAAAAGTTTCAGATGATATATACTAAAAGTTTCAGATGATATATACTAAAAGTTTCAGATGATATATACTAAAAGTTTCAGATGATATATACTAAAATTGACAGAAAGTCAAAACGTTCTTCCAACTTGATAAAAACAGCATGTTACATTTCTATGGGTTGTTTTTCTAGTAATTATGTAATGAACAAACAGATGGAGAGAAAAATGAAAGAATGTGAAATGTTGATATACAGACGCATATGACAAGTATTGTAGAAAGATAAGAAAAGTAATAAACAAGTAATGAAACAACTAGGAGTGAAATGATAATTGCTTTAGGAGATAGAAAACTAAGATAATTATCACATTAAAAAGACACGACACTGCTGAAAACTTTCTTGGAAGGAAAGGTAGAAGATACAAGGAGAGAACAAGAATATAAGAGCAAGGAGAGGACACAGAGATACATTTGGGATAGGAACATCAGGAAGCGCACAGGCAATAGTCTAGCAAAGTGTGCCGTCATGGCGTCAGGATAAGAAACAATTTGTATACAGCTACTACACTTCATGTGTGGCAATGCGATAAGACACAAAGTCGCACAGGTAAAAGCTTATCTGAGAGTATATGATGACACAAATCATCCTCTGCACAATGCCTTAATCGAAAACAAGGACAGGCGTTTAACGAGAGGCCGGTCCTGGATGGCCGAGGATGTTATTAAATAGGTCTGTGCTCTAGGCGAGCTGAAGCATGGAGACGTATGTATGCCTGTATCAGAGGATATGATTGATTACACCAGGGTTGTCAGTACACTTGAACGCTGCTGTAGGTAATGGATCACCGGAGTCACCAATGCGGAGATTCTTGCACTTGTGGATCAGAACTCCCATCCAGGTGACATCATTATTTACACCGATGGCTCTGTCAGACGCGGAACCAAATCGTCGTTTGCTTATTCAGCACAACGAAACAGTACTTCATGAGAACTGCGATGCTTTCGATACAACATCGAGCATGACTATGGAGATCACCGCTACCTCCAGGGCTCTCTCGTGGGTGACTGAACAACAGGTCACCCAGGGCCGTGCGGTGCTATGATGCAAAGAGGCGGCCGCATTAGGCGGCGCCTTGTCGGGGAGGGGGCGACAAAAGCGGCGAAATCAAAATAAAATTTGAACCATTCAATAATTATTAAATTCTTTACGCAACTCTTTTCTATAGGGTGTTCAAGATAATTGCAGCCCCATTGACAAATCAAAAGTTGCCAGATAATCTATCGCGTTGTGTTTATGTACTATTTAAACCGGTTCTGACTAGCTCGTCCTACGTCACATTTGTTCATCGCCCCTTCCCGCACTACAATTACACACCATCACACAACCTTGACCTATACTACGTCATAACTGAACCTTCTCATTTCCATACATATATGCCAGATTAGTTCCATTCATAGGCTGCTTTTAAGTTGAACACCCTGTATAATAGTCTATGTTATTCCGATATTGATGTACACGATTTATAATTTATCGCACGTCTCTGCTCGTCGTTTTTTTTTAACCTTTGATTTCGGTTTGTGGTGCAGGTGCATCGCTGGCGCTCTCTGTCAAAAGACTTGTGATCTGACCGTGCGAAGCTATATATTTTGTTTGTAATTTCCGTGCCACTCCTAAAAGGTGCGGCAATTATCCAAAAAAAGACATTTGCACGTGTTACGTGCACTTGCCACTTGGTCAGAATGAACCCGAATACACCAGTTGCAAGAGCGTACAACCTGAAAATGGAATCATCAAGAGGAAGGGGCAGACCAAGAAAAGATGGGTTGATGGAGTTACAGACATCTTAAAACTCCACAATACCACACCATATCAAGCGACCGAGCGTGCATTATCTCGGAAACCGATCATCAGTTAAACCTGCTACGCCTAGCGGCAAAAAAGCAGTGAAGGACAAAAGAAAAGAAAGAAAAGACGTGTTGATAGTTCTGCTTTGAGCTTACAATTGTTGACAATATTTGATTTTAATGTTAGATTGTCTCCAGAAGTGGCAAGTGACTGTTCCTGTGTTTATATCAGAAATCAGTTATCAGTTATATGAGGACTATCATCATAGCACTCCGGACATGTCCATAGGTGCTCCGATCTCCGTCTCAGCAAATCCAGCAGCCCAACATGCCAGTTCGATGTTGATTAATCAATCTCCTTGCATATTTAGTATGTCGCTCTTTTCGGGCCTCACCAATATTGATACCCATCTCTCTCAATCTGGTCAGCTAGTGGGATACACATCCCTGAAACTCCTCCGCTCGGAAGGACTCTCTCAATCCGGTCAGCGAGTGGGATACACAGCCCTGAAACTCCTCCGCTCGGAAGGACTCTCTCAATCCGGTCAGCGAGTGGGACCACAGTCCTGAAACTCCTCCGCTCGGAAGGACTCTCTCAATCTGGTCAGCGAGCGGGACCACAGCCCTGAAACTCCTCCGCTCGGAAGGACTCTCTCAATCCGGTCAGCGAGCGGGACCACAGCCCTGAAACTCCTCCGCTCGGAAGGACTCTCTCAATGCGTGAAGAACGTCATCTCGATCCATGGCAGCTCACTCTGATACCGTAGCCAAGCCAGCCATTCATCAGCTCGCCCATCACCCCCAACTCCTGCTTGCCCAGGGACAATAATGAAGGTGATTTCTCTGATCATTGTCTGTACCAGTACCTCCACCCAGCCGCGTCTCACCACTCCTGATTCGACTTTACGAATCATGCCCATGGAGTCACTGAGCATGAAAACACGAGAGTAGTTGTGAGATGTCAACCAGTTCACCGCCTCCGTAACCGCCCGAACCTCCATTGTCAAACTACTTGTGGTTGTCAGATATATAATATATTTATATCAGTATACAATGTTTGCATTTATATTAATTCAGTGTTTGTGTTTAAAAAGTAGATCAGGTAAAAGAATTATTTTTTAAACAGCAATTGTAGTTATTTATTATCATTGAAAATGATTATGTTATGACAATAAGGACTCAAATTAAAAAATAACATTTGCATGGACTGGGAATATCTCAGGTGCATAACGTTAGCCTGTGTATGATAAAGTTATGTAGGTAATATTCGGTTACTTTAGTGAAACACGTACAAACAAAGTACTATAGTTTTACAAAAACAGAAACAGTGACGATAAACAGCAACGTTTCGACCAACAAGGCCTTTATCAAGCAAACGAACAAACAGGAGTGACAAATTAAAATGAAACACAAATGGACAACCAAATACAATCGTATCTAAGGAAAAGCTGGAATAAAAACGAATAACGAAATAAATGTAACACAAAAACACACATAAAAACTAGAAATAGAACGGAAAAGAAACAATGAAACATCTAGTAAATATATAACTTGAATACATGCAACATATACCCATATAGAGTATAAAGCATAGGAAGAGAAAGTACTAAGAAGCATAAGAATGTAATACGTTGAGCCCGCGTGGTCGCAAGGTACCATACAAAGAAATCAACCGATTCTCCAGAGCAAATCGACTACGATCATCAGAGGAACATGATCGGATGGCTGTGACCTGGACATCGCAAGCTCCTGAATGGCCAGTATCATTGAAATGGGTAGCTACGGGGGTCACAGAGCATTGGCGTATATCGCGCAAGTGTTGGGCGAATCGGTCACTGAGTCTCCTGCCGGTTTCCCAATATAGGCCTTGTTGCACCGCTTGCAGATAATGGCATAGATAATATTACGGGACTCGCATGTGAAACTGTCTTCAACAACGAACGTGGCTTTTGGAAAAGACACCGTGCGGGTCTGTATTACATAAGCACAAGTATCCGGATATAAGCGCTTACGAAAGAAATCCAGCATCTCATGAGCTCTATCGAGAAAATCGTCGTCCTCGCTACAGAGGCGACGAAGGCGCAAGAGTTGAGAGAATGGTAAAGAATCACGACAAGACTGGGAATGGGAAGAGGTATAAAGAAGAAAACTATGTGCATCAGTAGGCTTGTAGTAAACTGATGTAGTGATGGTGGATAGGCTGATAGTGATAGTGATGTCAAGAAAGTTGACACAAGAGGTAGAGATGTGTGATGTAAACCGAATAGCCGGATTGAAGACATTAATGAAATTAATGAAGCGTGACAAATCGGCTTCAGGCATATCGGTAATGCCAATACAATCATCAATGTATCTATGATACACAGACGGAAGAGGGCCATCATAGGAATTCCATACTAGGTGCTCAAGATGACCCATGAATAGACAAGCATAACTGGGTCCCATTTTAGTACCCATGGCGACCCCACTGATCTGCTCAAAGAACTGGTCATTGAACTGAAAGGAGTTGAGAGTTAGTACTAGTTCTGCAAGACGAAGGAGAGCCGAGGTGGAGACAAGTGGGTTAGTTCTCCTGTCGAGAAAGAACTGGAGAGCTTGAAGTCCGTCGGAATGAGGTATGGAGGTGTACAATGAGCACACATCAAGGAGGAAGAGATCGTAAGTCCTGCCAGGCAACAACTCAATAGACGAAAAAACAGACAAGGTGTGGTTCGTATCTTTCAAGAATAAAGGTATTGTGGTGACTATAGGATTGAAGATACTATCAAGAAATTCGGAGATATGTTCCGTAGGACAAGAGCAAGCAGAAACGATGGGCCTACCCGGATTGTTCAGTTTATGAATTTTGGGGAGCATATAAAGGCGGGTTTTCCTAAACAGCTATCGATGACACAAAGTGATGATGCGCCGGTAGGAAGGTCGTTAGAGGCAATTAAGTTCTTAATTACTGTACGGACTTTACTATTGTTAGATAGTGTTACATCAGAAGAACTAGTTTTATAGAATTGGGTGTCAAGTAATTGGTTGCGGCCTTCCTGAAGGTATAGTTCTTTGCTCCATACCACTATTGCACCGCCTTTATCTGCGGGTTTGATAACAATGTCATCACGTCGACGGAGGTGTGATAGAGCACGAAACTCGGACGGAGACATGTTAGAGTGCCCTAGGCGTTTGGGGTGGAGCAGTCCAATATCGTGTAAAGTATTCTTGATGTAGAGATCAAGAGCGTTGGAGACACCAGGGTTGGGTGTCCAATCATGTTTGCGAGTAGAATATTTAGCGAACATACTCGTGTCATGACATTGGTCAGTGTCAACCTGGTTCCGAAAATGAAATTTCAGCCGTAAGCCACGGTGAAAACGGTGCACATCTTGAAGAGTAGAGTAGTGGTCAATGGTGGGTCGGAGAGGAACAAACTTGAGACCCTTACTTAAAACACATCTCTCGCTGTCCGATAAGGGAAGGTCTGGAGGGATGCAAACCACCTGTGTGGGCTCTCTCTAACCAGCATAGAACTTCCAATTCTGACAGGGTGAAACTTGTCTTAACTTTCCACCCTCATAGTTCCCTTGTGAAGAAAGTCTTATTCCGTCATCTCTCCATTCTTCAATCTGATCCTGAGACACGTTCAATCTTCCAACACTATCCTTTGGTGGCGTACAGACGGGACAGAAGCCTTAAGGATATGTTGGTTCACAGTCGCCTCAAGCCTCATATCCAGAGTCATTTTGGCACCATCCAGTGTGGCCGTCGGCGCTGCAACACTTGTGCTTATGTCATACAGACCCGCACGGTGTCTTTCCAAAAGCCACGTTCGTTGTTGAAGACAGTTTCACATGCGAGTCCCGTAATATTATATATGCCATTATCTGCAAGCGGTGCAACAAGGCCTATATTGGGGAAACCGGCAGGAGACTCAGTGACCGATTCGCCCAACACTTGCGCGATATACGCCAATGCTCTGTGACCCCCGTAGCTACCCATTTCAATGATACTGGTCATTCAGGAGCTTGCGATGTCCAGGTCACAGCCATCCGATCATGTTCCTCTGATGATCGTAGTCGATTTGCTCTGGAGAATCGGTTGATTTCTTTGTATGGTACCTTGCGACCACGCGGGCTCAACGTATTACATTCTTATGCTTCTTAGTACTTTCTCTTCCTATGCTTTGTAATCTATATGGGTATATGTTGCATGTATTCAAGTTATATATTTACTAGATGTTTCATTGTTTCTTTTCCGTTCTATTTCTAGTTTTTATGTGTTTTTTTGAGTTACATTTATTTCGTTATTCGTTTTTATTCCAGCTTTTCCTTAGATACGTTTGTATTTGGTTGTCCATTTGTGTTTCATTTTAATTTGTCACTCCTGTTTGTTCGTTTGCTTGATAAAGGCCTTGTTGGTCGAAACGTTGCCGTTTATCGTCACTGTTTCTGTTTTTGTAAAACTATAGTACTTTGTTTGTACGTGTTTCACTATTTACCAAGTTTTACTGCAGTCTTCCCCCTAATTCGGTTACTTTTGCGTTCTGTGTGTGATAGAGAGTTGTTTAGGAAATATTTACATTTGCCTACTTTTGAGTTCGCTATTTATTGCTCTATTTTTTATCAAATTCATGTTTCACAATTAACTCTAAAACCACTGATTGCTTCTATGTGGACAGGCAGAGTAGATGCTTTAAAACCATTACGATTTCAACTTTGCGAAATCTATGATGCAGTATTCCAAATAATAGAAGACGTCAACAGAGATGCAGAAACTAAAGTTAAAGCAAGAGGATTAACAAAAAATGTTAACAAATGTTTATATACGATGTAATTCTTTGACATGATATTTGATTTGAAGTAAATTTAGTCTTGAAGCTATTACAGCTTGTAACTATAAATTTCTCAGATTGTGCAAGGTTGTTATCAGTTTCAGTTTGGAATATCTTCATTGCACTCCATAGCTGCCCATATGTCCATAGGTGCTCCGATCTCCATCGCAATATCTCCAACAGCGTCCAGCGACTGACCGTACCAGTTCGATTTTTGATTGATGAGCCTACTCACATACCTGTTATGCTGTTCTTCTCTTGCTACTCCAATCTTCAAACCCAGCTCCCGCAATCTAGTAGTTGACATGGATTGGTTTAAAGGAAAATCTTCTTTGCGGCCACACTCTATGAGGACGTTCAAAATATCAGCTCTATCCATTGGCTGGCCCTCTGATATGGTGGCAGAACCAGCCAGCCTGTCTGCTCTCTCATTGACAACGACACCCATGTGCCCCGGAACGAAGATAAGTGTAATTCTGCAAATTGTTGACGCTTGTAGTGATTTACTCCATTGTCTGCGCACCGAACGAGCCTCCACCTTGTGGATCATACTCAATGTATCACTCAGAATGCATGCATGAGTATAGTTTTATGACTCCAGCCAACGTAAAGTATTAGTCACCGCCAGTACCTCCATTGTCATGCTGCCTGTTGTCATACGAAATGCACCACTGGCCTCATGGACCATTCTGTCACATGAGCTTGCAGAGAAGGCCCATGCGGACTTTTCGTGACGAACTACCGATCCATCCGTGTAAATCACAACAGCACCTTCATTGCAGTTTTCATCAATGATAGCCTTAACGTCTGCATCCAGCGCCACGGGATTCCTCTCTTTGCAACTTTTGTCAAATTGAATGATGGCGAAAAAGTTTTCCCCGTATATTGAAGGCATCGGTGTTATATATAGTTATCAGAAACTATACAAAAAGTTATAGACAATCTGGATATGATCAAATAAATATTGCTGCTAATGAGATTGCAGAGAATCTTGAATGCAGTACAGAATTTCCTGCCGAAACTGAAGTTACAGCCAGAAGGGAAAAGCGTCAACTTGACTACGAAGAAGCTGTCGATGAACCCTTACCAGAGGAGAATACATTTAAAATAAACTTTTTCAATTATATTTTGGACATTAGCCTTAATTCTCTGAATGAACGATTCACGCTTTTGGAAACCTATAGCAGCAAGTTTCAGTTTTTATATGACATTTTAAAACTCCAGGAAATAGATGACAAAACTCTAGAAAATTATTGTACCAGTCTCCAGTCAACGCTTTCGGTCGAAAATGAATCGGATATAAATTCAAATGATCTTCAAGAAGGATTACGTGATGTATCCAGAATGCTTATTCTACGAAACCTTTGGATGTTTTAAATTATTTGTGCCAAAATAAATTGACGACTTTGTATCCGAATACTGTTGTAGCTCTGAGAATTTTATTAACCACTCCCTATCTCTGTAGCTAGTAGGGAAAGAGGTTTTTCCAAATTAAAATTAATAAAACACTACTTCAGAAGTTCAATAAGCCAAACAAAACTTCGAAATATGTCATTAATTTATATTGAATCTACATTGGCTGCCACTCTAGACTACATATCCATATTTAACGAATTTGATAATGTTAAAGTTAGAAGGGTAAAACTTAAGTAGAGTATTGTGCCCGTCTGCTCAGCGTGTTCGTAGCGCGTTGGACTACGGGTGACTATTCCTCTGTGTGTGTGGGTTCAATTCCGCGGGATGGCAGAAAAAGCCACAGATTCCCCAGATTTACGGTGTTCGTGGCACCGAACCGAAGGGTTACGATGTCCATGGCACCGAGCCGAAGAACTGAAAAGCTCAAGTGCTTCTGGATCGAAAAAAAAAAAAAAAAGTAGAGTATTGTAAATTGAAAAACTCCCTTTGTCTGCCGCCGACGACTTGTGTCGTCCGGCACTTTTTTTCGCAAGTAAACCAAAATTTTCAAAGGGAGATTTAGCTGATGATAGTCAGGTCCAAAATGACTGATTCTCACTTCTTAGCCAGTGATAGGGATAAAATGGGCTCTGAATGTGATATAAATTTGGACTTTGATTCAAGCGATAATATTTATAGATCAATAGCAGTTATTTATAGTCGTACAGGTGTAGATGATGGACACTCACCTCGTAAACGGGGGCGTATCATACTGTGGATAGGTATGGGGAGCAACGCCAACAACAGTTACAACAATAGATTGTGTATTATTAATAATATACTCTACATATAGACAGGCAGTAGCTCATTAATATATGAACATTATCACATAGTTCTCAAAGTCCTAAATTTATTTTTTATGGTTATTTAAAATTATCACCATGACAATTGATCATGCCCAAAAATACCGTGGCAGTGGGCCAGATTTTGTTGAAAAATCGACGGCAGCAAAATTGTTAAGGGGCGGCATTTCGAAACTTTGCATCATACTGATAAAATAAACCGCACGGCCCTGAGGTCACCCATACGATTATCATATCAGACTCGATAAATATACTTCAAATGATTGAATCTGGAAGTCTGCGCCCAGAATGGGTCGATAGCATTCGGTGATCACATCTCGAGACACTGACTTGGTTGTACATCCCTGGACATGCTGGAGTGCATGGTAACGAACGTGCTGACTTTCTTGCAAACAATGCCCAGACTCAAGTGGGCAGAAGTATTGAAAGAGCTGGTATCATCAATGCAGTACGCTTTCATTTATGTGTTATGAACGAGTCACAAACACTGGAACGAGTGTGAGAATTATGAGTTAAGTTTGAACATGCCAGATAGTGTCGTTTTCGTGGTAGAGAGATATGATATACTAATCAACTTCTCATAGATACGGCGAGCACGTAGATTTTAGTGTGGCTGCTGCAGAAGAGGACAGAACATGCATGAGGATGCCCAATGTGCCATGACGTCGATCGCATAATATACCATGCCCTCAGTGCTCTTATGATGTTCTTAATATAACTGATAACTAACACGAATAGACCAAATGGGAAGAGCTTGTCAGAGAGACAAGATCCAGTCTGAAACCAATAATAAACACATGTCTGATAACTGTTTAACCCAGACAAAGGCAACTCGCTAATATATAGCCCCGACCCTGACCGGAACCCGCAAGAGGAGCAAAGAATAGTATCACTGCAACCTACAAGGCATGTCGTAAGAGGCGACTGATATAGAATCTAGGGAAGTTACCCTAATAAATAAAAAGCATCGCAGAAATCGTTTGTACTAGTCTACTTGTAGGTGCATAAATGGCACAACGTACAAATGGACAACTACTTCTAGTATGAGGATGGAGGTTGAGGCCGTTACTGCTGCCCTCCATTGGATCTCTGGGACTTCATTTACTGGGGCCGTTGTTGTATCTGACTCTCAGTCGATGCTTCACAAGATCCAGAAGGGCATGTTTCGGTATGAGTGGATGTCGTCTATAGAAGTTTCTAACCTCCAGCGGCTTACGTGGATATACTGTCCTGGGCATGCGGGTGTTTACGGTAATGAGAGAGCGGACAGGCTTGCATCAACAGCATCGATTGTTGGGGAGTTGAAGATGGATAAGGGGGATATTCTTCGGTCTCCTCGCGACTGTCTCTTGGATGAGGACACTAAAATCGATGTTGAATCGATCAAGCGATTTAAGCAGTTTGGAGTTACCCGTTGTTCAAGTCGAACTGGATGCCTGAGAGGCAGAGTGAGAGGTGTGTTTAATCAGCGAGCCACAGGAACCATCAGTATGCATACTCTTCTATATCTGTTGGGGAGACTGAGCACATATGGGTCTGCCCGGAGTGCAATGACGTCAGTTTAGTACCAATAACCAATAACGATGATAGTTCTCATATAACTGATAACTGAATCGCTGTTAGGCTCAGATCACATACAATTCACAAAGAATGGTTAACAATATAGAGCATTCGAAGAAGAAGTTGATATAAAGTGTGCCAGGAGAAATCAGCATCTGGTACAAATATCCCCATTGGAGAGTTATATTCATTGTATCTTGAGGATAACAATGTTAGCAGGATGACATCACCGGATTTTCCCATTTCTCCATTGTGCACTATCGCGCGAATAAAATGTGTGAGTACGAATTCAGATGACGTTTACAATATTTTGTAGTTCCATTGTTCAGGTTGATTCTGAGCTGTACTATATTGTCGAAATGATTGTTATCTATGTTTTCTGCACAATATTTTCTGGTCTGTTGCTTATGCTTTGCCGAATCAACGATTTGGATAAATCCCCTAAGTTTGTATGATATTAGCCGTGGTAAGCAAATAATGCAAAGATCGAAGCATGATAACCCCGAGCTGCATTCGGAAATAGAAGTTACAGGTGTTTGTACTGATTTACGCCCTAAGCGTTTTAACGAAGCAGCTGTTTACCTCATTGACTTTCGTGAGATATTTCCTATAATTCAAATTAACATGACTGTTTATAGTAGTGATCAAATAGCAGGTAATGTCAAAGTGTTAATCGATGACGCCGTTTGTGCAATACCTAGTTTAAAAAATGGTCCTAATGTATTTACATGTTCAGAATACTTGAAGGGTCGCCTGCTCACTATTCATGCATACCTGGATATAACTATTTGTTCAGTTCATGTTTACACATGTACTGCGGGCAGACGAGGGCCTACCTGTAGCGACCTTTGTATAAATGGCACTTATGGGATTGCGTGCAGACCATGTTACTGTCGAAACGACGACGTTTGTAGAAAATCTGACGGATTCTGCCCATCTGGGTGCCTTGATGTCAACTCTGGAAAGAATTACAACTGTTTCTATACATCCGCATCTAAAACACACGATCCCCATTTTTCGAGCTTTTCAGAAGAAGATGTAAAGAGTGTATCATTTTTTCCTTCCAGAAACAAGCAGGAAACTGTTTTAAGAAAAATAACTGGCAACTACTTTGCAGAAAAGTTAGGATGCGCCGTATTTAAATCTGATGCCCATAGCAGATCATCGCTTATTGTTCTATCGTACAGACCAGTCATTGCTCTCCACCGTGTTGTTATAACATACTGTGAATTTGATGTATCATCACCATTTTCCATACACATAACTCTGGATGGTAGTTCGTGTTTCGGAATGACTGGGTACAAACCTCTCGAGCTTGGTACACACACTTTCATTTGTCAAAGAAAAGGCAATACTGGAACAACTCTTAGTATTAGACATACTAGTTATAATCTGAACTCGAATATGTCGTCAATGAGCATTGGTTTGCGAGAAATAAGATTGTTAGGATGTACCAATGGATTTTACGGGCCGGATTGTAAACTTCCTTGCAACTGTTTTGGATCAGCTTGTAATACTGCGACTGGTTACTGTCCGTCAGGTTTATGTGCAAACTTTGCTAAGGGACGTAACTGTGCAGCAATTAATGTTGCACAAAATCACAGAGTTACTATGATTGTCAATATCGGAGATGTAAGTCCTTTTTTAAATTGTTTCTCAGTAAGTTCTCAGAGACCTTTACATTTAATTAAAATCATGTATGAAAGAAGAGGGTGAGAAGGTGACGGGGAAAAATAAATGTCAGATAGTGCTTCAAACGAACAGCATATATTAAAAAAAATTGCTATTACCCACACACACTGTTCATGATCATCATCAAATAGCTTGTCCTGAGCAGAACTTTGCTACCTTAACAGTGCTTCGTAATTTCTCTCTCTCATAGGTCACCAGATGTCTTGTCCCTGTAGCGGTCATGCTCAAACCATCAGTTACATCCGGAATACATCTTCTCCATTATCTTCCTCAGCTCCTCTTTGCCGGTATGCCCCTATCCATGATGGTCATCTCCAGCCCTTTGTGTCTCTTTATATGTCCAAAATGCTTTAATTTTGTATTTGTAGCATTAGTCAGTTTTCTTTGATTTTGAGTTTAATCAAAGAAAACAGACTGATGCTACAATAGATATTATTATTAACCACAAATTGACCACACTCAGTAGATCAAATGATTCATTGTGCCATTGTCCTTTTCTCTCTCACTCAGTTGCCTGTGAACTCTGTGTTGAATAGAACACACCATACCACTATTATTATCTTGTTCATGATTATCATACTGAATATTATTTATGTCATTATCGTTTATTATGATGTAGAAAATGTGTATATTTTTTAAAAAAGAAATAGGAATAAAACTTGTATTTTCTCGACACATAAATTTACCACTGTGATGATTAAATTTGTAATCTTTCAAATATAATTTGTATAAGCCATTAGTTGGTGGTCGACCAGTTGGTGAACTTCAATCTCAGAGCTTCAACTTTCCACCTTCCATTTATGATCATACATTGGGAAAGTGGATAAGCTGGTGGGCTATCCAGCTAGATGGTGTTTACAATATTCAAGGAGTTACACTACACATTAATGAGAGTCACATACCAAATTTCCGGTTAGTATACTAAGAGTATGCAAAGATTAGCTAATCCAAGTTATATTTGACTATTCTTCAGTTGTGTGATAATAAATGTAGATAGGCCATTATTTCAGTATTTTGTTAATATCAGTGATAATAAATGTAGACAGGTCATTATTTCAGTATTTTGTTAATATCAGTGATAATAAATGTAGACAGGTCATTATTTCAGTATTTTGTTAATATCAGTGATAATAGAAACATATCCAACCTTCTATGAAATACACCAACAAATATCTTTTATAATAAGTTCAGAACTTTTAATGTTCGGGACTCAGAGATTGATTTATTGATTGAGAGGACCATCATGATTGCACTTCGGTGAGTAACCTTGTCTGCTCCGATCTCTTTCTTACACAGAAAGATCTCAGCTGCAGTGCACGAACTCCGTAGTACTGGCGAATGTCCCGATGTAATTTTGAAGATGGTGAAGATATTTTTGTAGGAATTTAAAAAAAAATATTTTCTAATGAATTTTGCCTGAGCAGAGGCTTTCCTGCCTACTCTTCTTGATTTTAAACTGCCAAGGGTTCTTTTACTTACTCAAATTGAACACCGCACCTACGTTTTATCGCCTGTCTTCGATAGGACTAGAAACTCAATCTTACCTACACTGAGATCAGGGATCTCTGGAAAAATATCCAGATGGCTCCACGAGAGAGCAAACCTGGTACCTTTGTCATGAGAGACGAGCACCTAGCCTCTACACCACAGAGATCTCCAGCACTCAGAGATGTGCCTCAGTACTTGATTACATGTACTTGATTACATGCACTTGATTACATGCACTTGATTACATGCACTTGATTACATGCACTTGATTGCATGCACTTGATTGATTACATGCACTTGATTACATGCACTTGATTACATGCACTTGATTACATGTACTTGATTACATGTACTTCATTGATGCGAATTGCATTCAGAGATGTGCCCCTGTAACAAAGATCAGCAGAATATTATACATGTACTTCATTGATGCGAATTGCATTCAGAGATGTGCCCCTGTAACAAAGATCAGGAGAATAGTATACATGTACTTCATTGATGCGAATTACATTCAGAGATGTGCCCCTGTAACAAAGATCAGCAGAATATTATACATGTACTTCATTGATGCGAATTGCATTCAGAGATGTGCCCCTGTAACAAAGATCAGCAGAATATTATACATGTACTTCATTGATGCGAATTACATTCAGAGATGTGCCCCTGTAACAAAGATCAGCAGAATATTATACATGTACTTCATTGATGCGAATTGCATTCATAGATGTGCCCCTGTAACAAAGATCAGCAGAATATTATACATGTACTTCATTGATGCGAATTGCATTCAGAGATGTGCCCCTGTAACAAAGATCAGGAGAATAGTATACATGTACTTCATTGATGCGAATTGCATGCTGATGCCAGAATCACTGGTTGGCCTAATGCATTTCCCATAATACACATACAAGCCTTGAATGTACCATGTCATTCATCAAGGACACTGGTCTCCCGATATAATTTTCTTCAGTTGTATGTAGTGGCAGGACAAGTTGGCAGCATCATTCGTTTCAGGAATCGTTTAATGGTGACCACCAGTGGCGGCTCGTCATTAAGGGCCAGTGGGACTGGGCCCCACCAAATATAATGTGTATTTATTATTTTATAAATGAAAATATAGCAACCAAAAATCATGATTTATCAGGAAAAAAATGTTTGGCCCCATCAAAAAAAATGATCACGAGCCGCCACTGGTGACCACTATATTTATAATTACTTTTGCGTTTACTTTTGAACTTTATTCGTTTAATTATGTTTTATTTCTTATCTTTTAAGAAAAGCAGTTAATAAATAGTAATCTGGTTCCTTTAACAGCATGTTTGCAGTCTTTGTGGGCACTGAGGTTTATCTGAATAATTATCTCCAACAAGAAAAACATTACTGGACAGGTCTTGGCTGTACACTAAATAGAGATCAACAGCCATGGTCTACAATGGACATCAAGTGTGTGGGACAAGCTAGAATTATCACAGTTGTTACTACAGTCACTCTCCTTTATTTTCGCAGCAGTGCAAAATATTGAGGTAAGTCTTCTCCATCATGTATAACTCAGATATCTTTTTTGCTAACACCCCAAATTTTGCCACTATACCAGAATACACAATAATTTTGTTATTTAACATATTGGAATAATTTATCACATGTGACATTTGTTATGCCCTTCATTTTTGGACTCTGTAGCACAGACGAGGGTCCTCGATGAAATTTTGAAGATGATTAAGATATTTTTGTAGGAATTTTATTTTTAATCTTTTCTAAATTACCAACAGACAGTGCACCTCAAAGAGCAATGTTGCTCCGATACAATGGGTACAAAGCAAAAGGCAGGCCACACAAAAGATGGACCTCAGAGATAACAGAGACGACGAAAGACACTATCTATGAAGCACACACAAAGGTCCGTTTTAGAAATTTTTGGGGACCTGACGCTGTGAGACAAAACAAGATTTGAGAAAAGAAAGAAAGAAATCTTTTCTAGTGAATTTTGCCTGGGCAGCTGCTTTCCAGCCTGCTCTACTTTATTTTGAACAGCCAAGGGTTCTTTTACGTGCTCAAATTGAACACGGACCTATGTTTTATCACCTGTCTCCGATAGGACTAGGAACTCGATCTCACCTACACTGAGATCAGGGACATTTGGAGAAATATCCAGATGGCTCCACAAGGGAGCGAACCTGATACCTTCCAATAAAGTTGTATATTTATCGTTACAATATTTAATTTTTGGCATCCATCAGTGTTGTGTGAGGGGAAAATATGTTTCAAGCAAATGAATGAGATATCATGACACAGTAATGCAATAGTGCAGGTATAGACGTGGTAGTGAGTCTAAAACAGCCTGCATTGTGCTTGGTGGAGCTTACTATTACTATTCCAGGCATTACTATTACATGCATTGCTATTCTTCACAATGAAACTCACCTGGATAAGTGAAAACAACCAGCAAGCAGTTGTGTTGTAGTTACTAAAAGAATAAATACAGCATACCCACCTTATTTTATCTAGAAATAAATGCAATGAGTAAAACTATACAACTAAGGCAAAAAGATTGAAACATATAATATATTTTTAAGCGTACAACAGAATATAAATTTGGACATTTCAACCATACAGAATTTATCACGCACAGGACACAAGAACTAAATACAATTGCAGGAAATACAATACAGGAAAAACTAACAAATAAAATCTGCATGATATAAAAGTGTGACAGAAAAGAGGAACAAAAACTGACAAAAACACACATTTATTTCCAGTTTTTATAGAACTTTTGATTCCTTTTTTATTCACTTTCTTGACATCTTCAGATAAGACTTCATTTTTGAAAACTCTATGGTAGTTTAGGAAATGTATTTTTCATTCTACCCTTTGCTTGATAAATTTCTTTTGTCAAAATTTGTTTGTTCTTGTACTTTAAAACACTAGTATACTTTGTGTTTCAATCATCTGCCTTGTTTAGGACAGTAAATCCAGATGAGACCCAGAAGGCTGGAACTTATGCTGCGGACAACCTCATGAAATTAGAATCTCACAAAATTACCGTCAATTTAGCAGGGTTCAATGAATTAAAATACACAAATTCATTGCAGATGTACACAGATATGGTCTTACTAAAGAATTAAAATACACAAATTCATTGCAGATCACACAGATATGGTCTTACTAAAGAATTAAAATACACAAATTCATTGCAGATCACACAGATATGGTCTTACTAAAGAATTAAAATACACAAATTCATTGCAGATGCACACAGATATGGTCTTACTAAAGAATTAAAATACACAAATTCATTGCAGATCACACAGATATGGTCTTACTAAAGAATTAAAATACACAAATTCATTGCAGATGCACACAGATATGGTCTTACTAAAGAACATGGTAAAGATTCTTAAAACAGATTAGAAAGACTGATGACTTGTAATAATAATAATTACTCTCGTACTGTTATACGTTACATAGGGCCTGCAAGTAATTTCTCCATACCGCTCTATCCTGGGCAACTCGCTCAATCTCCTCCATGGAACTGAGACCGATATTTCCTGCCTCTCTCAGCAAAGTTCGTTTCAGGGTCTCTTTAGGTCGACCTCTCTTCTTGAACCCTTTGCATCCCACTTCAATGCCTGCTTTGATATTCGTTGATCATTTCTCCTCAAGGTGTGCCCAACATATCTCCATCTTCTCTTTCTTATAACAGTTGTCACTAGTGGTTGACCAGACATGTCTCTGGTTTCATCACTTCTGAATTCGTTCCATTTTATATTCATTATTTTTCGAAGACATCTATTTTCAAATGCACTCAACTTGCTTTCTATATGTTTAGTCATTTTCCAACTCTCGCTGGCAGATGTTAGGATTGATACAACATTTGAATTGAAAATTCGTAATTTAGTTTTAATACTACATAACTTGCAGTCCCATATTTTATTTAGACTTTTAAAAGCTGATGTTGCTTTGTCAATTCGTATCATAATTTCTTTTTTAACATTTCCTGTGCAATAAAATTGCTACCTAAATAGGTGAACTGCTCTGTTATTTTTATCATTTTAGATCCCAGTGTGATATCTGCACTACTTGCCATAGGTGCCTTCATTATTTTTGTTTTTCATAACTTATCTGCAGTCCAACTTTTGATGCTATAGATGACAAGTTGTCTGTTTTTCTTTGCATATCTTGGTTGTTTCTACTTAACAAGGCAATATCATCTGCAAAATCCAAATCTTCTAGTTGACTATTTTCTACCCAATCGATGCCAGTTTCGCCCCTGCAACATTTTCGCATCACCCAGTCAATGGCCACTCCAAACAATAGCGGAGATAGAACACAGCCTTGCTTTACTCCGGTTTCAACCATAAATCAGTCGCTGTGTCCACCATCAGTGCGAACTGCACACTGTGAACCATCATGGAGGCTCTTAATAATGTTTATTATTTGTCTGGTATTCCATAGCATCTCAGAATATTCCACAGAGAGATTCTGTGTAGACTATCAAAGGCTTTTTAAAATCGATGAAATTTAGTATGAGTGGTTGTTGCTTCTCAATATGTTCCTCCAAAATTAGTCGTAGGGTAATTATTTGGTCTAAGCAGCTTCTCCCAGGTCTAAAACCAGCTTGTTCTTCTCTCAAGGTTGTGTCCACTGCTCCTTTGATTCTATTAAGAATGATTTTGCAGAAAGTCTTGGTCATTACTGATAATAGGGTGATCCCTCTCCAGTTGTTGCAATCTTTGAGATCACCTTTTTGGGGATCTTAACAATTATTCCCTTTTTCCATTGACCTCGGATAGTTTCTTCTTCCCATACTTTATTAAATAGTTCTTGCACCTGACTAATAGTTGTATCATCAGCCTCTTTGAGCATTTCTGCGGTAATGTTGTCATCACCCGTTGCCTTGATGACTTGTACTAAGAGGTAAATTAATTTAAGCCTAATTAGGTAGACAATAGCTGGCAGTATCATGGCACAGAGAACAGTGAATTATAGAGAAACCAAGGCTTCAAATTTGTTGGTAAACACAGTCCCGCAGGCCACTAGGCTCAGCTCTTAAATAAGAAAAGATCCTGAGACAGAACTCAGAATTGTTAGAAAGATAAAGATGTGTACATTTTAATATTTATGGTCAGCGTCACTATGAAACATTTGCTTATGTGATACAAATCTGTAGTGTATCATTTATAAAGCCATGTTTGTTATTACATTACTACATTTGTTTAGATGGTTAGTATCTGAGGTCCGCAGTGCTGTCTATGCTGCCATCTGTAAACATTGTGACATAACTTACATAAGTGAAACTGACAAGAAACTTAGTGACCATTTCTGCCAACATCAGCATGATATCTTTTATTGTTACCTCTGTAGCTTCCCACTTTAATAGCAACGGCCATCTATGTGTTTGGAACATCCAAGTCACAGTCAACCAATTATTGCCCTAGAAAATTATTATATTTATATATATGGTACTTTTCAGCACTTCAGACTTAAAACATTATATGCCTATGCTTATTGAAATTAGTATCACCCTCTACTTTAACATTGTAACATATTTTCCCTTTTTTTATAGTTGTAATATTACTATGGTTCGTTTTTAGGCATACTTTCTCTTGGGGCTTTATGGTGTTGAGATATGATGCTCGCCCTGCACTCCAGAAGTGCTTGGTTTAGAACAGCTTGTATGGAGAAGTCTATTTTCAAGTGATCCCTATCTCCGGGTATGTGAGATCAAGTACATAGTTCAAGTAACTATTGGAGATGAACAATAAAATGTAGGACATGTGTCCAAGTTGTGCTAGTAAATGAGCCCTTGCAGTTTGAAATAAAAAAGAACAGACTAAAGCTGCTGCCCAGGAAAAGTTTGATATACAGAAATGTTAAATTTAATTCTTACTAAATCTTCCATCATGAAACAACTGAAAGAGTTCACCTTATTTAAAAGTCATAAAACAAAATCAAACCGTATATGCCGGATAGAAAGGCACATTTATTGCAGCGTTGCTAAAACATAGAACTTATCGTAATCGCAAACAATCACCAACAAAATTGGTTTTATAAGTGGTTTTACTAGAGAGAATGTAGAATAGAAAGAAGAGTCATACTTTTATATCAGGAAGACTTCATAATAGTGTTTTAAGTGGTTTTTAAAAAATGTAATAATATTTGACATTATTTGTGTCTGTTGTCTGATAAAGACCTTTTTTGGTCAAAATTTGATTTCATTTGTTTGTTTGATTTAATTTCTTGTTGGACTTTGTAATACTACCTTACTTTGTGATTTGTTATTTCATTTATATTATAATTCTACTGCAACATATTATTTTTTATTGTTGCTGTATCTTCATTTCAGCAACATTCTCTAGTTTATTTATTAGTGATGAAATCTAAACTTTTGTTGTACTAGATTTGGTCTTTATTAATTCTCCTACAGTCGTCAGCAGTATTCTTATTTTTTATAGCATTCGATAATATGATGTTTTATTGATATATTTTCTAGCAACTAGTGACATTTTTCTATTGAAAGAGAATCTTCTTCTGCATTCTCACTAGATTGGGATTTCGGATTCTCTAAAAAAAGCAGCCGTCTGCCTCAGATTGTCAGCCACATCATGCAGTTTGTCTTGGATGCTGGTGTAAGTGGGCCACCTCTTTCTTCTCAGGTCTGCATACTGGGAGCAGTTCTGTAGGATATGTTCTGTTGTCACACTCGCCAAATCACAGGGGCACAGGTCATTGGTGCCTATCTTGAATTTAGTATACAGGTTGTGTATCATTCTGTTGTGACCCACCCGGAGGCGAAGTATGGCTGTAAGAAAGAGAATGAACTTTATTGTTAATGACATGTAATAGAAAGCTGTAGACATCCTGTCAAATTGTGTTTGTGTTATTATATCATTATTTCTTCTAATGTGTATTTTGTCTCCCTAGATTTGGGTGTGTGAGGATGGAACATTTGGGAGACATTGTGAGGAAATTTGTAATTGCAGAAATAAGAGTGAGGTGTGTAACATGGCTACAGGAGAATGCTTCAGCGGATGTGTGGAAGGATATTGGTAGGATCTTTGTTCTATAGAGATATGACAATTACAAATGAATATGATATATTTTTCTAGACTAAATTTTAACTGATTCGCAACATCTGGAACAATTTCTTAGAACAAATGATTGGGCGTGAAATTGAAGAAGCATGGTTCCAGCAATATGGTGCAACTGCACACACAGCTACAGCAGTACTGCATTTTTTGTAAGACATTTTCGCAAATCGCATAATATCACAGGAAATTTGATTTGCTCATTCTCCAGATATTATTCCATTAGGTTATTATCTATGGGGTTCCTTGAAAGCAAATGTTTATAAAAATAGTGTACACACTTTTATTGTACAAAATTTTGTACAATTGAGGACCTGAAAGAAGCAATCAGAACTAACATTCAAGAAATATCAACAGACACATTGCAGAAGGTATCTGACAATATTAAGAAATGTGTACAGACATGTCTTGAAGTCCTGTTTGATATTTACAACATCTGTTATCATGAATAATTCATTGGTTCTTTTCAGTTTTCAAAAAACAACAGGAACTATTGTAACTAATTTCACTACATTGTTTTAGCACATTTTTTGATGATATCATGCACTGCATTTTTCAATGTGTTCTACATTTAAAGTGTAGTGAGACTTTAAAAATATCCTGTATTTGAATCCACATTCTGTAAAGCTGTTTCTCCTATTATAATCTAGTTGCTGTTTGTTGCATTTTGTCCTTTCTTTGTGTATGTTCAAATCAATACCCTTTGAACTTTTAATCTAATTTTATCTTGGATCTGTGAACTGTTCTAGTAAAGCAGAGCTAGATCATTTGTAAAATTCAGATCCTAAAGCTGGTCAGTCATGTTCCACTGAATTCCATTTCTGTTATCAAATATTGCTGTTTTTGTAATCAAGTTGATAGACAAGAAATAATATATGTATAGTTTATTTTATTTTTACAACTGTAGATAGTAGCTGTTAATTTGTCAATGAAATACTACTGTTTGTGCTATTTTATACATTTGGGTTATAAATTGTATCATTTTTGTTATAACTGAATTTCAGGGGCATGAATTGTCAATCACCATGTGTGTCTGAAACAGATGATGAATCTTGCTGGAAAGAAGTTTGTCATTGCAGTGAAAAAACTAGAGGTTGTGGTCCAGGCATTATTTTATGTGATGAAAAGCAATGTGTTCCAGGGTGGATGGGTGTAGCATGCAATATACCTTGCCCTCCTGGATGGTATGGTCTTGATTGTGCTGAGAAATGTGGTCCTTGTGATAATGGTGAGCTTCGCTTTTGAAAATTGTTTAAAGGCAAAACGTGTAAAAACAAAGTCATGTAGTTTTACAAAGTAGAAAAACAAGTTACAGTAACTATTTGACCAAAAGACTTTTATCAAGATTGTTTTACAAAATTATGGCAACTAGAATATAAAATACCTTTAGTTATGATTATGACAGTAATAATAATCTGATAGTGATGAAAATGATAATTGTAGACTTGAGTGCTGAGAATTGGATTAAAATATGTGAGGTCTTAATTATTAGCGATTGACCAGACATTTCTCTGATTTCATCAACTCTTCTGAAGTCGTCCCATTTTATGTTCATTATTGTTTGAAGACAGCTATTTTTAAATGCATTCAATTTTCTTTCTATATCTTTAGTCATTTTCCAGCTCTTGCTAGCATATATTAGAATTTAGACTGCTATGGAAAAATGTCCATATCAAATGTCCCACTTTCTTTCTGGAATCCTGTTTGCCTCACAGCGTCAGGTTAAGAAGAGATTTATAAACGGCCCTTGTATCTTCTTCTGCTCTTCCACCATTTACTTCTTTATGGAAGTGTTGGGGTGAAACGTAGTGATCTTGTGTGTGCTTTTTAAGGCACTTTGTAAGCTGATATTCATGTTCGTAAGGATGTCAATCTTAAAATTGGCGCCATTTGCCCTATCATTTGATTTGCTTTTTTGCATCTGTGTTGAATTTCATTAGTTATTCTTCTGTTTGCTGAAAAAATGCTCCCCAGGAATGTGAAGTCTTTTACTTGATTTAGTGGGCGATTGTCGATGGAGAATGTCCCACTAATTATATAAAATGTAAGTTCAATTTTTTTTTAATTAAACGTTAGGATTAAAAGTAAGGACTAAGTTTCCATCTGTTATTAATGTTTAATTAACAATACTATTAATATTATTTTATTACTGTTATTATGATAAGGGGTGTCTGGCCGAATGGGAGAGTTGTTGGGCCGAATGGGAGATTTGTTGGGCCAAATGGGAGAGTTGTTGGGCCGAATGGGAGAGTTGTTGGGCCGAATGGGAGAGTTGTTGGGCCGAATGGATTAGAGCGCGGCTGCTATGCGGGAGACCCATGTTCAATTCACAGTAAGGCCAAGAATTTTTCTTTGTAGGCATAAATGAAAAATGCTAACCTGAACAGCTTTGCTGCGACTGCATTAGCCATGTGGCCATTAAATTTTCCAGGCTCTCATCCCACCTGTCCTACACCACCCTAAAAAGCGGTACTACAGGAAGTAGCGACCGTTTAAAAAATATTATTATTATTATTACAATCGTCACATGGCGCTCGCGCATCCCCAACCATCAGTCAAATGTGCCCAGTATACAAAAGATTGGATAGCACTGCTCTAAATGCTTACATGTGTGTACTAATATTAGTTATTGATCCATAAAATTAGCCGTTTCAAATATATGTGCCCATAATGTGTAAACAATAGAGCAATGACTAAATCTAAAATATATCCACAGGTAATCAGAATGTATCCTGCAATCCAACAAATGGATTTTGTTTACATGGATGCACAAATAACCTGACAACTCCAACATGTAAAATTCACAAGGACTCTCATGTCACCTCAGATAAAGATGCAGTGAGCAGTGAAACTTTTGCTACTGTTAAAATATTCATATTTGGACTGGTCATTGCCTTGGTAGTCATAGCACTTGTATTCCTATTTGTTCGACTGTTCCTGATTAAACGCTCTGAACCAATGGAACTGTTGAGAGAGCGCAGGAACACAGAAGAGCGAAGACTGTTGAGTGGAGGTGTCAATGAGAAGGTTATATTATTTGTATTGCATAAATATATATAAATATATATGTGTATATGTGCATGGTATGTGCATGTTGATATCACATTAGTTAACTTGCTTGTATTTTCATAAATTATATATTCTCATAATTATATATACTCTTTTATATTAATTATATACTCTTTCTTCATTCAATAAATAGTCATCATTCTCAGTTAAACATTCTCAGTTAAACATTCTCAGTTAAACATTCTCAGTTAAACATTCTCAGTTAAACATTCTCAGTTAAACATTCTCAGTTAAACATTCTCAGTTAAACATTCTCAGTTAAACATTCTCAGTTAAACATTCTCAGTTAAACATTATGAAACTGTTTTTTTAAAAATTACTATTCATTGCTCATGACTAAATATGACATTTTCTTTAACAGATAATGGGTGTGCACAGAGACTATCATGAAACGTTTGCACAAAGGAAAGTATTGGAACAAGCTAGCTCCCCAACTAAACAGTATACTTCATCATTAAGGAAATTCTTTTCTTTTGGAAATGCAGCTTTAAACAGCGGTAAAGATATGACACCAAAACTTCTATTTGGAATCAAGAAAAATGATGATAAACAAAAATTAATTAACAATGATCGCTGCACTCCTATGGAAAACAATACACAGCAAGATGCTGAGCAAAAAGTAGCTCTTTGGATTTTACAAGAAGATTTTAATACACTAATCAACCGGAGACAACAGAGGCTGTTACGTTTTAAAGGTGATATACTCAACATTAATGAGTCTACTTATAGCATCTGTTCAGCAGGCATTACTAAAGAAGAACTTGATAGACTTTATGATGAGGTGGGACCACTAGGCATTCCATAAGTGAAGTCACTTTGAATACTCTAAAATGACAAACTTACATTATGACAAATACTTGGGTCTTGTATTTACAAGGTCAGATTAATGTAGATATCTGCTATTTTTAATGTAGTACTTTGTATATTTGAACGTACATTATTAACCCTTTGAACCCTGGCCACTTGTACCTTAAAAATCCCTTCCCTGTAGCTCCTGAGCAAAAACAGCCCATATCAGAGTTATATTAAAACACGATAATTTAGCACACTTAAGTGCTCTATAATTTGTTATTGACGTACCCCATCATCTCCATTACCTCTGCTTATTAACTGTTTTCAGAATACTAAACTTTAAAATTTACTTGATTTAATATGTGGCACGGCGCAATTACTCCTGTATATGCAGATTTTTCTCCAGATTGAACATATGTAGCTTGAATATCAATCGATAAAAACAATTCTTCTTCATCTAAATGATCATTTAACTCACTTTCAATATCCTTATCAGAATAATCACATTCTAAGTCTAATTCATCTTCAGATTCATTCAAAACAAGTTTAACAGCTTGCTCTGTTGTTATACTTTTAGAGTGACCATTTCCGAAATTTTCAAACATCTTTTCAACATGAAAATACTGAACTAATTACCTTATCAGTCATAATAGCCGTCCATCGCAAGCGATGATGACAACAATCTCAGACGTGTGCTGTTGCAGCTCTCTAGTGTGTGCGGAGGTGACTGTAGAGTCCAATCCTAGAACAGAATCCCCGACCACAGGTGGGGCAAACATGATCAAGGTTAGACATGTGCGTGTTGTGTGCTCTGTCTTTTTCGCGCTGCTCGTTTTCTCTGTGACTCAACAATACAACGATTCTCAGCTATTCGGGTTCCTCTTTGTTGTTACAGCGCCACATTTGGCGATCTTGCGCAAGGGATTCCCAGCACTATTGTCTATATCGAAGCATTTCAGAGACACTTTAAGAGTATCTTTAAAGCGTTTTTCTGTCCACCAGCTAAACGTCTGCCCCCTTCAAGTTCGCCATACATCAACTGTTTTGGGATGCGTTTATCAGGCATTCGAGCAACGTGACCGACCCATCTCAGTTGGGCCTTCTGCAACAGGGTGTTGACGCTTGAGATCTTTGTTCTTGTGAGGACTTCACTGTCTGGAATTTTGTCCTGCCAGTTTATTTTTAGTATTCTGCGTAGACAGCTTGTGTGGAAATGGTTTAATTTTCTTGCGTGTCTGCTATACACTGTCCATGTCTCGCTTGCGTACAGCAGCGTGGTTAGCACTATGGCCTCCTAAACTTTCAGCTTTGTGACTATGCTTATCCCTTTCCGTTCCCACACAGTGACACGTAACCTTTCGAATGCAGCACTAGCTTTGGATATCCTATTGTTGATCTCAGAATCTATGTTTGTCGATCTGGATAGGAGGCTGCCAAGATAAGCAAAGTTGTCCGTTGACTGGAGACACTGGTGTTTAATGTTGATGACTGGATCGTAATACTGTTTTCTAGGGGCGGGCTGGAACATGACCTCTGTTTTTGGTGTTAATGGTGAGGCCAAACCTATCACAGGCCATTGAGAACTTGTCCATGTAAGTCTGCATTTCTTCCACAGAGTTGGTAGCGAGGGCGCCGTCATCAGCAAACAACAGGTTTGAGATAGTTGATTCTTTTACCTTGGTGGAGGATTTTAACCTCCGAAGATTGAATAGATTACAGTCTGTCCTGTATCTAATCTTTACCCCATGTTGTCGCCTTCCCAAAAGACATCCGTGAGCATGGCAGCAAACATGATGCTGAAGAGTTAGAGATATTGTCTATATCTGGTTTAGCAAAATGGTGGTGAACGCGTTGTGCGATATTTTATGTACCTTAGTACATAAAATATCACACAACGTTCTACCACCATCTTGCTAAACCATGTAAACTATGCACGTTGTGTTTGATGTCACATTTGTACACAATTTATTTTCAAATATAGAAAAATAATGAAAAAATAATCTCAGACTGATATTTGGGAGCTCGGGATATGCAATGTTTACATTCAATCCTGAAATATCGGAAACCCGGGTTCTAAGGGTTAACTTGCATAATGCATTGTTTCTCATAAATTTAAAAATAATAAAGTGCACTGTGTCAAAGAATAGATATAATATGGATCTTGAAATGAAAAAAATAATGGATGCTGACAACAAATCATGCATTGTTTTGTCCACAGAAGAAAGAAGAAAGTAAAATCCTTTGTGTTTGGAAAATATACATTATTGTAATCCTCTCACACTGTTATACACTACATATGGTTTGCAAGTATTTTCTTCATACTGCTCTATCCTGGGCAACTCGTTTAATCTCTTCTGTAAAGTTAAGTCTGATATTTCTTGTTTCTCTCAGTAAAGTTTGTTTCAAGGTTTCCTTAGGATGTCCTTGAACCATGTTCCCTCTACCTCAATGCCTGCTTTGTGATTTTCTGATTATTTCTTCTCAGCGTATGCCCAACATGTCTCCAGCATTTCTTATAACAGTTGTTTCTAGTGGTTGGCCAGCCACTTATCTGATTTCATCAAGTCTCCTGAATTCGTCCCATTTATGTTCATTATTTTTCGCAAACATCTATTTTCAAATACGTTCAACATTACTTTCTATATCTTTAGTCATTTGCAATTCTTGCTGGCATATGTTAGGCTTGAGATAACATTGAAATTGACAATTTCTAATTGAGTTTTAAAACTATATAACTTTGGTTTGGAGTGAGGTTTCTGTGGCTGCGTTAGGTCTCTGTGGCTAACGGTTAAGGTCTCTGGCTAATGGTTAAGGTCTCTGTGGCTAAGCGGTTAAGGTCTCTGTGGCTAAGTGGTTAAGGTCTCTGTGGCTAAGCGGTTAAGGTCTCTGTGGCTAAGCGGTTAAGGTCTCTGTGGCTAAGCGGTTAAGGTCTCTGTGGCTAAGCGGTTAAGGTCTCTGTGGCTAAGCGGTTAAGGTCTCTGTGGCTAAGTGGTTAAGGTCTCTGTGGCTAAGCGGTTAAGGTCTCTGTGGCTAAGTGGTTAAGGTCTCTGTGGCTAAGCGGTTAAGGTCTCTGTGGCTAAGCGGTTAAGGTCTCTGTGGCTAAGCGGTTAAGGTCTCTGTGGCTAAGCGGTTAAGCTGTTGTATTACTTTCCCAAACATTGTGAGTTCAACTCACTGTACCTATCTGTTTAAGGCATTTTAGAGCCCTAGAAATGTTTACAAGTGCATTTTTCCAGAGACCCTAGAAATGTTTACAAGTGCATTTCTTCAGAGACCCTAGAAATGTTTACAAGTGCATTTTCTCCAGAGACCTTTAGAAATGTTTACAAGTGCATTTTCTCCAGAGACCCTAGAAATGTTTACAAGTGCATTTTTCTCAGAGACCCTAGAAATGTTTACAAGTGCATTTTTCTCCAGAGACCCCTAGAAATGTTTACAAGTGCATTTTTTCTCCAGAGACCCCTAGAAATGTTTACAAGTGCATTTTTCTCCAGAGACCCCTAGAAATGTTTACAAGTGCATTTTTCTCCAGAGACCCCTAGAAATGTTTACAAGTGCATTTTTCTCCAGAGACCCCTAGAAATGTTTACAAGTGCATTTTCTCCAGAGACCCCTAGAAATGTTTACAAGTGCATTTTTCTCCAGAGACCCCTAGAAATGTTTACAAGTGCATTTTTCTCCAGAGACCCCTATAAATGTTTACAAGTGCATTTTTCTCCAGAGACCCCTAGAAATGTTTACAAGTGCATTTTCTCCAGAGACCCCTAGAAATGTTTACAAGTGCATTTTTCTCCAGAGACCCCTAGAAATGTTTACAAGTGCATTTTTCTCCAGAGACCCCTAGAAATGTTTACAAGTGCATTTTTCTCCAGAGACCCCTAGAAATGTTTACAAGTGCATTTTTCTCCAGAGACCCCTAGAAATGTTTACAAGTGCATTTTCTCCAGAGACCCCTAGAAATGTTTACAAGTGCATTTTTCTCCAGAGACCCCTAGAAATGTTTACAAGTGCATTTTTCTCCAGAGACCCCTAGAAATGTTTACAAGTGCATTTTTCTCCAGAGACCCCTAGAAATGTTTACAAGTGCATTTTTCTCCAGAGACCCCTAAAAATGTTTACAAGTGCATTTTTCTCCAGAGACCCCTAGAAATGTTTACAAGTGCATTTTCTCCAGAGACCCCTAGAAATGTTTACAAGTGCATTTTTCTCCAGAGACCCCTAGAAATGTTTACAAGTGCATTTTCTCCAGAGACCCCTAGAAATGTTTACAAGTGCATTTTTCTCCAGAGACCCCTAGAAATGTTTACAAGTGCATTTTTCTCCAGAGACCCCTAGAAATGTTTACAAGTGCATTTTTCTCCAGAGACCCTAGAAATGTTTACAAGTGCATTTTCTCCAGAGACCCCTAGAAATGTTTACAAGTGCATTTTTCTCCAGAGACCCTAGAAATGTTTACAAGTGCATTTTCTCCAGAGACCCCTAGAAATGTTTACAAGTGCATTTTTCTCCAGAGACCCCTAGAAATGTTTACAAGTGCATTTTTCTCCAGAGACCCTAGAAATGTTTACAAGTGCATTTTCTCCAGAGACCCTAGAAATGTTTACAAGTGCATTTTCTCCCCAGAGACCCTAGAAATGTTTACAAGTGCATTTTTCTCCCGAGACCCTAGAAATGTTTACAAGTGCATTTTCTCCAGAGACCCTAGAAATGTTTACAAGTGCATTTTTTCTCCAGAGACCCCTAGAAATGTTTACAAGTGCATTTTTCTCCAGAGACCCCTAGAAATGTTTACAAGTGCATTTTTCTCCAGAGACCCCTAGAAATGTTTACAAGTGCATTTTTCTCCAGAGACCCCTAGAAATGTTTACAAGTGCATTTTCTCCAGAGACCCCTAGAAATGTTTACAAGTGCATTTTTCTCCAGAGACCCCTAGAAATGTTTACAAGTGCATTTTTCTCCAGAGACCCCTAGAAATGTTTACAAGTGCATTTTTCTCCAGAGACCCCTAGAAATGTTTACAAGTGCATTTTTCTCCAGAGACCCCTAGAAATGTTTACAAGTGCATTTTTCTCCAGAGACCCCTAAAAATGTTTACAAGTGCATTTTTTCTCCAGAGACCCCTAGAAATGTTTACAAGTGCATTTTTCTCCAGAGACCCCTAGAAATGTTTACAAGTGCATTTTTCTCCAGAGACCCCTAGAAATGTTTACAAGTGCATTTTTCTCCAGAGACCCCTAGAAATGTTTACAAGTGCATTTTTCTCCAGAGACCCCTAGAAATGTTTACAAGTGCATTTTTCTCCAGAGACCCCTAGAAATGTTTACAAGTGCATTTTTCTCCAGAGACCCCTAGAAATGTTTACAAGTGCATTTTTCTCCAGAGACCCCTAGAAATGTTTACAAGTGCATTTTTCTCCAGAGACCCCTAGAAATGTTTACAAGTGCATTTTCTCCAGAGACCCCTAGAAATGTTTACAAGTGCATTTTTCTCCAGAGACCCCTAGAAATGTTTACAAGTGCATTTTTCTCCAGAGACCCCTAGAAATGTTTACAAGTGCATTTTTCTCCAGAGACCCCTAGAAATGTTTACAGGTGCATTTTTCTCCAGAGACCCCTAGAAATGTTTACAAGTGCATTTTTTCTCCAGAGACCCCTAGAAATGTTTACAAGTGCATTTTTCTCCAGAGACCCCTAGAAATGTTTACAAGTGCATTTTTCTCCAGAGACCCCTAAAAATGTTTACAAGTGCATTTTTCTCCAGAGACCCCTAGAAATGTTTACAAGTGCATTTTTCTCCAGAGACCCCTAGAAATGTTTACAAGTGCATTTTTCTCCAGAGACCCCTAGAAATGTTGCCAAAGCTAAGGAGTTTGTGCTTAGTTATAAACCCTTAACAGGTGGCATGACATTTTTGCAGAGAGGATCGAGCCATGTGGTGTAGAACCCGTGCGATGATGTCAATGCTTCGGATTGAAGAACCTTTATAACTTATTTTATTTAGGCCTTTAAAAGCTGACGTTGCTTGGACAATTGAGCATAATCTTTTACAGTTAAAATTGCTATCCAGATATTTTTGTTCCCCACAAATTGTTTTCCAACTGCACTGTTATTTTATCAATTTGGATTCCAACAGGATATCTGTATTACTTGTCATATGTGTCTTCATTATATCTGTCCTAAAGTATCTTATTGGTAGTCTAACATTTGACACTATGGATAATGTCTGGGTTTTTTGTGTGCATATCTGGGGTTTTATTTACTTAACAAAATCATATGTAAAATCCAAATCTTCCAGTTTTTTGTTTTTCACCCTGTTGATGTCAGTTTTGTCCCTGCAACATTTTCTCATCACCCAGTCAATGGCTACTCTGAATAATAAATTAGATAAAATGCAACATTGCTTTACTCAGGTTTCAATCATAAACCAGTTGCTATGATGATCATCAATGCGAACTGCACACTGTATTGAAGATCTACCTATCTATCAAAACAGAATATCAGTATTTTAGATACATATAATCTTACTTTACACTTAAAAATTCAGTTTGCACCAAACAAAATTAATACTGTCAAAGTCTAATCTTTGATTATTATAATTCCTCTCAGATCTGGCACAGTGCTACAGATCTCAGTAAATGTGCTACAGTAAAGTGTGGTTTTATGTTCCTAAAATCTTATCAGTAGCCAATCTGTACAAATATGTGTTCTATTGGGCAATATTCCCTTCGAGTTATCAGGAAGAGTCAGGAGCTGGGTCAGGCGTAAGACAAGGATGCATACTATCATCACTGTAGTTTCTCACATATATTGATAAAATCAGTAAAATAGCTAACACCAGTGAAGGAAACTACCTTGGAGAACTCTTAAACGAATTTCTTTTTGCCGACATTTAGGCAATCATATCAACAACAGAAGAACAGCTACAACAACACATTAACAGACTCCAGTTAGCATGTAATGAATACAACATGAGAATAAACATCGACAAAACAAAAGTAATGACATTCGTCAGAGAGGAAAGCACTACCAATATCTGTATCGACAATCGCCCGCTAAAACAAGTAAAAGACTTCACATACCTATGGATCATTTTTTCAGCAAATGAAAGAATAACTAATGAAATTCAACACAGATGCAACTAAGCAAATCAAATGATAGGACAAATGGCGCCAATTTTAAAATGCAAACATGTCACCATGAACACAGAAAGAGCAATGTTCAACACAATCTTTCTCCCACATTATGCTATCAGTGCCAAACCTGGACGCTGACAACAAACGATAGAAGAAAACTAGTCATAACAGAGATGAAGTGTTTATGCAGAATGCTGGGAGTATCAAGAAGAGACTGGTTTAGAAATAAAGACATCAGGAAAAAGTAGGTACAACAGCAGTACTGAACTTAACAAAAAATTAAATGGTTTGACCACATAAGCAGATTACCAACAGACAGTGTGCCTCAAAGAGAATGTTACTCCGATACAGTAAATACAAAGCAAAATGCAGTCCACACAAATGATGAACCTGAGAAATACCAGAGGCAGTGAAAAACACTATTTATGAAGCACACACTAAAACTTGTTCTAGAAATCTTTTCTTATTCTGACGCTGTGAGGCACAACAGGATTAGAGAAAAGAAAGAATAGGGGTTAACCAGGAAGAGGGGTTTATGCTAACAATCCAAATCTTTAAAAATAACTTTTTGCAGAAATTTCAATGAAAAACTGACAATAATGTCAACATTATTTTCCATTGGGAATAATGAATTGAAAAATGAATATACGAGTAAATTGTTACTGTTAAGTTGCAGCCCTATGTTACATTGAGAATGGAAAGAGTCTCTCTTCTTTTTCTTCTCTGTTATTGGTTTCATATGCTCGATCTAAACTATGAAATGGGCTGCCTCTATAAAGCTGCACATCAGTTGAAGTTCTTTGAGGGTTCCTCATATCTTTTGCTGTATGTTTCGTTTGTGAGGCCATGTTTCGTTTCACTGGCATTGGTATAGTGGACAGGACTGCAGAATGTACCCTGGAGTATGTTTCAATCTGACATGTACACTGAGCAGGATTTATTTTTTGCATATGGTGGCTGAACTGGCAGTGCATTGTTCTGAGTTGTAAGATTGTTGTATGCTGTTTTCTGTTGAGTCTGCTGATGGGATCTTGGGGGTGTTGGTTTTTGTTGCCTCTGTGACTGTTGGTATTTTTCATTGATATGGGCCTTAGTCTCTGGTAGTTTTTTTTGGTGTGTTTTTTTTCTGTTTGCCCACTATGAATTCAGAGGTAGTCATGGCACCTAATATGGCACCTCTGACTGGTTTTTCCATCTAGCTTTCTTTCCGTATCACCAGTGTCCCTTGCCATTCAGGCGAGCCTTAATCTGACTTCAGGGGTACTTGTAGTTTAGTTCCCCAAGTAAAGGATCAGGGTTTCCTATAGTCCAACCGCATAACATGGGCACACCAACAATTTTGACCCAAACTGACCTTGCACTCCAGAATTTTTCTGGCACAGGGTCACTAGCACAACATGTTATCAACTTTGCATTTGGCAACCTCAATCTCTGGTAGTGATACTTGGTGTTTGGGTTGTGTCTTCTTTGCATTTGGCAACCTCAATCTCTGGTAGTGATACTTGTATTTGGGTTGTGTCTTCTTTGCTCCTTCCTTAACCAGTCTGTCTGCTCTCTCCTTTACTGATATGCCACAGTCAGCCAATATCTACTGGGGATGATGTGGTTGTTTTCTGACAGCATGTTTACCAAGCCAGTCAGTTCTCTCTCAATATTATCTCTTGGTTCCCTTTGTGACTTGTAGAACTGACATACAGTCACACAGGAAAACAAGTTTACTATTCTGCAGTTTTCTTTCCTGTAGTATTTTAGGGGTATTGACAATTGCCTGTTGGTCAGCTCTGAGATTTGATGAGAGTTCTCCAGTGGTGCTTGAGTTTTTTTTATTGTGGTGCTATCTTAGAGTAAGAGGATGGTGCCATCCCCCCTTTCCTTGCTGTCATGTCCAATGATTTGGTTCTGTATATATGGGTCCAGTCGGGTCGAGGTGTGAGGTGTTGATGCGCTATATTATCTTTGCTGTCAGGATGAGGCATGTTTCTTCAGCCTTTTTATCTGCCTGAAATTGTTATTGTAAGTATGAAATTGGGCTGTAGGTCTGTGTTATTGAATTGTAGTATCATTTCCCATGTTTTTTCAGTCTTTTGAGAGGATGTCACCATTTTTAGCAGTGGGTAATTTTCGCATGTGATAGAATTTGCGTCTTTTAGATGTTTTTGATTGGTTTATTGACTTATGTGTAGAGCTGTTTTCTATGCCTGTGAACTTTTCTATTAGGGTAAATATTTTCTATTGCCTGCATTGTCCCAGGCTCTTGAGGCACTTGTTTTCAGGTCTTTGATTGATGTACTTATCAGGCCTTTGGTGATGATTCTGAGGCCAGTTCTCCGGTGTTTTGTATTTTGTCTAGCATGTTTAGGTTTATTTTTGATGTGGCTGTGTAAGCTGCCAAGTCACATTCAGTGTTGGATATGTGTATATTTGCTGCTGATCTTTGCATCTGCATCCACGCTGGTTTCTTCAAGTTTTTGCATTAATCTTAGTCTGAGTGTAGCTTTTCTTTGAATTTCTTCTATGTGGGGACCCCATGTCAGTCTTTTGTAAAATCTGATTCCCAAATTAGTGAAGTTGTCCTTCTATGGTACTGGTTTGTTGTCTAGGTGTAGATCAAAATTTTCTGGCTTGGTAGAAAGTGAGAAGAGTGTTCAGACTGTTTTGGTTTATTTAACTTCCCAAGTATCTGCCCATTTATTAACTGCATTTATGACTCTTTGCATTCTGATCTTGGCTGTTCCTATGTATTCTGCTTGGATCCAGATGGCTAGGTTATCTGCATGAAGTGCCTTGTGGATATGAGATGTGAATTATTTGAGATCATTGATGAAGAGAATGAACAGTGTAAGGGATATTGTGCTTCTGTACAAAATCCCATCTTCTAGTCTGACCAGCTTGTTTCTGTGTCCTTCCATTTTGACTCTTGCACATTGTCTTTGCAAATAGTAAATGTTTGTAAGGCTTATGTTGTTTTTCTTGATGTCGTTTGTTAGGTGGGTCTCTGCTAGTTTATCCTCAGTTAGGTTTCTGTAGTGATCAGTTTGTCTTCTTCTAGTTCATGTTGACTCTGGTGGCTTGAGCTCTCCTATGGTAATGCTGATTGATTTGTAGCCATTTCCTCCCACTAGCCTCATCACTTCTCATTCTGCACATCTTTGGATGTCTTCCATCATGTGCTTTGTATTCTCCATCAATTTGAGTAGACGGTTGGTTCTGAGTCTGGTTTGTTTATTAGGTTAAACAGGTTTTCTATCATCCATTGCTCTACCTCCTCTCCTCTTGTGTCCTTAGTAGCATATCCCAAGCTGTGAGAGCAACATTTGTCTAAGACTATATGTTTCAGTATTAGTTCTGGAAGAACATTTATTTTGATTATTAAGTGTTCAGCTTTGCTTGTACTTCTGGCAAAACACGTAATCACAAAGTACTGTAGTTTTACAAATTACATAAACATTGACAAAATACAGCAACATTTCGACCAACAAGGCCTTTATCCAGCAAACGAACAACAGGAGTGACAAATTTTTAAAAACATATGGACGGCTACATACAAACGTTTCTAATGAAAATCTGGGAATAAAAACGAATAACGAAATAAATGTAACACAAAAACACACATAAAAACTAGAAATAGAAAGGAAGAGAAACAATGAAAATCTAGTAAATATATAACTTGAATATATTCAACATATGCTCATATAGATTACAAGGCATGGGAAGAGAAAGTACTAAGAAGCATAAGAATGTAATACGTTGAGCCCGCGTGGTCGCAAGGTACCATACAACGAAATCAACCGATTCTCCAGAGCAAATCGACTGTGATCATCCAAGGAACATGGTCGGATGGCTGTGACCTGGACATCGTGAGCTCCTAAATGGCCAGTATCATTGAAATGGGTGGCTACAGAGGTCACAGAGCATTGGCGTATGTTGCGCAAGTGTTTGGCGAATCCGTCACTGAGTCTCTTGCCTGTCTCGCCATTATAAGCCTTGTTACACCGCTTACAGATAATGGCATAGATAAGATTACGGACTCGCATGTGAAACCATCGTCAATAACAAACGTGGCTAAAGGAAAGATACAGTACGCGTCTGTATCACATAAGCACACGTGTTGCAACGCCGACGGCCACACTGGACAGTGCCAAAATGAGTCTGGATATTAGGCTTGAGGCGACTGTGAACCAACATATCCTTAAGACTTCTGTCCCATCTGTAAGCCACCAAGGGATAGTTGGGGAAGACTGAACGGGTCTCAGGATCTGACTTAAGGAAGAGACGGTAGGCTTTCTTCCATTGAGTTGCTACCGAGAGAACCTACCGTCTCTTCCTTCTTGATGTGTGCTCATTGTACACTTTTATACCTCATCCTGACGGCCTTAAAGCTCTCCAGTTCTTTCTCAATAGGAGAACTAATCCACTTGTGTCAACTTCTGCTCTCCTTCGTCTCGCGGAACTAGTTCTCACTCTCAACTCCTTTCAGTTTAATGACCAATTCTTTGAGCAGATCACTGGGGTTGCCATGGGCACTAAAATGGGACCTAGTTATGCTTGTCTGTTTATGGGTTATCTTGAATACTTAGTATGGACTACATATTCAGCATTTATATGGGTTTCTTTTATACAAATGATGTCAATTTGTTGTCCATGTAGAAGTTTTTGCAGTTCAAGTTTCTTTCTTGTAACATCTCTGCATTCCATTGCATGATCTTGAGTGTGTTGTTCTTGTTTTGACCAGTATCCCACTGGTTAATTCTGGCTCTCGGTTGTGTCACATTGTCAGTAGTTAAGGGGGAATACTTTTGAATCTCTGGATTTGACTTTGATCTTGTCTGTCAACAGTCTACAGGAGCAACCACTATCTAAGCAGGTGTATGGGCATACTCACTAACTGTACTATGCATTGATTTCCTTTTCAATTTCTTTATATCTATGCTGTTCAGGCTGAGATATCTGTCTTCGGTGGGAAAAGTTATGGATCATCCTATCCATGCCCTGGCTCTTGTAAGCATTGCCTGCCAGGCATCAGAGATTTTATGAAGTTTCCTTCTCCACTTTTTTTAACATGGGGGAACTTCCTGGGTGTGATCTTGGTGGGGACCAGGGCGTGTCTATGCACCGCTGGATCCAGCATCTGCTGCAGTTATCAGGGGATCACACTGTCCCAATGTTTTGGTTTGGCTTACACATCATAGCCTGGTATTTTACCCCTGCAGGTATTTGGGGCCCTGTTATAGCAGCTAGTGCCTTCACTAAGTTAATAAATATCTAGCAATCTAAAGACCATAGCTTTAGCTGACTGTACAGTGCTAAATGTCTTGTCACTTCACATTTTAAAATTCAAGTATGCAGGAGTTTGGTGGACCAATTATTTTCTTTCTTTGTGAAACAATGATTGCACGGAATGAACCAATTACCCTATTTTTTGTTCAGTTCGAAACGCAAACATTCTTTTTCTAGTTTTTTTTCTATATCCATTTTATTTTTACTTCTTTTCAATTCACATCTTTTCATTATATAAGCTTCTTAGTTTTACCGTTACCATTGTGTATGTGCTGACTTTTGCATAGGATATCGTTTTTACCTTTAATGTGTATCATATACTTTTCTTGAAAATGACATTTTGGTCAAAAAATCAATTTGGCCTGTTTCTGTACTTTGTAAAGCTACATTCTTCATGTTTTGATATTTTGCCTATGAAAGAAAGAGAACATGAATTCAGAGGATGATAATACATGAGAGAACCTGGAAAGTTATGTTAATTTTGATGTTTTGCAGTGTTTATATTATATGTGTACAAAAAACGTTCTTCCACCTTCTCATAGTTGAAAATATTTTTGGCAAGTAAATGCTCAGTTGGAGGTTTCCATGCATTTAGCTAATGTAATTATATTATAGTAGTTGAATTCTGTTACAATGAGAGTCCAAGTTTGTCTTAATAGGAGGATTGCCATTATAGTAGTTGGGTGGTATTGTAGAAATAAATTAACACAAATATTAGCAATGGATTCTTCATAATGGTTCCATTCTAAACAGGTCAATATGTCATGACTGTGCACAAATCTTCTTGTAATGAAGTCTTGTATGTGTGTATGGGGGTGGGGCTTGTTGTTATGGATGTACAGAGCAATTGTTCCTAACAGGAATTTTCCCAGCAACAGGAATTTTCTCTCCAACTTCAAATATTGACCCTTTTTCCATGATGTCATGATAAATATCCTTTGGTAAAACTAGTTAATTTTTATCAGACCCTGTGGCACAAGGAACATCTATCTATAGGGACTTCAATGTCGCTCTATTATGTGTGGCCTTCAGCGCAGTATTCCATGACATAAGTGCTCTATTAATTTTGTCTCTGTAACTAATTGTTTGTCTTGCCAAAGGTCATAGGTTTAAATCCCAACAATGTGCTTCTGTTCACAAATGCATTTTTTAGAGATCCCTAAGATTGTTTCCGGAGCTATGGAGTTCATGCTTTGTACAATACTCTCAACAGCTGGTGTGCCATTTCTACGAATAGAGGCTGAGCTATAGGGATAAAAACCCAGGCAATAATGTCAATCCTTCATCATTAGGCTATCATTTCCTCTTTTATTATACATCTTGAAGTTCTTTTTGGTCTTCTTTCCCACTGCTTTCCTTCCACTGTCCAAGTGATGGCTGTTCATACTGGTATGTCATGGTTCATTTTCATGAAATGTCTCAGCCATTTCCATCTTCTTTTAAGGATATTTTTCCATTATTTCTAAATAGTGTATAAATGAAGTCTACTGTTTAATATGTTGATAAGAAATTATTTTGAATTCTATGCAGGCATGAATGATAAAGAGATACAGTATGTAACGATCTTTCTTGGTGATTCTCAAGTATTCTGATCTGTATGATAGAACTGGTAATATATTTTAGTCTAGTTTAGTTTAGTTGTCAGATCATCATCACTGACATCAAATCAATTAGTCCATAATTTCTTGATCTCCTCTGCAGTATGTCTCTCATCGTAGGAGAGCTTAATCCACAGGTCTTTGTTGATTTCTTGCAGTCGTTAGTTGTTGAAATTCACCACTATCTTGAATCATTTATAATCCATCTCTCCTAGTAGAATTTAAAGAATATCACCTGGTCATTGCTCATTCCCTTTTCAGGATACACTGAAGCCTATCAACTCTTCATTTTCCTTACACCTGCAAGCTATCATCATTCATTTCTCCTCATCAGCCTTCAACATTCATTTCCAATCAAGCTACATATTTCAACCTTAAGATCATCCAATTCATTTCTCATACACCTACAAAGTTATCAACAATTCATTTCTCTAACACTGCAAGCCTATCATACAGTTCATTTCTCCTTTACCTCAAGTATCACTACGTTATTTCTCTACTCAGTTATCAAGTTCATTTCTCCATTACACCTCAAGCCTATCAAAGTTCATTTCTCCTTGCACCTCGAAGCCTATCAACACATTCATTTCTCCTTACACCTGAACCTATCAACAATTCTTTCTCCTTACACCAAACTATCACACTTCATTTCTCCTTACACCTGCAAGCCTATCAACACATTCATTTCTCTTCACCTGCAAGCCTATCAACACTTCATTTCTCATACACCTACAAGCCTATCAACACATTCATTTCTCCTTACACCTGCAAGCCTATCAACACATTCATTTCTCCTTACACCTACAAGCCTATCACACATTCATTTCTCCTACACCTCAAGCCTATCAACACATTCATTTCTCCTTACACCTGCAAGCCTATCAACACATTCATTTCTCCTTACACCTACAAGCCTATCAACACATTCATTTCTCCTTACACCTACAAGCCTATCAACACATTCATTTCTCCTTACACCTTCAAGCCTATCAACACATTCATTTCTCCTTACACCTACAAGCCTATCAACACATTCATTTCTCCTTACACCTACAAGCCTATCAACACATTCATTTCTCCTTACAAGCCTATCAACACATTCATTCTCCTCACCAAGCATCATTCATTCTCTTACACCTACAAGGCTATCAACACATTCATTTCTCCTTACACCTACAAGCCTATCAACACATTCATTTCTCCTTACACCTACAAGCCTATCAACACATTCATTTCTCCTTACACTACAAGCCTATCAACATTCATTTCTCTTACACCACAGCCTATCACATTCATTTCTCCTTACACCTACAAGCCTATCAACACATTCATTTCTCCTTACACCTACAAGCCTATCAACACATTCATTTCTCCTTACACCTACAAGCCTATCAACACATTCATTTCTCCTTACACCTACAAGCCTATCAACACATTCATTTCTCCTTACACCTCAAGCCTATCAAACATTCATTTCTCCTTACACCTACAAGCCTATCAACACATTCATTTCTCCTTACACCTACAAGCCTATCAACACATTCATTTCTCCTTACACCTACAAGCCTATCAACACATTCATTTCTCCTTACACCTGCAAACCTATCAACACATTCATTTCTCCTTACACCTACAACCCTATCAACACATTCATTTCTCCTTACACCTACAAGCCTATCAACACATTCATTTCTCCTTACACCTGCAAGCCTATCAAAACATTCATTTCTCCTTACACCTACAAGCCTATCAACACATTCATTTCTCCTTACACCTGCAAGCCTATCAACACATTCATTTCTCCTTACACCTCAAGCCTATCAACATTCATTTCTCCTTACACCTACAAGCCTATCAACACATTTATTTCTCCTTACACCTACAAGCCTATCAACACATTCATTTCTCCTTACACCTACAAGCCTATCAACACATTCATTTCTCCTTACACCTGCAAGCCTATCAATACATTCATTTCTCCTTACACCTACAAGTCTATCAACACATTCATTTCTCCTTACACCTGCAAACCTATCAACACATTCATTTCTCCTTACACCTACAAGCCTATCAACACATTCATTTCTCCTTACACCTACAAGCCTATCAACACATTCATTTCCCTTACACCTGCAAGCCTATCAACATCATTCATTTCTCCTTACACCTACAAGCCTATCAACACATTCATTTCCCTTACACCTACAAGCCTATCAACACATTCATTTCTCCTTACACCTACAAGCCTATCAACACATTCATTTCTCCTTACACCTACAAGCCTATCAACACATTCATTTCCCTTACACCTGCAAGCCTATCAACACATTCATTTCTCCTTACACCTACAAGCCTATCAACACATTCATTTCTCCTTACACCTACAAGCCTATCAACACATTCATTTCTCCTTACACCTACAAGCCTATCAACACATTCATTTCTCCTTACACCTGCAAGCCTATCAACACATTCATTTCTCCTTACACCTACAAGCCTATCAACACATTCATTTCTCCTTACACCTACAAGCCTATCAACACATTCATTTCTCCTTACACCTACAAGCCTATCAACACATTCATTTCTCCTTACACCTGCAAGCCTATCAATACATTCATTTCTCCTTACACCTACAAGTCTATCAACACATTCATTTCTCCTTACACCTACAAGCCTATCAACACATTCATTTCTCCTTACACCTACAAGCCTATCAACACATTCATTTCTCCTTACACCTACAAGCCTATCAACACATTCATTTCCCTTACACCTGCAAGCCTATCAACACATTCATTTCTCCTTACACCTGCAAGCCTATCAACACATTCATTTCCCTTACACCTACAAGCCTATCAACACATTCATTTCTCCTTACACCTACAAGCCTATCAACACATTCATTTCTCCTTACACCTACAAGCCTATCAACACATTCATTTCCCTTACACCTACAAGCCTATCAACACATTCATTTCTCCTTACACCTACAAGCCTATCAACACATTCATTTCTCCTTACACCTTCAAGCCTATCAACACATTCATTTCTCCTTACACCTACAAGCCTATCAACACATTCATTTCTCCTTACACCTCAAGCCTATCAACACATTCATTTCTCCTTACACCTGCAAACCTATCAACACATTCATTTCTCCTTACACCTACAAGCCTATCAACACATTCATTTCTCCTTACACCTACTAAGCCTATCAACACATTCATTTCCCTTACACCTTCAAGCCTATCAACACATTCATTTCTCCTTACACCTACAAGCCTATCAACACATTCATTTCTCCTTACACCTACAAGCCTATCAACACATTCATTTCTCCTTACACCTACAAGCCTATCAACACATTCATTTCTCCTTCACCTCAAGCCTATCAATACATTCATTTCTCCTTACACCTACAAGACCTATCAACACATTCATTTCTCCTTACACCTACAAGCCTATCAACACATTCATTTCTCCTTACACCTTCAAGCCTATCAACACATTCATTTCTCCTTACACCTACAAGGCTATCAACACATTCATTTCTCCTTACACCTACAAGCCTATCAAAACATTCATTTCTCCTTACACCTACAAGCCTATCAACACATTCATTTCTCCCTTACACCTACAAGCCTATCAACATTCATTTCTCCTTACACCTACAAGCCTATCAACATCATTCTCAATCATCATCTCTTACACCTCAAGCCTATCAACACATTCATTTCTCCTTACACCTACAAGCCTATCAACACATTCATTTCCCTTACACCTTCAAGCCTATCAACACATTCATTTCTCCTTACACCTACAAGCCTATCAACACATTCATTTCTCCTTACACCTACAAGCCTATCAACACATTCATTTCTTTCACTCAAGCCTATCAACACATTCATTTCCCTTACACCTGCAAGCCTATCAACACATTCATTTCTCCTTACACCTACAAGCCTATCAACACATTCATTTCTCCTTACACCTGCAAGCCTATCAACACATTCATTTCCCCTTACACCTGCAAGTCTATCAACACATTCATTTCTCCTACACCTAAGCCTATCACACATTCATTTCTACTTACACCTACAAGCCTATCAACACATTCATTTCTCTTACACCTCAAGCCTATCAACACATTCATTTCTCCTTACACCTGCAAGCCTATCACCACATTCATTTCTACTTACACCTACAAGCCTATCAACACATTCATTTCCTTACACCTACAAGCCTATCAACACATTCATTTCTCCTTACACCTGCAAGCCTATCAACACATTCATTTCTCCTTACACCTGCAAGCCTATCAACACATTCATTTCTCCTTACACCTGCAAACTCTATCAACATCATTCATATTTCTCCTTACACCTACAAGCCTATCAACACATTCATTTCTCCTTACACCTACAAGCCTATCAAAACATTCATTTCTCCTTACACCTACAAGCCTATCAACACATTCATTTCTCCTTACACCTACAAGCCTATCAAAACATTCATTTCTCCTTACACCTGCAAGCCTATCAACACATTCATTTATCCTTACACCTACAAGCCTATCAAAACATTCATTTCTCCTTACACCTGCAAGCCTATCAACACATTCATTTCTCCTTACACCTACAAGCCTATCAACACATTCATTTCTCCTTACACCTGCAAGCCTATCAACACATTCATTTATCCTTACACCTGCAAGCCTATCAACACATTCATTTCTCCTTACACCTACAAGCCTATCAACACATTCATTTCCCTTACACCTGCAAGCCTATCAACACATTCATTTCTCCTTACACCTACAAGCCTATCAACACATTCATTTCCCTTACACCTGCAAGCCTATCAACACATTCATTTCTCCTTACACCTACAAGCCTATCACCACATTCATTTCTCCTTACACCTGCAAGCCTATCAACACATTCATTTCTCTTACACTACAAGCCTATCACCACATTCATTTCTCCTCACCTACAAGTCTATCAACATTCTTTTCTCCTTACACCTCAAGCCTATCACACATTCATTTCTCCTTACACCTACAACCTATCACCACATTCATTTCTCTTACACCTGCAAGCCTATCAACACATTCATTTCTCCTTACACCTACAAGCCTATCAACACATTCATTTCCCCTTACACCTACAAGCCTATCAACACATTCATTTCTCCTTACACCTACAAGCCTATCAACACATTCATTTCTCCTTACACCTACAAAGCCTATCACACATTCATTTCTCCTTACACCTACAAGCCTATCAACACATTCATTTCTCCTTACACCTGCAAGCCTATCAACACATTCATTTCTCTTTACACCTACAAGCCTATCAACACATTCATTTCTCCTTACACCTGCAAGCCTATCAACACATTCATTTCCCTTACACCTGCAAGCCTATCAACACATTCATTTCTCCTTACACCTACAAGCCTATCAACACATTCATTTCCCTTACACCTACAAGCCTATCAACACATTCATTTCTCTTTACACCTACAAGCCTATCACCACATTCATTTCTCCTTACACCTACAAGCCTATCAACACATTCATTTCTCCTTACACCTGCAAGCCTATCAACACATTCATTTCCCTTACACCTGCAAGCCTATCAACACATTCATTTCTCCTTACACCTACAAGCCTATCAACACATTCATTTCTCCTTACCCCTGCAAGCCTATCAACACATTCATTTCCCCTTACACCTACAAGCCTATCAACACGTTCATTTCTCCTTACACCTACAAGCCTATCAACACATTCATTTCTCCTTACACCTACAAGCCTATCAACACATTCATTTCCCTTACACCTGCAAGCCTATCAACACATTCATTTCTCCTTACACCTACAAGCCTATCAACACATTCATTTCTCCTTACACCTACAAGCCTATCAACACATTCATTTCTCCTTACACCTACAAGCCTATCAACACGTTCATTTCTCCTTACACCTACAAGTCTATCAACACATTCATTTCTCCTTACAACTGCAAGCCTATCAACACATTCATTTCTCCTTACACCTACAAGCCTATCAACACATTCATTTCTCCTTACACCTACAAGCCTATCACCACATTCATTTCCTTACACCTACAAGCCTATCAACACATTCATTTCTCCTTACACCTGCAAGCCTATCAACACATTCATTTCTCCTTACACCTACAAGCCTATCAACACATTCATTTCTCCTTACACCTACAAGCCTATCAACACATTCATTTCTCCTTACACCTACAAGCCTATCAACACATTCATTTCTCCTTACACCTACAAGCCTATCAACACATTCATTTCTCCTTACACCTACAAGCCTATCAACACATTCATTTCTCCTTACACCTACAAGTCTATCAACACATTCATTTCTCCTTACACCTACAAGCCTATCAACACATTCATTTCTCCTTACACCTACAAGCCTATCAACACATTCATTTCTCCTTACACCTGCAAGCCTATCAACACATTCATTTCTCCTTACACCTACAAGCCTATCAACACATTCATTTCCCCTTACACCTGCAAGTCTATCAACACATTCATTTCTCCTTACACCTGCAAGCCTATCAACACATTCATTTCTCCTTACACCTGCAAGTCTATCAACACATTTATTTCTCCTTACACCTGCAAGCCTATCAACACATTCATTTCTACTTACACCTACAAGCCTATCAACACATTCATTTCTCCTTACACCTGCAAGCCTATCAACACATTCATTTCTCCTTACACCTACAAGCCTATCAACACATTCATTTCTCCTTACACCTACAAGCCTATCAACACATTCATTTCTCCTTACACCTACAAGCCTATCAACACATTCATTTCTCCTTACACCTACAAGCCTATCAACACATTCATTTCTCCTTACACCTGCAAGCCTATCAACACATTCATTTCTCCTTACACCTACAAGTCTATCAACACATTCATTTCTCCTTACACCTACAAGCCTATCAACACATTCATTTCTCCTTACACCTACAAGTCTATCAACACATTCATTTCTCCTTACACCTACAAGCCTATCAACACATTCATTTCTCCTTACACCTACAAGCCTATCAACACATTCATTTCTCCTTACACCTACAAGCCTATCAACACATTCATTTCTCCTTACACCTACAAGCCTATCAACACATTCATTTCTCCTTACACCTACAAGCCTATCAACACATTCATTTCTCCTTACACCTACAAGCCTATCAACACATTCATTTCTCCTTACACCTGCAAGCCTATCAACACATTCATTTCTCCTTACACCTGCAAGCCTATCGACACATTCATTTCTCCTTACACCTACAAGCCTATCAACACATTCATTTCCCATGTTTTTGTCAACCTAGTTCTCCACAGCGACTCCAACCATTGTCTCACAGCCCAGACTGTTTCAATCTTCCTGAACATACTCACTGAAAAAACATGCAGGAATAAAAGTCTATGATTCTAGCCAGACCATCGCTTTAGTTACTGCCATGATTTCTATAGTAAGGCTGCGTGTAGTTATGGCAAAACTGCCACTTTCTTCTTCACAACATCCTCTCTGATTTGAGCAGTGAAAGCCCATGAGCTCTGCATGTGTAGAATAAATGACCCATCTGTATAAATTATTACATCATTCTCAAACATTTCATGCCATTTTATTCTCTATTGAAATACTAGAAAGTGATAGTGATCAAAATTTGGAATGTGGGTTCCCCAGAAAAACATAACATGTGGTACAGTGTACAGAGCATGTAATTTAATTTAAAGAAAACTTTGATTTTAAAATATACCATGTTGTAGAGATGTTTCTATTAGTAAGAAAAGTGTGTCTTAGAATCAAAGTTAGATGGGATATAAATATATATATATATATTCATGTTACATGAGTTTTGTAAAATGTTGCTTTCATAATATCTAGCCTGGGCTCTTGACCTCTAGTCAGTTCTTCTGGAATCACCATCACTAAGTTCAAGGTTTCTTTAATGCACTGTTACCACTGTCATCTTTATTGTCATCTATATCGTTAATATCTTTATATATAATGTTTATGAGGAGCAGGTGGCTGCGCAGTTTATCCATCAGTCCTGGTATTATCCATCAGTCCTGGTATTATCCATCAGTCCTGGTATTAAATTTCTGATATAGAAGAAAGAAAAAAACCCATTTTATTACTATGTATATGATTTTAGTACTGTATCTTTCTTTGACCAATGACATCATCATCATCATCAGGTGCCGTGCCGGCTGGCGTAGGCGATCATGGATCTCCATAAATCTCTGTCGTTGGTGTTTGCTATCAATTCAGATGTTGACGCTCTACCGTGCCATGAAGTCAGGCTATCTAACATTTTCTCTCTCTGTCTTCCCCTGTCCCGTCTACCCTCGATTTTACCAGTTGTCACAATGTGTTCTAAACCTCCCCTCCTCATCACAATGACCAATGACACACGATTAATAATGAGGTCAACCTCAAACTGAATGTCTATACTTCTCAGTGTCTCTCTAGTACCTAATTGTCGACATGACAGCCATTCTTTTTAGGAAAAGTCCCACTTCGACTGGGGATCGAACTGTGATATTGCCTAGGAAGTATGTGTGCTAACCACTGCTACAGCGACTCTCACTGTAAGATAAGGGTTTATTTCTTATTGGGGAAAAATAAGCAACCCCAACCTGCATGTTATGTGGTGACAGCATGGGAAAGCAATCTTTAATTTTCAGCTAATTCCCCAGAGCATACCTAAACCCCAACCTGCATGTTATGTGGTGACAGCATGGGAAAACAGTCTTTAATTTTCAGCTAATTCCCCAGAGCATACCTAAACCCCAACCTGCATGTTATGTGGTGACAGCATGGGAAAACAGTCTTTAATTTTCAGCTAATTCCCCAGAGCATACCTAAACCCCAACCTGCATGTTATGTGGTGACAGCATGGGAAAACAGTCTTTAATTTTCAGCTAATTCCCCAGAGCATACCTAAACCCCAACCTGCATGTTATGTGGTGACAGCATGGGAAAGCAATCTTTAATTTTCAGCTAATTCCCCAGAGCATACCTAAACCCCAACCTGCATGTTATGTGGTGACAGCATGGGAAAGCAATCTTTAATTTTCAGCTAATTCCCCAGAGCATACCTAAATCCCAACCTGCATGTTATGTGGTGACAGCATGGGAAAGCAATCTTTAATTTTCAGCTAATTCCCCAGAGCATACCTAAACCCCAACCTGCATGTTATGTGGTGACAGCATGGGAAAACAGTCTTTAATTTTCAGCTAATTCCCCAGAGCATACCTAAACCCCAACCTGCATGTTATGTGGTGACAGCATGGAAAGCAGTCTTTAATTTTCAGCTAATTCCCCAGAGCATACCTAAATCCCAACCTGCATGTTATGTGGTGACAGCATGGGAAAGCAGTCTTTAATTTTCAGCTAATTCCCCAGAGCATACCTAAACCCCAACCTGCATGTTATGTGGTGACAGCATGGGAAAGCAGTCTTTAATTTTCAGCTAATTCCTCAGAGCATACCTAATCGGGAATATGCTATTATAAAAGCATGTTTATTGTATTGTGAAATTCAGAGGCATATTTGTTACATAATGAAGAGTTTTGTTCCAAGACTTTTCTTCATTTTCTTAACTTGTATTTACTAAAGCTTGCAAATCATTTTCTGTATCTTGGAAAATGATTGGTTGTAAACATTTTCAGAGTTTTGCTAATTAAAAGTTGTTACTCTAGAAAGATATTTCTACTTTTATCTATTTAACATTAGTCTTATTTCATGCTTTTTTTTCTTCACATTGATATTTGGTTGAAATGGTTTTATTTTCATGTCTTTCATATCGGTCTTATGGGGTCGAAGGCGCACTGGTAACAAACTTTGGTTCCGGTCTGGCCAAGAGGGTAACAGGGATCGAAGGAGAGCCACAGGTAGTGGTAGCAGTGCAAGCAAGGAAAAGTAATGCAGGTTCAAAATTACGAACAAAATGCACGCATCTCCTGGCCATTGCCGGTAGAAAGAAAGCCCAAGTTTGGCAGAAACCACGAAAGCTGCGAACGAATGAAAACTCCCCCGGAGTAAATGATGGCACCAAAATTAAAGGGATGAGAGGTGCATCCACTAAAGAGATGTGGACCCATATGGGGCGAAACTCGGAGCCCGTATAGCTCTAGCTCTCTCTCTCTCTCTCGTCCCCCTAGAGCCCGATATGCCAGGCCCGGGTTGGGGTTGCACATGGGCCCACCTCTGGGCGATACTCGTGGCTCTGAGAAGGGGGCCGAATTTAGCCGAACAAGCCAGAGGCATTGGGAAGGTGTGCACGGTGAGAAAAAAACAGAAACGAAAGAAGCAGTAGTCGTCAGTGATGGAAACCTAACTTCCCCGGAGTAAAGGGACACAAGCAAATTGCCAGCTGTGGGGAAAAATAAATAAGAACGATGTGTAACAAACCAAAAGTCTCGGCTGAGTCGAAAGATGCAAGGTGCTTTGATGGGGCGACGGGAAAGCGTGGAAAACGTAAGGGTGAGCAGACCACTCAGATGAGCAGGCAGAAACTGGAAAGCACAGCAGTGGCTTCAACCCAGTTAAAAAAAAGGTCTTGGTAAGTGTTTCTTGAACAAACTGTAGCTCATCGTGTTGATACATGGGAAGATTTCTGTAAACTCCGTAAATGAGACCAAGCGCAGAGAAATCTATTGGGTAAAGTTGGCCGAGCGCAAATTCTAAAGTTGCGTTTTAGTGCCTAACGAAACTGCCCTCCCTGGTACAACCGTGCAAGGTACTGTTGCATTTACAACTAACATCTCCGGAAGAACTAAGGTGGGTGATATTGGCGAGCGCAAAATTTCAGTTTCGTTGCTAGCACTGACTGAAACTACCTTTTAGAATACCTGTGCCCAGTCTAGTGTTTCCGGGGACAGGAAAATGCAGGGTAAACACTTGCAAATTGCCAAGTTCCGACACGCGCCCTGAAACGGCTAAGAATACTCCTACTGAGGATAAACTCACCGTGGATAGAAAAGTAAAGCCGATAATGCAAAGGCTTGACCCAAACATTGACTAAGGGCAATAATTTTCAGACGCCGATCATCCTACACAGAGTGAGATGACGTCCAAGCACCATGGCTCAGATCAGAGATGATCGTAAAGGCGTAGATCCGCTCCCAAATATACGGAAGAATGGATCGTACCCTAGGACGAGCTGCCCTAGTAAATTAACAGCTGGTTGAAACCGAACATGCCGCCGAAGGATAGGCACCTGAGCTACAACTGGTACTGAAGGTTGTGCACATACACCCATTCTTGGTGTCTGGCTGATTATATATCACACTAGAATGATAAAAACAGCCGTAAAGAACGTTCGAGAGAAGGAAAAGAAGAATATTGGTCTTATTTTAACCCCTTTGTCCTGCTGAGCGGATATATTGGCTCTCAGTATGTGTTAAGATGATGTAAATCCAATATACTGGCTTAGTTCAGTATGTAATGCAATTTGAATGGGATAGAAAAAAACATTACGAAGTGAAAGGGTTAAGTCTCAAATGTTTTACATTTGTCATATTTCATGTGTTTCCCATTTGTCATATTTCATGTGTTTCCCATTTGTCATATTTCATGTGTTTCACATTTGTCATATTTATGTGTTTCACATTTGTCATATTTTATGTGTTTCACATTTGTCATATTTTATGTGTTTCACATTTGTCATATTTTATGTTTCCCATTTGTCATATTTCATGTGTTTCACATTTGTCATATTTCATGTGTTTCCCATTTGTCATATTTCATGTGTTTCCCATTTGTCATATTTTATGTGTTTCACATTTGTCATATTTTGTGTGTTTCACATTTGTCATATTTTATGTTTCCCATTTGTCATATTTCATGTGTTTCACATTTGTCATATTTCATGTGTTTAACATTTGTCATATTTTGTATGTTTCTTATTTGTCATATTTTGTATGTTTCACATTTGTCATATTTCATGTGTTTACATTTGTCATATTTTATGTGTTTCACATTTGTCATATTTTATGTGTTTCACATTTGTCATATTTTATGTTTCCCATTTGTCATATTTCATGTGTTTCACATTTGTCATATTTTATGTGTTTCACATTTGTCATATTTTGTATGTTTCACATTTGTCATATTTTATGTGTTTCACATTTGTCATATTTTATGTGTTTCACATTTGTCATATTTTATGTGTTTCACATTTGTCATATTTTATGTGTTTCACATTTGTCATATTTTATGTGTTTCACATTTGTCATATTTTATGTGTTTCACATTTGTCATATTTGATGTGTTTCACATTTGTCATATTTGATGTGTTTAACATTTGTCATATTTCATGTGTTTCACATTTGTCATATTTCATGTGTTTCACATTTGTCATATTTTATGTGTTTCCCATTTGTCACATTTTATGTGTTTCCCATTTGTCATACTTCATGTGTTTCCCATTTGTCATATCTCATGTGTTTCCCATTTGTCATATTTTATGTGTTTCACATTTGTCATATTTCATGTGTTTCCCATTTGTCATATTTCATGTGTTTCACATTTGTCATATTTTATGTGTTCCCCATTTGTCATATTTCATGTGTTTCACATTTGTCATATTATATGTGTTTCACATTTGTCATATTTTATGTGTTTCACATTTGTCATATTTCCTGTGTTTCACATTTGTCATATTTTATGTGTTTCCCATTTGTCATAATTTATGTGTTTCACATTTGTCATATTTTATGTGTTTCACATGTGTCATATTTCATGTGTTTCACATGTGTCATATTTCATGTGTTTCACATTTGTCATATTTTATGTGTTTCACATTTGTCATATTTCATGTGTTTTCCATTTGTCATATTTCATGTGTTTCCCATTTGTCATATTTCATGTGTTTCACATTTGTCATATTTCATTGTTTCCATTTGTCATATTTCATATGTTTCCCATTTGTCGTATTTTATGTGTTTCCCATTTGTCATATTTCATGTGTTTCACATTTTGTCATATTTCATGTGTTTCACATTTTGTCATATTTCATGTGTTTCACATTTGTCATATTTCATATGTTTCCCATTTGTCATATTTTATGTGTTTCACATTTGTCATATTTTATGTGTTTCACATTTGTCTGAAGATTATTTATTAAGCTTGACTACAAGCGTCGGAGGAGGAGTGTAAAAGTGATTGATGAGGAAACTAGAGAGAAACAACTGGGAAGATCAGTGGAAAAGAATAGGAAATGTAAATTTAAAAGTGTTGCTTGTTATTGTTTGTTAAGTAGCGAATTAAAGCCTCTTTAAGCTGAGGCATGCCACTTTCAACCCAAGGTGAACCTTTTATTGGTTATATCAGAGCGTGAAACATGAAAAATAAGAAATAACTCCTTTTGGAGAATCCAAGTATAATAAAAGTGTTGAACGTTACAACTAGATTGAAACTAAATTCCCGTGCGAAAAACGGATACATCTGCTAGTTTGGAAAAAAACAAGTCCGACTGCTCTCTTTATATTGGTAAACTGTTAAAATTAGATTTGATTAACAAATCATGAAGTGAAAAGCCTGTGACTGCTCTCTTTATATTGGTAAACTGTTAAAATTAGATTTGATTAACAAATCATAAAGTGGAAGGCCTGTGACCAGGGTTGCCAACTAAGCCAAACACTGACCGGAAAAAGCCAAAAAAAAGGCCAGGAGGAAAAACAGTGCTATTTCATACTCACCTACATCATATGAAGAGCTCCAAATCAAGGTCATCACTATCCTCACTACTGAAACCAGCACCATACACTTTATCAGTAGATAAGCTCTTTACCATATTAGGTGAGGCAGTAAAATCCGTGCAACATTTGTTAGATATGAGAAGTTCTGTTCTTATTCTCAGTATAGCCTCAATAAGCTGCAGCTGCGTTCTATTTCTAGCTTTTGTTTTGACGGATGATACAAGAGAGAACACCCTCTCAATAACAGCATTACTAACTGGAGTTATTAAACAAGTCAGAGCAAAGGTGGCAAGCTCTTTAAATGACTCGTGTTGTAGAACAACAACCAAAATTCACAAGTGCTTTTGTGTTGAAGTGTCAGTGGATTCATCAATAATTAAGTCGTATTTCTTGTACTTGAAGTCAACAATGAGATCATCTTTAATTAAGTCATATTTCTTGTACTTGAAGTCAACAATGAGATCATCTTTAATTAAGTCATATTTCTTGTACTTGAAGTCAACAATGAGATCATCTTTAATTAAGTCATATTTCTTGTACTTGAAGTCAACAATGAGATCATCTTTAATTATAGCATATTTCTTGTACTTGAAGTCAACAATGAGATCATATTTCACTGATGGTGAGATGATACTTTTTTTTATTAAACAAGAACATTTTGTTCTGTGAAACCTTAGTGCTCTAAAGGGCTCCTTGTCCATGACCTATCATTATTTCACTAAGATGGTCGACAGAACGGATGGCACAGTGACAGGCTACACATACAGCCACTTGAAGTTCTGCTGCCTTAACCTATTCATAATTTTGTCTAGGCAAATTCTCCCCTTGAAGTATATTCTGTCTTGTTGATGGAGTTCTCTGTCTATGTTTTTCTGATTTCTCATGTGCAGCGAGACTACAGGCTTTAGGCACAACGCTACAGTGGCATAATTTACAAAACGCATTTTGTGATCCATCAGACGATCTTTTCACCCATACAAAAGCCTTTTCCCAATTGGTATTATATTTACGACTACTGTCATAAGATTGTTTACATTTTTTTTGTCGCCATAGTTAGATTCCTTGCGAAATTGCACACGAATAAAAACAGATAACAGGACTGCACTGCATAATCCGAGGCGAGAAAAAGAGCAAAGAAGGAAGTGATGTAAATTTCCATAATCTTTCGTTATCATTAGTACTAAACATATTTTTAACAATACAAATCAAAAACCATGTAAAACCCTATATTAAGTATATTTAACTAATTTGCTCTTAAGAATTATACACATTTTTAGAAAAAAAGTTTGCCTATGAAAAAAAGCCAAAAATCGGCCAAACATTTTTTGGGAAGCCAACCACTTTTTAAAAAAGCCAAATTTCTCGTTTCTGGCTTTAAAAAAGCCAAATTGGCAACCCTGCCTGTGACTGCACGTAATCAGTTTCATCAAGTTGGCGTTGAAGAACTGTTTCGTGGAAATCGTCGCATCCTATTTTAAAAATGACTACTGAATTGGGAATTTCAAAGTAGAGTAAGGACATATTATTGTTGTTCTTGGGTTCCGCAAAGTATGTGTCAAATCGATACTGTGCATGCTGTCTAATGAGATGTAAACTGAAAGATTTCACAGGAAGTCCTGCAACGTTTTAAAAAGGAAGGTGATGACCTCTTATATCTTGAGTTCAAGAAAACAAAAGACAGTCCATCTAACACCGCCATACGCAATAACATTAGCCAAACAATAGGAAACTCAAGCCTTGGCTGAAAAATGATTTCAAAACCAAAACGATTTCTTTATGACGGGTTTTATAAACTACTGCGATGTTGGCAAACATATATTATGTTTGTATACTATATGTTTGTAATTCGTATGTAGGTTTATTTCTGTTTCAATAAATATCTTATCCCGTTCATTTTCTATTTTTTCCGATCCAGAAGCTCTTGAGCTTTCAGCTCTTCGGCTCGGTGCCATGGACAAACATATAATTGAAGATCATATTTCAAAAGAAATATATAATTGAAGATCATATTTCAAAACAAACATATAATTGAAGATCATATTTCAAAACAAATATATAATTGAAGATCATATTTCAAAACAAACATATAATTGAAGATCATATTTCAAAACAAACATATAATTGAAGATCATATTTCAAAACAAATATATAATTGAAAATCATATTTCAAAACAAATATATAATTGAAGATCATATTTCAAAACAAACATATAATTGAAGATCATATTTCAAAACAAATATATAATTGAAAATCATATTTCAAAACAAATATATAATTGAAGATCATATTTCAGGTTGTCTGTTTTCTTTGCATATCTTGGTTGTTTCTACTTAACAAGGTAATATCATCTGCAAAATCCAAATCTTCTAGTTGACTATTTTCTACCCAATCGATGCCAGTTTCGCCCTGCAACATTTTCGCATCACCCAGTCAATGGCCACTCCAAACAATAGCGGAGATAGAATACAGCCTTGCTTTACTCCGGTTTCAACCATAAACCAGTCGCTGTGTCTACCATCAGTGCGAACTGCACACTGTGAACCATCATAGAGGCTCTTAATAATGTTTATTTTGTGTCTGGTATTCCATAGCATCTTAGAATATTCCACAGAGAGATTCTGTGTAGACTATCAAAGGCTTTTTAAAAATCGATGAAATTTAGTATGAGTGGTTGCTGCTTCTCAATATGTTTCTCCAAAATTAGTCGTAGGGTAATTATTTGGTCTAAGCAGCTTCTCCCAGGTCTAAAACCAGCTTGTTCTTCTCTCAGGGTTGTGAACACTGCTACTTTGATTCTATTAAGAATGATTTTGCAGAAAGTCTTGATCATTACTGATAATTGGGTGATCCCTCTCCAGTTGTTGCAATCTTTGAGATCACCTTTCTTGAGGATCTTAACAATTATTCCCTTTTTCCATTGATCTGGGACAGTTTCTTCTTCCCATACTTTATTAAATAGTTCTTGCACCTGGCTAATAGTTGTATCATCAGCCGCTTTGAGCATTTCTGCAGTAATGTTGTCATCACCCGCTGCCTTATTGTTTATCAAGGAATGGATTGCCTCCTTGACCTCAGCTACACTTATCATTTCTTCGTTAATTGGTAGGAGCTGTTTCTTGCCTCTTCGTCAAACTTGAGTAGTACTGGTGGATCAGGTCTATTTAATATTTCTTCAAAATGTTCTGCCCATTTTTTCTTCTGCTCGGTATCTGATGTTAGAACTTTACCATCTTTACTCTTGATTGGGCCACCCTTTGAAACAAAAGTGTCAGTAAGTTGTTTTAGTGTATGATATAGCATTTACCTGTTTCCAGTCTTAGCTGCCTTTTCCCCTTCTTCGGCCAGTTGATTGACATATGCTCTTTTATCTCTTCTAGCCGCTCTTTTCACTTCCTTGTCTTTTAGTCTATATTCCTCTTTAGCTTGGATTTCATCTGTTGCATCCTTAGTATTAAATATCGCTAGTTTCATCTTTCTTCTTTCTTGAATACATTTTCAGGTGTCATCACTTATCCAGTGTTTTCTGTCTTTTGTCTTTAATCCTGCGCTACTATTTGCTGCCCCCCCAATAGTGAGTCCTTTATCTTAGTCCATTTGTCTTCAATGTTCTATTCATTTTCACCATTGAGTAACTCGAATCTATTCTTAAGTTCGAGCTGATATTCCTCTTTTACTTCTTTATTTTGTAGCCTTTGACTGTCTATTCGCAGTTGTTCTTTTTTTGTATGGTGACTTTTCAATTTCAGTTTAAATTTACCTATGATAAATTATGATCACTTCCTATATCTGCCCCTCTGTATGCACGGACATCCAGCAATGATGTTCTAAATTGTGTATTTATGCACATATGGTCAATCTGATTCCTGGTCACTCCATCTGGTGAGTGCCAAGTAAGTTTATGAATTTCCTTATGTGCAAAGATGGTACCTTCAATTACTAAATTTGACAGCATACATAACTCCGCCAGTCTTTCTCCATTCTCATTCATTGTGTTTATTCCTTGTTTTTCTATAGCCTCTCTACCCCTACATTATCACTTCCAACCTTGGCATTAAAGTCCCCATTACTACTAACAGGTCATGTTTTTGGGTCTTGTTAATTTGATCTTGTAGTTGCTCATAAAATGTGTCTTTCTTATCATCGTCAGCCTCGTTTGTTGGTGCATGACACTGCAGTATTGTCATATTGACATGCCTGGTACTGAAGCGGGCTCCAATTATCCGACTGGAGATGGGTTCCCATTCTAACATGCTGTTTGCTACTCTAGGTGTCATCATTATACCCACTCCTTCAAAATGCTTACCATCTTCTCTCCCTGAATATATGAAAGTTAATCCACTAACTGTTCTTCTATCTGTTCCAGGCCATCTCACCTCACTTAACCCCAGTATGTCCAGCTTGTATCTCTTCATTTCTTCTGCAATTTGGGCTGATTTTGTAGCCGTGGCCATCGTTCTCACATTCCAAAATCCAATTTTAGTGTGTGTTTTTGAGCCAAGTAATGTACGAGTCGGGTTGCTGAGTTCCGCAAAGTGGCTTTCATTAGCAACCGTCATTGATGCACTAGGTGCATCGCACACCACCTGGCTGGTCGGTTTACCGGTATGGCGTCCTCTCTTGCAAATTTATGTAGCTCTTTCAATTTCTTGTGATGAGGTAGCTGGCCTCACGAACAAGTCCTCCTCCTTTTTCATCCGGGCTTGGAACCGGCATTGGCAGAGTAAATTAAATGTTCGCAATATTTTTGTTGACAGAGATGAGGTGTCTTAGAAGAGCTGCAGTGTGACAATAAGAGACACAATTAGAAATGAAGAAATCAGGAGACTGGACGTGAAACCAGTCATGCAATTCATAAAAGAACAACAGATGAAATGGTTTGAACACCTGACCAGAATGCCCTGGTATCGCCTACCACAGAGAGCCACACAGAAAAAGTATGAGTACAAAGCAAGACGAAGACCACGCAAAAGATGGAGCAACGGCATCAAGAACAGCCTTACGAACATGAATATCAGCTTATACAGTGCCTTAAAACAAGTACACACATGATCACTACATTTCACCCCCAACAATTCTATAAAGAAGTAAATGGTGGAAGAGAGGAAGAACAAGTACACACATGATCACTACATTTCACCCCAACACTTCTATAAAGAAGTAAATGGTGGAAGAGAGGAAGAACAAGTACACACAGGATCACTACGTTTCACCCCCAGCACTTCTATAAAGAAGTAAATGGTGGAAGAGAGGAAGAACAAGTACACACAGGATCACTACGTTTCACCCCCAGCACTTCTATAAAGAAGTAAATGGTGGAAAAGAAGGAGAAGAATGTCATGTTATGAGACACATGGCGACAACCGGCAAAGTTAATGGAGACAGAAACAGGCGGAAACGAAATTTCTGGACAGTATAACTAAATATCACTTGAAAATATCAACATCCAAAATAATAGTCAGTACTCAGGTCAGATGTTTATAGAGACCCGTGATCGCCTACGCCAGCTAGCATGACACATTATGAGGATGAAAATTAAGCAAATGTTTCCAATCTTGTCCTGGTATATCATTTATAAACACATATTGTACTATTGTCCTGGGTATATCATTTAAAAAAACACTAGCTAATTAACCCGGTGAAATTTGTTATTAATCCTTGATGAGGAATTGGGTAAGCCTTTCCAAAAGATGTCATCTAATAGCATGAATTATATTTTCTGATATTTTTTAAGAAGTGGTTTGAATCGGGTATGTCGTCGTTAAACGATTTTAACGGTTCGAGTGGTTCTTGTAATGCTTCACGTCTAATCAAAGTAGCGTCTTCGCATTCTTCCTAGTTATTTTTAAATTTCTATAGTGTAGTTTGAAACAGAAAAATGAAGCTGTAAATCAACGCAAACGAAAAAACGCAACGCAACTAATGGTGTATTTAAAAAAAAATAAGATTGGCATTAGAAAGATCAAAAAAGATTGCGTGTTTATTATACGATGCAAAGGAACGACCTCGCCACATGCACAAAACGGCGGGAAATCCGTTAGAGAAGTAGAACTTCACAAAATGTCACTGGCTTCACGGCAAGTCGTTCGGACTACAGGTCTCCTGAAAAGATCTCACTTGAATGAGCTAACCCATAAGGTCTCCAATCATTGAAAATATCGTTAGATTTATACGCCAGTGGTAATGTGATTGAATGTTAAAGGACGTAATCCATGCCTATGTTGTAGAGGCCATCTGGCAATTTTTGGATTATAAACCTTTGATTGTTAAGCTTTCTTAACCGCGTGTTCTGGTGTAACAAAAATGGCCGATTTTAATGTCGGATCGGACATCAAGAATTCGATTTAATTTAATTTTAAAGCTAATATTGATCCGATTTCGAAACTGTTTTTTTAGCTGATCTAAATTTCGTACGAAAAATATTTGTACGAGATATGGTGATTATTGGATGTATCATTTATATCATTTATAAACACATATTGTACTATTGTCCTGGGTATATCATTTATAAACACATGTGGTACTAATGTTCTGAGTAAATCATTTATAAACACATATTGTGCTACTGTCCTGGGTATATCATTTATAAACACATGTGGTACTATTGTCCTGGGTACAGTGCCGGATTAGGTCAGCGCGGGGCCCTAGGTTTTGTCTCGTATGATAATAAATAATAAAACACAACTTTTACAGACAAACTTGTCTCGATTTAATGTGAGCAAATTTAGAGATAATACTAGACAAATCAATTTCTCTAAGTAAATTACATTCAATGTTCAACGATATAAGGTGAGGTTATTTAGACGATCTTGTCCCATCATGTTCCTTAACTCACTTTTTATACGCTTTAATGTTGAAAAAGAACTCTCTCCGCTGTAGTTGGTAATCATTAAAGACAAGTAAATTCGTAAGACTATTTCTACATTTGGGAAACACGACTCTAATGAATTTTCAATTATGCTTTCTTCCAAATTCTCTTGGTAAGAGCTGACAATATTTGGAGTTCTTTTCAAGATCTCTTCTACTGTAAGAGATTTTAACTGCCAAAGTATTCCAAATACACCAGTCACTCTATGGTACGCTCCTATGTGTTTAGGTCAGGCAGAGAGTACATTATCAATTATGATAATAAACACTTGACTTTCAAATTTGTGTTTACGAACACCTGATTACGACACTCTACCTTTTGATCCATGTTATTTGAGATGTCATCCAAAACTTGTTTGATAGTGGTAAAACCACATAAAAGGGTCTTTGTCGCATCAACTCGGGCAGACCACCTGGTGTCCAACAGTCTCTTCAAAGTCGGGTTTTGAACCTGTATCTTCCAGTGCTTTTGTAAGAATGCCATCGATAGGTGGAAGCGGAAAAGAATGTATAGAGGCTTTCAACAAGATCGAAAAAAATGGATGTTTCTATACAACATTCTGCAGAACACTTAGCAACCAAATTCAGTGAATGTGCAAAGCAGGAAATGTATTCTGCCTATTTATTTATCTCCTTAATGCGTGCCTGTAAGCTGTGATATTTCCCATTCCTGTTGCTGGCATTGCCATAGCTTTAACCACAACAGTCTTTGATATCAATGCCATTTTTCTTTTAAAAATCATGTAAACTTTTGGCGAGTTGTTCCGTAGTATGACCTTCCATATCCAAGAACTTCACAAACCTTGCCACTGGTCCAGATGGTAACACATAGCGCACTATTAGAGTGAGTTGGTTCACATGCGAAATGTCTGGAGTAGAGTCCAGTGATACTGAATAGTACTTGCATTTCTTAATTTCGCAAATAATATGATGCAGTAAGCTTAATGCAATTAGATGGATAAATTCCTCGTATGTTGTTTTTGATAAATATGATGTTTGTCCTTTTCCTTTATTTGCATAAGTATTTATATGCTGAGCCAGAAAAATGTCAAATTTGGCTATTAATTCCAACAAACCTAAATAATTTCCATTATTAGGTGTACCAATAGATTCATCACTACCCCGAAATGCAAGACCTCGTTCTGCTAAAAATTGGATAACTGAAGTAATTCGCTCTAAAAGTGTCCGCCGATATTTTTGTTCGGTCTCAATTTGGTTTACAAGTTGATAATCGACACGCGCATCCTTCTTTTTTGCAAACTAACAGCGAAATTATCACTTTTCTATGGAAGGTGCTTTCTTCATGTCTTTTCAACAAATCCTTTTTTCGTAAACCGTGACGAACAGCCAGAATCAGTAACTTTGCAAACAAAAAAGAAAAGTTGTCCTCTAGTTTCTGAATTACGCTACCAATCTCGCACATGAGTTCTGTTTGTTGGTTTATGTATATATGTGAAAAACGACTTTCGACAAAATCGTGGATTGCTTTCTTTATCGTATGTTTTTTTTAAGACAAGAAATCACTGTTCATATGTTGTACTTCGCTACTTCCTTTTGCAATCCAATAATCTCGGTTGAAGTTGCTTGGCCATTCACCAATATCGATAGAGTACATTTTACTTTCGTTGTGTTTTTGGCTTGTAGAAGATGTTGCTATATTGGAAGCATGGGCTGTGCTTTCTGCCTCTCTTTGGCTTGAAGATGATATGGCTAAATTGGGAGGACTTGCTGTACATTCTACTCCAGTTTGTCTTGTGGAAAGTGTGGCTAAATCGTGAAGAGTTGCTGATCTTAATGGTAATATTGGTAATGATGATTCTTCTATAGCACTGCCCTCATCTACTACACAGTGAGACGCAACTTCTGTATTTTCTGCATCGAATTTTTGGGTTCAGCACCATCACACACGGCACTAAAAATTCTGACAGCTTGCGTGTTTTTGATATAACATCTTGGTTATTTTTTTCCTTTTCATCTCTGTCACATAGGCGCGGGGGCCCCAGAAGCGCGGGGCCCGTAGCATTTGCTACTTCTGCTAATCCGGCGCTGCCTGGGTATATCATTTATAAACACATATTATACTATTGTCCTGGGTATATCATTTATAAACACATATTGTACTATTGTCGTGAGTATATCATTTATAAACACATATTGTACTATTGTCCTGAGTATATCATTTATAAACACATATTATACTATTGTCGTGAGATCTCATATATTTTGTTTTTCATACCAGATTTCAACTGAACACAAGATGATTGGCTACCTTATCGAACTGACCACAAGATGATTGGCTACCTTATCGAACTGACCACAAGATGATTGGCTACCTTATCGAACTGACCACAAGATGATTGGCTACCTTACATATACAACAACACATTTTTAAATACGGAGAAAGAGGTCGTTGAAACAGACACACAAATTGTGGAAAAATTGGGTGTGCTACCTCAGTTCACAAGCAACAAGTGGAGATGACAGCAAAGTCAGGAAATGATAAGTTCTATTTGTTATTTTCTTTAAAAAATGTATAGATGATAATTAGTGCAAATTTATATTGGAGTTTTAGGTGTGCTTTAGGTGTACATAATTGCTAATATTCTTATGATTAATGTTAAGTAAACCTGACCTACCATTAGCTTATGTTATTTTATGCGATCGGCGTCATGGCACATTGGGCATCACTATGCGTGTTCCGTCCTCCACTGCAGTAGCTATCCCACAGTCTACTTGCTCAATGTGCCCATGAGAAATTGAGTAGTAAATCTTCTCTCTCTACCACGAAGGCGACACTGTCTGGTATCCTAACTCCTAATTATCGCACTCGTTCCAATGTCTGAGACTCGCCCATATCACAAAAATGAGTGCGTATCGCATTGATGACGGCTCTGTTCATACTTCTGCCCACTTGAGTTGGGACAATGTTTGCAAGAAAGTCAACTGGGGAGGCGGGGGGGCAAAATCAATATATATTTGAACCATTTAATAATTAAAATCTTGACGCAATTCTTTTCTATAATAGTCTATGTTATTCCGGTATTGATGTATACGATTTATAATTTATCACATGCCTCTTCCTACTCGCTGTCGATACCCTTTGATTTCGGTTTGTGGTGCAGATGCATCGCTAGCGCTCCTTCGCCAAAAGACTTGTAATCTGACAGCACAAAACTATTATTTTTGTTTGTAATTTCCCGCGACCACTCCTAAAAGCTAAGGTGCGGCAATTATCACCCAAAAAAAAAAAATGTCACGTTTTACTTGTTGATAGTTCTGCTTTGAGCTTTCAGTTGTTGACAATATTTCATTTTAATGTTAGTTTGTCTCCAGAACAACTGACAAGTGGCTGTTCCTGTGTTTAAATCAGAAAATCAGATATATAATATATCTGTATCAATATAAAATGTTTGCATTTATTCCTGATGCTCAAATGAATTTGATTGTGTAGAGCATGAGGAATTGTGGAAGATTATGGGAGAAATGGGATTCCCATTACATTTGATACAGATCATAAGAGAACTTTATAGTGATCAAATGGCGGCTGTAAGAACATGTGATGATACATCAGACTGGTTTGACATAGGGCAGTGAGTCAGACAATGTTGCATTTTGTCGCCTTGTCTGTTTAACATATATGCAGAAAACATCATGAGGAATGTTACAGAAGATAGCGGAAAAGAACAATACGATCCTTTTATAATCGGAGGGAGAGAAATACCTGAACTACGATACGCTGACGATACAGTGTTACTGTCAACATCACAAAAAGGGATTGAGAAATTATTACGAGAAGGGAAAGATAAAAGCGAAAAACAAAATCTATATCTCAATGTGGCAAAAACAAAAATAATGACAACAGATAAAACGAACATGACAAAAGTTATTTTATCAATGGAGAGAAAGTAGAAAATGTGAACAGTTTCGAATATCTTGGTTCACTGCTAGCAACAGATGGAAATGGGATGAAAGAAATTAAAAGAAGAACAAGCATGGCTTTACAAAAAATTAATCAATTCAAAACAGTATGGAACGGAACTGATAAGAAAACAAAGATCAGAATACTAAGAGCATGCATATTCCCAGTGGCAACGTATGGGTGTGCAGCATGGACATTTAATAAAGCAGTGGAAAAACATATATGTGCTTTTGAATATGTTACAGAAGAGTCCTTTGTATATCTTGGACAGAGAAGAGAACAAATAGATCTATCCAGAAGGAACTCAAAATCAAAGAAAACTGGCTGATGCTACAAATAAGAAAGAGAAAATTGAGATATTTTGGACATATAAAAAGACATGACAGGCTAGAAGACCATCATGGAAGGAGGCATACCGGCAAAGAGAAGAAGAGGAAGTCCACGGAGAAGATGGATTCACGATGCAACTGATGATTTGAACATGACGGCTGCAGAGATAGGACATCCGGCCTATGAGAGAGAGAAATTCCGGAGGCCTGTTGGGGTGGCAAAGTTCTGCTCAGGACAAGCTATTTGATGATGATGTTTTATACTAATTCAGTGTTTGTGTTTAAAAAGCAGATCGGGTAAGCGAAGTATTGTTTTGTTACAGCAATTGTATAGTCTGTCCATTAATTCGTGAGCACGTTTGAAATTGATTTTCTCGAAAACTACCTGTTGGATCTCAGTGATTTTTGCAAGCAGCCTTAGAATATCCATGACGCTAGAGAAATATTTTTTCCAAGAAAATTTGATGTAGTTTGAAATATTTCTTCTTCAGGTTATATTAAAATCAACCTCACCGGATTGTACACAATAGTAACAGATCTACGGTACACAGACGCGTTGTTCTAAAAATACATTATGGTAACATTGAAATATCGTGAGTAAACAACAATTTCACGAATTCGCGTGCACCTAACCCAGTCGACTTTGAACCCGGAAAGCATATGACGTTATAATTGGGATACCGTTGGGATAGGTTTAGTCTAGTTTAGTCGTCGGATCACCATCACTGCACGTCGAACAAATTAGTCCATAAGTGCTCCGATCTCTCCCTCATTACGTCCATCAGCGTGTGGCGACTAACGACACCGGTTCTTTGTTGGTTTACAATTCTTCTTTGTCTGCCAGCATAGCGTTCTTGTCGAGCTACACCACACTTAACTTTGAGTTCTTGCAGTCTGGTTAGTGTTGTGGATTCACCGCTATACGTGAATCATGTACACGCCCTCTCTCCCTTAAGGAATTTATAATATCAGCCTGGTCCATTGCTCGTCCGCTTTGGACAGCAGCCATACCTGCAAGCCTATCCGCACGTTCATTCCCCTTACACCTGCATGCCCTGGCACAAAAATAAAACTGATCTTTGTCAGCTTAGACCTCCCCAGCGATTCTATCCAATGTCTCCTAGCCCATCCTGTTTCAATCTTCCTGAGCATACTCATTGAGTCACTGAGAAAACATGCATGGATAAAAGTCTGTGATTCTAGCCAAATCATCGCTTTGGTAACCGCCATGATTTCCATAGTAAGACTGCTTGTAGTCAAGGCAAAACCACCACTGTCTTCCTTCACAACATCACCTCCGACCTGAGCAGTGAAAGCCCACGAGCTCCGCACATGTCGAATCACCGAACCATCCGTATAAATGATTACATCATGCTCAGATGCGTTCTCAGAAATTAATGCCTGAACCTCTGCCTCCACAACAAGTGGGTTGTGTTGCCTGCATTCTTTATCAAGTTCGATGCATACAGAAAAGGATGTAGCGATTGCTCTTGGCACTGGTATCCATTCTTCACCGGGATCAATGTCTTCAAGTGTACACACCTGTTCAATACAGTCCTCGGCCTGACCCATCCAAGATTTTCCTCTTTTAACCTATTTCCTTTTGTCTCTTTATTTCCAAGTGCAGAGGATGTTGTGTGTCAGCATTGACTCGAAGGTATGCTCGTGCACGGCTCATCAGTATTCTATACTCCATAGTAGGATAGTCAAGGAGATAGCGCATCGCCCTGCCCGACGTGTCTTTAGTGCAACCAAGTATAATGCGCATAGCCTCGTTCTGTATTCTTTCCAGTCGTTCTATCTGACTATGACTGAGAGTCAGGATCGCCAGCGCATACTCAAGCACAGAAAGGACCAGACCCTGGTATAAAAGACAAAGATGGCACTGCTCACAATCCGCTGCAGCCATTACCCTCATCGCCAGCAAACCTTTCCTCGCCTTCATTATCACATGAGCTATGTGTTCCGTAAAAGCTAGACTACGATCAAAACGCAACCCCAGGTATTTCATAGACTGAGATCGCTCCACCACCTCTGAACACAAAACCACAGATGGTGTTGGAGTGTTGACAATGTGGTTGTTTAAAGAGAACCATGTCACCGCTGCTTTTGTGGGGTTGACCAATGCTCCTGCTTCAACGCACCATCTACCTATGCGGTCCAGTTCTGACTGAAGTTCCTCCACAAGCTGTTCTCTATCCTTGCCCTGACGATACACCAACACATCATCTGCATATGACATTGTCCTTCCTCTACCCGTGATCTGCTCTTTTGTGATGCTCACAGTATAGGCATTGAACAACACCGGAGATAGTGGTGACCCTTGTGGTAAGCCAAGGTGGATTGTTGTTGGTGATGACGCCCAACTGCCACATTTAAACACTATCTTTCGCTGGAAGAGGGCCGCAAAGATCCAATTGAGGAGGAATGGGCTGATATTGAGTTCAGTCAGCTGCACCATTAAAAATGCAACGGCACTCTATTATAGGCATCTTCAAGGTCAATTGCAGCAGCACATGTCTCAATGTCCGAGTGAAAACCCTCATAGACATCGTAGGCGAACACCGCTGCGTTACGCCATGTCTCTCTATATTGACGGTACCCTCCAAGGGTGGGTGGAAGGAGACGTAACCTCTCTAGTTGGCAGGATATTTTCCTGGCAATTATTTTCTCCAGCAACTTGCCTATTGTATTCTGCATGGTGATTACCCGATAGCCCTGAATTTTGTGTGGTCTTTGCCAGGCTTCGGCAGAGGTACCAGGTAGCTGTGCAACCATTCTTCGTTGATTATTGCAGTCGTAATGCTTTTGTTGTAGATGCCAGCCAGTTCTTCCCACTCCCATCAGACAACCCGTCAATGTCACCATATCGTATGCCATCTGGACCAGGTGCACTGTTTTTGCTCTCCGTACAGCATCCTTGATTTCCTCCACCGTCACCAAATCATCTACATCTAATTCCTGGTTCTTACATTTAGCTGCAATGGATTGTCTTGCAGTGTTTCGCCCTATAATGTCTTTCTGGTCACTCTGCTCTAAATAGTGCGCAAACAGAGCCCTACCCTTGTTTTCATCTGTCCTCTGCCATGTAAGATCCAAGCTCTGGAAGTCAATAACACACCGATTCTTTACTGTACCATTCATACTTCTGTGCAATCGCCAGAACAGATTCAACGATTTGTCATTGCCCACACGTTGACAGAACTCAGCCCACTTCTCACTTTTTACCATCCTTGCAAGAGCTTTGAAACACCCTGTTTTATTATTCATTTCTTGTTTCAACTGCAAGATGTCAGCAGGATGGGTAGTTCCATTTTCCTGGCAGTTTGCCACCTCCTAACAGCACACCGCTTGTCTATCCACGCCTTCTCCACCTCGTCATCCCACCATGGTGGCTGTTCCCAACGTTATAGTTATAGGTGTATCTCGCTATTTGTATGAAGCTATTGTATCATATTTGTTGGCTTATCAAAACTGACATTGATATCACATTCATAATGAGTCTGAAGTGCACATTTATAACAATGCAGAAGGTTACAGTTTTACTATACCAACACTTCCGTAGGGAATCTAGAGAGGTCATCTATATTGCGATATTCATAACCCTGAGAAACGAACGCAACTGGCGCTTGGTCTGAATAGAGAATCCTTTTCCCGATGGATTAAACAGGACACAAAGTGCACTAATGTCAAGCAAGGAAGGAAAAGAACAATTGACGACTTTGACATAGATGTCATAAGACGGAGCTCTTGAAAATGTTTGCGACAAATCAACTTGTTGCTCTCAGGAAACTGAAATTAAAACTGCAATCAGATTGCAGCATAGACATTTCTAAAAGTACTCTATGGAAAATTGTAAGAGCCGCCGGCTTCACCTTCAGATAAACTATAGGCGGCAGGAATATTATTTGTGAAAAACCACATTTAATTGCTGAGCGAAGTAAATACCTGAGGCAGATCCGTGAGCGGCGGAGGCAAGGCTATGATATTGTATATTTGGACCAATCCTTGGTCAATGCTCACCACACCAATGCTAAAGAATGGCAATCAGTAGACGGTGAACAGAAAGAAAAATACCAAGCAGCAAAGGCCAGCGTATTATACTAACACATGCAGGAAGCAGTGAAGAAGGTCTTGTCCATGACGCTGGACTTATTTTCCAATCAAAAGTACCGACGGTAGGGACTACCACACAGAAATGAATGGACATATTTTCAGGCACTGGATGGAGAAAGATCTACTTCCAATTCTAAACAGACCATCATGCTTGGTAATGGATAATGCATCCTATCACAACGCAGTATCAGCGGAAGACAAAGTACCAACTGCATCAAATACAAAAGATCAAATTAGGACTTGGCTTGCTAAGGAAAATGTCAGCTTCGATGATACATATTTGAAACCCGAGTTGTTGCACCTGGTGAGGATGACAAATAAGACAAAGGTGTTTCATATTGACAAAATCATTGCGGAATACGGCCACACGTCTTTGCGACTACCTCCATATCATGCTCACCTCAATCCGATAGAGCTTGTCTGGGCTAAAGTAAAAGGGCAAGTTGCCGAACAGAACAGGACGTTTAAAATGTGTTATGTTGAAGTTCTGACACGTGAGTCCCTCTCAATGATAGACATGCAGTTCTGGAAGAAGTGTGTTGAACATGTGCTCCGAGAGGAAGACGAGTACTGGCACCGAGATGGATTACAATTTGTCCAGCCAGTAACAATTATCAACCTCATGGAATCGTCAGATTCGGGATGATACAAATCATATTTTGATTACAGACTGAGAAATAGCAACGTATACATTTCCATATCCAAATGCGTCTACCATCATACAATTTGTGGTGAAGTTAAGACACCCTGGGGTCTAATGGTGACCGAAGGGGAGGACTAACTGTTGCAAATTGTATCCAAGTTCACGATTGCACATAAAGGGCAACACACTTAATTACTTGACCTATCAAGTTAATATGGAGATACACCTATGAATGGAATTGACATGGACAAATTCTAGGGATTACTGTAAAATCTAAAATTTGAGCCCCGTATTTGCAATTGTCATAAAAGATCAAAGGAATTCGCCGATGTGCAAAATCCGTAGCATCTATGGACTACTGGTTAGCTTTATTTTAGCGTCATGGATATTCTAAGGCTGCATGCAAAAATCACTGAGATCCAACAGGTAGTTTTCGAGAAAATCAATTTCAAACGTGCTCACGAATTAATGGACAGACTATAGTTACTTATTATCATTGAAAATGATTATGTTAGGACAATAGGGACTCGAATTTAAAAAAATTTACATTTGCATGGACTGTGAATATCTCAGGTGCACACATAACGTTAGCCTGTGTGTGATAGAGTTATGTAGGTAATATTGGGCTACTTTTGCGTTCTGTGTGTGATAGAGAGTTGTTTAGGAAATATTTGCCTACTTTTGCGTTCGTTATTTATTGCACTATTTTTGACCAAATTCATGTTTCACAACTCTCAAACCATTGAGAGCTTCTAGGTGGTCAAAGCAGAGTAGGCTAAATCCTTAAAAACCTTTACGATTTCAACTTTGCGAAATCTATGATGCATTATTTCGAATAATAAAAGACGTGAACAGAGATGCAGAAACTAAAGTTAATGCAAGAGGGTTAGCAAAATATATTAACAATTACAAGTTTATATGCGATCTAATTCTTTGGCATGACATTTTACTTGAATTTTACATTTAAATTTTAATTTATATTCAGTCTCAATGCTTGTCTTACTCCTTACCCTGACAACTTCAAACTGCGTAAATCGATTCAACATCTATTTTAGTGTCTTCATCAAACAGGCAGTCGCAAAGAGACAGAAGAACATCCCCTTTATCCATCTTCAACTCCCCGACAATCGATGCTTTTGATGCAAACCTGTCCGCTCTCTCATTGCGGCCTCAGACCCCCGCAACCCTCTGGAGGCTGGAAACCTCGATAGACGACATCCACTTTCATCAAAACATGCCTTTTTGGATCTTGATATGAAAGAAATATTGAGAAGTGAACATGAAGAGGCGGATACCATCAGTGAAAGGGATATAATTTGTACATACTCATTGCAGCTAAAATGTCATGTGGGTTGACTCAATTATCAAGGAAGAAACTGATAATGTTAATGAGTAAAGAATACTTTTAACCAAATAGCTATAAAAAAAATTGCTAGACGTTACAGCTTTGGTAGTATTCAGTATTCGAATAAATACTATTCGCTCATCACTATCCCTTCCCCCTGATACTTGCACGACCATGCAATGCATACTATTTTTTTTATTATCAATTGTTAGCAGCTTAGTTAAGTCAATATAATATTGCGAATATGCATGTCATGAAGGGATTGTTCTACTTCTAAAGATGAGGGTCGTGAATGCGTTAATTGTAGCATGTAGACCTTCGCTCTGATCACATCCCGCACATGATAATTTAAATTAAGTTAATGTTTACACCAACACAACAGCACGTCAGCAGTGAAGTGTGAAGTAAATTCAGTAAGTAGTTATAGACTAGACATATATTATATATTGATAATCATAATGATAATTCATATTGCCTAGCCGGTCTATCGTGTTCAACTAAAGATTTTCCCCTGCTCGAAGCTTGTCATCCCTTGCCTCGCCCCTACCAGGTACGTACTACTCATTGAGTAATCTATTGTACAGTAGTAGTGTACCGTCCGTACGTACTAAATTTTACTACTTGACATTATTATTATTTCTTCAAATGTTCATATTCAATCATTGTTCTCATAATTGTTTGTGAACGATGTGATTTTGACACCATATATATATTGATGTCACAAACCCTAGTAAACTAAACTTTAAATTGCTTTTCAAGTATTGAATTTCATATTCTAAATTGGCAATGATAATCCACAATAGGATTTTGCTAATATGACTTATATTACTTATAAAAATAAAAATGATGAGGTATAATAATTTCTTGACAGCATCTCTAACTAAAGACTAATTAGTATCTTACTACTATCTTATTATTTCTTCTTGGTGTTAATCCTGTTGTGACTCCCAGTCAGTGAGTCACAGGTACACACAGCATCAGGATAGGAAGAGATTAATAGAACAAGATCTTGTGTGCACTTCCTCTATTAATTATGGTGTCTTTCTCAGCCTCTGTTATTTCTGTGGTCCACCTTTTGCATGGATGACCATTTGCCCTTTAAGCCACTGTTTCTGAGTAGCATTACCCTTTGAGATCTGTTGGTAATCTGCTTATGTAGCCAAACCCTAATTTAGGTTTACTTAAAAAGGGTTTAATTTGTTTTTCCTTGGCAAAGTTCAGTAGTGATGTTGCACCATATATATATGACTGCTATTGAAATCAATTACTAGTGTTTATTTTCCTGATAGCTCATTCACTAATTCAAACATTTTCATTTGCTACTTTATATAACATTTGTCCATAGTATATCATCAGTGACACCTCCTCTTTCACTATTCACTGTGTTCTCCTACCGTCTATAATTGTCAGCATCTTTTACTTTCTTATTTAGTGGGGTATTACAATCTCTTATTAAAAGAACATTTTTAAGGATTGATAGGACCATCATGATTGCACTTCAGTGAGTAACCATGTGTACTACGATCTCATTCTTACACAGGAAGATCTCAGCTGCAGTGCACGAACTCCGTAGTATCAGCGAGGGTCCCCGATGTAATTTGAAAATGATGAAGATATTTTGAAGGAATTTTATTTTTAAGCTTTTCTAATTAATTTTTAAGATGTTTGTGGGATTTATAGCTGTTTCTGTATCATTACAAAGTGTGTGAATATGTTATCTTTCAAGATACAAATTCACTTGTACTATATTTACATCTATTCATTTTTGTACTAACATTGTCTCTGATAGGTTCCTAAATCCGTTGGTTGTCATTTTAACTTTGTTAATCAATAATTAAATGTATTCTTAATCATAAATCACATCTGGTATACTATATTATATCTGGATGATTTCATTATGCCCGCACCAGTCCATATACTATTATATATTCCTAGAATAGTGATCATCATTTTCACCATTTTGTTATTTACACCTAACCTGTTTACAGATAAATTTGTTGTCTTTCATATTATATTTACTGTAGCTAGTTCTGTTATATTGTTAAATTTCTGTGAACTTAGGTCCATTGAATCTGAATTAATATTTTTGGTATAATTTTTCTAATTTTAACTTGCAATGACCAGTACATGAACCGTGCATTTCTATTATATTGTAGTTTGACAGATTCTTATTTGTTCACACTTTTCTTCCTTAGGACCGTCAGATGAGTTCTTTTAGCTTCAATGGAATGGTTAAAAGACACAGTGACCAGCATATTCCCATCTATAACTCTTACTATTTTGATATGTTGCATCATAGTAATGACATGTCTGTCTGGGGATCATTTACTCTCTCTAGTATCAAGCACAGACTGGCCAGAAAATGGTCATATGATCCGAGCCGTGATTGACAGTTCAACACATGCCTTAATTGGTGCTCTAGTTTGGGCTGTAGTTGTGAGCTCAGAGCCACAAAATTATTTGAGAAAGTTGCAGAATTGTGCATTTTGTGCTGTTCTAGCAGCCTTCGTGGATTTTGACCATTTTTTAGCTGCAGGGTCATTGGATCTTAAGGTATGAAATATTAGTTGCACTGTCCAGTAAGTTTTGTTGCTTCAACTGTGATATCATTGTTATTATAGCCAACAATACTTTTTTGCAAACACATTTTGCAAAATCATTCTCAATAGAATCAAAGGAGCAGTGGATACAACCATGAGAGAAGAACAAGCTGGTTTTAGACCTGGGAGAAGCTGCTTAGACCAAACAATTACACTAAGACTAATCTTGGAGGAACATATTGAGAAGCAACAACCACATATTAAATTTCATCGATTTTAAAATGGCCTTTGATAGTTTACACAGAATCTCCCTGAGGAATATTCTGAGTGCTATGGAATACCAGACAAAATAATAAACATTATCAAGATCCTCTATGATGGTTCACAGTGTGCAGTTCGCACTGATGGTGGACACAGCGACTGGTTTATGATTTAAACTGAAGTAAAGCAATGCTGTATTGTATCTCCGCTATTGTTTAGAGCATAGGTTCCCAACTTTTTTGAATGAGCGCCCTTTTTCAGTGAAAAGTTCACTAGCGCCCCTTGGATAAACTATATTGTATATACTATAAATTGAAAAAGGACACACTTTTAAGTTATTTTATTAGAAGATAATACCAATATTACTGTATTCCTCACAGTATCATTGACAAAATTGTGGTTATAATGTATTAATTAGAACTGAGCTTGATGTGATGAAACTAATGTGTCGATGTTTGGTGCCATTTTTGTCTCCAATAATCTTTAACTGCCACATTACTCTATTGACAATCTGTTTCGCTTATGTGAATAGTCTGGTGACCATGCTAACTCCTCTTTCTGCTAAATAGGGTGATGGGAATACAATAAACAACTTCTAACTGCCGCCTATAAGCGTAGATATAATATTGAAATTTGACTTTGTAGCCACAATTTTTGATATATATTATTCAATTTTCGTTTTCAACACTTCATTTGTTGACGATTCTATCAACTCTTCCTCCAGTGATAATTCTGTTATTTGTACTGTACATTTTTTCCTTCTTCAAATGCGGGCTCACTAGACTGGGATTGTGGATTCTCTAATACATTCACGCCATACAGTTTTCTTGGACGCGGGTATAAGTGGGCCACCTCTTTTTTCTCAGGTCTGCATACTGTGGGCACTGCTGTAGGACATGCTCTGTCATCATACTCGCCAAGCCACAGGGGCACATGTCTTAAGTGCCTATCTTGAATCTAGTTCTGTTCTCATTCTATTGTGACCAATCCAGAGGCGAAGTATGATAATATGGTCTCTTCTGGACAGTTGGTAATATCCATCATTCTTGTTGTGTTGTGTGTGTTCTTTCTCCCACTTTGTTGTGTAGTGCCCTCTGGCGATGGTTTTTGCTTCTTTCTAGCTGGTCAGGTTATCTTGAGGCATCCCTGCTCCCTCTTTAGCCAGTCTGTCAGCATCTTCATTCCCATTGAGCTTGCAGTGTGAGGGTGTCCACTTGATTACTATCGAAATAGGGGAAGACTGCAGTAAAACTTGGTAAATAGCGAAACACGTATAAACAAAGTACTATAGTTTTACAAAATACAGAAACAGCGACGATAAACAGCAACGTTTCGACCAAGAGGCCTTTTTCAAGCAAACGACACAACAGGAGTGACGAATTATAGAGAACACTTACAAATGGACGATAACGGAAAAATGCAAATGTATCTAATGAACTGGGAATAAAAACGAATAACGAAATGGGTGCAACAAAAAACTAGAAGTGGAAAAGAAGAGAAACAATATACAATCAAGTGAAAATACAAATTATATATATGAAGCAAATACACATATAGATTACAAGGCATGAGATGAGAAAGTACTAAGAAGCATAGGAATGTAATGCGTTGAGTCCAAGAGGCCGCAAGGTACCATATAACGAAATAAAACGGTTCTCCAGAGCAAATCGACTTCGATCATCAGAGGAACATGATCGGATGGCTGTGACCTGGACATCGCAATCCTGAATGGCCAGTATCATTGAAATGGGTAGCTACAGGGGTCATAGAGCATTGGCGTATATCGCGAAGTGTTGACGAATCGGTCACTGAGTCTCCTGCCGGTTTCCCCAATATAGGCCTGTTGCATCGCTTGCAGATAATGGCATAGATAATATTTCGGGACTCGCACGTGAAACTGTCTTCAATAACGAACGTGGCTTTGGAAAAGACACAGTGCGGGTCTGTATTACATAAGCACACGTGTTGCAGCGCCGACGGCCACACTGGATGGTGCCAAAATGACTCTGGATATTAGGCTTGAGGCGACTGTGAACCAACATATCCTTAAGGCTTCTGTCCCTTCTGTACGCCACCAAAGGATAGTGTTGGAAGATTGAACGTGTCTCAGGATCAGACTGAAGAATGGAGAGATGACGGAATAAGACTTTCTTCACAAGGGAACTATGAGGGTGGAAAGTTAAGACAAGTTTCACCCTGTCAGAATTGGAAGTTCTATGCTGGTTAGAGAGAGCCTCCTGGCGAGAAATTTGCTGAACGCGCCGCATAGCAGAAGCAAGCACCTTATCTGGGTATTAGCGCTTACGAAAGAAATCAAGCATCTCGTGAGCCCTATCGAGAAAATCATCGTCCTCGCTACAGAGGCGACAAAGGCGCAAGAGTTGAGAGAATGGTAAAGAGTCACGACAAGCCTGGGAATGGGAAGAGGTATAAAGAAGAAAACTATGTGCATCAGTAGGCTTGTAGTATACTGATGTAGTGATGGTGGATAGGCTGATAGTGATAGTGATGTCAAGAAAGTTGACACAAGAGGTAGAGATGTAAACCGAATAGCCGGATTGAAGACATTAATGAAATTAATGAAGCGTGACAAATCGGCTTCAGGCATATCGGTAATGCCAATACAATCATCAATGTATCTATGATACACAGACGGAAGAGGGCCATCATAGGTGTTCCATACTAAGTGTTCAAGATGACCCATGAATAGACAAGCATAACTGGGTCCCATTTTAGTACCCATGGCGACCCCACTGATCTGCTCAAAGAACTGGTCATTGAACTGAAAGGAGTTGAGAGTTAGAACTAGTTCTGCAAGACGAAGGAGAGCCAGGGTGGAGACAAGTGGGTTAGTTCTCCTGTCAAGAAAGAACTGGAGAGCTTGAAGTCCGTCCGAATGAGGTATGGAGGTGTACAATGAGCACACATCAAGGAGGAAGAGACGGTAAGTCCTGCCAGGCAACAACTCAATAGACGAAAAAACAGACAGGGTGTGGTTCGTATCTTTCAAAAATGAAGGTAGTGTGGTGACTATAGGATTGAAGATACTATCGAGAAATTTGGAGATATGTTCCGTAGGACAAGAGCAAGCAGAAACGATGGGCCTCCCCGGATTGTTCAGTTTATGAATTTTGGTAAATTCATAAACTGAACATTCGTCCACTTGATTACTACACTCTCGGAATCATGAGACAACTGGACTACGGTTGACTTCAGATACTTAATTCTGTGCTCCTGTCAGATTTCACTGCTGATATAGCATAAAAAGCGTCTGTCAAAAGCACTATTTTTCCATGTTTTTGTTTCATATGTTGTACTGCCATTTTTTGCAGCTGTATTGAGAGCATATAGCTCTGGGAGTCTGCATGGCCAGGGAGAAGAGGTGCTGGATGATTTTATGTGTCTTAGTTGAGCCAGTACCAATATTGGGTCTGTGGGAGCAAGTTCTTTGGAGTTTGCCTCCTATTGCCGTTTCCAGTATTTCTATGGAGACTTATTGTTTCAGTGATGATCCGTGCGGCCAGACTTAACACTCGGCTTACCTTTATGAAGTGTGTCTTGGAGATTATGACCCAGCCTGATATACCATTACTCGAGTACTGGTCAAACTCTCCCAGTGTAAAGTATTTTCAGAATGCTACCATCCGCACCCCAGTAGTGCCTGCTAGTTTGTTCATGATCCCAATTCTCTTCTTTGCTCTTTTTCCAGCTTTATCTATCTGTGCTTTCTACGCCCGCCTGCTGTCCATGGTGATTCCCAGATATGTTGGACATTCGTCCATTGGGAGTAGGTGGTCATTGAACTTGAGCATTTGTTTCTTCTTGGATAGGCTGAAGACTGAAAATAGTTCCATTTTCATTTATAAAAGGCAGTAAAGACCTGGTCTATTTACCTAGCTTTTTAATTAAAATGTGCATCCTTGTGGTGGCTACTGCTATTCATTCATATCGTGTCCACAGTGTCAGATCATCAGCGTAGATTGCACTATGCACTTTGTTGTGGATGTCTTCCATAATCATTTATAAGAAACTAGAAGTAGCCTGGAAGACAGGGCCCCTCCTTGGGGAACAACTTGTTCAGTGATTGCCTTCCTGCTATACTTTCCCTGGTCTTGTACTTTGGCTGTTCTATTTACCAGATAGTGATATATCCAGAACTACAAGCGCCTTTTGATTCCGAGTTTGAGCAGTTTGATTGTGAGTCACTCTCTCCAAAGCCTTCTCCGTATAAACCCATACAGTTAGTGTATGTTTCTTTTCTTGAAATCCCGTCCACGATGTCCTGAGCAATGTAAGTTACTTGGTCTTTTGTTGATCTGTGCTGACGGAATCCACTCTCCTGTGGTAGTATCGTTTTTGCTCCAGTTGCCACATGAGTCTTCTATTAAGAAGCCTCTCCATCACTTTTCCAACACACCTAAAAAGGCTAATTGGTCTACAATTACTTGGATAGAATCTGTCTTTTTCTTGTTTTAGATTAGATACTGTGATAGCTTATTTCCATTCACTAGGTATTTCCCCGACTTTCCAGCTAGGATTCAAAGCTTTTAGCAGTCTTTTCATGGCTTTCGGGCCTAGGTTGATGAGCATCTCATTTGTGATGCCATCATTTCCTGATGACTTATTAAGGTTAAGACCACGGAGTGCTTCTTCAACTCACATATAGTAAAATTGTATATAATATGTTCTTCTGCTGTTGTGGGTGAGCACTCGAGAGATTGTCTCTCTTCCATTACCATATTCAGTTTTTCATGAGGTATGCTGACCCGGCTTACTCAGGCGTAGTTTTCAATTAAAATGTTTGCAGCTCTTTTACCTTTTAATATTGTTTCATTGCTCTTTATCGATATTGGAGGATGGTTGATGTTTTCATCACTGAGGGCTTTCGCTAGTTTCCATATCTTGTTTCTGTCTCTGTCCATGTTGAAACGTCTTGTCTCTCCAGCTCTACCTTACGGCTTGCTTACCTGCTCTCCTATATTTAGCTAAGGCTGCCTTGAGTGATATGTTGCTGTCATTGCTCTGTTCAGTTTCTACTCTTTCTTTGACCTGACTCACTTCATCTTAAAATCTTTGGACCTCTTCTGAATAGTAGGGTTTGTAGTCTCTTCTTACACTTCTAGGAATTGATTCTCTTGCTGCCCTCAAAATGGATATGTTGAGTAGGTCTGTCATGTTCCTTATCTTTTTGGTGTGTCTTTATGGGGTCACAGTAGATGTCGCTGAGCCTCGCAAACTGTGACCAGTCAACTCTTTTGTAGTTCCACTGGGTCATTGGTTTTTGGACTTAGGTGAAATATCTAAGGTTCAAGGAGAGCTTGACAGGTTTGTGGTCACTGTCTCCTAGCTGTTCCATGCATGTTTGATCCAAGTTGTGGGCTATGTTAATGGTGGCAAAGACGGGTCTGGGGGATATATTTTTATACCTTCTTGAGTAGAAGGTTGGTGGGTCATCGAGTCCATTCATGAGCTGCATGTTGATACCTATTTCTCCCTGTTCTACCCCTCCCCTTACATTGATGACTTGGTATCCCCACATTTCAGAGTGACTGTAAAAAATCTACTACTAGACAGTTTGTATGGGTCAATGTCATGGCTTCCAGCATAAGGGCTCTGTCATTGAAACAATATATATTGTGCCTTTGAATATGTTAGTTGTCTACACAGATGTCAATTCCTATGATTTCTGTTTTCCCATTTGTGCTGATTTCTATCTGTTTCATGGTGTTTATGTTGCTCACGAGTATGAGGATCACCCCGTCCCCCTTCCGTGTGGCCTTCTCTGTCTTATCTGCATGACGTATATCCTCGGACAGAGAATCCGTGTGGGAGGAGGGGGTTATGATAAGTGTTTCCTGAATACATGCAACGTCTATTTTTCAATGGTGATCCTCACTGCTAGGGCCTGCTTTCTGGTGTAAATGTCCTCGGTATTCCAGTGGATTATGTTGAGTCTCCCGAGTCTGGTTGGGTTTGATCTGCAAGACTTTCCTGCCGCTCATTTGCTTTAGCACCAGTGACATCGTGATAACCAGCAGTTATTTTTGGCCACCCTCGTGATTGTTGGTCCAATATTCTTTCTCTGTAGCTAAGTCTCTAGGGCAGAGCGGCGATCATAGAATCCATGATCCAATTACTCATTTTGAGGGTCTTTGCACCATGTTATGCGCTTACGACATGGTACATCTGGTTCTGCACACATTTGTTTCGGGTTAGCATTCCCTAGTCATTGATTGCTACGCAACTGTCTTGCAAGGGAGCAGATTCTACCCATCTGCATCGCGTTTTGAATGGAAAAAAGCATAAATACACAATAATCCTGTAATAATTATAGAATATGTGTGTTCCATGCGAATATTTTTAAACCACGATACAGAATTAGAAGAGAATTTCTTAATTTTACGGGCTCCATCACTAAACACAACAGTCAGTCGCCGTTTTGAAAACCAGAAGGCATGTGTAATATTAAAGAATGTTCTATGACCCAATCTGGAGTGGTCATATTGAGTAAATTCTGAAAACTTATTGTAAAATCTTCTTTTCGTGCTTCCAAATGCTGGCTATAAACATGAATATCGACATCAGTTGTTTCCAATGAAGAAAGATTTGAAAACTGATAAAATTGTCAAATGTTAATACAATGTAAGCTTTGACACGAACTAATTGCTTTTGCTTTGATCAAATTAGAATCATATCCTTACAGTTGTAAGTTCGTTTCATTAAATTTGTTGTATAAATCTGATAAGCAATATTGCTATAACCTTTCAATAAAATCTATCTAAAAGAATCATTTTTGTTTTCCATAAAAACTTTGTAATTGATTCAAAGAGTTCCTAACATCATTTTAGAGAGGTACCTGTTGACAGCCAACGAACTTCTGTGTGCAATAGTAAACTATTGAAGTCTTCGTTGTTTTCATCACAAAACTTTCTAAATAATCTTTGATCGAGAGTATTTTCTTGGTCGGTGAGAGGCGGATGGTCCTTAACGCCCCAAAATTTACTTTTCAACCCAGCGCCCCCTTCCAACTTCTCAGCGGTACCGCCCCCGTTGGGAACCTATGGTTTAGAGTGACCATTGACTGTGTGATTGGGTAGAAAATAGTCAACTAGAAGATTTGGATTTTGGAGATGGTATTGCCTTGTTAAGTAGAAACAACCAAGATATGCAAAGGAAAGCAGACAACTTGTCATCTCTAACGTCAAAAGTTGGACTGCAGATAAGCTACGAAAAGGCAAATATAATGAAGACACATATGGCGAGTAATGCAGATATCACACTGGAATCTAAAATGATAGAAATAGCAGAGCAGTTCACATATTTAGGTAGCAATTTTGATTGCACAGGAAATGTTAAAAAAGAAATTATGCTACAAATTGTCAAAGCGACATCAGCTTTTAAAAGTCTAAATAAAGTATGGAACTGAATTACAAATTTTAAATTTCAATGTTGTATCAATCCTAATATATGACAGAGAGAGTTGGAAAATGACTAAAGATATAGAAAGCAAGTTGATTGCATTTGAAAATAGATGTCTGTGAAAAATAATGAACATAAAATGGGATGAATTCAAAAGTGATGAAATCAGAGAAATGTCTGGTCAACCACTAGTGACAACTGTTATAAGAGGAAGAAGATAAAGATATGTTGGACATACCTTGAGAAGAATTGATCAAAGAAAGCATTGAATTGGGAGAGGCAAAGGGTTCAAGAATTAGAGGAGACCCTGAAACAAACTTTGCTGAGAGAGGCAAGAAATATCGGTCTAAATTCGATTGAAGAGGTTGAGTGAGTTAGGATAGAGCAGTATGGAGAAATTACTTGCAGGATAGAGCTGTATGGAGAAATTACTTGCAGGCCCTTTGTAACGTATAAAGGTACAAGAGGAATTATTATTATTATAGCCAATAAAATATGTGTTTCATTTTATATTCCTATAATGATGGCTATCTAACGTGACATTTAAAATGTTTAATATTGTGACGACCTTATTGTTTCAGTCTATATAAGATCTTTAGAAAGGATAGAAGTTTGCAGTGTTATAGTGGAACTATCCTGTCACTCTGGTAGTGTCGCTGTGCTAGAGAGGAGACAAGGCATGTTCCTTAGGAAGTCCTTTAGCATGGTGTTGCTGCCCAATGTTCATGACAGTATGCCATGCAGTCTTTCAGCATGTTGGGTCACCCTGCATTAGAAAATGCAGACCCTGGCACTATCCATCAGTTCATTCATAAACACCTTTGCCGTCAAGCTTACTAATACAGTGAATTTGTATTACCTTACAAATATAAAACTTCACTTTTTAGTACCACATCTACTGATTTATGCTGTAACATGGTGCCAGATCTGATTTATGCTGTAACATGGTGCCAGATCTCATTGGTCATAGGGGAGGCCATCAGAGAGAACTCCTGCCCCCTAACATTACTTAATTTTGTGACAATTTGTTTTGCGCTATTGTAGTCATTTCAGCAGTTATTTAACTTTCCAAGTGCTTCTGTATTAGAAGTGCTTCTATATTGGCTTTAAAATAAACTCTTAGAAAATCATATGAAACAGCATTAATAGACATCAATATATCTAGTGTCACATGACTTGGAAAATATGTAAAAGTTTGAGTTTTCTGTCACCATGATATTTTTCAGCTCAGTTCTTCTTGAATTTGTAAATGTTGTTTTTGGTTGCCTTTCTGTCTTCCTTTCTCTGATACCAGTTTCAGTTTGGAATATCTTCATTGCACTCCGGATATGCCATAGGTGCTCCGATCTCCTTCGCAATATCTCCAACAGCGTCCAGCGACTGACCATACCAGTTTGATTTTGATTGATGAGCCTACTCATATACCTGTTATGCTATTCTTTTCTTGCCATACCAATCTTCAAACCCAGCTCCCGCAGTCTAGTAGTTGACGTGGATTGGTTTAGATGATCTTCTGCGGCCACACTCTATGAGGGCGTTCAAGATGTCAGCTCTGTCCATTGGCTGGCCCTCTGATATAGCGACAGAGCCAGCCAGTCTGTCTGCTCTCTCATTGTCAACGACACCCATGTGCCCCAGAACGAAGACAAGTGTAATGCTGCAAATTGTTGACGCCTGCAGTGATTCAGTCCATTGCCTGCGCACCGCACCGGCCTCCACCTTTCGGATCATACTCAATGAGTCACTCAGAATGCATGCATGAGAGTAGTTTGTGACTCCAGCCAACGTAAAGCATTAGTCACCGCCAGTACCTCCATTGTCATACTGCTTGTTGTCATCCTAAATGCACCACTGGCTTCCTTGACCATTCTGCCACATGAGCTTGTAGAGAAGGCCCATGCAGACTTTTCATGATGAACTACCGATCCATCCATGTAAATCACGTCGCCTGCATTGCAGTTTTCATCGATGATGGCTTTGACGTCTGCATCCAACGCTGCAGGATTTCCTTCTCTGCAACCTTTGTCAAATTTAATGATGGTTAAAAAAGTGTTCCAGTATATTTGAGGCATCGGTATCCATTCTTCCCCATGGTCAATATTATTGAGCCTGCATACCAGCTGAACAGTATCTGCGGCACGGCCAACCCATGACTTGTCCCGCTTTAACCGATTTCCACCACTGGTGCTGAGCTGTTCATGCAATGGGTTATCCTTTTGGCACTTATTTTGAGATAGGCACGTGCTCTAGCTATATTGAGTCTATACTCCATGGTCGGAAAATCCAGGAGAAACCTCATCGCCACACAGGGTGTATCCCTTGTGCAACCGAGAATGATGCGCATAGCTTCATTCTGTATTCTCTCCAGTCTATCAATTTGCGTTTTACTAACAGTGAGGATGGCCATTGCATATTCAATGGTGGAGAGAACCAGTGTCTGATACAGAATGACAAGCAGTCGTTGCTCGATGTTAACAGCCGCCATGACTCATTGCCGCCAAACCTTTACGTGTCTTGACAATGACATACTCAACATGTTCCCTGAAACACAGGCTGCGGTCAAATGTCACACCCAAAAATTTCATTGATTTATCTACGGACAAACCAACACCGCAAAGTTTTACACTAGGCGTACATGCGTTAACTGTGATTATTGAGTGAGAACCATGTCACTGCTGCTTTGGTAGGGTTAACTAGTGCACCAGAGACACCACACCAATTTGTGATGCGGTCAAGTTCCTTCTGTATCTCACTGGCAATCAAATCTCTGTTTTTCCCTTGTCTATACACTAGGATGTCATCAGCAAATGACAGAGTTCGACCTCTGCCATCGAGTTGTTGTTCTGTGATTGACACCGTGTTTATATTGAGTAAGACAGGTGAAAGAGGAGAGCCCTGTGGCAATCCAGAGTGTACAGTCACCGGTTCAGAAAACCAACCACCACATCACAGTACAACCTTCCTTTTGAACAGCGCAGCAGTTATCCATCTTATGTATAGAGGATGCACCTGGAGTTTGATGAGTTGGTGCATAAGATAATCATAGGGCACTCTGTTGTATGCGTCTTCCAAGTCCACCATTGTTGCACATGTTTCAATACCTGCATGAAAACCCTCTAAGACATCATAGGCAAAGACCGCAGCGTTGCACCATGTTTCATTCCCAGATCTGTAACCTTCGAGATTGGGTGGGAAGATATGGTGACTTTCGAGGTCCCATGTCAGTCGACGTGCCACGATTTTCTCAAGAAGCTTGCCTGTCATGTTTAATTCTGTAGCCGGCTATCTGAGAGTGATCTTTGTTGGGCTTTGGCAATGGTAGTAGGTAGCTATGAAACCACTCCTCCCTGATCTCACCGTCCTGGATACTGACGTTGAATTCTTTTACCAGTTCCTCGATGTCGTCTTTTGATAAATCAGTAATATCCTTGTATTGAATGCCATCAGGCCCTGGCATCAGGCTTTCAAACGTTTTCAGTGTTGTCTTGATGACCTCCGCCGTTATACACAGCTCTATATCCAACACTACAGCGCTGCCAAGCTCTTCTATGGCCCCCTGTGTCATGAGTCTTCCTTCCTCATCATTGTGGTCTGTCTGCTGTATGTAGCGTTTGAGGAGAGCTGTACCCTTAATAAAAGGCCAGTCTTGTATACTATTAATTGCTCTTACTATACATATTTAAAAGATGTCTTTTTGCTAGCTTACTGTTTCACTGGTATTTGCTCAATTCTTGCCATCAATGCCTCATTATTGATCTATAGATCTTACAGTTTTATACATTTTCTGTACTGATTTAGTCTACCAAAAGAGGCAGCTAAAACAGAACTAAAAAATAGATTTTAAACGTGTTCATCTTTTCTATTGCAACATATGCTTGTGATACCAGGACACAAATCTGCTGAGAAGAACATCAATGCATTTGGGTATAAATGTTATCAAAAAATCTTTTAAATATCATAGTCACTGAGAACATATAGATACATAGTACAAGAATTAAACATTGAAGATTATTGAATAAAGATATGAAAAGTAAAGTATGTTAGTCACATAAAACGTCATGAAGAAGATATTTATAGAAAAGTATCTAAATATAGGAAAATATATATCTGAATCCTTCCTTTCGTTCGCTTGAAATTTGTCTATGTTTTCAATGTTGTCTCTTGTATGCACTTCACTGTCTTTTGTAGCTCACACAGAGGTCCGTGTAGTTTTCTGTCGAGTGTTGTTTCGTTAGGCCAGTGAGTTTGCCCCAGTGTATCATATTCGGGGCAGTCTTGAAGTATGTGCTCTGCAGTCTGGTGTGCCTGTCCACATGTACACATGGCTGAATTGCCAATCTTGAATTTTGTATACATGTGGCTGCAGGGTCGATTGTGTCCTGTTCTAAGACGCAGAATGACAACTTGTTCCAATCTGCTCATATTATACAGGGTGTTCAAGATTAAAGCAGCCCCATTGACAAATCGAAAGTTGCCAGTTACATATTGCATGGTGTCTATTTACTATTTAAACTGGTTCTGACTAGCTCGCCCTACGTCACATTTGTTCATCGCCCCTTCCCGCACTACAATTACATACCGTCACACAACCTTGACCTATACTACGTCATAACTAAACCTTCTCATTTTCATAAATATATGCCAGATTGGCTCCATTCACAGGCCGCTTTTATCTTGAACACCCTGTACTAATCGTCTTGTGTTGGTATTTGTGGCTTTCTCATTGATTTAATCATTCTTTTCTTTTGGTGGTAGGTAACTGGCGCATCCGGTTGCTCTCCTGCAGCACCTTCCTTGGCCAATCGGTCTGCTGTTTCATTTCCTGGTATTCTACAGTGAGAGGGTATCCACTGCAAGACGACCCTGCGCTGCTTGGACAATTTAAACAGTAGGGTCTGTAGACATGGCAATTTTCTGGATTTTGCATGAGTCAAAAATACAACAGGTTGAGGATCGAGTCTGGTATTCAACAGTTTCTCACGCCCAAGTGGTTACCGGGGCCCATGAAGGCTGATCTCGCAGTTAAGCAGCTGATAGAAGATAATGCAAGGGATGATGATGTTGTTGTATATACCGATGGGTCGGTTCAACGTGGTGAGAAATAGACTGGGGTTTCTTGGCTAATGCGCATGGTAGGGTTGTTGCAGAGCGAAGTGGTGCATACAGGACAACTACTTCTAGTATGAGGATGGAGGTTGAGGCCGTTACTGCTGCCCTCCATTGGATCTCTGGGACTTCATTTACTGGGGCAGCTGTTGTATCTCTCAGTCGATGTTTCAGAAGGGCAGGTTTTGGTATGAGTGGATGTCGTCTATAGAAGTTTTTAACCTCCAGCGGCTTACATGGATATACTGTCCTGGGCATGCGGGTGTTTACGTTAATGAGAGAGCGGACAGGTTTGCATCAACAGCATCGATTGTTGGGAAGTTGAAGATGGATAAGGGGATATTCTTCGGTCTCTTCGCGACTGTCTGTTGGATGAGGACACTAAAATCGATGTTGAATTGATCAAGCGATTTAAGCAGTTTGGAGTTACCCGTTGTTCAAGTCGAACTGGATGCCTGAGAGTCAGAGTGAGAGGTGTGTTTAATCAGCGAGTCACAGGAACCATCAGTATGCATACTCTTCGATATGTGTTGGGGAGACTGAGCACCTATGGGTCTGCCCGGAGTGCAATGACGTCAGTTTAGTAACCAATAACCACCTTGATTGCCTGAATTTCTGCATCATAGTTGTGACAGAATTTCCCGTTGGTACTTTAATCACATCTCTAGCGTTGTTTGGGTATTCTATGTACACTCCTGCTCCTCCATTCTTCACTGCATTTTCTGCTGACCCATCTGTGTATACCCGGACCCAGAGATCATGTGGGTATTCTTCATCAAGTAAACTGAGAGTGACTGTCTTGCGTTGTATGCTGTTCTGTTCATCCTTGTCGAGTATTCCTTTCACTTCTGTCTGGATACATACTTCTGGTTCAGTCTCCTCTCTCCAAGGGGTTTGCTCTGGCATAGACTTTATGGGAATGCCAACTTTTGGTAGGTCTGAGGTTTGCCTATTCAGTCTTTTGGCCTGATGAAAAAACTGCTTCTTTTCAGACGCCCCATTGCTAGATTTTGGAATCTGTTTTCCATTGGGTGGCTTGGCATACTCAGAAACTTTTCTGCCTGCATCATCACTTTTGTGTCTGCATTCTCTCAGTGCTTGTATTCCCCCCACTCTTTCCATCTCTACTATTGGTGTTGATTTCATTGCTCCTGGGATGACACAAAGCGCCTGTTTTGCACCTTATCCAGTTCTCCTAATGTGGTATTTGATGCTGGGCACCATGCAGCTGACCCATATTCCAGGTGTGGTCGTATGTCCTGCTGATAAATATTTTTAAGTATTTTTTTAACTGCGCCCATGTGGTTCCACTTAATTTTCTCAGGATGGCTAACTTCCTCCTGGCCTTTGCTGCTGCTTTGTTGATGTGCTGCTTCCACATCAGTCTATCATCGAATGTAACTCCGAGATAGGTAGGTTGCTTGTCTTTTCTTAGCAGTTCTCCATTTATTTTAATGGTGCCAGCTTTTTGTTTGGGAGAGAGAGTAAAGAGTGTAGTGCTGCACCTATCTGTGTTGACACACCATCTGTTTGCCCATGAGGTTAAGGAATCTACAGCTCTTTGTATCAATTTGGTGGTCACTGTTGCATATTCATTTGTGCACATTACCAGATCATCAGCGTACATTGCAACTTTTACTCCCTGTGGTAACTCAGCAACCAGGTCATTGATGAAAATCAAGAAGAGTGGGGGACAGTACTCCTCCTTGAGGGATGCCATGGCGTAGTAGAACTTTTTTACTCTTGAGACCATCTAGATGCACTCTGGCTTTTCTGTTATGTAAGTATGCTTTTATCCATCTGTACATCCTACCCTTTATTCTACAATTTCTCAGTTTCTTCAGCAGTCCTTCTTTCCAAACCTTGTCAAAGGCTTTCCTTAGGTCTATCCATGTCGCTAGTACCAGTTTCTTATCTTGGAACGCATCCTCAATCTCCTGAGAAATTTACGTTGCTTGGCCTTCAGTAGAGTAGCACTGTCTGAAACCTGCCTGCTGTGATACAAAATGTTTTCACTTTCAAGATACCACTGCAGTCGGAGATTGATTATACGTTCCATTGTTTTGCAGAGACAACTTGTAAGACTGATCGGTCGGTAGCTGGAAGCAGAAGAACTATCTTTTCCAGGTTTCGAGAGAGGTATCATGATTGCTTTTCTCCAGGTCTGTGGAACTTGACCCAAGATCCAACAATTATTGTAAATCTGCAGTAGCTTTATTTTTGCTGCAGTTCCCAAGTTCTTAATTATCTCATTGAACACTCCATCAGCTCCTGGTGATTTTCTCAATTTTAATTTGGATATTGCTAGTTCCAGTTCTTTAAATGTGATTGGGGTCTTCATAACTTCAGGTATGGTTTCATCTTGCTCTACATTTTGCTATATTCATATATCTGAATATTTTCAAGGATCCTTGATCTCAGTGTAGGTTGAGATCAAGTATCTAGTCTTATCAGAGACAGGTGATAAAACAGGTCATATGGTCAAATTTAGCATGTAAAAGAACCATTCACAGTTGAAAATTGAGAAGACAGAAAAGTTGCTGCCTGGTAAAAACTGATTAATATTAATTTTTTTAAACGTTCTACAAAAGTTTTACCATCCTCAAAATGACACAGGTGACTCTTGCTGGTACTATGCAGTTCGTGCACTGAGATCTTTCTGTATAATAAAGAGATAGGAACACACATTGTTATTCACCAAAGTGCAGTGCTTACAGTTCTCTAAATCAATACCCAAAAATAAGGGAACGGCCAAGAAGAAGATGATTACAATATGCAATAGACAACTTGTAAATGGACACATCAGATGTGGGGCACTTTACATATGATAAGAGATTTTTAGGAAAGCTGTGATTGTAGAAAAGTTCTGTACGGTTTATGCTACTAAATGAATTTAATGTCAACGGTAAAATTTGTATTTACAAAAAACAGCTACTTGGTGTAAATTTTCAATTTCTAGTTATGAAACTATTATTGTTTGCTGCATGCAAATGTTTGTTTTTTTATGATTGAAATTAATGACTGTTTCTTTGTTCACATTTCAGAAAGCCCTGAATTTAACAAAGAGACCATATTTTCATAACACAAGTCTGATCCCCGTTGTTATGATATTGTGTTTTATTTTGAGACAGTACATTCCAGCTCTTCAAGTCTTTTCTTTGATGTTTTTGTCAGCATGGTTATCACATCATCTAAGAGATGCAGGCCATCGAGGTCTTTGGTTGTTCCCTTTTGATCATACACCTGTATTTCCATCCTGTGTATATCTTGCTTTGATATTGCTACTTGCTCTATTAGTCAGGATTATGTACTATACTACTGTTAGTACAAGGTCTAGGGATAGCTTAAGTAACGTATAGAAAGCAATAATTGGTTCGAATATATATATATATATATTGACAGCCTAAAATTTCAAATACAAAAATATTAAGGGATGAAACCATGAGGTAGACCAGGTAAACGAAACACTAAGAGTCAACAATTGAGAAGAGAAGGCTAAGAACAGATCGCAATTGAGGTGGCTGTTATATGTGGCAATGAGCCTCATATGCTCGGAAATCTGAATAATATATCTATTGATAGTATAGTATTTTGATATCTTTTAATTTATTATGTCATGTGGAACCTTCATTAGTTGTTTACAAACTAGTGTTACAATTGCACCTAATATTTGGTGGTTCCCAACCTTGCTGTAGAGCATGTCCAGTGAAATTCACGTTTGTACATACATTGACACCAAACCTGTAGCAGCACTACCACCCAAGAGGGGGGTCATAAATTTACAGCACAATGTATGCTATGATTTTTAGCATTTCATATTATAAACACATAATATACAAGGGAAGTCAATAAGTAAGCCACAAATGGCTGTAGAAAAATAACTAAACAACAACTTGAAACCAGTTTATTTTTATACATACATTGTTCCTTTATTTCTCAACATAATTTCAACCAACATTGATACACTTATCCCATCGTTTTATCAATCCTCCCAAACCGGCTGCATAGAACAGCGGGCTCTGTTTTCTAAACCACGTTTTCACATTCAACTTCAGCGTCATTCACGAAATGTCTCCCGCCAAGGTGGGTTTTCAGTGGACCAAAGAGATGGAAATTGCTAGGGGCTAAGTTGGGACTGTAAGGTGGATGTTCCAGAACTTCCCACCTTAGTTGGTTAATTTTCTCCTGAGTTAATCGAGCTGTATGTGGTCTGGCATTGTCATGAAGAAGCAACACTCCTCTAGTCAGCAACCCTGGACGTTTTTTTCGAATTGCATCATGAAGCATCGATAAAACTTCACAGTATGATTCCGAATTCACATTGTCACCTTTCTTCATGAAATTGGTTAAAAGCACCCCCTGACAATCCCAGAACACTGTCAACATAACCTTCCCTGCTGATGGCGTAACCTTGAATTTTTGGACACAAGACGAAGAAGGATGTTTCCACTGCATTGAAGCATGCTTTGATTCGGGCTGGTAGTGATGCACCCATGATTCATCCCCAGTAACAATCCTGTTCAGCATCTCTTCTCCTTCATCTTCGTATCGACAGAGATGATGCAAGGACAGGCCAAATCGGTTCATTTTGTGTTCCTCTTTCAATTGTCTGGGTACCCACCTTGAGCACACTTTCTTAAATTTCAATCGATCATGCATTATGCTGTATGCTGAACCATGTGAGCACCCTATTGCAGATGCTACAGAGTCTATCGTAACTCGTCTGTCACCTCTAATCATCTCCTCCACCCACTGCACTGATGCTTCTGTTGCAATCTCAACAGGACGACCAGATCGGATTTCATCAACAATTTTAGAGCCTCCTTGAGAAAATTTTTCTACTCAACTATGCACTGTTTTACGGGACACACATTTGTCAGCATAAACAGGAAGCATTTCCTTATGAATGTCCTTTGCAGGCAGTCCTTTTGCCCACAGAAAACGCACAACAGCACGTTGCTCTTTGGTTGTACTCTCCGTAAGTACAGTCGCCATTTTGTTTATGCGCTGCGCATGCCCATGAGACACATAGCGCCACCTGGCGAACGGGAATATAAAGTTGGATGTTGCTGTCATCTAATGACACCTTTAGAAAACACCAACTACATTTACCTACCATCTCACATAACTTTGTGGCTTACTTATTGACTTCCCCTCGTAGATGTAAACATATTTGTACATAGAAATAAAAAGTGTATGTTTATAATTATTAGTTATCAGTAAGGTACATGGTGTTTGTAAAGTCTCACAACACTTCATATGTAGGTCAGCTTTAAAAATGAAGTATGTGATGTCATAAAAAATGTGCTAAAACAAAGTAGTGAAATTAGTCACAGTAGTTACTGCTATGGTCTACTGTTGTTTTTGGTAAACTAGAAAGAACAAATGAAATATTCATAATAGCAGATGTTGGAAATATCCACCATGGGCTTCAAGACATGTCTGTACACATTTCTTCATATTGTCAAATATTTTTTCTTCAGTTGAAAACACTATTATGGTTTGAGTGAAAAGAATGACTCCAGCAAACAAGTCATTTACTACATATTGTATCACAATTGTCTACGGAACCCAGCAGACAAGTCATTTACTACATATTGCATCACAATTGTCTATGGAACCCAGCAGACAAGTCATTTACTACATATTGTATCACAATTATCTATGGAACCCAGCAGACAAGTCATTTACTACATATTGCATCACAATTATCTATGGAACCCAGCAGACAAGTCATTTACTACATATTGTATCACAATTATCTATGGAACCCAGCAGACAAGTCATTTACTACATATTGTATCACAATTGTCTATGGAACCCAGCAGACAAGTCATTTACTACATATTGTATCACAATTGTCTATGGAACCCAGCAGACAAGTCATTTACTACATATTGTATCACAATTGTCTATGGAACCCAGCAGACAAGTCATTTACTACATATTGCATCACAATTGACTATGGAACCCAGCAGACAAGTCATTTACTACATATTGCATCACAATTGACTATGGAACCCAGCAGACAAGTCATTTACTACATATTGCATCACAATTGACTATGGAACCCAGCAGACAAGTCATTTACTACATATTGCATCACAATTGACTATGGAACCCAGCAGACAAGTCATTTACTACATATTGTATCACAATTGTCTATGGAACCCAGCAGACAAGTCATTTACTACATATTGCATCACAATTGACTATGGAACCCAGCAGACAAGTCATTTACTACATATTGCATCACAATTGACTATGGAACCCAGCAGACAAGTCATTTACTACATATTGTATCACAATTGACTATGGAACCCAGCAGACAAGTCATTTACTACATATTGCATCACAATTGTCTATGGAACCCATCAAACAAGTCATTTACTACATATTGTATCACAATTGTCTATGGAACCACAGACAAGTCATTTACTACATATTGTATCACAATTATCTATGGAACCCAGCAGACAAGTCATTTACTACATATTGTATCACAATTGTCTATGGAACCCAGCAGACAAGTCATTTACTACATATTGTATCACAATTGTCTATGGAACCCATCAAACAAGTCATTTACTACATATTGTATCACAATTGACTATGCCATAACCCAGCAGACAAGTCATTTACTACATATTGCATCACAATTGTCTATGGAACCCATCAAACAAGTCATTTACTACATATTGTATCACAATTGTCTATGGAACCCAGCAGACAAGTCATTTACTACATATTGCATCACAATTGTCTATGGAACCCAGCAGACAAGTCATTTACTACATATTGCATCACAATTGTCTATGGAACCCAGCAGACAAGTCATTTACTACATATTGCATCACAATTGTCTATGGAACCCAGCAGACAAGTCATTTACTACATATTGCATCACAATTGTCTATGGAACCCATCAAACAAGTCATTTACTACATATTGTATCACAATTGACTATGCCATAACCCAGCAGACAAGTCATTTACTACATATTGCATCACAATTGTCTATGGAACCCAGCAGACAAGTCATTTACTACATATTGCATCACAATTGTCTATGGAACCCAGCAGACAAGTCATTTACTACATATTGTATTTCAATTGTCTATGGAACCCAGCAGACAAGTCATTTACTACATATTGCATCACAATTGACTATGCCATAACCCAGCAGACAAGTCATTTACTACATATTGTATCACAATTGTCTATGGAACCCAGCAGACAAGTCATTTACTACATATTGTATCACAATTGTCTATGGAACCCAGCAGACAAGTCATTTACTACATATTGCATCACAATTGTCTATGGAACCCAGCAGACAAGTCATTTACTACATATTGCATCACAATTGTCTATGGAACCCAGCAGACAAGTCATTTACTACATATTGTATCACAATTGTCTATGGAACCCAGCAGACAAGTCATTTACTACATATTGCATCACAATTGTCTATGGAACCCAGCAGACAAGTCATTTACTACATATTGCATCACAATTGTCTATGGAACCCAGCAGACAAGTCATTTACTACATATTGCATCACAATTGTCTATGGAACCCAGCAGACAAGTCATTTACTACATATTGCATCACAATTGTCTATGGAACCCAGCAGACAAGTCATTTACTACATATTGCATCACAATTGTCTATGGAACCCAGCAGACAAGTCATTTACTACATATTGCATCACAATTGTCTATGGAACCCAGCAGACAAGTCATTTACTACATATTGCATCACAATTGTCTATGGAACCCAGCAGACAAGTCATTTACTACATATTGTATCACAATTATCTATGGAACCCAGCAGACAAGTCATTTACTACATATTGTATCACAATTGTCTATGGAACCCAGCAGACAAGTCATTTACTACATATTGTATCACAATTGTCTATGGAACCCAGCAGACAAGTCATTTACTACATATTGTATCACAATTGTCTATGGAACCCAGCAGACAAGTCATTTACTACATATTGTATCACAATTGTCTATGGAACCCAGCAGACAAGTCATTTACTACATATTGCATCACAATTGTCTATGGAACCCAGCAGACAAGTCATTTACTACATATTGCATCACAATTGTCTATGGAACACATTTTTTGATGACATTTGTTTTTCACATTTGTTCTACATATGAAGTGTTGCGAGACTTTACAAACACCCTGTATTAAAAGTTCTATAGTTCGTTCCAAAATTTGTGATCATCTTTACCGACCGATATAAAATCATCATACATTGAGCAAAGAGCAGTCACAAAAATAACTACATGTGAAATGCGTTGCCTGCGAAAAGTTACCAACAACACAAGAAAAGACAGAATCACCAACATCAGCATAAGAAAGAAAGTTGGCACAAAACCGTGCTTGAATTACATAGATAAACAAAGAATGAAGTGGTTTGGCCACTTAATAAGAATGCATCCAAACTCCACAGTATACAGTCTTCTACAACAGAACATCGGAAAGAAGGCAAGAGGAAGACCACGGAAAAGATGGTTAGATGGCGTAGCAGAATCCTGTGAAAGAGCAAAGATAACAATCACACAAGCCACCAGAACAGCGCAAGACAAAAACAGAATACCACGACACTGGGCAACAACCCGGTAGCAGTGTGACGACAAAAGAAGAAGATAAAATCATCCACTTGATAGAAATTCTTGATTTTTGCATTTTTATATAGGTAACAGTGACTAAGTTCCAAAAGTATTTTTTGCCCACCCGAACCTTTAGTTCTGTAAGAATTTTATTATATGTTATTACTAAATTTATCGCGATGTTGATCTGGTATACTTGTCGAAATTTTACAGTACGATTGTCTATAACTAAGCATTTCCATGTTCCAAATGCAATTCAGTGTAAGTCAAAATCGGAATCCCGTGGAATTAATCAGTTCACAATGTTTCCTACTGACTGTCATTTGCGTATGTACGCAACATTTACTTTCATTTATAGAAGTGGAAGGTATCATTTGTTCACTATGTGACCTTTCTTTTTTTAATATGTAATAGGAATACGCCTTTGCAATCATTCGCCACCATTTTGTGTATTACTGTAAGTTCTAAACTTTGATGATCATTTTGTTGTGCTTATGCAAAATTATATAACAAAAACCGTTTTTGCATCAACTAAGCTACCTACCAATTAGTTAAACATGGATTAGTAACGTCGTGAGGTATATAAGACTGCATGCAAAAAATTACTTGTCTGAATATCTGATAGATTTCGTACAAATTAAACCCTAGTGTTATCACGAATTTTGGAACGCACTATACTAAACATTTTGTTGCAGTTTGTGACAGTAGTTGATATTTCACGGCAGTTTACTCAGAATTTCTAGAGCAAAGGATTGTGTGTCAGTTCAAATTGAATTAAAAATAGGAAATGCAATTTCCAAAAACTTAAGTGCCACAAAATTAACAAAAATTGAAGAGATGAAAAATAATCAGGATTTTGTTTTTCAATATAGATTTCAACATAGTGATGAGAACAGTCTTGCACAATTGTTGCATGGGATTCAGACATTGTTGCCACCTTACACCCTGTGGTGTCTCTTCAACTCCCTGCGGTGTTTCTATTCTTTTCCTAATGATCCATAGCCTCTGTTTCCAGGAATCATCTTTAATGCTTTTATGGTGCATATCTCTTTTGCACACATTCTTAAACCAAAGTAGATTGCAGACAGATCTCCTTCCTGTCTGCAGTTTCTTATAGCGGAAGTACTTTGACATTCTTCCATCCTTCAAATGTCCACAACCACTTCTGTCTACAAAGACTTAGCACAGTACATATTGTTCTAATACTTGTTCATTACATCTCATTGTTAGTGTTTGTGTCACCTGATGTCAAGTCTTTGAAAGCACTGTATGTGAAAGCTGTTCAGGTGATTTCCCCTGAAGTGAGTAGATGGGCCATGTTTCATTACCATAAGAAGTGTGCTGAGGATACATATTTCACATAAACCAGAGTTTTTGTTTTAGTGGCCATCTTTCTGTTCTATACTCTGTCAGTCTGTTCATTGTTGTTGTACATAAAGTATACAGTAGCGAATCATTCCAATGAAGCATGAGATCCACATAGGGCAGTGGTTCTCAACCTTCCTAAAGTTGCAACCCTTTAATACAGTTCCTCATGTTGTGGTGACCCCCTACAGGGTGTTCAAGATAAAAGTAGCCCGTTTAACAAATCAAAAGTTGCCAGTTACGCATTGCGTTATGTCCATTTACTTATTTTTAAAAGTTCTGACTAGCTGTCCTACGTCACATCGGTTTATCGCCCCTTCCGCACCATATTTACAAAAAAACTCCGTACTTGACCTATATTACGTCATAACTGAACCTTCACATTTTCATAAATATATGCCAGATTGGTTCCCTTCACAGGCTACTTTTATCTTGAACACCCTGTATAAAATTATTTTTGTTGCTACTTTATAACTGTAATTTTGCTACTGTTATGAATCGTAATGTAAATATCTGATATGCAGGATGTATTTTCATTGTTACAAATTGAACATACTTAAAGCATGCACATGTGTGACTGGTCTGCATAAGTAAATTATGGCACCAACCCTGTCACATGCACCTGTATTTGGATGGGGTGTATGTGATGGGGTTCGCTGATGATGTCATAATGTCAGGTACTCGTATGTTGGTGTATCTGCATGTGGGGGACCCGCCTGGTGATGGATGGAGAAGCAGTGTCTCTGTTCCTAAGACCATAGGAAATATGTGTTTTCCGGTGGTCTTAGGCAACCCTGTGAAATGGTCGTTCGACCCCAAAGGGTCGCGACCCACAGGTTGAAAGCCACTGGCAGGGGAGGGGTAGAGTGATGTCAAAATGATTTTATTTGAATATAGAGCATTGACTCATTAATAAAGACTATATAAAAGTATAATAAAAGAAATGAGTGAAACAGTTTATGAAACTATTTATTGTTATTTTGACATATTGGTTCTATTTGCCTATGTTGTGTGTTCCCACCTTGCCACAGTAGAAAAGTTTGTAACCTCAAAGGTATTTAAATGACAGCTAATATACTAGTAAGAGTCTCACTCATTAAACAAGTAGAAGACTATGAACTAAAGCTAGACATCCATCTGCTTCATTAAAGGCAGGCTGGAGACTACCAGATCCCAACGAGTTGATCACTTCATGTAGCATGATCTTTGCAGAACTTTATATCTATCTAGTTCTCCCATATCCTTCATCATTGTGTTCAAGCTTTCCTCAATGTCCTTTTGCCACCATCATATTATTTCCCCTTACCTCATCTTTCAAGAATCCTGCCCTTCATTATTGTTCTCATCTTTCAAGAATCCTGCCCTTCATTATTGTTCTCATCTTTCAAGAATCCTGCCCTTCATTATTGTTCTCATCTTTCAAGAATCCTGCCCTTCATTATTGTTCTCTCTAATCAACTATGATGTTTAATGTGACAAAAAGAAAATGTTGGATAGCCTGACTGCATGACACGGAAGAACGTCAACATCTGAGATGATAGCAAACACAAGAGATAATTTGTGGACATCCATGATCGTCTACGCCAGCCAGCACGGCACCTGATGATGATGAATAATCATTTGCGATTACAACATTCTGATAGGCCAAGGCACTGCAGCATTCCAATGACCTACTTTTACTACCTTGCCATATGTCTATATCTGCATTCCAATGACCTACTTTTACTACCTTGCCACATGTCTATATCTGCATTCCAATGACCTACTTTTACTACCTTGCCACATGTCTATATCTGCATTCCAATGACCTACTTTTACTACCTTGCCACATGTCTATATCTGCAATGCTTTGTTGTCAGGGACCAGATTTAAAAAACAATTCCCCTTCTATAATTCATACTTTAAAGCGGTGTCTAACTATACTAACAATCGAACACTTTAACATTTCCCCAGATCTCTTTCATTGACGGAAACAATTAAATAAGGTTAATTACCAAAGAACTACCACTCAGAAGATGAAAACAGCAAATAAATTTGCTTACGACAGAATGCCAAGAGTAGCATTTATAATTTTTTTCCTGATCCAGAAGCACCTCTTTGGCTCGGTGCCATGGACATCGTAACCCTTCGGTTTGGTGCCACGGACACCGTGAATCTTGGGAATCTGTGGCTTTTCTGCCAGCTCGCAGAATTGAACCCGCACTCACAGAGAGCTAGTCACCCACAGTCCAACGCGCTACGAACACGCTGGGCAGGCGGGCGGCATTTATCATACATATACAGTATACGCATAGGAGGGAGAAATGATGGTAAATCAGCTCCACAGATTATTTAACTTGGTGTGGAATAGGGGGGAGAGCCCAGCAGATTGGAAGAAAGGCCTCATAGTAAAACTTCCAAAGAATGAAGATTTATCACAATGTGACAAGTGGAGAGGGACCATGATGCTTGCGATTTCCAGTAAAGTCCTCACTATGGTTATCCTGGACAAGAGGTCACTGACCAGAGACGAACAGACTGGATTCCGAAATGATAGATCTTGTAATGACCAGATAGCCACATTCAGAATCATCGATGAACAAACAATGGAGTGACAGACTCCACTCTACTTTGATTTCGAGAAGGCATTTGACAGTATAGATAGGAAACCAGTGAGGAATATTCTGAAACACTATGGGATGCCAGAGAAGACTGTTAACATTGTCCAGCAACTGTATAAGAAGTTTGCTTGCCAGGTTATACATGATGAAAGACTATCCGAGGAGATTCAGATCACTACTTTTTAGACAAGAATGCCTGCTATCTCCCCTCCCACTTCTCTCCTTGGTGCTACTTGATTGGGTTATATGTACAGCATATGCCAGGTCCGGAACATGAATTTAGTGAACACTTATATCAAATTGGAGGAGGCTCTCACACAGACTACAAGACATGCAGGAAAAAGTGAATGCTCAGGCGAAATGGAGCAACGGGTCGGCCTAAAATTTGCCAAGATAAGACAAAAGTACTATGAAACAACATATCAAAATTTGATATTGATTGAAGGAAGTGATATAGAAGATGTTGGTGAATTTGTCTGATGTTTGAAAGCAAGATCTGATATTGATTGAAGGAAGTGATATAGAAGATGTTGGTGAATTTGACTGATGTTTGAAAGCAAGATCAGCCAATCAGGAAATTCAGGTGAGGACATTAATTATTAGGAAAGTTCAACAATCCTTTTCTCTCCTGCACACAGTGTGGACATCCCCTCCTCTCCACTAAAACAAAGCGAAGTATATTGAGTTCAAACGTGAAATCTATGCTGCTGTATGGCTCGGAAACGTGGTGAGTCACCAAGCCAAATACATAGAAGATTCAGACCTGTGTCAACAGATGTCTTCTGCATATTCTCAGACTGAGATGGTATGATAAAGTTGCAAACACAGACGCGGATAAGAACAGGACCCCATGATGACCCAAGGAAAATACCCTATGGAAGACACAGTCGAGTGTCACTTGAGTGGAACCCGCAAGGAAAACAGAAATGGGGACGCTCTTAACAGACAGAGGTAGTATTCTTGTGGAACTGAAGGATGCTGGACTATCATGGAAAGTCATAAAGTAAACAGCCAGAGACAAGGAAATGTGACGAACAACTGTTGAGGCCATAAGCTTCACGAGAATCGGAGAGGAATAAGTCAAGTATTGGATACTCGAATAACAAAGACTACCAGGTACTGAAAGTAACGAGTATCTTTTTTAAAAAAAGGATTCGACACTTACTATTTTACCACCTTCTTGAACCATCCCCACAAAAAATGTTGACTGCAATGCTTTCCAGTCAAATTCTATTCCCTGCACTCGTGAAATCTACCTCTTGACTTTCATTTCACAATTATATTTCTGCCATATCTAGTAGAACGCATAGCATAGCTAATAACTACTGAAGCAAGTAAACTAGAATAATTTATCTTGTACGTTATATCATAGGGCCTGCAAGTAATTTCTCCATACCGCTCTATCTTGGGCAACTCGCTCAATCTCCTCCATAGAACTGAGACCGATATTTCTTGCCTCTCTAGAGCAAAGTTCATTTCAGGGTCTCCTCTCTTTCTTGAACCCTTTGCATCCCACTTCAATGCCTGCTTTGATATTCGTTGATCATTTCTCCTCAAGATGTGTCCAACATATATCATCTTCTCTTTCTTTTAACAATTGTCACTAGTGGTTGACCAGACATTTCTCTGATTTCATCACTTCTCCTGAATTCGTTCCATTTTATATTCATTATTTTTTGCAGACATCTATTTTCAAATGCATTCAACTTGCTTTCTATATCTTTTGTCATTTTCCAACTCTCGCTGACATACATTAGGATTGATACAACATTTGAACTATATCTATATCAAAGACACATATAAACTATATCTGATATCAAAGACACTTATATGTTATATCTTAGATACTTATATCTGATGGCAAATGTAAAAAAATAGATTAGGAAGAGAATAGGAATAACCAAAAATGCATTCAATGACAGAGCAAATTACTAACATATAAGAAATAATTTTAAAATGAGGACTATCGTGTGCTATGTTTACTTGTATGGTTGAGAAACATGAACGATAGGATTAGTGTTTCAAGATGTAGATAATCAGAAGAATATGTCATATTTCATGGAGAAAAAAATAGATAAAACAAAGAAGTTCTAGAAAAACTAGGAATGAAGAAAGAGTTACAGCATAGGAATGAAGAAAACCATGACACAGGGCAACAACCCGGTAGCAGTATGATGACAAAAGAAGAAGAATGAAGAAAAAATTACAGCAGGAAATAAAAAAAAATCAAATACAATATTTCGAACACATAAAGAGACATGATACATTGATCAAAACTTTAATAGTGGGGAAAGTTGAAGGTAGGTGAGAAAGAGGGAGACCGAGACACAAGTTGAAGGGAAACATCAAGAGATGGACGAGCAATGGACCAGGCTGATATTATAAATTCCTTAAGGGAGAGAGGGCGTGTACATGATTCACGTAATAGCGGTGCATCCACAACACTAACCAGACTGCAAGAACTCAAAGTTAAGTGTGGTGTAGCTCGACAAGAACGCTATGCTGGCAGACAAAGAAGAATTGTAAACCAACAAAGAACCGGTGTCGTTAGTCGCCACACCTGATGGACATACTGAGGGAGAGATCGGAGCACTTATGGACTAATTTGTTCGACGTGCAGTGATGGTGATCCGACGACTAAACTAAAAATCAAGAGATGGACAAATTGCAGCCTGACGAAAGTGCAACATCCAAGGCAAGTGACAGAGTATGTTGTTGAATATCCATTGCAGCCAACTTAATTACGATGTGGAGACGATACCTAATTAAGATAAAAAGCCAACAAGCACTAAGTAACGAATACTAAGTAACGATTACTTTGCAGTAAAAAATTACGGATTTTGAAAGTAATGAAAACGCACGTCATGACACTCACCTGTGTCTAGAGTTAAATAAAGTAATCAAGGGAAGGTAACTTTCATGTATTGGTTATTCTAATATGAGAGACGACATTCTGAACGTAGTAGAACTTACTGAATTACACAAAAAGAACGATATTCACATTGTCCAGTAACATGGAGAAGGAAATACTGAAAAAGAAATTTGGTCTTCCTCCAATGCCACCAATCGTTTCAGGGTACATATTATAAGCGTGCATTGCTTTAACTGAGTGTTTGCCTTTACTTTATAAACAAACATTCTCAATGAAATCAATGATTTATTCAATATTCATTTATTTTTAATTTTAAAATTAAATAATTTATTATATATTCTTCACATTACGTGGTGACAGTGGTCTTTGTTAATCTAGGATTAGTTATTAATGTTACTTATGTGTTATATTATTGGGTATAGTTATTTATTGTTATTTTTTATTAGCTCGCTGATTAATTAAAGTGGAAATGGTTAAACCAGAAACGCACTGGACGGGTAACTCACGGTTATTGAACCGGCGTCATAATTATTAGTACTGAGTACTCATACTCATATCACTCACCAACTCACCATGACTATAGGCACTTAAGGTATTAGCCATACTCAGTGTCTCCGAACAGATATCGAAGTTCTGCATAATGCTGGCTCCCACGGGTTAAACACACTCCTCATCTGTGCCTCAGACATCCACTCCAGTTGTACTTGTACAACATATAATTCCAAACTCTTTAACTCTTTCCACGCACATTTATTTCCTCAATTTTTAAGCAGTTAATTCAAGGGAAGTAAAGAAAAAACCAAAAAAACCGATCCCAACTACTTGTCAATAAATAAACATATATATATTATTATATACTAAATTGAAGAAAACTGGACAACCCAATAGAATAACAAGGTTAAAAAGTAGTAGAAGTAAAATAGTAGAAGTAAAACTCAAAAGACTTCTTATAGGGAAGCAACTCTATGGCGCAGTGTGCGGCTTAAAGCGTGGAAAGAGTTAAATCGTTGAATAGATTGGACATAAATTTTAGTGTCCTCATCCAACAGTTAATTGGATACACCAAGAGACTGAAGAACATCCCCTTTAACCATCCTCAAAACATGACAGACTGATATGAGGGTTCACTACGCTTATTCCCCACCACCTAATTGCCTGCTGGTCAGTCTCAAGTTCTACTATACTCAAACATGTATCCAAGGGCAAGAATATCATCACATCCAGAGTTACTGCACCTTTACGATGAATGTCAGTCTTCATAAATCTACAAATATTGATGCTGCTTTCTCAGATCTAGCCAGTATCATTCTGACTTCTTTCCAACCACAGAGAGTGCATCACAAATATTATCCAGAAGGATATAAATTTCTAAAGATGGGCTATTTATAAGATTTTGTAACTAGAAAAGCACACTTTATATAGTGTCATAACTAGTGAGTGTAACACAATGGGATTTTATTGGTCTTAGGGATGGCCATCAGAACTGGCCTTTGCAGAGAGATCAAAAGCATTGAAGAGTTTCTGGATGATAAGTGTTCTGTTAATGAAATAGAAAAGAAGACATCTGGATATAATGTTTTACATACAGATTTAAACACCAGAACATTTAGCTTAGAGAAAGACATGACAAATTTGTTACAATGAGCTTGAAATGGCTATAGAACAGTGAAGAAGACATAAAATGACAGTACCCCTTGGGGACTTTAATACTAATGTTGACAGGGGAAGTGAAAGATGTTACTGATGGATATCTACTGGGTGATAGAAATGACAGAGGTGACATCCTAATAGAATTGGCAAGAACACATGATCATAGGAAACTTTTAATTCCTTGGGGAAATGCAAGTGTTCTGTATAAGTAAATAAACAGAGGAGCATGTTCCTTATTCACAATGGTCTTCCAGGAGAGGCGGGTGAGTACTTGGAATAACTCTCCTTTCCATCCCAAGCAAAATCATCATGCAGGGCATTATTTATGCAGTAGATAAGAAACTGAGAAAGGAACAAGCTGCTGGATTTGATAGAGGACAGGGCTATATAGGCCAAATATTTTCTCTTTGAAATATCATAGAACAATGCACAGAATGGCAAAGTAAACTCTATGTTAACTTTATTGAGTTTGAAAAGGCAGTTGATATCATACATCACGAAAGTCTTTGGTGTATTCTAAGATGGTATGGAATTCTACTGTGTTTTATAAACATCATTAAAAGCTGCTACAGCAAATTCACATGCAGTGCTGAAACTTCCGAGCTGAATTTTAAAGTCAATACAGGCGTGCAACAGGGATGTTTAATGTCAGCCCTACTATTAAACATTGTCATAGATTGGGTAATGCGTAAAACAACTGAAGATAAGTCAGAAGGTATCAGATAGACTCACATCCGCCCAAGAAAACGACCTAAATTTTGCTGATGACATTGCACTTCTATCTCACACACACACAAAGATATCCAGGAAAAGATTTGCCGCCGTAACTAGTACAGGCAGATGGTTGGGTTGAAAAATCAATTAGAATAAAACATAAATAGTGACTCTGAACATTGTCACCGGGGTGTTGGGTGAGAAGGTAGGTGTTAGTACCTCACGGAAAATGACAGCCGTATCCTGGTTGTGTCCATGGATAGTCATGATCCTATTTGGTCCCCACTTCTCACCTAGATCATGTTTGGCTCCACGTGCCACACCCGGGCAACAGTCTCGGCTGACTGGCTAAACAACATGAGTGGGCGGGAGTAATTCTGCTTAACCCTCCCACGTCCCCCATTTTCCCCTTCCCCATTTTTCCCTTACGTCCCTTTCCCACTTCCTTCCCAGTTGCAACAAGAGGTGATAAGACACTGGCATTGCACCGAGCAGATAGGGTCCCACTGCTTAGGGACCCATGGGGAAGACAGACTCTGTGTGTTGGAAGGGAATAGCTGGATGGGTGGAGATGCACAAAACACCTATGCACATGACGTGACACGGCCATAGTGAATAGCCCAGAACCAGAGCTAGTGATAAATGCCTGCAAGCATGGTGCACCTATGACTAGCGGGATTGTGCGGCGGTGAACTGTGCACCCCCAAGTTCGATCCAGTGACACCCTGATACCACATATCTGCCCGAAACTACCAGGGGCTCTAGATCAAGTTAGAGATCTATGTCTGACAACCTCTTTGGGATGAAATTGTCGCAACAAAACTCCAGACATAATGTCAATACAACACAAATATATTAGATACGAGCTCGGACGCCGCCTCGGTCAACAAGGTCCAGCAGCGAGTGAAGCCCTCGCTCCGTGTGAAAAATATGTAAAGGGATCCATTAATATACTACAGATAAACATATCAGGATTACAGAATAAAAAGATTGAGCTCGAAAGAACTCTACAACAGAGTAATGTCCACATTGTCCTTATACAAGAAACCATCTTACCTCAAAGAGGAGTTAACATCACTGGTTACACCAATACAAATGCGAGTGCAACAGATGTCAAGGACTCATGACACTGATAAGAAATGATGTGCAGGCAGAAGTCCACAACAGACCACACAACAACATAGACACCCAGACCATCCAAGTGTGGTTTGATGGAGTGAGATATACTGTACATAACATCTATTGTCCACCAACCTGCACCTCTGACCAGCCGTTCAAGGAACCCATGTACACCAGAACAATTATTGCAGGAGACTTTAATGCACACACACCAGCACTAGGTTACAAAGATTACAACAAAAGAGGGAGAGACATTGAAGACCTGTGTAACTCATCCAACCTCACGGTAATGCAGAGCTCAGAAACCAAACCAACACTTCTACACAGAGCCCATGGTACGAATAGCAGACCAGATCTTACCATAGTATCAGCTGACATTATAGATGCAACAACTATCACTGTCTTGGATGATATAGGGAGCGACCATCTCCCCATACTTATCTCTGTTACCACCAAGCAACTCAGAAGCTCAGTTTATAGAAATAGAAAGTTCTGGAATTTCAGAAAAACAGACTGTCCGCTCTTCGAGAACCAGACCAACATAGGCATGGACAAAATCGACCTCACTGGAAATATCGATACTGTCTTTGCTAACATATGCTGTAAAATACTGGAAGCTGCAAGAGAGGCCATTCCAAATGGAAACACCAGAAAATATAAGCCATACTGGAACAAAGATCTAGAAAAAGCAGTGATGGATAGAAGAAAAGCAAGGAAACAAGCTGAAAAAGAACCTAATCGAGTTAATAAAACCAACTATAATCGCTTGACTGCTAAAGTTCGCCTTCTAATTAAAGCAGCAAAGAAGATGAAGTGGCAAAACACGTGTCAGAAACTTGATCTAAATAAAGATGGCCACAAGGCATGGGATCTGATAAACAAACTGACAGGCACTAGAAAGAAAATCCCAGACCCATCAAAAGAAACAATGAAACCATCATAGATGCAAAAAAAGAAAGCTGAAATATTCAACAAACACTTTGCTAGCGTTAACAGAAGCATAAGAAGAAAACAGCTGGATAAAGCTTTATGGAAAATCTTTAAAAGTAAAAAAAATGCGCCAGTAGCAAATGTATGTGCATTTGAACAAGATTTTAGTCTATGCGAGATGGAAACAGCAATGAAAAAACTAAAACCTCGAAAAGCCCCAGGTCCAGATAAGATTAAGAATGAAATGTTATGCCATATGGGCAAGAAGGCTAGGTTGATATTGCTGTTCGCTATAAATAGAACTTGGAGAGAGGCCGAAATACCTGCTGCTTGGCGAACAGCCAATATCACTTCCATCCTCAAGAAAGGGAAACCAGTAGACGACCCCCTAAGTTACAGGCCCATCTCATTGACCTCATGTTTAGGAAAGCTAGCGGAGAGAATGGTTAATAACCGACTTTATTGGTGGCTTGAAAAACCCAGTCACTTGATAATACCCAGGCAGGGTTTAGAAGGGGCTGCAGAACAGAAGACCAACTCTTCAGACTTGTGCAGAATACAATTGATGGATTCCAGAATGAAAAGCACACAACCGCAGTTTTCATCGATTTACAGCAAGTATATGACAGAGTCTGGAGGAAGGGCCTCTTGATGAAGATGCTCAATATGGGGATCTATGGAAAGATGTTACAATGGATACAAGCTTTTCTCCAAAACAGGACCATTGGAACATCTTTTAGTGGAACAATGTCCTCCAAGAGAACACTAGAGGAAGGCCTCCCACAGGGCTCTGCCCTTAGCTGCACCCTTTTCCTCATCTTCATCAATGACCTCCCATCCCTTCTAAACACACAGAAAGCCCCTTTTGCTGATGACCTTGTAATATGGACAAGCGAGAAATACCCTGTACTAACTCGGGCTAAACTTAATAGAACCCTTGCCATAATCTCAACATATTGCAACCTATGGAAGCCAATGAACAGAAAACTGTATACTACATTCTCCCGCAGCCCCAAAACAACTCAAAGAACTTTTCGGCTTACAATGAATGGAGCACTGCTGAAAAAGAGGAAAACCCGACTTAACTGGGAGTCAAGTTAGACAAACAACTGAGGATGACAGAACACATTAACAACATAAAAGAAAAAGCATCTAAAAGACTCAACATGGTTAAAAGACTTGCTAGCACCACTTGGGGTGCAGACAAGAGCACCCATAGGCAACTATATCTTGGCTATGTAAGATCTACAATGGACAACTGCCTTCCTCTCCAAGCTATAGCAAGTGAGCACATTACAACATCCCTGGACAGAGTGCAGAATCAGGGTCTCAGGTTTATATGTGGGGAATGAGAACGACCCCAACTGCTGCTTGTGAAATTGACGCCAACATCGAACCACTAGATATTAGGAGACGAAGGGCACTAATAGAAGCAGTCGAGCGATATAAAAGAATAGAAAAAACCATCCCAACAGACAAACTATTGACAGGTGGAAATCCAATCAAAGAATCCAGCAAAAATCTTTGCTGGAAGTTGGGAAAAATCTCGAAGAACATTACCATCTCCCAACTGACAGAGAACCGATCACAAGATGCCCCTGCCCACCACCATGGCTAAACATAAAACAACCAGTAATCCAGAAATACCTCCTTGACAAAACTATAAACAAAGCAACACTTGCACCGATCTTAAAAACCTGTGCACTGGAGACAATAGACAGTTATCCAACTTCCTCTATCCATGCCTACACTGATGGTTCAGCTTTCAAAGCTACTACTTACGCTGGCTTCGGCATATACCTGAAATATCCAGATAGAACTACCTATAGTTACTGTGCTCCTTGTGGTAATATATGTTCCAACTATGAAGCAGAGATTATAGCCATAAAGACCGCTGTAGAACTAGTCCACCAGCAGTTTGAACTTTGAGAGAATATTGTCCAAGACATGATAGTATTCACTGACTCACAGTCCACACTACAAGCTTTAGAAGAACAGCAGAATCAGTCAAGCGAGATCCAGTCATTGGCATTAGTCATTCACAATCTGATTTCCTCCTTTGATATTAATGTCATTCTACAGTGGATTCCTGGGCACACAAATATCCCAGGAAATGACAAGGCAGATCATCTGGCCAAACAGGGATCATCAAAACCACAAATAGACAAACCTGTTAGCATACAAAGTATAAAACAGATTCTGAAAAACAACTCCAGAGAAGATTGGCTGAACCGATGGGCTATGGGGACGACTGGTCGGGACATGTATGCAGAGATGAATAGACCAAACCCCAAGGACAATATAAATCTGCTACAAAGAAAAGATCAAAGCACTATCTTTCAGTTAAGAACAGGACATGTTGGACTGAATTACCACCTACACAGAATAAACCCCACACACCTACCACACTGTAGAAAGTGCAGTCACTCATGTGAGACAGTACAGCATATCTTGCTTGAATGTCCTGGACTACATAAAGCTAGACAAGAACTCCCACCACACCCATCTGTTCATAATACCCTTTACACTAGTCTTCCACAATTACAGAGCACATGCAGATTCTACAAACTGGCATTGGCTGCCCAAGAGTGAAACTCGCAGCCCTGGTTAGAAGCAGAAGAAGAAGAAGAACATTGTCACCCCAGCACCAGTCAAATTAGAAAATAAAAACCTTCCAAAACAACTGCTTTCACATATCTTGGGAGTGTTATCAGCCACGAAGGAGGAGTTGGATCTGACATTAAAAGTCGATAGAGTAAGGAGCGAAGTACATTCATGACTCTTTAGACAGTCTGAAAATCAGCTCAATACAGCATCAGAGTCAAGATTAATATATATAACGCAACTGTGTGCTATCAACTTTGCTATACAGATCATAATGCTGGAGAATGACATAACAAGATATGTCCAAACTCTCTAACTTCCATACACTTTGTCTGCGAATGTTCTTATTTGTGTTCTGACCAAATACAATCTCTAACTAAGAACTACTTCCGCAGTGTCAACAAGAGAGTATGAGCACCATCATCCAAAAGAGATGCTGGAGATGGATTGGACATGTGATACAAGTGGAGACTAACTCTGTCAATGAAACTGCACTGAGATGGACAGCAGACTTTAGACGAAAGCGTAGACGACCCAAGATGACCTGGAGAACAGTAGAACAAGAACTGAAAGAAATGGATCACAGCTGGAACACAGTACAGAGGATGGCCAAGAATGGAGACGAATGGTGTGCATTTGTTGCTACCCTAAGCGTTGGTGAGCGGCACAGGCTAGAGAGAGAGCAAGGCAGATAAGTTAGCTGGAATAGCATCCATTAAAAGTGAGAGAAGTACAAACAAAGCAGAGATTATAAATACCCTAACTCTGTTACACGCTAAGTGGTTAAGCCCTTTGCCTTGTGAGTCGAAGGTCGTGGGTTCGAGTCCGGACCACGCATTCTGTTCACGAGTGCAGTTTTTGCGAAGACCCTAGGATTGTTGCCAGAGCTACGGAGTTCGTGCTTTGCACAATACTCTCGGCAGGTGGCGTGCCATTTCTGCGGAGAAGGACCGAGCCGTATGGGGTAAAATCCGGTGCAATGAAGTCAATCCTTCTGCTTTTTTTTTTTTTTTACACATGTGGAAACTAAATCAGAGACATTGAGCTGCCCTATTGAAATGAGCTGGGGCTGCCTATAATGAAATTGATAACACACTGCATTAGTGACCACATGTTGTGGAAATTCTAGGGTCATATGGGAACAGTGAGTGTTGGAACATTGAGATGACTGTTGCTTTGGAGGATTGAACTTGCCCAGTGTGCGAGGATATCAGTCAAAAGATCTAAACTAACTTAACTTGAAAAGTTGACAAATTTTATTATAATATTAATTTTGCAAACTCATCAACGCTTTATGAAATGTTCTTTTGGTAACTTACAATATTGCTCTGTGACCCCTTGTGTTGCCGGGGCTCTCAAGGGAGCAAAGAATAGTAACACTGCCACCTACAATGCATGTCGTAAAGTGGTTGAGGTATGGGCCTAGGGAAGCTACCCTAGTAAATAAATCGCAGAAATTGGATGTGCTGGCCTACTTGTAGGTGCATAACTGGCACAGCGTACAATCGCTCTTAGGCTCGGATCACATACAAATCACAAAGAGTGGTTAACAAGTGGTCGATATGTAGCGTTCAAAGAAGAAGAAGCTCTGAATTCAAACGGATTTAGTTAAATTTGTTTAAATACTATTTGAAGCTTGCCTGTTAGAGCAGTCCATGGCCACAGCAAATAAATTCTTTGTTGCTGTGAGCAGAATTTGATAGTTGATGTGTTAAGACTAGATTAATTTCAGTAACTAAAGCATTGTTCAGGCTGGGGTCACATACTTTTACACATATATGCTTCTTCAGTCTCATTCAACAGAACATCAGGAAAGAAGGCGAGAGGAAGACCACGAAAAAGATGGTTAGATGGCATAGCAGAATCCTGTCAAAGAGCAAAAATAACAATTACCCAAGCCACCAGAACAGCACAAGACAAAAACATAAAACCGCAACACTGGGCAACAACCCGGTAGCAGTGTGACAACAAAAGAAGAAGAAGAAGTCTCATTCTTCCAATCAGTCTATGTACATCTCCATATAGCTTTCTTGAACTGACATGGGAGTTGGCCATGTGTCTTTCCTCTGTTCATTGAATGTTGGACACTCTTGCAGGACATGTGTCTCTGTCAACTTGCTGGTACCACATGTGCGCATATGTCAGTAGGGCCTATCTTGTACTTGTTAAACAGATAGTACCTCAGCCTATTTTGAACATTTCATAGCTTGAAGATAGCAACCCGCTCCTCTCTATATAGAGAGTTGGTAGTAGACACAATCTATTTATTGACCTGGGTGATCTCTTGCCTATTTGTTCTTGTAAGCCATTTTTATCCGAGGTTTCAGGTCCTCATATTTCATACTGGTGTCTGTCTGTACTAGCCTGCATTTGCAAATATGTCAGCAGTCTTGTTGCTAGGTATATTACCTTGGGATGGTATACACTGTATTACCACTCTTTAAAAATTGTTGCATATGTGGTACAGTATTGCTTGCATTTCCTGTAAGCTGTCATCTTCTTGATTCTTTAAAGTAGGGATTACCAACAGAGCATCATTCCAAATACCAGATTGTTTTTACATATTTCTCAAACATTATGGCTTCTGCTGCTTTTTGTATGGCCTATGTTCCATGTTACTGAGTACTATGAGTGCTCATCCTCCTCCATTTTCAGTTGCATTTGTTACAGACGAATATGTGTATACACGGGTCCACCTGCTCTTGGGGAAGTGTTCTTCTATGTACACAGGGGCCAGTTCTTTGCCTAGCTGGTGGTTTCAGACTGCTATCCCAGTGATGTTCTTTTTTAGCTCTGAGAATTTCTTTTATCTTGCTATGCCTGGGAAAATTGTCCAAGAAAGAAAGATGCCATAGGAAAACCCTGAAACAAACTTTACTGAAAGAGGTGAGAAATATTGGACTAAATTCCATAAAAGAGATTGAACGAGTTGCCCAGAATAAAGCAGTATGGATAAATTGGTTGCAGGTCATGTGTGAGAGGAATGCAACACATGCAGGTGAATAGGAGTTTTGTTGCCCTAGGCATTTTAAGACATGACAAGGACTTCAGATTGTGATGATATTCATAGAATTCTTAGAATAACGATTACTATTTTCAAGTAATTGATCAGTGATAATATTGAATTATATAAGGATTACTATTTTCAAGTAATTCATGATCAGTGATAATATTGAATTATTCTCAAAATGTTTCTTTTTTTTTTCCAAATATTTTCATAGCATATAACCCATACTTTCTTGCTTATTTTGAGCCTTTAGTCATAATTCATGTTAAGAAAATACTGAAATATGTTTTATTCATTAGGTCTGCTGGTAAGCGCAATATAGTCAGAAGAAAAGACTATTCACCTATTTATTGGGACAAGTACTTTGAAACTAAACTTGATGTAACAACAGATGATGGTGATGTATCCTTTCAAACCTTGTGATATACATTTTCAGATAAAATAGTTTAAATCATCATCAAATAGCTTGTCCTACTAGAAGTTTGCCACTCTGAATTTCTCTCTCTCATAGGCCAGATGTCCTGTCTCTGAAGCCATCATGCTCAAATCATCAGTTACATCCTGAATCCATCTTTTCTGTGGTCTTCCTCATTTTCTCTTTGCAGGGATACCTCCTTCCAGAATGCTCTTCTTCAACCCTTTATGTCTTTTTTATGTCCCAAATACTTCAATTTTCTCATTCTTTTGTGTAGCATCAGCCAGTTTTCTTTGATTTTGAGTTCTTTCTGCATATATCTATTCGTTCTCTTCTCTGACCATTATATATAGAGGACTTTTCGGTAACACTTATATTCAAAATGCACATATATGCTTTTCCCATGCCTTGTTAAATGTCTAAGCTTCACACTCATATGTTGCCACTGAGAATATACATGCTCTTAGTATTCTAATCTCTGTCTTCCTATCAGTTCCATACTGTTTTTAGTTATTAATTTTTTTGTAAAGCCATGTTTGTTATAATTTCTTTGATCACATTTCCATCTCTTTTTACCTTGGAACTGAGATATTAAAAACTGTTCACATTTTCTATTTTTTCTCCATTGATAAAAATATCCTTTGACATGATTGTTTTATTTTACCCGCATGTACTGGTTTATTTACCTGCATGTACTGGTTTATTTACCTGTATTCATAGCTATTAAATATATCTATTTATTTCACTTGAGTGTTGCTTTGTGATTCTAAGTAGTGTTTATCTTATTGATCTTCATTGAAGTCTAAGATTGATGTGTATGTTTATACTGATAGCTTGCAGTACAACTATAGATCATGTGTAACAGAACAGCAAGGGTTCAAGTTCAGGGGTACACAAGCATGAAGCCCACGCTAGAGCAAGGAGTCCCTCAAGGAGGAGTGCTCTCACCAACTCTCTTTCTAATCTTTGTCAACAACATAGCTACATGCCTACCAAAGCGAGTACACTCAGTATGCTGACGATCTGGCAATCTGGACGAGGGAGGAGTCAATGCCTGTAGCAACAAATCGATTGCAAGATATGCTTACCAAACTGGAAATCTGGACAGAAAAGTGGAGCATGAGCATTAACACTTCTAAAACCACATATACTGTGTTTTCGCAGAACAATCAGAACCACAAAATTAAGCTTAAAATCAACGGGCAAGATCTTCCTGAAAGCAAAATCCCATTGTATCTGGGAGTCACATTAGTCCGAAGGCTCACATGGAGCCCCCAGATAGACAAAGCTACTGTAAAGGCTAGACAGAGGCTCAGTATAATGAGAAAACTGGCAGGTTCCGTGTGGGGAGCAAACAGTAAAATTCTAAATACGCTCTACTCGGGAAGAGTATGACCAGTCCTGGAGTACGACATTGCAGCATGGAGTAGTGCATCCAATAAGCAATTCGCCAAAGTGAGCAGCAGTCAGAACCGTGCAGCACGCATTATCACAGGAACCATGAAGTCCAGGCCCATCAAGGCACTAGAAACAATCACAGGCCTCCAACCTATGTCAGACCGCAGAGACAAAAGGTTATGCAATTGGCGGAGAAACTAAAGCGCCTAAACTCCCACCCTGTGTGTGCCAGAATGAACGAATTAGGAAGGGGCAGGCTAAAGAGAACCAGCTTCGCCAAAAGGGCCAAAGCACTGTCCCAAGACCACCTGGTCTTAGCAAACTGTAAACCCAAACTGATACCGGCAACTGATAAGAGCCCCCCGTGGGAGACTAATATGCCAGAATTAAGAGAATCAATCCCAGGAATAAATAAATAAAAAAGGGCAGCAAGAAAACTGCAAAAGAAGAGCAGTTACAGAAAAATACATAGAGACAGAGCCTCACGCAACAAAGTCATGATATTCACCAATGCTCTCTCGGTCATCACTGCACTAAAAAGTGCAGCCAGAACAGAGCTCAATTAGCTAAAAGCGATCCTCGGTGTACTAGTAAACTCACTCAAATGCGCAGTCATTCAGGGGATACCATCACACTGCAATATAAGCGGAAACGAAAAAGCAGACGGGCTTGCGAAAGCAGGAGTGCGACTGCTGCAAACCGATCATGAGATCAGCTACGAGGAGGCCAAATCAACCATCTGTTGGCATTACAAAGAAAAGTGGTCGAAAGACCACCCACAACACAGCATCAGAGATGGGTACTATGGTCTATCCCGTAGCAAACAAGTTGTTATATTCCGCCTCTGAACTGGCCATAACAGATTTCGGGCCCACATGTTCAACAAATTTAAAATTGACACAACTAGCCTGTGTCACTGTGAAAAGGCGGACATGACGACACAGCACATACTGCAAGACTGCCAGTTGTTAGCAGGCCTGAGAAATGAAACCTATCCAGATAACACAGAGCTCCGCGAGAAGCTGTACGGAAGGACAGAGTCCCAAAAACAACAGTAAAATTTATGAGAAAATTTGGTTCATCGGTCTAGGCGGGGATCGAGAGAGAGATCATGTGTGAAATATCAAAACATGATGGTAGTTTTACAAGGTAAAACAGCACACTATATTGACATTTCTGTCAAAAGGTCTTATCAAGCAATGGGTACAATACATATAAGGACGGCCAAAACAGTCATCCTAGAAATAAATTGCAAACAGAAAACATGTTATAAAACATGATTCAAAGCAAAAATGAGAATAGGTGCAAAATTTGGAATCTGGTAAGAATAAAAACCCAAAATACTTTACAATGAGCAATGAGAGAATAATACTGAGTGTATTAGCATAGAAAATGTAGTGTGTTAAGTTTCTTATCTTATCTTAACTACATTTGCCGTGAAGTTCGTGGGGAGAGTTAGTTTTCTATTTTGTGCCAGATGTGTTGCAACTTAACGTTGTCAGTCCATGCTTTCGCAGGGACTCTGAGATGTTATCTATCCATCGTGTTCTTGGCCTGCCTCGTGCTCTGCGCCCTGAGTGTTGGTTATTGTAGGCACATGATGGTAGTAAATGTGGCTCCATTCTCATTAGATGGCCGAACCACTTGACTCTTTGCTTCTCGATGTACTGTATGCATGGTATAGTACCAACGATGCTTCTGATATTCTTGTTTATCTCTCCTTGTAACGTTGACAGCTTTCGTAGACATCTCATTTCACATGTTGTAATCTTTCTTTCTTGTGTCTTAGTCAGGGGCCATGTTTGACACTGATAGCAGAGAGTTGGAATAAATATGCAGTTTATCAGTTGTCATTAAGTTTCCATAGAGTTAAAAGGTACCATATAGAAAAATATGTCATCTTTCTAGGGCAGATGCACTCCAATCATCAGTTGAACATGGTTGAATGATTGTAACCAGGATGCCAACATGTTACACCTTATTTGTATCTTGTTTGATAATTCTCTTTTGCTTGAAACATCAGTTTAGTCTGGTGTACTTTGTAAAACTACCTTACTTCATGTTTTAATATTTTGCAATATGTTTGAATGGAGACGAGATTTGGAGACGGAGATCAACAATATAAAGAAGAGCTGGAGGGAGCTGCAGGAGATAGCTAGAGATAGGAAGACTTGGCATGAGTTGGTTGAGGGCCTATGCCCCAATCCGGGGTAAAAAGGCAAAGAGAGAGAGAGAGAGAGAATATGTTTGTACAATAGCTTTGTTGTGATAAGACAAGTATAAGCAGTAACAACGGTCAAATCAAAAGAAAATGAACTTGTAGAACAAACTAGCATTAATGAAACTACTAAGAAAGAACAAACCAGCATTAATGAAACTACTAAGAAAGAACAAAAAGGTTAGGTCCATTGGACAGTAGAGCAAAGCATTTTATAATGGATAGCAGCATGGATATGACTACAACCAGTATACCCTTCATATGAAAGCAAGTCCAAATTACAATGTAGAAAAAAAAAAACATATCCAGGAAGTGGTACAACTATAAAAATCCCAGAATTACACTTACGCAAAAAAAAAGCAGAAATATGTGCAGTTGTACTACACTGGACTAATAGATTCAATAAAACTTTAACAAAATTATTTGTTACATATAAATATTGTTTTGCATATGTTTGAAGCACTGTTTTGTTGCATCATTGTTGTTCATCACTCTGTTTCCTTATCTAAATATACAGACATTCAGAGTGTATGAAAGAGGACATGATGGACCAGTATTATTTCTCCTTCACGGCGGAGGCTTTTCAGCACTCTCGTGGGCTTTACTCTCAGTAAAATTATTATTGATTATATACTGGTCTCAGAAAAATAATCCTTTAACACTTTCGTTGCCAGCCATTTTTCAACAAAGTCTGGCTCACTACCACGCTATTTTTCGGCATGATCAGTTTTCAGAGTGACAATTTCAAAAATCGTAAAAATAAACTAATAAACTTAGGACTTTTAAACTATGGAATAGTGTTCATATATTAATGAGCTACTAACCTGTCTATATGTGGAATCTATTCTTTATAATCCACAAGCTATTGTAGTAACTGATATCCCCATACCTATCCAAAGTGTGATATGCGTCGTTTGAGTTGGGTGTCCGTCATCTACTCTTGTACCTCTGAGAATGTCTGCTATCAATCTATAAACATCGTCCACGCGAATCACAGTTCAAATTTGTATCACATTCAGAGTTCGTTTTAACACTATCACTGGCTAAAAAAAAGTATTAAAAAGAGTCATTTTGGACATCACTATTCATCAGTTACGTCGTCCATTTTGAAAATTTTTGTTTACTTACGAAAAATCGTGAAAAATTGGACTTTACCATGTGTGTGTTAGATCCGCCATTTTGGAGAGCTCGTCGGAACAATATGGAAGTAGTACGTCACGGGACCCTGTTTTCGGCAAGCGATACTCCCGTTTAAAAAGACATCGGCGGCGGCACATGTCAGCCGACAAAAAGTCGCCGACGGCAGCGAAAGAGAGTTGGTATTTCGTCGACTTTTGTCGTCGGTGGCAGCGAAAGGAGTTGGTACTTACGACTTTTGTCATCGGTGGCAGCGAAAGTGTTAAATTATTTAATCTTCCTGTTAGGAATATGCAGTATTTATTTACTTTACTGTTGAACAGCATAGCCAGTTGACCACATTTGCAATCCTATCAAAAGCAGAAGAATGAATCTCATTTGATGGTATCGTGACAAACTTACACACCAACTGAAAGTATCCAAGAAAAATGGAATGCGATCAAAGGCACATATAAAATAGTTAGCAGTAGTGTACTGGGAACCAGTAAAGGACAACATAAAGAGTGGATAAGCGGCCAGACCTTAGAATACATCCAAAAGCGAAAGGAGAAAAAAATCTCATCAATAGCATTAGATCAGAACGTCAAAAAGATAAGGCAAGAAAAGAATATACAGAACTAAACAAAATGGTAAAAACAAGTGCTAGAACAGACAAGAGAAAATTTATGGAAAAGACAGCAGAAATAGCAGTAAAGGCTGCTAAAGTACATGATCTGCACACACTGTACAAGATTACCAAACAATTATGCGGAGGTAAAAGACACAACCATAACATGCCAGTCAGAAACAGTCTAGGACAACTGTTGACAACAGAGCAGGAGCAGGATATGAGATGGACATCCCACTTTGAAGATGTGCTAAACAGACCTGATTCTGAACATCCACCGGATATTCCACCGGCCGCACAGGATATTGATATCAACCTCAAATTGCCAGAAAAGCAAGAAATAATAAAAGCTATTGGATCCCTGAGAAACAACAAAGCACCGGAAATGATGAAATGACAACAGAGCTTTTCAAGATCGATCCCATCTTAGCTGCAAACATATTAGAGCCACTGTTTGCAGATATCTGGGAGAAAGAAGAATTGCCTAAGGATTGGACTAGGGGTACTGTAGTGAAAATCCCCAAGAAAGGAGATCTAACAGATTGCAATAACTGGAGAGGAATCACGTTGCTTTCAATCCCAAGAAAGATATTCTGCAAAATTATCATAATGCGAATACAAGAAGCAATAGATAAGTCTCTAAGAATGGAGCAAGCAGGATTTAGGAAAGGAAGAGGAACAAATGAACATATATTTACCCTGCGTAACATTTTAGAACAATGTAGCGAGTGGCAAAGGACTATATACATCAACTTCATAGATTTTGAAAAGGCATTCGACAGCGTCCACAGAGACAGCCTATGGAAGATACTAAGACAATACGGCGTACCGCAGAAGCTTGTCAACATCATAGCCCTCTTCTATAAAGATTTCTCCTGCAACCTAAAGAATTCCAACAAAACATTTCCAGTAAAATCTGGTGTAAGACAGGGATGCGTAATGTCCTCTCTTTTGTTTAGTATTACTGGGTGCTAAACTGGGTTAAAAATGCCATAAAACAACAAGCACCAAGAGGAATAAGATGGACCCTTTCGATATGCTTGAGGATCTGGACTTTGCAGATGATATAGCCCTGGTGTCACACAAATATGAATATATACAAGAGAAAAGTACAATACTTCACAGCACGGCAAAGACAGTAGGCCTCAAAACAAACACAGGAAAAACAAAAATTATGACAAACAGCGAAATCCAACAACCAGTAATGTTAGAAAATGAAACACTGGAAAGGGTTGAGCAGTTTACATATCTTGGTAGCGTACTGACACTAAATGGTGGCACAGAGGAAGATATAAAATCATGTCTAAGTAAGGCCAGAACCGCTTTTGCCAGAATGAAACCAGTATGGAAGTCCAAAATCTACAATAGGACCACAAAGCTTAAACTCTATAAAAGCATTGTTTTGCCAGTTTTGCTCTACGGATCGGAGTGTTGGAGGATGACCAAAGGAGATACTAGCAGGCTGTCAGTCTTCCACCACTCTTGTCTTCGCAGAATCTTGGGAATCTTTTGGCCAGTAAAAATATCCAATAACCAACTACTCCAAGATACAAGACAAGAGGCAATGAATGACATACTCAAAAAGAGAAGATGCAAATGGCTCGGACATGTTATGAGAATGAGACAAGAAATGCCTGCAAGGGTAGCCCTCTCTTGGACACCAGAAGGAAAGAGAAAGAAAGGCAGACCACGGACAACATGGAGGCGCATGATGGAAGAGGAACTGGACACTGCATCTCTGATGTGGGGCTCTGCGCTGAAGGTTGCACGGGACAGGAGAACATGGAAAGTCCTTTCTAAAGCCCCATGTGTCACTAGGCATGACGGTATTAAGTAAATAAGTAAGTAAGTGACAAACTTACAGCATAGCCAGTTGACCACATTTGCAAACCTATCAAAGGCAGAAGAATGAATCTCATTTGATGGCATCATGACAAACTTACCCAACATTATAATTACTTTTAGAAATACATGTCGAGATTATGGCAGTGGGAAAGCAGACCTCAAAGTTAATTGCTTGTAGTAAATAGAGCACATGATGTTGTTGAATATACTGATAGATATGTGCAGCATGGGAAGAAATAGGAATGGAGTTTTCTTGCTAGCTTTTATGGTAAAGTCATCATCGAGAGGAATGGAACCTACAGGACAACTACTTCTACTTCAAGAATGAAAATAAAGGCTGTTACTGCCACCTTAAATTGGCTTTTTTTCTGTTTTAATTCCCCCCAAATTTTGTTTACTTTTCTTCCCTCTGTCTCATTTTGGGATGTTATCTCAAGAGCCTGTTCTCAAACCCAGAAGACAACTCTCCTCCCTCATTCCCTTCCTTTTTATGATAAGGACATTACTGTGAGGTGGAGTCACCCACTCGGGGAAATCATTTGCAGTGCATAGACCCCACCAAGTCTAAACAAAGAAGAGTTTTAATAAATCCATTTCGTTATGATCTACAATGGTAGTCCCATTCTGTGTAAGATATCTGTGCATAGTCATTAATTCTATGATGCATACATATCCCATTTCCATTGCTGGGTATTTACTTATATTAAGGCTGATATGTTCCATCTTCGATGAGGAGCAGTTATGAAGTCTTTCTGTCTATGTCTTTGCACATTCTAACACTAATTGCTACACATCAGCGGTTTGAAGACTAAAAGAGTAGTTGAAGAAACACTTTGCGTTTTTAGCAGATCTTGATAGGAATATGGACGATATGTCCATATCGGTACCATGCCCAGTATCGACTTAAATTTAAGAGACTCATCGGACACTCCACTTATGAACGAATGAATAGACTAGATAGAAGCAGATTAAAATGAAGTAATTTTGGAGATCATGCGAAAACATAAATTAGTAATTCAATAATTCTTGCAAGCACAGTTAGACATCCAGTACTACAACCAGCCATCATACTTCCTTAGATAAAAAAAACTTCCTCAAAGCTAAACTTTAATAAACTTTGACATCCCAGCCATTGAAAATGAAAACAAGCTGCCAAAAATGTCCCAACAAAACTTTGGGCAGTGGTTCTGCTAGAAATACTTGTTGAAAGTGGGGAATGTGGCATAAAACTCAAGAATAGAAACCTACCATTATTAGTTGTCACTGGGAAATACTACAACAACTTTGAAGATGGAACAGAAACTCTGCGACACCCGTATAAAGTTTAAAGTCCAGACAGAGAAACAAATTGTTATTTTAACATATGCCTTGTCAGCAACACAAGCCCCTAGGTAGAAAAATAGAAGTGGTAATGAACTCACTTACACAGTGGACTGAGCGCTTCAAGGAGAGCACAAGTCAGTGGATATGAACATATTGCAACATTTCAGGAAATGAAGCACAAGACAGATTCACCAGACAAGGTGGAACACTGCAACATAAGGACAGGGCAACAACATGTGAAGGAAGAGGCCAAAACACTGTAAGCTACACTTAAATCAAAATTAGAGCGGGACAACCAAAGTCAAATTAAAAAGTAATGCTTGTCATCGACTCCCTAGATGGAACCAGGTCATAATTTTCTATCTGCGCACATGACACAACAAACTGAGATATCATCTATACCATATATTAGGAATTAATACTCTCTCTCGATTCCCGGAATTGGTACAAGAGATCTGTGGTACCAGCTCTATGATAGCTGAACACTTTTTTCAAACCTGCCCAACATACTATAATGAACAGAGAAACGCATGGTCACATCCTGTTCCTTTTGAGATAAATTTGGTGGCAATGTTGGTAAACTATTGCTGACCACTACCTTTGCCAGAGTCATTGTTGTGGATATCTGAAAGTAAACAATGATGGAAACAGGATTTAATCAGATATATATCTCAATACTTGAAAGATTTTCTTTCTTTTCTCCAATCCTGTTTTGCCTCACAGCGTCATGTTTAAATAAAGATACTTAAAGATCTGAGACTCAAAAACTGCTTCTATAAGCTAGACATCTCTCAACAGCCATGCTGGTATTTTAAAATATACGCTGTGAGGAAGAAGTGATGAAGTGAGGAAGAAGTAATGAAGAAGAAAACCACATGCAATGACATTGTTCACTACTAGTAAACTTGCTGAGTTAATATAGCACATTTATTCCTTTAGTGGAGAAATATAAGGTAGACAACTACAGTACAACTGAGTACCAATCAAACTCAAGAAATTGGAGAAACAATATGTTCAAAATTCATGATTATCACACAGTCAAAGACTGGTTTGAAAATGTGATACATATTTAAAAAAAGACATGTGAAATGCAAATATTTAGAATTTTAGTTTGGTGTAAAGAAATTAATAATTTGAAGGTAGAGAGATTATTGTTGAAATATAGTATCTTGTTTTGATATCATAGAATTAAAGAACGAATTTTAAATTTATTATTATTTTCATTCGTACAATTTACTTGTAAGTGTTATGGGTAATGTGCATTAAATATATCACTTATAACAACATTGACATCTTCAAATGAAGTCATTAAATTAATTTTACAAATTTCTTTCCTTTTAGATTCATTTGCTAAAATTTGTAGTTTTTTTGGAAAATAATGTAACAAGTACCATTGTTGTTTTTAATGCTGTAAGGTTTATTTTCAAAATTTATTTTCTTATTTAGGACACTTAGAACCTCCACTGATAACTCAGTTCATGTTAATTTAACCTAAATTAAAAAATAAAAATTAATTCTTAACAAAGTGATTTGTCATATGTTTATTTATTTAATTTCAACTGTTCATCATCATCATCATCAAATAGATTGTTCCTTCCAGAACTTGGCTCCCATGACAGCAGCCCTGAAAAATTCTCTATTCTGTGCAAGTTGACCAATGTCAGCAGCAGTCATTCTCAGATTGGCAAAGCGCATAGGGACAACGTCGAATCAGGATTAGTGAGCTGGCACTAACCAAGATCCTGCCTCACCTCCACGTGGTGACCCTGGAAACAGACAACAGTTCCTGTCTGGCTAAGCGGTTAGGGATTGTGGGAGAGCTTCTCTGGTATAAGTAGTGAATGCAGTTATGTTGGATGAGATCCACTCTCAACACAGATGAGCAGAATCCCAGAATGACTTTTAAAGCAGGTCTCTCCCGGACGATGGGAAAAGCGTAACAAATAAACATAATGGGATGAGGGTTCATCCAGAGAAAAGATGTGGCCCCACATGGGCGAAACTCGAGCCCTGAGGTGGAGACCCAAATTGAGTTGCGTGTCCTGATAGTCTCGAGGCATAGTAAATGTGAGCACGATGAGAAACCTGATAAACACGGTGATCAGGCACCAAAGTAAAGCGAACAGGCATACGGACGATACACAGGTGAGCCCACCGTGGGGCAGACATGCACGGTGCTGATGATGGAGCGATGAAAAGGTGTGGCAAACGTAGGGTGAGCGGACCACCCAAATGTGCAGAAAAACTGGAAAGCCTAGCAGAAGCTTGAATTCAGTGCAAACGTTCCTACCGAATGGTGATAAACTGTGCACAGTGAGATATAAATGGGTGTCACCCAGTAGAGCAATGTGAGCGCAAGTGACGAAGAGAAAAGAGGTGGGTCCAGTCGGTAGGCGAGGGTACCAGCAGAAATTTGTGAAGGGGCACCCAAAAGAAATACAAAGGGGACAAAACTGTGGTGAGCCTCGAAGATGGGGTCTCCATCGAGAGAATAATAACCGTGTTTTCCCTCGCAGGGAACTACTACTGCCTTGTAGTTTGATTGAGGACAATCAAAGGCTAACAGAGCAAACTATACACAAAAGTGGACGGCAGGCAAACCAAGTAGTCCAAAAAAAGACTGGTAACCTTGCAGATGATGCTCAACAACCCGGGAGGGAAGGTTGTCTAAGGGTAGATACCCTAAAAGAAAATAGCAACCTCCTGCCTTGCAGATCGGCTGGGGACAGAGAGAGAACCCAGTAAACGCTGTCTAAAACCGGACACATCGCCGAAGGATAAGCACCAGAGCTCCAAATGGTGCTAAAAATGTACGAGTGCGCGCACAAGAGAGAGAGAGATATAACGTTAATGGCATCTTGCACCCATTGTCTTCTAGGTCTTCCTCTCATTCTTCTTCCAGGCTCCATTCCCTCCAAAATTATCTTCTCTAGGCACACGTCATTTGATGTGTCTGAAATATTTAATTTTCCTTGTTTTTATGTTTTTTGCTAGCAGACTCTCTTTAATATCAAGCTGTTGCAGAACAGAAGCATTTGTTCTTTTCTGTGTCCATGATATTCTAAGTACTCTTATGTAGCATTTGCATTCAAAGGTATTAATGATCTCCGTCGCTTTGTCCATGGTCCATGTCTAACAACCATATGTAGCCAAGGGAAAATCGCAGGCTCTTAAACACTTGATTTTTGTTTCAACTGTTGCTAACTATGTATTTGTATGTATGGTATCATAAGTTACAGAGATGAAGTGTGGAAAATTAAGTGGCAGGTATTTGAAATTGTGTGAAACACAGGCATTTGAGTTCATCATAGTGATAAAAAGTAGATGCGTAATTTATAACAGAGGATGGTCAAAAATTTATTCCTGCCATTGCAGTTGCAAGTATTGTTACTTTCTGAATATATTTAATTGTGTTTTGCAGGTTCATCTAACAACACTAGTAAAATGTAGGTGTGTTGCTGTTGATCTCAGAGGTCATGGTAAGAAAATTTATATTATCATAAATCCCAAGAAATTTATGAAACTGAAAGTTCTTTCTTAATAAGTTTGTTTTAACATATGTTGATATTATTATGGGAAATTGTTAACCATTAGTTTAATCCATGTGTTATTTCTCATCACATGAATAGTAGTAGGTTTGAAGAGCAGTATATGAAGAAAGCAGTGCACTCAATTCAAACATGACAATGGGGAGGGGATAGCCGCTTTCCATAGGTCGATTTGGTTCTGGATTGGGAAAGAGAGGGGGTGATGTTTGTTCAATAGTAGTTTGTAGTGGTGGGGATACTAGAGTGCTCCAATGATACTGTGGGCTAGGACATCAAGAGCTTATGTTTCTGGCAAAGCCACCCAGGTCAGATAGGTTACTGAGTAGAGGACCAGACTAGATATTGCTTCCTGGTACTACAGGTGAGGGTTGGTTTGGCTTGAGACTAATAATCCCTATCCTGTAAAAATCTTTAATGTTATGGAAACAATGATAATAACATAATCTTGATTAGGATTATCAGTGTAGGAAATTGTTGCACTGAATCAGTAAACAGCATTCAGCAGTCCTGCTGTAAGAATTTGTCTTAACTGTTTATACCAAATATCATGAATTTTTTTTTTTTTCCGGATCCAGAAGTACTTGAGCTTTTCAGCTCTTCGGTTCGGTGCCATGGACATCGTAACCCTTCGGTTCGGTGCCACGAACACCGTAAATCTGGGCAATCTGTGGCTTTTTCTGCCATCCCGCGGAATTGAACTGGCACACACAGAGGGATAGTCACCCGTAGTCCAACGCGCTACGAACACATTGGGCAGATGGGAAAATATCATGAATATGACTGTATATCAAACACTGTATACATGGAAGGACATATAAACTGCTCAGAGTGATGTCCATTAAAGGTGGATAACAGTATAAGTAGACATCAGAACTGTCTTTCTGCTTCACATTATGTGGAAATGGAATCAGAGACATTTACTCACCTGATTGAAATTGTGGGGAGGGGGTAAGCATGGGTAATGTGTAGGTGCTGTTTGAGGGGTGGTGTAGAGAGATGTACTAACTAGCACCTCTTGGGCACAGTGTGTAGAGAGATGTACTAACTAGCACCTCTTGGACACAGTGTGTAGAGAGATGTACTAACTAGCACCTCTTGGGCACAGTAATCATGGGAACATTGGGATGGCTGCAGAATTGGAGGAAAGAGCACATCTCTGCTTGCTTAATGTGTGAGGAAGTATGGAACCAAAAATGAATATGTGTCTGGAGCAAGTATCTGAAATTTATTTAATCTATTCTATTGTTGTTGTTACCAATTCAAGGGTCTCTGGAACATGGGTGTACAGTACTCACCTCTTGCTCCAAAAGTACTCTTGTTTTATTTCTGCATAGAGCAGTCAGAATGTTTTTTTTCAGTGATCCCTGATCTCATTATAGGTGAGATAGAGTTTCTAGTCCTATGGAGATGGATGATAAAATGTAGATCTTGTGTTTAAGTTGAGCACATAAAAGAACCCTTATATATATATATATTCCTTTTGTTATCATTATACATTACATAGGGCCTGCAAGTAATTTCTCTATACCGCTCTGTCCATGGCTCAATCTCTTCTATGGAATTGAGTCCAATATTTCTTGCCTCAGTAAAAATAAACCAAGAGTGGACTGGAAAGTTAATGTTAAAGTTCCTAAAAATCTTTACAAAATTAATTGGAAATTCTTGCCAATGCTTTGCAGTATATGCACTGTGACTGAGATCTTCCTGTATAAGAAAGAGATCATAGCACATATGCATATTCACTAAAGTGCAATGATGATGATGGCCCAGTCAGTCAATTAATTAAGAGATATTTATGAAACTAGGTAAAATGGTAGTTTTACTAAAGCAGAAAAACAAGAATAATTAGCATCAAAACTAAAGTATCACCAAAGAGGCTTTCATTAGAGTACAGCAAAGATAAAAAAAAATGTGATTGTTGATAATAGCACTGCATTGTAAACAAATCTAAGTTCAAGTATTTCTTTTTTCTCTGAATAAAAAAAAAAGGTTAGTTAGATCAGGGCACTTTAGATAAGAGAGAAGAATCTCAATAAGTGCTTTGAAAGATCTCGTTAAAAAAATCATAAATAGATTTTGTCAGACAGGGGCAAGCAGAGATATTAGATCATCCAGAATTGTTCAGTTGGTGTATTTTAGAGAGCAAATGTAGACATGTCAGACAGGAGCAAGCAGAGATATCAGATCATCCAGAATTGTTCATTGTATAAGCAAATCACCTTTCATTCCACGCACATTTCATGTCCCTGGTTTCATATATATAATTTATATTCGTTACTTGGGTGGTTTCCTGATGTTATTCTATCTCTCACATGTCGCTATCCTATCCACTCTGTCTATTATCGCCGCTTTTCTGTGCACACTTCTTATGTGTTGCACAGCAGCGCATGCAGTCTTCTACTATATCATGTCTGAGTTTATATTCTAAGATACCATTCTACATGTCTGCCCTAACGTCATAGTCTGGAGTTACATGTCATGGTGGCGGTAACAACATGTATATATATACATATTTTTCTAAGTCAACACGGCTTCGCTAGAACGGGAGGTCTTAAAAAAAGTAGCGTTGGGACAATTGGTTGGAAATTTCCTGAATGTAAAGGTTCTGTTAACAAACAACAACAGCTCCCCCCTCCATTGACAGCCAGATAACAATACTGTTGCGATGATGACAAAATCTGGGACTCAGGGCAAGTGATATTTGAACATCAAAGTTGCGTGTGATGAAAAAGAAAGATGACTTGCAAAGTTTTTAAATGCAAAGACCAGGTCTTGAACCTGTCAGTTTTTCTGACTGTTTTCTGATTTATTATTATCATATATTAAATTTATAACTCACAAACCAGGCGACTCTTTGACGTCGGATGATGGCAATCTGAGCGCAGAACAGATGTCAAGGTGGGTGTAAAGTTTGTTTGTTTATGTGCCATGCCTGCTGGCATAGGCAATCAAATGTTTGTCATTGGTGCTGACTATCAGTTCAGATGTTGACACTTCCATGCCATGAAGCCAGATTGTCCAGAATTTTTGTGCAGTCTTTCTCTCATCTCCCATTGATTTTACCGGTTGGCACAATGTTTTTCTAAACTTCCCTTTCTTATCACGTACCAATAAATGATGATTTCCTATATTGATAAGAAGTTTTTTCCAGTTACTTGATCTCTTTCAACATTTCAACATTAGTTATTTAGTCCATGGGAATCTTAGCATTCTCCTATGAAACCAAATCTCGGATCTTTGGCCTCCAAAGATATTACTATCCATTCATTTGTTGTCTATGACTTTAAATCTTGGTTCATTTGTTCTATCTAGCTCTGAATAACTTCCTTTCTGACTTGTGATTTGTTCTATCTAGCTCTGATTAACTTCCTTTCTGACTTAATAGACAATGATTTGTTGCATATAATGTCTTTGCTGGCATTCTAAAATATATGTTGGGAGGAAGAGGCAATGAAGAAAACCCCCACACACAATGACTTTAATTTTCTTAAATGCTGTTTTTGCCTGGCATATTCTACACTTTATTTCTAAATCTGCTATCTGATGTTATCAGGGTTCTAAGGTATCAAAATTGATGGACTTGTTTTAGTTTTGTCCTGTTTACTTTGATGTTGTATTTTGATGGAGTCTGCCTCTTTGAGATGATTATTACTTCTGTCTTCTTGCTATTTGAGTGTAAAGTTTGGTTTTGTCCTGTTTACTTTGATGATGTATTTTGATGGAGTCTGCCTCTTTGAGATGATTATTATTTCTGTCTTCTTGCTATTTGAGTGTAGTAAAGTTTGGTTTAAAGCATGTAGATTCAGTAAACAGTTCTATTTGTAATCAATTTGCATAAGCCTAATTTGATAAAATAGCATGGTTAAAACAATAGAAAACATGTACAGAATGTTTTAAGTAGTTTAAGAAAGAGAGAGGTGGGGGATGATTTATTAGTCAGATCATGCCTAAATAGATACACATTTCTGAATGAATACACAATCTCTTTCAGCCAAGTTATCAATTTCTCTAAACAATGTACCCTTCTTATGCAAATGCAGATATAGAGAACGAAGGATAACTAATGTCAAAATAGTGAATATTTAGGACTAAACTATAGACTATTAGGTTGAGGACACTGCAGAAGCCGTCAAGAGAAAATAGTTAGAGGGAAAAAGTATTGTACATGATAAACAAGAAATAGCATACGCTATAGAGCACTTCTTCTAAACCTTCCTAATGCCGTGACCCTTTAATAAATTTTCTCATGTTGTGGTGACCCCCCAACCATAAAATTATTTTCGTTGCTACTTTATAACTAATTTTGCTACTGTTATTTTTCTTTTTTTTCTTTCGTCCGCTTTCAACTCAGACGAAGTTCCATCTCTGAAACTGATTTGCGTGAAAATCTGTTTTTCCAATTTCTTATAATGGCAGCAGCGTGCACATTGTAAATTACTTTACACTGGCAGCCGTGTGTTCAATGTACTCGTAATTAGTATTCCCTTGCCATACAGGCAGATTTTCTCCGACTTCAGAGGTACTCACGTTATCGTCCTGAGTAAGACCAGGGGACTCGAACAAATGCCGGACAGTAGGTTCGAACCCAAGCTATGAGGCGTCTCACAGCTAGCAGGCCGAGCTACGAGGCGTCTCACAGCTAGCAGGCCGAGCTACTATCAACTGCTCTAGGCAGTCCCCCGCTACTGTTATGAATCGTAATGTAAATATCTGATATGCAGGATGTATTTTCGTTGTTACAAATTGAACATAATTAAAGTATAGTGATTAATCACACAAACAATATGTAATTATATATTGTGAAATATGTATTTCTTATTATGATAAATATGTGTTTTCCAATGGTCTTAGGCGACCCTGTGAAATGGTGCTCGACCCCAATAGAGTTGTGACCCACAGGTTGAGAACCACTGCTATAGAGCAACCCCAAACTAGGGATATTTGCAGATGTGAAACAGTGCACTTCATAACAAGAAAATACAAAATAAATCATAAATGATATATCTCATGTTTTTTATGTCTTCAAGTTGAATTCATATTGCAAGAATATATTATTTGACCTGGGAAAGTCATATATTCATGTATATTTTGTGAGGAGGCTTGAAGTTATAATTGATATCTACTCAGTTGTTTGGACTTATTTACTCATATTATTATAAAGTAATAATTTGTTTGGAAATCATGTATTTTCTAAGGAAGGTAACTGAGAAAGCAATGGATTATTTGTTTTCATTTGTCTTTTTGTTTTCAGTGATGTTGGAAACATCATTTACAGTTTGTACAAAGATGATCCACCGCCCATTATATTAGTAGGTCACAGGTATGAAGCATGTCAGGTAACATTCTTCCAATAGTTAAATTCAAGAGATGAATTCCAATAATTTCTGGTGTTCTTATATTTTGTTTTGATTTAACTTTTGTCATGCATCTTATTACTTTTGTTTTGTAAGATTTGTAAATAAATAGTGTTTGTTGGTTTTTCTTTACTGTTCGTCCTTGTTTTTATTGCACTTTTTGTTCATTTAAAAAAATATTTGGATTTTGTTTTTACTGTTTGGAATTGTTTTTTATTTACTTACCCACATATGCTTGTGCACTCACCTCATTTCAAGGTCATCATTATTTATACTGATGGATCAGTGATTTGTGAAACACGTACAAACAAAGTACTATAGTTTTACAAAATACATAAACAGTGACGATAAACAGCAACGTTTCGACCAACAAGGCCTTTATCAAGCAACGAACAAACAGGAGTGACAAATTAAAATGAAACACAAATGGACGACCAAATACCAACGTATCTAAGGAAAATCTGGAATAAAAACGAATAACGAAATAAATGTAACACAAAAACACACATAAAAACTAGAAATAGAAAAGAAACAATGAAACATCTAGTAAATATATAACTTGAATACATGCAACATATACCCATATAGATTATAAAGCATGGGAAGAGAAAGTACTAAGAAGCATAAGAATGTAATACATGCAACATATACCCATAGAGATTACAAAGCATGGGAGAGAAAGTACTAAGAAGCATAAGAATGTAATACGTTGAGCCGCGTGGTCGTAAGGTACCATACAAAGAAATCAACCGATTCTCCAGAGCAAATCGACTACGATCATCAGAGGAACATGATCGGATGGCTGTGACCTGGACATCGCAAGCTCCTGAATGGCCAGTATCATTGAAATGGGTAGCTACAGGGTCACAGAGCATTGGCGTATATCGCGCAAGTGTTTGGCGAATCGGTCACTGAGTCTCCTGCCGGTTTCCCCAATATAGGCCTTGTTGCAACGCTTGCAGATAATGGCATAGATAATATTACGGGACTCGCACGTGAAACTGTCTTCAACAACGAACGTGGCTTTTGGAAAAGACACCGTGCGGGTCTGTATTACATAAGCACAAGTGTTACAGCGCCGACGGCCACACTGGATGGTGCCAAAATGACTCTGGATGTTAGGCTTGAGGCGACTGTGAACTAACATATCCTTAAGGCTTCTGTCCCGTCTGTACGCCACCAAAGGATAGTGTTGGAAGATTGAACGTGTATCAGGATCAGACTGAAGAATGGAGAGATGACGGAATAAGACTTTCTTCACAAGGGAACTATGAGGGTGGAAAGTTAAGACAAGTTTCAACCTGTCAGAATTGGAAGTTCTATGCTGGTTAGAGAGAGCCTCCTGGCCAGAAATTTGCTGAACGCGCCGCATAGCAGAAGCAAGCACCTTATCCGGGTATAAGCGCTACGAAAGAAATCCAGCATCTCGTGAGCTCTATCGAGGAAATCGTCGTCCTCGCTACAGAGCGCAAGGCGCAAAGTTGAGAGAATGGTAAAGAATCACGACAAGCCTGGGAATGGGAAGAGGTATAAAGAAGAAAACTATGTGCATCAGTAGGCTTGGAGTATACTGATGTAGTGATGGTGGATAGGCTGATAGTGATAGTGATGTCAAGAAAGTTGACACAAGAGGTAGAGATGTGAGATGTAAACCGAATAGGCGGATTGAAGACATTAATGAAATTAATGAAGCGTGACAAATCGGCTTCAGGCATATCGGTAATGCCAATACAATCATCAATGTATCTATGATACAAAGACGGAAGAGGGCCATCATAGGAATTCCATACTAGGTGCTCAAGATGACCCATGAATAGACAAGCATAACTGGGTCCCATTTTAGTACCCATGGCGACCCCACTGATCTGCTCAAAGAACTGGTCATTGAACTGAAAGGAGTTGAGAGTTAGAACTAGTTCTGCAAGACGAAGGAGAGCCGAGGTGGAGACAAGTGGGTTAGTTCTCCTGTCGAGAAAGAACTGGAGAGCTTGAAGTCCGTCGGAATGAGGTATGGAGGTGTACAATGAGCACACATCAAGGAGGAAGAGAAGGTAAGTCCTGCCAGGCAACAACTCAATAGACGAAAAAACAGACAAGGTGTGGTTCGTATCTTTCAAGAATGAAGGTAGTGTGGTGACTATAGGATTGAAGATACTATCAAGAAATTCGGAGATATGTTCCGTAGGACAAGAGCAAGCAGAAGCGATGGGCCTACCGGATTGTTCAGTTTATGAATTTTGGGGAGCATATAAAAGGCAGGTTTTCCTAAACAGCTATCGATGACACAAAGTGATGATGCGCCTGTAGGAAGGTCGTTAGAGGCAATTAAGTTCTTAATTACTGTACGGACTTTACTATTGTTAGATAGTGTGACATCAGAAGAACTAGTTTTATAGAATTGGGTGTCAAGTAATTGGTTGCGGCCTTCCTGAAGGTATAGTTCTTTGCTCCATACCACTATTGCACCGCCTTTATCGGCGGGTTTGATAACAATGTCATCACGTCGACGGAGGTGTGATAGAGCACGAAACTCGGACGGAGACATGTTAGAATGCCCTAGGCGTTTGGGGTGGAGCAGTCCAATATCGTGTAAAGAATTCTTGATGTAGAGATCAAGAGCGTTGGAGACACCAGGGTTGGGTGTCCAATCATGTTTGCGAGTAGAATATTTAGCGAACATACTCGTGTCATGACATTGGTCAGTGTCAACCTGGTTCCGAAAATGAAATTTCAGCCGTAAGCCACGGTGAAACGGTGCACATCTTGAAGAGTAGAGTAGTGGTCAATGGTGGGTCGGAGAGGAACAAACTTGAGACCCTTACTTAAAACACATCTCTCGCTGTCCGATAAGGGAAGGTCTGGAGGGATGCAAACCACCTGTGTGGGAGGAGAAGATCGTAGTGGACAATTGGAAGGAGTGGTAGAAGGTACAGGGCGAAGAAGGTTAAGTTTTTGTTGGTGATGGGTGCACATAAATTCATGTAGTTGTCTGTTAAGAACATGGATAATAAAACGAATAAAGGAGTAAAGGAGCATATTGTTAGAAGTGAGAAGTTGTAGACGCTGTAGAAGTAGGGACTGGGAGGAGTCCAAGTCAGTAAGAAGATGAGAATGGTTAGAAGCAATACAACGCATCGTTGTAGCGCACATTTGGTTTCTAGCTTCTGTAACATTCGCTGCTCCCTGGGGTATAACAAGCCTGCCGAAGGGTGAAAGTTAGAAGCAAAGCCTTTGGGAATAACCCTAAGTCGCTGACACGTAAAGAGAAAATTGCGGTGAGAACAGAAACGAGTTTTTTTTAAAAGTAACCATAGCATAACTAATGGCAGTCAGACGCAAATCAGTCGGCAGGAGGCTAAAGGAAACCGAGATATAAGACCGAAGAAAATTCAACACATACTGTAGGGAAGGCATAGTAATAGAAATACAAACAAAAGAACAGATATTAAACGCTAAAAGAGGTAGAAACGGGAAATGCACATACACAACAAATATAACTATTAAATCTTACCTACTACGTCACACGACTAGTTCAGCAATATGGCGACGAATATCGAAATAAGGGAAGACTGCAGTAAAACTTGGTAAATAGTGAAACACGTACAAACAAAGTACTATAGTTTTACAAAATACATAAACAGTGACGATAAACAGCAACGTTCGACCAACAAGGCCTTTATCAAGCAAGCGAACAAACAGGAGTGACAAATTAAAATGAAACACAAATGGACGACCAAGTGATTTGACATGTACAAAGCTCATGGGCTTTCTCTGCTTATGTCAGAGGGGATGTTGTGAAAGAAGACTGGTTTTTCCATGACTACAAGCAGTCTCACTATGGAAATCATGGCAGTAATTAAAGCGATGGTCTGGCTTGAATCCCAGGCTTTTATCCACAAATGTTTTCTCAATGACTCAATGAGTATGCTCAGGAAGATTGAAATAGGATGGGCTCGGAAACAATGGATGAAGTTGCTGAGGAGGTCTAGGCTGACAAAAATCAGTTTTATTTTTGGTGTAAGGGTATGCAGGTGTAAAGGGAAATGAACGCGCTGATAGGCTTGCAAGTATGGCTGCTGTACAATAGGCTTGCAAGTATGGCTGCTGTACAATAGGCTTGCAAGTATGGCTGCTGTACAATAGGCTTGCAAGTATGGCTGCTGTACAATAGGCTTGCAAGTATGGCTGCTGTACAATAGGCTTGCAAGTATGGCTGCTGTACAATAGGCTTGCAAGTATGGCTGCTGTACAATAGGCTTGCAAGTATGGCTGCTGTACAATAGGCTTGCAAGTATGGCTGCTGTACAATAGGCTTGCAAGTATGGCTGCTGTACAATAGGCTTGCAAGTATGGCTGCTGATAGGCTTGCAAGTATGGCTGCTGTACAATAGGCTTGCAAGTATGGCTGCTGTACAATAGGCTTGCAAGTATGGCTGCTGTACAATAGGCTTGCAAGTATGGCTGCTGTACAATAGGCTTGCAAGTATGGCTGCTGTACAATAGGCTTGCAAGTATGGCTGCTGTACAATAGGCTTGCAAGTATGGCTGCTGTACAATAGGCTTGCAAGTATGGCTGCTGTACAATAGGCTTGCAAGTATGGCTGCTGTACAATAGGCTTGCAAGTATGGCTGCTGTACAATAGGCTTGCAAGTATGGCTGCTGTACAATAGGCTTGCAAGTATGGCTGCTGTACAATAGGCTTGCAAGTATGGCTGCTGTACAATAGGCTTGCAAGTATGGCTGCTGTACAATAGGCTTGCAAGTATGGCTGCTGTACAATAGGCTTGCAAGTATGGCTGCTGTACAATAGGCTTGCAAGTATGGCTGCTGTACAATAGGCTTGCAAGTATGGCTGCTGTAAAAAGCGGATGAGCAATGGACCAGACTGATATTATAAATTCCCTAAGAGAGAATGCGTACATGATTCAAGTAATAGTGGTGAATCTACAACACTAACCAGAATGCAAAAATTCCAAGTTAAATGTGGTGTAGCTAGACAAGAACACTATGTTGGTAGCCATAGAAGAATAGTAAACCAACAAAGAACGGTGTCATTAGTCACGCACGATGAGAGACATACTGAGGAGAGGAGAGACATACTGAGGAGGAGTTCAGAGCACTTATGGAATAATTGGTTCGACTAGCATTGATGATGATCCGATGACTAAACATTATATGAATTTATGTCTATTTCTATTCCCAGGTGGAAGATGTAGTTGGCTGTCCACTCTTGCCGTTAAGCGTAGGGATGGGAGCTTTAATTTGCATTCTAGGGCTAGATGAGTCGCCCTTGTTGTGTTGTACCCGTGTTTATGTAGTGTGGTCTTGATATTGTCTATCTATCTTTTTCTTGGTCTTGAGCTCTAGTACCCGATCTCTACTTATTGAATGCTGTTATTGGTGGTTGGTTGTATTTCATTCTCATTAAATGTCCAAACCACTGCATTTGTTGTCTTTCGATGTATTCGATGCATGAAGTTATGTCCACTCTGCTTCTGATGTCCTAATTTCGTAGTCTGTCTTTCCTGGTGACTCCACTGCCTTCCTCAAGCATTTCATTTCACACATGGTGAGCTTTCTGTGGTCTGTTGCTGTAAGAGACCAAGTTTGGCACTGGTAACAAAGTGTTGTTAGGAAAATACTTTTATCATCTGTCTTTTCACTTCCATCTTGATCTTTGGGTGTTGTAGTAATAGTGCCAGCTGGTAGGCCACTGCATTTGCTTTTTGACACCTTATCTCTATTTCTGTATCGAGTTTTCCTTCCTCTGTGAAAATGCTGCCTAAATATTGGAATTCAGAAACTTGCTTTACTCTGGTGTTATCTATTTGTATGTTTGCTTGGCTTGGTGTTCTGCTGATTTTCATGGTCTCGGTCATTTGTTTGTTGATTTTCATGTTGTACTTTCTACATGCTATTAGCAGTGAATTCAGGTGATGTTGTAGCTGATCTTCATCTTCATAGATTAAACTTTGGTCGTCCGGAAAAAGCAATTCGTTGATTTGGTTGTTTAATTGGTCGTCGTGATAATTGTCTATGTCAATAAGGTCTTTTTCGTACTGTGCCTCTTTCACTATTCTGTCTATATATATGTTGAAGAGAAGAGGTGAGAGCACACAACCCTATCTTATTCCTGATTTTGTTTCGAATGAGTCTGTCATTTTGTCTGTTGTTCTTACCACACTGGCTATTTGTGTATATTGCTCTGATATTGTCTAGTAGTTGTCCCTTGATTCCATAGTTTGCTAGTGTTTCCCATAGAATACTTCTATCTATTCTGTTGAATGCCTTTTCTTGATCGGTGAATAATAAGTGTAGCTCTTTATTATATTCTATTGCTTTTTCACTCAGTTGTCTCAGAGTGAATAGAGCGTCTGTGCATCCCACTCCTCTTCTAAATCCAAACTGAGAGGGGCTTATTTGTGGGTCAGCGATGTGTCTTATGCGCTGTTCTAATATTTTTGCATATATTTTACCAGTGTGGCTTAATAGTGAAATGCCTCTGTATGTTTGCATTCTCTTTTATTGCCTTTATTTTTCCATAATGGGACTATTACTGATTTTTGTCAGTCATCTGGAACTTTTCTTTCTGTCCAAGCTGTTGTGAATATTCTATTTAACCATTTTAAACCTATTTCTTTGCATGCTTTAATTGCTTCGTTGGGTATGCCATCTGCACCTGGTGATTTGTTGTTCGGGCTGTTCTTTATTGCTGTTTCAATTTCTTGGATCAACATATATGGTTCTGTTTCTTCACTTTCCTTTGTTGTGTATATATATTCAGTTAATTTAGTAGGGTTGTAAAGTTCTTGAAAATATTCCTTCTATCTGGTCATTCTATCTTGTCTGTTGAGTAATGGTGTTCCTTCCTTACTGTTTATGATAGTGGTAGGGTTGTAGCTATCGTCTCTCACTCTCATTGCCTTGACACTCTTAAAAAATTATCTCGGTTTTGTCCTACACAAGTCTGTTAGATGTTCTCCATATTTGCACCAAGAGTTTTCTTTCTCTTTCTTGACTATTCTTTTCACCTCTCTCCTGGCTAGACAGTATTGTGCATAGTCGTTATGGTTTTTAGATTTCAACCATGTTTGGAAACAATGTTTCTTTCTGTGTATGGCTGTTTGTGTCTCGTCACTCGTCGAATTTATGTTACATGCTGATTATAATAGATTTTCCGCCCGAGTGGTTACCGGGCCCAAATTTGGGGTGTAAAGAATATAACCACTGCCACGCATGTCGTAAGAGGTGACTAAGGAGGTTTGGCTGAAATCGGATGTATATGTCCTAAAAATGTAGAAGTCTATGTGTTAGGGGCCTACCAAACCAATGTGCAACGTATACACGTTCTTTGCAAAGATAAAACATATCACAATGAGTGATTATAATTGGTCGTAAAGAACGAATGCAAAGAAGAAGATAATAGATTTTCACACTACTATTTCCTGATTGCTCTATTGACATTAACGTTTAACTTCATTAAAATATTGTTTTGTTTCCATTTAGTATGGGAGGGGCAATTGCTGTTCATGCAGCTTTCAGAAACCTGGTTCCATCTCTAATAGGTATTGCTGTCATTGATGTTGTTGAAGGTAAGATGTGTATTCTTCAGGTCATTCACAAATGTAAGTGTTTCATATTGTTTCTTGTCAGCCATTGTGACTGTATAATTTTTGCAGTATTTATTTCCTTCTTAGTCTTTCTTAAGTTTAAAACCAGATCTTCTATTATAGTAGGAGTGCTGTGGATGGTTCTCAAAGTCTGGCCTAGTTGACGTTGGCAGCATGTATACGTTCTCACTGCATTTAAAATTCCTCCAAGATGTACATCTATTATCACCTCTGACAGTCAAATTCAGCTCTTGGACTTCTCGTGGCAGAACTGTTTATAACAGACAGGAGAAGGGGTGAATAACTAGTGGCTGAAAACCAGTAGCTGTAGGCAGATGGGGGCTTGTTAACCTTTGATAGGTAACTCATCTAGGAGAAGGTGAACTATGGTTACAAACCTCCACTGTCTGGCAGCGATACGCTTTTATGAGAAAGACTTGGGAAGTTAACCAAAAGATCAAATTCAGAGCAGGAATGGCTAGTGAAGAATACCACTGTATTCAATGGCATTCTGGCAACTCCTGTGACATCAATGGTGCAAAGTTGTTTCAGACTTGTCATTTCTTTGGATTTGTCAGCTGTGTGGGGAGAAACTGCACATGAGCAGCAGTGATCCTAAGCTTGCTCAAATAGTGCTCTGAGGAGGCCACTCCAGTTTTGCCCCATGGTGTCGACACAACATGAAAGGCGACAGTTACTGGTTATAAGTCATCTGTTCTTATATGCTGGTATTCCTAGCTTAGTTATCCTAATCTGTCAAAACAACTAAGATGGCTGAGTCATTTGGTATGGGGAGCTATCTTCTGGCAAAAAACTGGGGCAACCCTTCCTACATTTCAAAGAAATATACAAGCGCGACTTGAAGATGCTTTACATGTATATACATAAGACTGGGAGGAACTCGCAAGGAGCAGTTACAATTGGAGATCATCATCATCAAGGTGCGTATCCTTTATAGGACGTTGCTCTCTTTGCAGCACATCTGAAATTCACTCTGTCTCTTGCCAGTTCACCCACTTCGTCAATGGTCATGTTCATGGTTTCTTTAATATCTTGTAGCCATCTTCTTCTTGGTCTGCCTCTGTGTCCTGGGACCCTGCCCTCTAGTATTGTTCTTTCCAGGCCATCGTGACGCTTGATGTGACCAAAGTATGTCATTTTTCTGTATAGTATGTTGTTTATCAGCCAATTCTCTTTAACATTTAGTTCTTTCAGGATATCAGTGTTCTTTCTTTTTCTGTCCATGGTATTCGTAGGATCTTTCTGTAGCATTTAGTTTCGAAGGACTGGATTTTCGTTACAATTGGAGATACTCTGACAAATAGATCTGAGAATTGGTGATGCCAGACTGAAACAAAGTGCTGATATAAACATGCCAGAGGAAATAGAAATTAAATCCGCCATAGGCGTTACATCTATTGTCTCTCAGACTCATAGGAGGTCATTATCATCATCATTCGCAGCTAATTGGACTTCAACCTTGTGAGGTCTCAAACACATACACCAAACCAATAAAAACTGCATGGAGTAAAAATGTATATATTATTGTTTAACATGAGCTTTTATTCATTTACATTTACATCAATAAATGCCAATTTGTTTTCTAGTTGAGCATCAGTAGAAAGGACTATTTATCTATTTGTGTTTTCCTCTCTCAGTAAGGATTCTGCTGCAGTTTTAAAGGCATCTGCTTTGCTCTAAAGTTGCTTGAGAATTTACCTGTTGCTACTGATAATCTTTTCTGTGTGCAGTTACTTGTTTCAGAAAGGTTCCATCTCTTTCATTTTTCATTGCAGTGTTTTTCTATCTATTGTCTTTCTCCAGCTGGATGATAGAATTGGTTGTCGACTCTTGCGTTAAACGTAGGGGTGGAAACTTTAATTTGTATTCCAGGGCCAGATGAGTCGCCTTTGTTGTGTTATCTTCTTTCTTCTTTGTCTTCTTCTTTTTGTCGTCACACTGCAACCGGTTGTTGCCCAGTGTCGTGGTTTTCTGTTTTTGTCTTGCGCTGTTCTGGTGGCTTGTTATTTTTGCTCTTTCACAGGATTCTGCTACGCCATCTAACCATCTTTTCTGTGATCTTCCTCTTGCCTTCTTTCCCGATGTTCTATTGTAGAAGACTGTATACTATGGAGTTTAGATGCATTCTTATTAAGTGGCCAAACCACTTCATTCTTTGTTTCTCTATGTAATTCAAGCACGGTTTTGTGCCAACTTTCTTTCTTATGCTGATGTTAGTGATTCTGTCTTTTCTTGTGTTGTTGGTAACTTTTCGCAGGCAACGCATTTCACATGTAGTTATTTTTGTGACTGCGCTTTGCTCAATGTCCATGTTTGGCTCTGGTAACACAAAGTTATGTTGTGTTATATCCTTGTTTATTTAGTGTGGTCTTGATATTCTCTATTCATCTTTTTCTTGGTCTTCCCTTGGCTCTAGGACCTGATCTCTTTTTATTGTATGCTGTTATTGTATGCTGTTATTGTATGCTGTTATTGTATGCTGTTATTGTATGCTGTTATTGTATGCTGTTATTGTATGCTGTTATTGGTGGTTGGTTGTATTCCATTCTTATTAAATGTCTGAACCACTTCATTTGTTGTCTTTCAATGTATTTGGTGCATGCTATTATATGGCCTTTTTCGTCTTTACAGACGGTCAATTGGCAAGTGTTTTACTGTGACAACTTCTGAGTTTTCGCTTTTTTCTCTTGTCGTTCAGCTCGTATATAAGTCTCTTCTCAAAAGACTCTGCGCCCTTTCGTAATTTGGCTTTCCACACAACTCTGTCATCAGCTAGTCCCTCCCATGTGCTGGGATCTATAGAAAAATTTTTCATTGAGGCTTTGCAAACATCTTTATATCTGAGCAGTGGTCTGCCCTGGTGCCTCTTCCTCCGAAAGTTCACAGAACAACATTTGTTTTGGTATGCGGCAAGTTTCCATTCTTCTCACATGTCCCAACCATCTTAGTCGTCTACTGCTGATCATGCCCATGATGGAAGGCAGTTTTGCACGTTGCAGTACTTCAGAGTTGGTTATCTTGTCGTACCACCTGATGTTCATAATCTTGCGGAGACATCGAAGGTGAAAGATGTTAAGTCTCCTCTCGTGTCTTGAGTAGACTGTCCATGTTTCTGAGCCATATAGTAAAGAACTAATTACACAGTCTCGATATATTTGGATCTTCGTCTGCAATGTCAGTTTTGTGTTGTCCCACGCTCGCTTTGATAGTATGCCGAATGTAAAAGCCGCACTCCCTACACGAGCGTTGATTTCTTCATCAAGAGAAAGGCTGGCAGTGACCGTGGACCCAAGATAGCAGAATTTGTGAACTGGTGTTAGATGGTTGCCATTTAAAGTGATATTTGATGTCTTACCTCCCTGACATAATACAACTGTTTTGGAGACACTTATTGTCAGAGAAAATAGGTCGCATGTCTGACAAATTGTTGATTAGGCATTGCAGTGTAGTCTCACTGTGGCGACTAAGGCAGCATCGTCAGCGAAAAGGAGGTCCTTGAGAAGAATTTCCGTCGTTTTGTCTTGGCTCTTAAGTGAGCCAAGTTAAAGAGTGAACCATCAGATCTAGTGCGGATGAAAACGTCACCATCAGCGTCCCCTAAGGTGTGGTTCAAAAGGACTGCTAAGAAGATGCCAAAGAGAGTGGGGGCAAGGACACAGCCCTGCTTGACTCCACTCTTAACCTCGAAACTATCAGATGTGCTGCCATCGAACTGTATGCTGGCTTTCATGCCCTCATGGAAGGAGACAATCAATTGGAGCAACTTTGGGGACAGCCAATATGCTTCAGTATTTTATAAAGACTTGGCCTGCTGACTGTGTCAAATGCCTTAGTCAGATCCACGAAAGCAATACATAAAGGCTTGCTCTGCTCTCTGCACTTCTCTTGTAGCTGTCGAAGGGTAAATATCATGTCAGTTGTTGACCGTCCAGCTCTGAATCCACATTGTGACTCTGGAAGAACACGCTCCGCCAGTTTCTGTAGTCGTTTTGAAAGGACTAGTGCAAAAGCCTTGCCTGTTACACTTAGAAGGGAGATGCCTCTGTAGTTGTTACAATCCCCTTATCCCCTTTGTTTTTATAGAGTGTCACTATCTTTGCATCCCTCATGTCCTGAGGAAATGTTCCCTCTCTCCAACATTGCATGCTATTAACAATGAATTTATATGATATTGTAGCTGATCTTCATAGATTAGACTTTGGTCATCTGCGAAAAGTCATTCATTGATTTGGTTATTTAATTGATCATAGTTTTCATTCTCTCTGTTGTTAAGATATTTTCCACTTAATTGTGCATCATTCACACAGGGCAATAGAGGTAGGGAAAAACCCAGGAACACCTGGAGACGGGAGTTGGAGACGGAATGCAAGAAAATGGGAGAGTGGAGAGATCTGGAAAAGATGGCCTTGGATAGACTAGCTTGGAAGGCCTTGGATAGACTGGCTTGGAAGGCCTTGGATAGACTGGCTTGGAAGGCCTTGGATAGACTGGCTTGGAAGGCCTTGGATAGACTGGCTTGGAAGGCCTTGGATAGACTGGCTTGGAAGGCCTTAGTTTCGGACCTATGCTTCCCTAGGGACGAAGAAGAAGAAGAATTCACTATTTTGTGGATATATATGTTGAAGAGAAGAGGTGAAATGTGTTTCTCTATATATTTCAGAATAGTGGCTCTTCTTTGGGGGTTTCTGTCTGTTTTTTGCATCTCAATACAAGGAATGCTCTCTATTATGTTAGGAATGTACACATTTTTCAGACTGAGTTTTGTATGCTGTTTTGATGGGCTTTGTTGTTAAGGTAGTATTGATGGTATCTTTGGTAAAATAGATATGTGAAGAGAAACTTGCAAATATTTTGGCCAGAAAATATCACAAATAAGAAGCCGCAGAAGAAAACTAAATGTGCATCATTGACAACCACAATTAGAGGATGAAGATGACTTGGACATTTGTGTAGAATGTCACCTGGTTCTTAAGCAAAGACAGTTTTTTGGGTGGATAGCAGATGGAAGAAGGAGCAGACCAAAGGAAACCCAAAGTCAGTGAAAGCAGAAGCAATGGGGATCACTTGTGAATGCCTTATGTATCAACTAGGACATCAAGAGAATATAGACAGATGTAGAGTAGAATGTCTTATGTATCAACTAGGACATCAAGAGAATATAGACAGGGTATAGAGTAGAATGTCTTATGTATCAACTAGGACATCAAGAGAATATAGACAGATGTAGAGTAGAATGTCTTATGTATCAACTAGGACATCAAGAGAATATAGACAGATGTAGAGTAGAATGTCTTATGTATCAACTAGGACATCAAGAGAATATAGATAGATGTAGAGTAGAATGTCTTATGTATCAACTAGGACATCAAGAGAATATAGACAGATATAGAGTAGAATGTCTTATGTATCAACTAGGACATCAAGAGAATATAGATAGATGTAGAGTAGAATGTCTTATGTATCAACTAGGACATGAATATCAGATGTAAGTAGAATGTCTGATGTATCAGCATGACATCAGAGAATATGATAGATGTAGAGTGAATTCGAGTACACTAGGACATCAAGAGAATATAGATAGATGTAGAGTAGAATGTCTTATGTATCAACTAGGACATCAAGAGAATATAGACAGATATAGAGTAGAATGTCTTATGTATCAACTAGGACATCAAGAGAATATAGATAGATGTAGAGTAGAATGTCTTATGTATCAACTAGGACATCAAGAGAATATAGATAGATGTAGAGTAGAATGTCTTATGTATCAACTAGGACATCAAGAGAATATAGACAGATATAGAGTAGAATGTCTTATGTATCAACTAGGACATCAAGAGAATATAGACAGATATAGAGTAGAATGTCTTATGTATCAACTAGGACATCAAGAGAATATAGATAGATATAGAGTATAAAATAATAAACAAATGCAGAAAGAAGTAATGCAACAAAACAAAGATCTTCTTCATTTGGATAGAGTGCAAAGCTCAGCAACTGTAAGCTGAATCTGTACATCAGTGTTCAATCCTTGCTACAGTCAATGTTTTTAGTCACTCAGTGCACATTCTGAGTAGGAAGAAAATCAACTTCCTGGAAGTACTGTGTTAGTGCTCCGTCATTACCACTTGAAAGTTTAGATGTTGGAAAAGATTGAGCACTTATATTGACATCTTTAGTGTGACAATGTTGATTCTGTTGTGTTATTCTTTCTTGTGATCCTCAAGAAATATGTGATCACTATTTTCTCCTCTCATTTGACTGATAATTCTAGTTTTCTGAAGAAACCAACTTACTTAAAATCATAATTTTGTAACATATTTTGTTTCCTGTAGTTCAAATAACTTTATGGCATTTGTCTGTTAGGAACTGCCATGGAAGCACTATCAAGTATGCAGTCTTTTTTAAGAGGAAGACCAAAGTTGTTTGATTCCATGGATATGGCAATAGAGTGGGCGTAAGTTGATATTTATTTGATGCATAAACCATCTAAAAGGGTGAAAACAACTCTAGATAATGTTCCACCCAGCGTTCCATCTGTTTTTGCGATCGATTAGAACTTCCCTGTTTTTGTTTTAAGAGGTGCAGTCTTTTTGATAGATGGGCCGAAGGCCTTCCTAATAATGCCCTCATGAACACCCCTTATGTTTCCTGTATCAAAGGAGAGCTGGATATTTCTACATAACTCCTGTCAGTAGTCGTTTGCGCATCGTCAATCTGTTTGGTGCGGTACTTACAGTCCACTTGTCAAGTAATACCTTAAGCTCCAAGCACCCATTGAAGCAGGTGAACTGTGGCGGGATAACACCTTATTGTCCAGGGGCTGCTCGGCTTGAGGCAGGCGGTAGCTGTCCAATGAGACGCGATGATCTCTTCCACCGTCGAAGACAACCCGTGGCGTCCGATACTCTACGCCAATTGAGATGGACTTATAACCCGTAACTGTTGTCTTCCGTGTTGGTCAACAAAGTCGACCACGAAGTGACCTCTCCGTGACGCATGCCTGGGCGAATTTTATGGAGTAGCTGAGTTGCCCAAGCGTCAATTACCCCCTCTCGACCTCACTGATAGAATCCAGAGGAGTGCAAGCACGACATCTGGTATCAGTTCGTTGCAGAAGCTGCCGGTAGGACATCACTTGATGCCTGTCCGCCTTAGGGCTCCGCTCCGGATTTTCTGTTTGGGTTTACTCCCATTGCCTTTGCCTCTCCCGAGGCTCCCACAAGGTAGTGGGGCTATTTGCCCATAGCTGGGGTCTGGATCTTGGATATCAGGGTAAATCCACTGATATCACAAGTCTGGGGGGCCAGACCTCCACCAAGATTATTTGTCGGTTAACTCCCAAGGACAAAAAAAATAAAAAAATAAAAATCCTGACCTAGGGGAGTCCATCTCCCTAGGCGAGCCATTGCCCGTTAGCCTTTGACCTCACGGTCAAAGTTTCCCTGTCTACACCGCTAGTTGTGACTTGATATTAGTCACAACTAATCATAGCGTACACTAGAATATTTTACAGTTTAAAGTATACAGTTGACATTTGGGTTTCTACATTTCACAGAGTAAGGAGTGGACAAATTCAGAACATTGAATCAGCACGTGTTTCAATGGTTGGTCAATTGAAAAGGTCAGTTTAAAAAAAATGAACTGCTGAAATTTCTCTTAAAAGGTCAGACAATTTGATTAATTAAAAAAGATGAAGAATAATGTTTACACATGAAAGATGAAAGACATTGTCTAAGAAGATTCATCTCTCCAGCTATGATATACATTTTCAGTTGGTATGTAGTTTCAAACATGGTTTTACTTTGGTCAATTGATGTTTTATTGATCTATTTTTCTGATGAAATCAGTGGGCTAACTTGTGTCTGTATGTGATGAGTTTCAGATGTTTCTCTTCATTTATAATTGCTTTTCTCTTGCTCTCTGGTAAGTTGTGACTTTACAGTTTCATGGTTAGTGTCTAACATTGTTCAGAGACATACAATGTCTTGTTCTCAACTTTCTCAGTCACTATTTAAATGGTTTTGCTCCTTTACTGTTGCATACTTCATGCTGCTCTTAGTATATGTAATGTTTCTTATGTCTGGTTTTATGTGTTCTCAGCAAGTTTTATTCTTTAGCCGTCATGTACTTTCAAATGGTTTCTCAAGCTTGTGTTAGTATGAGTATCAATTAATCTCTTTATGAGGTTACTATCCTTGAAAGCACTGGAGAGCACAAGAAATGCCGTTACTATCTCATCTCAATGAAAAGAAACACCCTATTGCTCCTTTCTGATGTAGGGGCGATCATGTTCTACAGGTGACACACTATTGTTATCTGGTTACTGTTAGCAATGTCACATTTGTACATGGTCTGGTAGGTAGGGGCATGCTGGCTTGTAGGATCAGATGGATATCTTTGGAAAGTGAAAAGTGAAAATTAATAAACTTCTCATGAATCATACTCCTTCAAGTCAACCCCACCTCCACACGGTCCAGGCTGGAAATTGTGTCCATGATTTTACAGATTAGCAGGACTCTGGCCCATCAGATTGTTGAACAATGTACAGTTTATGAACTGTATCTACATACAATTAGTGGAGTAAAAAAAAAGGATACATAATGTCCTTTTGAAATAAAATCCTGACAAATTATAATAAAGTATGTTACAATTGCATAATGAATTATTAGTTTCTATAAAAGCATAACCGCAGTTTTTTTAATTCTCCTCCAGTTTCATTGATTTGATGCCTTTTAAATTGTAGATGCCTTTCCACAGTGTAGATGTTCTACACATTTTTTTAAGTCTCAACCAGCCAGTGGCAGATCATTAAAGTTTATATTGGAAATACAGGATAACTACTTCCAGAATGAAGATGGAGATTCAGACCATTACTGTTGCCCTCCAGTGGCTCTCTGAAACTCGGTTTACTGTGGCAGTTGTATCAGACTCACAATTGATGCTTCGAAAGATCCTGAAAGGCAGAGAGAGGAGTGTGTTTAACCAGTGAGCCACAGGAACCATCAGTATTCAGTATGCATATCCTTTGACATTTTTTTTCCCGATCCAGAAGCACTTGAGCTGAAAGCTCTTGGCTCGGTGTCATGGACATCGTAACCTTCGGTTCGGTGCCACGAACACCGCAAATCTGGGGAACCTGTAGCTTTTCTGCCAGTCCGCGGAGTTGAACCCGCACTTACAGAGGACTAGTCACCCGTAGTCCAGCGCGCTATGAACACGCTGGGCACGCGGGTGTCCTTTGATATCAATTGGGGAGACTGATCATCTATGGGTCTGCCTGGAGGGCCATGACATCGGTTCAGTAACCAATTGAAAATTATAGTGTGTTAAAATCCCTTTCTGGTACAAGATGGCAGGCACATTATCAGCAATTCTGAAGTGTTTTTGATTTTGGAAGCTTTCTGAAATGTCTATCTCAAAATGAATAAGTAATGGATGATACTAGAAGAGAAGCAGACAATATTGCAAATAAAATGCAAGAGCTGGAATCTGTTATTTACAGTAAACCTTTGAGATGAAATTTTACGAAATTTTTCTAGTGAAAGTCAAGTTTAGCAAAATGAGGATTTTAGCTTTAAAATGTGTTCAGATGTGTTTGAATCATTAGCTAACCTACTGCATACTTCAATATATGACTGAATAATTTAAATCAATTGCATAGGAAATAGTACCAGATGTTCAGTCATTCACCAACAATGCTGTTCGTGGCTTTGCAGCACGCTGAGGAGGAAAAATAATAAGAGAGAAAAGTGGGGCCTATGCAACAACCACAAGTAGTTTGACAATGGAGGTTCGGGCGGTTACAGAAGTGGTGAACTGGTTGACATCTCATAACTACTCTTGTGTTTTCATACTCAGTGACTCCATGAGCATGATTCGTAAAGTCGAATCAGGAATGGTGAGACGCACCTGGGTGGAGGTACTGGTACTTGGCTGGCTTGGCTACAATATCAGAAGGAGCAGCCATGGATCGAAATGACATTCTTCACGCATTGAGAGAGTCTTTCCGAACAGAAAAGTTTCAGGGCTGTGAATCTCACTCGCTGACCAGATTGAAAGAGATGAGTGTCAATATTGGTGCAGCCTGAAAAGAACGATGTACTAAATATGCAAAGAGATTGATTAATTAACATTGAACTGGCGTGTTGGGTCGCTGGACGCTGCTGGATTTGCTGAGGCGGAGATCGGAGCACCTATGGACATGTCCGGAGTGCTATGATGATAGTCCTCATATAACTGATAACCAGATGTTGATTACAGTGCATCTGAAACTTATGGTTCGAAGAACAATCCTTCAAGAAAGTAAACTATTGGGATGTAAAACCATACAAGATCTCCAGCTGCTAGAAATGAACCGCATCACATGGAGATCTAAAACCTCTGCTCTATGTGCTGCCTTTGGCACAAAAGAAATTAACTAATAAACTTATAAACATGAGAAAAAGTGCACTCAGTGACAGAACTGCGCTAAAAGTATATCTGAATGTTGGAGATAATTTCATCTCACAACTTTTTTACACTAGTTGACAAACCAAAATCTGTAATGAGAAGACAAGGAGAGATGTACAATAAAATAATGGGACAAATATTCTTTCTTAAGTGATGTGCAAAATACTGTCACTTCATCATCTACTGTAACCAAATGGTACTTGCTGTGCTGTCATGCATATTGATGCTTACCCAATGGACTGAATAGTATCATCTCTGCTGAATTTCAGCACCTTCACACATATGCAATTTAAAGTTCAGTGCAACAAACAATTGTACAGACAAGATTCAGTAATGCTGAGCTTTATAAAGTAATTATAGAAAACAATATGGAGTGTGCATTCCCAAATGTAGATATTGGTTTGTAAATATTAGTAAAATTAATAGTAACAAGTTACATAGCTAAGCTAAGATTTGTCTTAGTTGAAGCTTATTACAAATACAACAGAACAGCTATGCAACAAAACCAACTGAATGTCTTGTCTGTGCTAAGTTTCTACAGAGATTTACGTCAATTAGTTTTGAGGGCTTGACCAAAGACTATGCTTTAACACTTTGCCTGCCACCGACGACAAAAGTCGCGAAATACCAACTCCCTTTCGCTGCCATCGTCGACTTTTTGTCGGACGACACGCACTGCCGACGATGTCTTTTTAAATGGGTAGTATCGCTTGCAAAACGGGGTCCCGTGACGCACTACTTCCGTATTGTTCTGGCGAGCTCTCCAAAATGGCGGATCTAACACACGCGCGGTAAACATTGGTATAAGTCCGATTTTTCGTAAGTAAACACAAATTTTCAAAATGGGCAACGTAGCTGATGAATAGTGATGTTCAAAATGACTCTTTTCATACTTTTAGCCAGTGATAGTGGTAAAATGAACTCTGAATGTGATATGAATTTGAACTGTGATTCACGTGACGATGTTTATAGATCGATAGCAGACATTCCCAGGGATACAGGAGTAGGTGACGGACACACAACTTGAAAACGACAGCATATCATACTGTGGATAGGTATGGGGATATCAGTTACTACAATAGCTTGTGGATTATAAAGAATATATTTCACATATAGACAGGTTAGTAGCTCATTACTATTATGACAGGCATTAATATATGAACACTATTCCATAGTTGAAAAGTCCAAAGTTTATGAGTTTATTTTGTATGATTTGTTAAAATTGTCACTCTGAAAACTGATCATACTGAAAAATAGCGTGGCAGTCAGCCAGACTTTGTTGTAACATGGGTGAAAGTGTTAAAAATAAAAATTGGAGAAAACATTCTGAAGTATAAATGTAGTTATAAGTAGGCAATAATAACCGTATCAACGCATCTGATGAAATGCTATGTGTCCTCAAAGTTAGAACACAATTTCATAATAGTAGCTCCACAGACAGGACCAGGTCATAACTTTCAGGCTGCGCAAAGGACATAACAGACAGATACCATCTATACTACAGCATCAGCATTGACACAACAGATATGTGTTACTCTTGTACCAACTTCATGGCAGCGAAACACCTATTGCAGATCTGCCCATCATATGTTAGGGAATATAAAATAACACATTGCCATGTCTAGTCTCTCTGAAAAACTTTACAGCAATGTTGGTAACCTATTGCTGACTGATACCTTTGTCAGAGTCTGCATGGAAGTCTGAAAGTCAACGATGAAAATTTCTGTGGCCTAGGGGTTAGTGACTCGGTCTATTAACCCCACCGTTCTGAGTTCGAATCACGCTGCGGACAGTTTGCTTGCAAATTGTTTCGTTGATTTTAACAAAAGGACGATGGTGCCACCTGTTCAGAAAGCAATGGCAAACTACTGAACGTATAAGTGGTGCCTAGAAAATCAACGACTCGTTTACAGTAGTTGATGGCTACGTCCTTTAGGATATGCCACGATTTTCATTTTTTCAATATTTCTTAAAATAATATTGAGAAGAGTACATGATGACAAGTGTATCAGATAAACACATGTTAAGTTCATGAGGTTGCAGAGATCCGAAAAGGCAATAAATTATTTTCGAGGGCAATTTGTCTTTTATCATCAGTAGAGCAAAGTGAGAAAACAAGACTGGGAAGACAAAACAATTAGAAGAAAGGTTGATATGCTTGCACTTGAATATTTATAATTAAAGATTTGTTAGCTATCTGACCTCAAGTATGTGACTTTTAACATGTTGCCTTTTCCTGAGGATTATTCTAAAGTTAGACTGTGGTTTCAAGAGTCTTTTCCTCCCTAGTATAAGGAGAAATGTACTCTCTTATTCTGGTCTTACCTGTATCGATAACATGGTTAAACAAGCACAAAGTCAGTAAAGCATGAGGATTGCTAAGATATTCATGTTTACCAGTTTGATAGCATTGTTATAGCTAGCACGTTTTGTACAAAATACTGATTTGTAAGATGTATGTTTGAAACAGTGCAATGACAAATGAAACAGGACCTGGGGAACTAGAACAACAGCATACCAATTTTACTGATGTTATAGAAGAAGAACCAGCTGATGAGGAGGTATCCCCCCTAACTTCATCAACTTCATCATCAGATGGCTTTAAGTCTCCTGTAAACTTGAATCAGGTTTGTATGAAACTATGAGTTAATACTACTTATCATCAGTTAGTAATGTCTCTCTACATGGAAGGTTGACTGTTACTTTAATACTACTTATCATCAGTTAGTAATGTCTCTACATGAAAGTTTGATTGTTACTTTAATACTACTTATCATCAGTTAGTAATGTCTCTCTACATGGAAGGTTGACTGTTACTTTAATACTACTTATCATCAGTTAGTAATGTCTCTACATGAAAGTTTGATTGTTACTTTAATACTACTTATCATCAGTTAGTAATGTCTCTCTACATGAAAGGTTGATTGTTACTTTAATACTACTTATCATCAGTTAGTACTGTCTCTCTACATGGAAGGTTGATTGTTACTTTAATACTACTTATCATCAGTTAGTAATGTCTCTCTACATGAAAGGTTGACTGTTACTTTAATACTACTTATCATCAGTTAGTAATGTCTCTCTACATGGAAGGTTGATTGTTACTTTAATACTACTTATCATCAGTTAGTAATGTCTCTACATGAAAGGTTGATTATTACTTTAATACTACTTATCATCAGTTAGTAATGTCTCTACATGAAAGTTTGATTGTTACTTTAATACTACTTATCACTAGTTAGTAATGTCTCTCTACATGGAAGGTTGACTGTTACTTTAATACTACTTATCATCAGTTAGTAATGTCTCTCTACATGGAAGGTTGATTGTTACTTTAATACTACTTATCATCAGTTAGTAATGTCTCTACATGAAAGGTTGACTGTTACTTTAATACTACTTATCACTAGTTAGTAATGTCTCTCTACATGGAAGGTTGATTGTTACTTTAATACTACTTATCATCAGTTAGTAATGTCTCTCTACATGGAAGGTTGATTGTTACTTTAATACTACTTATCATCAGTTAGTAATGTCTCTCTACATGAAAGGTTGATTGTTACTTTAATACTACTTATCACTAGTTAGTAATGTCTCTCTACATGGAAGGTTGACTGTTACTTTAATACTACTTATCACTAGTTAGTAATGTCTCTCTACATGGAAGGTTGACTGTTACTTTAATACTACTTATCATCAGTTAGTAATGTCTCTCTACATGGAAGGTTGATTGTTACTTTAATACTACTTATCACTAGTTAGTAATGTCTCTCTACATGAAAGGTTGACTGTTACTTTAATACTACTTATCACTAGTTAGTAATGTCTCTCTACATGGAAGGTTGACTGTTACTTTAATACTACTTATCACTAGTTAGTAATGTCTCTACATGAAAGGTTGACTGTTACATTAATACTACTTATCATCAGTTAGTAATGTCTCTCTACATGAAAGGTTGATTGTTACTTTAATACTACTTATCACTAGTTCGTAATGTCTCTACATGAAAGGTTGATTATTACTTTAATACTACTTATCACTAGTTAGTAATGTCTCTACATGGTTCTGTATCTCGTTCTTCAGAATGACAAATGTTGATCTTGCTATTTGTATTGTAACCCTAACATCTTCATCTGTGTCACCTTGAACTCCATATGTTCTTCAGAATGACAAATGTTGATCTTGCTATTTGTATTGTAACCCTAACATCTTCATCTGTGTCACCTTGAATGTTGATAACACTTCCCATATATTTAAATGTGTTCACCTTTTTTAATGGTACTCCTCTTAATATGGTTGGGTTTCTGGAATTCACATTTAATCTCATGAACTTTGTTTTTTCCCAGTGAATAGTCAGACCCAGTTGTTTAATTTCTAGTTTAGTTGTTTTCTCTTGCATCTGTTGATGGTTGTGAGAGAAGAGTGCTAGATCGTCTGCAAAATCCAAAGCCTCCAATTGACTCATCATGGTCCACTGTATTCCATTTCTCCCCTGGCTGTTGTTGATCTCATTATCCAGTCAATAGCCAGCAGGAAAAGGAAGGGTGATAAAAGGCATTTATTATTCTTTATGTGGTTGGTTAGCTTCTGGGAAACGCCATAGTGCTGTAGCAGTTTCCAGAGTGTTCTCTGTCTAGGCTATCAAATTCCTTTTCATAGTCGACAAAGTTGATATAGAGGAATGAGTTCCACTCGATGCTCTGCTTCACTATGCTACACAGCACTGATATTTGATCCTCGCAGGATCTGTTCTGCCTAAATCTCGCTTGTTCATCACTCAGTACTGCATCTGTAGCTTTCTTGAGTCTCTCTAGGATGATTCAGCTTAGTATTTTACCTCATACAGATCATGCACTATAATCTGGTAATAAATTTTATGATAAGGTTGATTGTCAAATCAATCATAGATTGAAAAGCTTGAGAATGTCAAATTCTGGAATCATGAAATTTGGACAGCTTATTCCTGCAGAAATTTGTAGGTCTAGGCAACTATTTGGAATTCTTTACTCGCTTTCTTTACTGAGTTATGAGCTAGTTAAGTTGGTTAAAAAATGTATGCATTTCATGGTGTGTTCAGTCACATCATACTAAGTCATTGAGCACACGCAGCAGTAAATGGACACAAAACTGTAGTTAATGGGGAATACCAACGTTTTGCTTATCAAAACACAGGATACAAATTTAGTTTATATCTACAACAAATAAAGCCTTATGAAAGGTGCAAAGTCAGAAGAATTCAAAGATGTGAATGATGTATCAGAAATATGATACAGAAAATCAGTGTAAGTAATTTTGCCATCCATAATAAGTAATTTTGTCATCCATAATGAGTAAGTAATTTTGTCATCCATAATGAGTAAGTAATTTTACCATCCATAATGAGTAAGTAATTTTGCCATCCATAATGAGTAAGAAATTTTGCCATCCATAATGAGTAAGTAATTTGTGATTACTACTGAATTTTGTTTCTGTTTTTTTTTCTATCATGCAATCATGAATTTCTTGGAGATTTTATTCAGTGAAATATATTGAAATATAATGAAATATCAATCAATCAAGTGCCATGCCTGCCGGCGTAGGGGATCATGTCTCTCCACAACTCTCTTTGCTTGGTGCATGTAATCAGTTCTGACGTCGATATTTTGTCGAACCATGATGTCAGGCCATCCAACATCTTCTCCCTCTGTCTTCCACGATCTCTCCTTCCCTGAATTTTACCTGTAGTCACCAAATGTTCTAAACCTTCTCTTGCATTATATGCCCGAAGAACCTTGATTGTCGGATTCTTATTCTTTTGATAAGGTTTCTTTGTGTGCAGGCCTGATTTAAAACCTCCACGTTTGTTTTCTTTGCTGTCCATGGAATTCTCAACATTCTTCTGTAAAACCACATCTCTGTGGCTTCCAATGATCGTATTGATTGTTTGTTCAGTGTCCATGATTCGCTGCCATACATAAGAATTGGTTCAATATAGCATTGGAGTACTCGTTTCGCAATGTCATTGGTAGTGAGTTCACGCATAGTGTGTTCTTCATTTTCATAAAAGCTGCTTTCGTTTGAGCTATTCTACTCCTAATCTCTGTTGTACATCTTCCATCTGGTGTTAAGAATGTTCCTAGATACTTGAATCGATGGACTTGATTCAGTGTTGTGTTATTTATTTTGATATTGCATGTTGGTGTTTCTTGTTTCTTGGAGACAACCATAACCTCTGTTTTCTTTATATTCATGCTTAATCCTTTCTTTTCACTTTCTCTCACTAGTATGTCTATCAAGTCTTGCAGATCGTGTTCATTTGTAGCCATGAGAATTGTGTCATCAGCGTACCTTAGGTTGTTTATATTTTGTCCACCGACTGCTATTCCTGTCTTTTCTACTATAGATCTCATGATGTTTTCACTATATAGTTGAATAGGTCTGGTGAGAGTACGCACCCTGTCGTACTCCTAACTGTATCGCCTGATAGATTCCAATCTTACTCTCTAGTCTAATGGCTGCGGTTTGTTGCCAGTACAAATTCTTGATCAGTCTAAGATCTTTACCATCAATATTTATATTTTCTAACATGCTGATTATTTCTCCATGTTTTACTTTATCGAAAGCTTTGCGTAGTCTATGAAACATAGGTATAAGTCCAACTTCATTTCTATTGATCTTTCCATTATTGTTCTTATTGTATATATTGCGTTGTTTGTTCCTCTTCGTTCAACAAAGCCACATTGTTCTTCCTTAACTTCTGGTATAAATAAGGAAAGGAACCAGTTTTTTTTACTATGAGGTATATTGTTGATATGTTGTTAGGTCTGTATTTTTCTTTGACCTGGGGTCTCTGTGGCTGAGTGGTTAAGCACTTTGCCTTGCGAGTCGAAGGTCGTGGGTTCAAATCCGGACCGTGGCCTTCTGTTCACGAGTGCAGTTTTTTCAGAGACCCCTAGGATTGTTGCCGGAGCTACGGAGTTCGTGCTTTGTGCAATACTTTCGGCAGGTGGCGTGCCATTTCTGCGGAGAGGGACCGAGCCATATGGGTAAAACCCGGTGCAATGAAGTCAATCCTTCGCTTTAAATCCTTGGCTTTTCTTTGACCTACGATACACTGTGGCTGATTCAGTCAACATAACATCAGCCACCTTTACTTCCTAGTACTATGAGGTATATTGTTGATATGCTGTTAGGTCCGTATTTTTCTTTGACCTACGATACACTGTGGCTGATTCAGTCAACATAACATCAGTCATGATTGATGTTCCTTCGACATGAATTGCAATTCAAGTGATGAACAGTTTTGTGTTGACACTTTAGCGACAGCCATATGCATTTATGCGGTGCTGGTTGCTTTTGTGGCAGTACGGCTGTTTCATTCTGGAATTAGTTCACGACTGTCGGACAGAGGAGACAGTTGTTAGCATTTTGTGTGATTTTTGTTGGCACAGGAACGGAGCAATTATGGAGTGACCCATTGCAGTGAACTATGAACATCAGCCACCTTTACTTCCTAGTACTATGAGGTATATTGTTGATATGCTGTTAGGTCCGTATTTTTCTTTGACCTACGATACACTGTGGCTGATTCGGTCAACATAACATCAGCCACCTTTACTTCCTAGTGTTTCTTTGCTACACAATTGAAGCTGGGTCAGCTCAAGAGCGGTCTTGAAAAATTCAGAACATAAATCTTATTTGAAACAGCGTAGTAAAGCTAGTATATTATGTAACTGTAAACAGAGATACACCTAGTCCTATTCCACGCAGCTAATGAAAATAATCTGCAATGTTCTGTAACTGTTTTAGCTAACTACCTGTGTAAATCAATCAACTGTGATCATTGCATCATGAACACCACATTGGCCCTGTGCTTAGATAATGCAGTTCTGTCTATTATGCTTCTTTAATTATTTTAGAAATACCTCTCTGAATATTATCTTTATTTTGATGGTAGCAGATATAGGTCTACTTAATTAAGCTGTGGATTTACTAGTACTAAGTGAATACTAGTTGTCCATAAGTGGGTTAGATACTAAGTAGTGATTGCTTACTAACAAGTAGTAAGTAATGAGCATTTGCTGCAAAAGTAATGAATATTTACAAAGTGCTAAAAGGTGTGTGAAATGCATATCACTAATGCCATTGGTCAAAGATAAATATAGGTCTAATGCAGTCGTGCCCCCCTTCTCCCAATTTACCACATACTTTGAAAACAGGTCTTACTTTGTATTGAGTACTCTCACAATTTATTCTTGTTTCATGACATTTCTGTGTATATTTTGTATTGATGTGTATATGTGTAACTGTATGTTTTATTCACATTAAATATGTCACCTACACAACAATCATCCAACCAAGCACATACATATAATTTAGATACATAGATCAAATTTGTGCTATATTGGAGAAACAGAAAACTTATATGCATTTTGTTAACCTTTTGAACCCGCCCTCCCGATATTACGGTATTTTCATTAGTACACGTATACCCGGGGTGCCTACATATCGGGATGAGAATCCCTCCTCGTTATTTGTCGGTGTTCAGCGATAACTTGTGTACTAGTGTGACGTCAAACACAGGAAATGCTTCCTTAAAGGTTTATCTAAATGGCGGTTTGCATCGTGTTTGCAAACATAGTGATTTGATATTTGTTTATTAATTTTAAAAAGATGAAACGACACGCTGAAAATTTTGGAAATGGTCACTCAAAAAGGATAGCAACAGAGCAAGATGTTGAACTTCTTTTAAATGATTCTGAAGATGAATTAGACTTAGAATATGATTATTCTGATAACGAAATCGAAAGTGAGGCGGATGATTATTTAGAAGAAGAATTATTTGAACCGACTGATGTTCAAATATAACAAACATGTCAGTGACTTTCCAAACATGGATTACAAAGACAAACCAGTCAAGAAAGTGAAGACACAATTGTGGTGCACATTTTGTCGAAATTTCCTGTGTCTAAAGGAAGGATCTACATGTTGGGAAGACTGGCATAGTAAGCAGAAATACTGGAGATGATGGGGTAAGTCGATAAAAATTATAGGACACTTAATTCTGCCAATCTATCTTGTTTTTCAAACAATTCTGATATGTGCTGTTTTTGCTCAGGAGCCCAGGGGAGAGAGTTTTTAAGGTATAGTTGGCCAGGGTTCAAAGGGTTAAGCTATCGAGCTGTTTTCATAATAAGAAATACCTTGTCCTGACTGATAGTAGGTGAGCATATGTCTATTAAATTATACCATCTGCCCAATTCTCATGTAAGTTTCTCTAGATGTTGTTCTCTGGTTGACTTGGGTTATATGGTTACATGAAAGCATCTAATATAGCTAATCTCTCTCTCTCTCTCTCTCTAGATGAGATACATTGGAATAGTCAATGTGTTGACATCTACAGCATATTAAAACACGTCAAAGACTTTACAGACCTAGGGAGCATTTTTTCAGCAAACGGAAGAATAACTAATGAAATCCAGCACAAATGCAGCAAATCAAATGATATGACAAATGGCGGCAATTTTAAAATTCAAACATGTCACCGTGAACACAAAAAGAGCAATGTTCAACACAATTTTTCTCCCCACATTATGCTATCAGTGCCAAACCTGAAAGCTGACATCAAATGATAAAAGAAAATTAGTCACGACAGAGACAGTGTTTGCACAGAATGCTGGGGGTAACAAGAAAAGACCGGTTGAAAAATGAAGACATCAGGAAAAAAGTGGGTATAAAATCAGTACTGAGCTTCATTAAGAAACAACAAATTAAATGGTTTAGCCACATAAGCAGATTACCAACAGACAGTACACCTCAAAGGGGAATGCTGCTCCGATACAATGGATGCAAAGCAAAAAGCCGGCTATGCAAAAAGGTGGACCTCCGAGATAACGAAAGACACTATTTATGAAGCACATACTAAGGCTCGTTCTAAAAAACTTCTTATCCTGACGCTTTGAGGCAAACCAGGATTGGAGAAAAGAGAAAGCGTGGAAAATACAGCTGGAAAAGACATTAATATTTGGGAAGCTATGTGTGCTTTTCATTATTCAGTGGTCCTTAATTTGTTTTCTTTTTTGTCTTAGGATCACAGATACACTTGGAGGATTGACTTGTCAAAAACAGAAAAATTCTGGACAGGTGTGCACATTTTTATGTTTCCAGCTTTTATCTTTATCAACATAAGTTTTGTCAGGTCACCCTGACCCTATAGTGTAGATTTAATGGTTTGTGAATAACGGATCCAACCTTGCTGCTCACAGGTTTAAAGAGTTTAAAAGCCAAAGGATTTACTTCATTGCACCGGGTTACCCCATATGGCTCGGTCCCTCTCTGCAGAAATGGCACGCCACCTGCCGAAAGTATTGCACAAAGCACGAACTCCGTAGCTCCGGCAACAATCCTAGGGGTCTCTGGAAAAACTGCACTCGTGAACAGAAGGCCACGGTCCGGATTTGAACCCACAACCTTCGACTCGCAAGGCAAAGGGATTAACCACTCAGCCACAGAGACCCCCGACAGACCAATAAGTGCTCAGTCTTTTTAGTAATGGTAAAAGGTATGCTTGCTGCTGGTTCCTGTGGCTCATTGGTTGTACATATGTAGTATACACCATCTCATCTGATGCTTCTTACATGTAGTCTGTTTGATTCCAATATTTGAACAGTCATATCGTCAACTTTATGCTTTCCAGTATGTACTGCATATCCATAACAGTATATCTTCTTAACTGATTCGGTCCCGTGGAACACTGTAGTGCACATATTTCTTATCTGCGTGTCCCAGGCGTCTTTTAAAAGACGGCTACTATTGCGTTGAGTTTTTATTAATTTTCACTCCGATTATAGTTTTATATCAACCGGAAACTAAGTAGAAAGGAAGTACTAACGATAACCAAATCACAACATCGTGGTTTTGACTAGAATCAGAAGTGAAACCAAGTTTAATTTTCGTTTTCAAGTTACCCTGTGATTAAAAAATAATGTCTAACAATTCAGAGTCTAGAAATGGTTTGTTATCAGCTGTCTGCACGTTTTACAGCTGCAGAAGCGCGAGATTTGTTGCATGAAGATGTAGATACTGATAGTGAAGATAGTGAAGCTTCTGATGACACAGAAGTTTGTGATTTAAATACGCGATTATTAATAATTTAAATAATACTAGTAGTGTTTCCCAACCAGCTGCGAGAGGGGCGTTGCCCCAGTCAGGTTCCAGTAGGATTGCAACAAAAAGAAGAAGGATTCAGACAGAACCTACACAGTCTACTTGGAGAGAAGTTATATAGTTGCTATGTTAGGACTATTATTCATATACTTTAGTTCTTTATTCCTGTAAATATTGCTATAATTTCCACTGTATGTGATTATATATTATGAGACATGAATGTTTAGTATGTGAAATCTTCAATTTGACAATTTTTAATGGAAATTTCTTCAAAGATGGTCGTGTTGCTAATTTGCAAACAGTTAGTAAACCATATATTCCATCAATATTTTCTTAATTTTTGTGTATTCATAAATGGATTACTTATATAAAGAGAGCAGTTACACTGACTTATTCACCATATTGTTCCTCAAGGCCCTTGGTAAGTTGGATTTTTGTTCTCACAATTTCAATTAATTGTTTTATTACATGCTAATATTTGTCATGCACAGTCAACACAACATTATATTTTCGCATACAATAAATATTTTATGAAAGTACAATCATTTATCTTTAATTTGATATATAATAAGTTCAACTTTAAATCATATTTAGAAACAATATTTGAATTTAACTAAAGTATGTGTGCAATATTTTTGAAGCTAAAAATAATTCCGTCCAGAGGTGAAAAAAACCTGGTACTGAATCAGTTAAGACTGGAACATTGAGATCTTATATGGGACACACAATCCTGCACTAGTCACATATTGTCAACTCTTAGATGTAAAAGGTCTTCAAGGTGAAGGATTGACTTTATTTCCCTAGGTATCCCTATATGGCTTAGTCACTCTCCACAGAAAAAGTGCATCACCTGCAAAGAGTATTGCTCAAAGCGCAAACTCCATAGCTCCGGCAATAATACTAAGGGATCTCCAAGAAAAAATGCATGTACAAACAGAACGATATGGTCTTGATTCAAACCCATGACCTTCAGAATACAAGAGAAATGCTTAACAGCTTTGTCACATAGACCTCTCAAATAATTAGAAGTGTGCTTTTAAACATCTTGAGGGTTTTGTTTTTTTAAAATGATTTGTTCCAATACTACCAACTATATTATATGTTTCTTGCATTGATAAAAGGCATGTTATAGATGTTTAATATGACTTGTTCCAATACTACCAACTATATTATAAGTTTCTTGCATTGATAAAAGGCATGTTATAGATGGTTAAAATTCAGCCAATGGATTTCTGAACACCGTCATAGAGTGTGGTGACAAAGAGGATTTTCATTTAAACCAACCCACATCATCTGCTAGATTGCAAGAGTTTGGATTGAAGATTGGAGTGGCCAAAAAAAAACCAGCTTAACAGTTGTATGAGTAGGCTCATCAATCAACATCGAACTGGTACGGTTAGTTTCTGGACGCTGTTGGAGATATTGCGAAGGAGATCGGAGCACCTATGGACATGTCCGGAGTGCGATAAAGATATTACAAACTGAAACACCAGAATGTCATCAGCAAATGACAATGTTCTACCTCTTCCATCATCTGTGATTGTCACTGTGTATATGTTAAACAAGATTTGTGAAAGAGGAGAGATCTGTGGCAAACCTCAATATAGTGCTACCGGCTCAGATCACCAACCACCACATCATAGTACAACCTTCTTAGAATCTTTTGAAACAAAGTGTTACAGAAAAATTCTTTGAACATCTTGGGCAAAGAAGAGAAGGAAAATCCTACAAGACCTGAACATAAAAAAATCATTGACTCAGAAACAATATCGTGTCTAGGAAACTGAAATATTTTGGTCACATTAAAAATTACAATGGTTTATAGACAGCAATAACGGAGGGCATTGTTCCTGGAAGAGCAGGCAGGAAATGATAAAGATGATGGTGGCAACATTAAAGTAAGAAAACCTGCATATGCTGATGTGGAAAAACCCTATATGAAAAGAGTTAATGTGTCAAGTACACTTGTTAACATTTAGTAATAAATTTGTCATTTTCAGGGTACATTTATTTCTTGTAAGGATTTTCTTTGCAAATATGAGAAACAGTAAAGTTATATAATACACTTCACAGGATGGTTTGAAGGTATAAAAAATTTTTTAAAAAACTTTAAAATTTTTAAATGTACCCCTTTTTTAAAAAATTTTAAATTCCTTAAATTTTTTTTTAAATTTAAAAATTTTAAAAAAATCTAAAAAAAAAAATTTACAAAAAATTTTTAAAACTAATATTTTCCTTAAAAAAGGGTTTTTGGATCAAAGCTTTTTAATGAGATAAAAAAAAATCGGTAAAACGCATTATTTTTGGGAAAACCCAGAATTAGGGAATACCTGAACTTCAAATAATAATGTCTTTTAAAATTTTTTTTTGTTAATATGTTTTTTAATACCAATATATTTGTTAATGATAAACTTTATAGATTTAATGTTTTTAATACCAATCATTGTACTTCTTAAAAAACCTTACAAAGCTTGTATTCAATGATAAGAGGTAGAGTGAAAAGGTTTTATTCAAAACCCAGATTTTTCTAAAAAATTCGAATTGTATTGGAAGGCCAAAAATCTAAAGAAATTACTAAATATTCTCACAAAATTTTGGCAATTAATTGCGATGGTCGGAACCAGACATATCAGTCTGGAAAATATTAACTAAATACCAAATGTCATCATACATTCTATTCTTCCTTAAAAATGTGATTGCTTGGATTACAAATTTTAAGGAAATTCTACTAATACTATCATCTGATCCCTATGTATAACTTCTTGAAACTATTTGAATTTAGAATTTAAACATTTTGGGCAACAAGATAAACTACCTAACAAACATAATCTTCTATAACAATCTGATATCTTCTCAAACAATTCATGTTTCACGATAACATGTATCTTCTGGATAAGAAATGTCAATAATTAAAATTTGAACATTCTATAACAATTTTTATAACATTTAATTTCCAGTAAAAATTTAAAATTCTGATACAATCATGTATCTTTTTAAAATATGATATCTTTCGGATACAATACTGATTTTAGGATAAACCATGATATTTTTGGTACAAATTTATTCTTGTAAAATTTCTGGATACAATACTTTGATTTTTTAATATACCATATCTTTTTTTTAAAGTATCTCTCTGGATAAATCAATTTCCCGGATACAATAATATATCTTCTCTGCAGTAACTATTCTTCCTGGAAACCTTTCTCTAATTCTAAATCTTTTTCATACTCATTTTCTTCTTATATACTCCATATTTTTTAAATATATTCTCTGATATATCTAATAATATATATACTTCTCTGGAAATCCCTATATTTCTCGGACAATACCCATGATATCTTTCTGAAATACTGAATATTTTCTCTGGATACAATACTCATGATATCTTCTCTGGATACAATCTCATGATATCTTCTCTGGATACAATATGAATATCTTCCTATGATACAACCTGATATCTTCTATATACATTATGTATCATCTGTACAATACTTTTTATAATATCCATGATATCTTCTGGATACAATACTATGATATCTTCTGGATACAATACTCATGATATTTTTCTGGATACAATCTCATGATATCTTCTCTGGATACAATACTCTTTAATCTTCTTGGAAAAATTTAAATCTTCGGTACAATATGACTTCTGATACAATACTCATGAATCTCTGGATACAATACCATATATCTTCTCTGGATACAATACTCATGATACTCTCTGGATACAATACTCATTTCTCTGGATAATATGTTTATTTCTCTGGATCAATACTCAAATCTTCTATGGATCAATACTCATGATATTTCGGGAATACATGATATTCTTGGTAATACATGATATCTTCTATGGATACAATACTCAATATTATCTTTTTGATACCAATTATCTTCTGATAAATACTCATGATATTTCTGGATAAATCTCATATATCTTCTCTGGATAATCCTGATATCTTCTCTGGATACAATACTCATGATATCTTCTTACAATACATGAATTTTTTCTCAATACATGTATCTTCTCTGGTCAATACTCATATATCTTCTGGATACAATACTCATGATATCTTTCTGGATAATATCACTTTGGATACAATATATATTCTTCTGGATACAATACTATGTTTCTAAATGATATCTTCTCTGGATACAATACTCATGATATCTTCTGGTACAATACCTGTATCTTCTCTGGATACAATCATATTTTCTATGGATACAATACTCTGATACTCCTGTTCAATGGATACAATACTCATGATATCTTCTCATGGATACAATACTCATGATATCTTCTGGATATCTATCAATACTCATGATATCTTCTTATCTGATAAATACTCATGATACTTCATGGATTCAAATCATAGATATCTTCTCTGGATACAATACTCATGATATCTTCTTGGATACAATTTTTATACTTCTATGACTAATGATTCTTCTCTGGATACAATACTCATGATATCTTCTCATGGATATCCTGAACTTCTGGATACAATACTCATGATATCTTCTCTGGATACAATACTCATGATATCTTCTCTGGCATTCTGACAATACTCAAATCTTTTGAACAACCGATATCTTCTCTGGATACAATAACCATCATCTGCATATCTCTGATCAATACTCTGATCATCTCACTGATACTACATGATATCTTCTCTGGATACAATACCATGATATCTTCTCTGGAAAAACATATCTTATCAGTACAATACATGATATCTTCTCTGGATACAATACTCATGATATCTTCTCTGGATACATATAATCTCTCATATACAACTCATGATATCTTCTTGGATACACATACCCATGATATCTTCTCTGGATACAATACTCATGATATCTTCCTGATACATGTTAATATCTTATCTTCTTGGATACAATACTCATGATTCTTCTCTGGATACAATACTCACTCATAATCTTTACTGTTTTGGATACAATACCTGATATCTTCTCTGATACAATATCAATATCTTCCTGGATACAATACTCATGATATCTTCTAATTGTGATACAATACTCTCATGATATCTTCTCTGGATACAATATCTTCCTTGATATCTTCTCTGGATACAACGTCTGTGATATCTTCTCTGGATACAATACCTCATGATATAGTCTTCGATACAATATCATGATATCTTCTTGGATACAATATACTCTTGGATACTCATATATCTTCTTGGATACAATACTCATGATATCTTCTCTGGATACAATATCATGATATCTTCTCTGGATACAATATATGATATCTTCTCTGGATACAATACCATGATATCTTCTCTGGATACAATACTTCTTCGATGTTATCTTCTCTATAGGATCAATAAAACTACATGATATCTTCCTGATAGATACAATCCATGATCCATATTCTTCTCTGATACAATACCATGACAATCATCTTTCTCTGGATACAATACTCATTTCGATATCTTCCTCTGGATCAATACTCAGTATCTTCCTGTCAATCTCATGATATCTTCTCTGGATACAATACATGATATCTTCTTGATCAATACTCATGAATCATCTCTCTGATACTCATATACTCTGTACCATGATATCTTCCTGGATCAATACTCATATACCTTGATATCTTTCTCTGGATACAATACTCATGATATCTTCTCTGGATAACAATACTCATGATATCTTCTCTTGTGATGCCATCACTCATGATATCTTCTCTGATACAATACCTTATCTTCTTGGATATACAATACTCCATGATATCTTCTCTGGATAATACAATATCCACATCTGATATCTTCTCTGGATACAATACTCATGATATCTTCTCTGGATACAATACTCATGATATCTTCTCTGGATACAATACTCATGATATCTTCTCTGATACAATCTTATCTTCTTGGATACAATACATGATATCTTCTCTGGATACAATACTCATGATATCTTCTTCTGGATACAATCTCATGATATCTTCTTGGATACAATCCCATGATATCTTCTCTGGATACAATACTCATGATATCTTCTCTGGATAAATATCAATATCTTCTCATGCAATCCATATCTTCTCTAGATACAAATTATATACCATGATATCTTCTTGGATACAATACCATGATATCTTCTCTGGATACAATATCTTCTATGAACTACAATATCTTCTCTGATACAATATCATGATATCTTCTCTGGATACAATACTCATGATATCTTCCCTGGATACAATACCTTCGATATCTTCTCTGATACAATCATGATCTCCTGGATACAATACTCATGATATCTTCGATACAATACTCTGAATCTTCTCGATCAACTCATGATATCTTCTTTCGATACATCTTGATATCTTCTCTGGATACAACTCATATATCATGATATCTTCTCTGGATACCATGATACTCATGATATCTTCTCATGATATTACAATACTCATGATATCTTCTCTGGATAACAATACCTCATGATATCTTCTCATGGTACAATATCATGATATCTTCTCTGGATACAATACTCATGATATCTTCTCTTGATACAATACTCATGATATCTTCTCTGGATACAATACTCATGATATCTTCTCTGGATACAATACTCATGATATCTTCTGCTATGACAATACTCATGATATCTTCTCTGGATACAATACTCATGATATCTTCTGGATACAATATTTGATATCTTCCTGGATACAATACTCATGATATCTTCTCTGGATACAATACCATGATATCTTCTCTGGATACAATACTCAGATATCTCTCTGATCAATACTATGATACTCATATTATCTTCTCTGGAAAATACAATACCTCATGATATATCTTCTCTGATATACAATATCATGATATCTTCTCTGGATACAATACTCATGATATCTTCTCTGGATACAATACTCATGATATCTTCTCTGGATACAATACTCATGTTATCTTCTCTGGATACAATACTCATGATATCTTCTCTGGATACAATACTCATGATATCTTCTCTGGATACAATATCATGATATCTTCTCTGATATATACTCATATACATCTCATGATATCTTCTCTGGATACAATACTTCATGATAATATCTTCTCTGGATACAATGCCCATATACGATTCTTCTGGATACAATATAATATCTTTATGGATACAATACCATAGATACAATAATCTGATATCTTCTTCTGGATACAATACTCATGATATCTTCTCTGGATACAATACTCCATGATATCTTCTCTGGATACAATACTCATGATATCTTCTCTGGATACAATACTCATGATATCTTCTCTGGATACAATACTCATGATATCTTCTCTGATACAATCCAGTCTTATGATATCTTCTCTCTGGATACAATACTCATGATATCTTCTGAAAATACCATGATATCTTCTCTGGATACAATACCCATGATATCGTACTGGATACAATCTCATGATATCTTCTCTGGATACAATACTCATGATATCTTCTCTGGATACAATACTCATGATATCTTCTCTGGATACAATACTCATGATATCTTCTATGGATACAATACCCATGATATCTTCTCTGGATACAATACTCATGATATCTTCTCTGTATACAATACTCATGATATCTTCTCTGGATACAATACTCATGATATCTTCTCTGGATACAATACCCATGATATCTTCTCTGGATACAATACTCACGATATCTTACCTGGATACAATACTCATGATATCTTCTCTGGATACAATAACCATGATATCTTCTCTGGATACAATACTCATGATATCTTCTCTGGATACAATACCCATGATATCTTCTCTATATACAATGCTCATGATATCTTCTCTGGATACAATACTCATGATATCTCTCTGGATACAATACCATGATATCTTCTCTGGATACAATACTCATGATATCTTCTCTGGATACAATACTCATGATATCTCTCTGGATACAATACTCATGATATCTTCTCTGGATACAATACTCATGATATCTTCTCTGGATACAATACTCATGATATCTTCTCTGGATACAATAACCATGATATCTTCTCTGGATACAATACTCATGATATCTTCTCTGGATACAATACTCATGATATCTTCTCTGGATACAATACTCATGATATCTTCTCTGGATACAATACCCATGATATCTTCTCTGGATACAATACTCACGATATCTTCTCTGGATACAATACTCATGATATCTTCTCTGGATACAATAACCATGATATCTTCTCTGGATACAATACTCATGATATCTTCTCTGATACAATACCCATATCTTCTTGATAACAATTCATGATATCTTCTCTGGATACAATACTCATGATATCTTCTCTGGATACAATAACCATGATATCTTCTCTGGATACAATACTCATGATATCTTCTCTGGAAACAATACCCATGATATCTTCTCTGATACTACCCGATATCTTCCTGGATACAATACTCATGATATTTCTCTGATACAATACTATGATATCTTCTCTGGATACAATACTCATGATATCTTCTCTGGATACAATACTCATGATATCTTCTCTGGATACAATACTCATGATATCTTCTCTGGATACAATACCCATGATATCTTCTCTGGATACAATACCCATGATATCTTCTCTGGATACAATACCCATGATATCTTCTCTTGATACAATACTCATGATATCTTCTCTGGATACAATACCCATGATATCTTCTCTGGATACAATACCCATGATATCTTCTCTGATACAATACTCATGATATCTTTCTGGATACAATACTCATGATATCTTCTTGGATACAATACCATGATATCTTCTCTGGATACAATACTCATGATATCTTCTCTGGATACAATACTCATGATATCTTCTCTGTATACAATACTCATGATATCTTCTGGATACAATACTATATCTTCTCTGATACAATATCATGATATCTCTGGATACAATACCATGATATCTTCTTGGATACAATACCATGATATCTTCTCTGGATACAATACTCATGATATCTTCTTTGGATACAATACTCATGATATCTTCTCTGGATACAATACTCATGATATCTTCTCTGGATACAATACTCATGATATCTTCTCTGGATACAATACTCATGATATCTTCTCTGGATACAATACCCATGATATCTTCTCTGGATACAATACTCATGATATCTTCCTGATACAATACTCATGATATCTTCTCTGGATACAATACTCATGATATCTTCTCTGGATACAATACCCATGATATCTTCTCTGGATACAATACTCAGGATATCTTCTCTGGATACAATACTCATGATATCTTCTCTTGATACAATACTCATGATATCTTCTCTGGATACAATACTCATGATATCTTCTCTGGATACAATACCCATGATATCTTCTCTGGATACAATACCCATGATATCTTCTCTGATACAATACCAGATATCTTCTGGATACAATACTCATGATATCTTCTCTGGATACAATACTCATGATATCTTTTCTGGATACAATACTCATGATATCTTCTCTGGATACAATACTCATGATATCTTCTCTGGATACAATACTCATGATATCTTCTCTGGATACAATAACCATGATATCTTCTCTGGATACAATACTCATGATATCTTCTCTGGATACAATAATCATGATATCTTCTCTGGATACAATACTCATGATATCTTCTCTGGATACAATACTCATGATATCTTCTCTGGATACAATATCATGATATCTTCTCTGGATACATATATTTCTTCCATATCTAATCTCATAATCTCGGATACAATATTCATGATATCTTCTCTGGATACAATATTCATGATATCTTCTCTGGATACAATACTCATGATATCTTCTATGGATACAATACCCATGATATCTTCTCTGGATACAATACCCATGATATCTTCTCTGTATACAATACTCATGATATCTTCTCTGGATACAATACTCATGATATCTTCTCTGGATACAATACTCATGATATCTTCTCTTGATACAATACTCATGATATCTTCTCTGGATACAATACCCATGATATCTTCTATGGATACAATACTCATGATATCTTCTCTGGATACAATAGTCATGATATCTTCTCTGGATACAATACTCATGATATCTTCTCTTTATACAATACTCATGATATCTTCTCTGGATACAATACTCATGATATCTTCTCTTGATACAATACTCATGATATCTTCTCTGGATACAATACCCATGATATCTTCTCTGATACAATACTCATGATATCTTCTCTGGATTCAATACTCATGATATCTTCTCTGGATACAATACTCATGATATCTTCTCTGTATACAATACTCATGATATCTTCTCTGGATACAATACTCATGATATCTTCTCTGGATACAATACCCATGATATCTTCTCTGGATACAATACTCATGATATCTTCTCTGGATACAATACTCATGATATCTTCTCTGGATACAATACTCATGATATCTTCCTGGATACAATACTCATGATATCTTCTCTGATACAATACCATGATATCTTCTCTGTATACAATACTCATGATATCTTCTCTGGATACAATATCATGATATCTTCTCTGGATACAATACCCATGATATCTTCTCTGGATACAATACTCACGATATCTTACCTGGATACAATACTCATGATATCTTCTCTGGATACAATACTCATGATATCTTCTCTGGATACAATACTCATGATATCTTCTCTGGATACAATACTCATATATCTTCTCTGGATACAATATCCATGATATCTTCTCTGGTATACAATACTCATGATATCTTCTCTGGATACAATACTCATGATATCTTCTATGGATACAATACTCATGATATCTTCTCTGGATACAATACCCATGATATCTTCTCTTGATACAATACTCAAGATATCTTCTCTGGATACAATACTCATGATATCTTCTCTGGATACAATACTCATGATATCTTCTCTGGATACAATACTCATGATATCTTCTATGGATACAATACTCATGATATCTTCTCTGGATACAATACTCATGATATCTTCTCTGATACAATACCATGATATCTTCTCTGGATACAATACATCATGATATCTTCTCTATACAATACCATGATATCTTCTCTGGATACAATACCCATGATATCTTCTCTGGATACAATTCGATATCTTCTTGGATACAATATCATGATATCTTCTCTGGATACAATACTCATGATATCTTCTCTGGATACAATACTCATGATATCTTCTCTGGATACAATACTCATGATATCTTCTCTGGATACAATACTCATGATATCTTCTCTGGATACAATACTCATGATATCTTCTCTGGATACAATACTCATGATATCTTCTCTGGATACAATACCCATGATATCTTCTCTGGATACAATACTCACGATATCTTACCTGGATACAATACTCATGATATCTTCTCTGGATACAATACTCATGATATCTTCTCTGGATACAATACCCATGATATCTTCTCTGGATACAATACTCATGATATCTTCTCTGGATACAATATCCTGATATCTTCTCTGGATACAATATTCATGATATCTTCTCTGGATACAATTCCCATATCTTCTCTGGATACAATATTCATGATATCTTCTCTGGATACAATATCATGATATCTTCTCTGGATACAATACTCATGATATCTTCTCTGGATACAATACTCATGATATCTTCTCTGGATACAATACTCATGATATCTTCTCTGGATACAATGCTCATGATATCTTCTCTGGATACAATACTCATGATATCTCTCTGGATACAATACTCATGATATCTTCTCTGGATACAATACTCATGATATCTTCTTTGGATACAATCCATGATATCTTCTCTGGATACAATACTCATGATATCTTCTCTGGATACAATACTCATGATATCTTCTCTGGATACAATACTCATGATATCTTCTCTGGATACAATACTCATGATATCTTCTCTGGATACAATACTCATGATATCTTCTCTGGATACAATACTCATGATATCTTCTCTGGATACAATACCATGATATCTTCTCTGGATACAATACTCCATGATATCTTCTCTGGATACAATACTCATGATATCTTCTCTGGATACAATACTCATGATATCTTCTCTGGATACAATACTCATGATATCTTCTCTGGATACAATACTCATGATATCTTCTCTGTATACAATACCCATGATATCTTCTCTATATACAATACTCATGATATCTTCTCTGGATACAATACTCATGATATCTTGGATACATCCATGATATCCTGGATCAATACCTCTATGATATCTTCTCTTGATACAATACTCAAGATATCTTCCTGGATACAATACTCATGAATCTTGACAAATCGATTCTTCTGGATACAATACTCATGATATCTTCTCTGATATACATGATATCTTCGATGCAATATACATTCTTCTGGATACAATACTCATGATATCTTCTCTGGATACAATACTCATGATATCTTTTCTGGATACAATACTCATGATATCTTCTCTGGATACAATACTCATGATATCTTCTCTGGATACAATCACTTCATCGATACAATATCGTATCTCTCTGGATACAATACTCATGATATCTTCTCTGGATACAATACTCATGATATCTTCTCTTGATACAATACCCATGATATCTTCTCTGGATACAATACTCATGATATCTTCTCTGGATACAATACTCATGATATCTTCTCTTGATACAATACTCATGATATCTTCTCTGGATACAATACCCATCTTCTTGGATAAAATATCATGATATCTCTCTGATACAATACTCAGATATCTTCCTGATACAATACTCATGATATCTTCTCTGGATACAATACTCATGATATCTTCTCTGGATACAATACTCATGATATCTTCTCTGGATACAATACTCATGATATCTTCTCTGGATACAATACCCATGATATCTTCTCTGGATACAATACTCAGATATCTTCTCTGGATACAATATCATGATATCTTCTCTGGATACAATACTCATGATATCTTCTCTGGATACAATACTCATGATATCTTCTCTGGATACAATACTCATGATATCTTCTCTGGATACAATACTCCATGATATCTTCTCATGGATACAATATTCATGATATCTTCTCTGGATATTACTAGGATACTTCATGATATCTTCTCTGGATACAATATCATGATATCTTCTTGGATACAATACTCATGATATCTTCTCTGGATACATACTCATGATATCTTCTCTGTAACATGATATCTTTCTGGATGATATCTTCTCTGGATACAATACTCATGATATCTTCTCTGGATACAATACTCATGATATCTTCTCTTGATACAATACTCATGATATCTTCTCTGGATACAATACTCATGATATCTTCTATGGATACAATACCATGATATCTTCTCTGATACAATATCATGATATCTTCTCTGGATACAATACTCATGATATCTTCTCTGGATACAATACTCATGATATCTTCTCTGTATACAATACTCATGATATCTTCTCTGGATACAATACCCATGATATCTTCTCTTGATACAATACTCATGATATCTTCTCTGGATACAATACTCATGATATCTTCTCTGGATACAATACTCATGATATCTTCTCTGGATACAATACTCATGATATCTTCTCTGGATACAATACTCATGATATCTTCTCTGGATACAATACCCATGATATCTTCTCTGGATACAATACTCAGATATCTTCCTGGATACAATACCATGATATCTTCTCTGGATACAATACTCATGATATCTTCTCTGGATACAATACTCATGATATCTTCTCGGATACAATACTCATGATATCTTCTCTGATACAATCCCATTCTTCGGATACGTATATATCTTCTCTGGATACAATACTCATGATATCTTCTCTGGATACAATACCCATGATATCTTCTCTGGATACAATACCCATGATATCTTCACTGGATACAATACTCATGATATCTTCTCTGGATACAATACTCATGATATCTTCTCTGGATACAATACTCATGATATCTTCTCTGGATACAATACTCATGATATCTTCTCTTGATACAATACCCATGATATCTTCTCTGGATACAATACTCATGATATCTTCTCTTGATACAATACTCATGATATCTTCTCTGGATACAATACTCATGATATCTTCTCTGGATACAATACCCATGATATCTTCTCTGGCATCTCGATATCTCTGATACTACTCATGATATCTTCCCTGGATACAATACTCATGATATCTTCTCTGGATACAATACTCATGATATCTTCTCTGGTATACAATACTCATTCTTATGCTCATGATATCTTCTCTGGATACAATACTCATGATATCTTCTCTGGATACAATACTCATGATATCTCTCTGGATACAATACCATGATATCTTCTCTGGATACAATACTCATGATATCTTCTCTTATACAATACTCATGATATCTTCTCTGGATACACTATATATCTCTCTATACATCTCTGATATCTTCTCTGGATACAATATCATATCTTCTTGGATACAATATTCATGATATCTTCTCTGGATACAATACTCATGATATCTTCTCTGGATACAATACTCATGATATCTTCTCTGGATACAATACTCATGATATCTTCTCTTGATACAATACTCATGATATCTTCTCTGGATACAATACTCATGATATCTTCTCTGGATACAATCCCATGATATCTTCTCTGGATACAATATTCTTTCTTCTGGATAATCCATATTTCTATGGATACAATATCATGATATCTTCTCTGGATACAATATCCTGATATCTTCTCTGGATACAATACTCGATATTTAGGATCAATCAGTTCTCTCTGATACAATACTCATGATATCTTCTCTGGATACAATACCCATGATATCTTCTCTGGATACAATCCCTGATACTCTCTGGATACAATATGATATCTCTGGTACAATACTCATGATATCTTCTCTGGATACAATACTCATGATATCTTCTCTGGATACAATACTCATGATATCTTCTCTGGATACAATACTCATGATATCTTCTTGGATACAATACCCATATCTTCTCTGGATACAATATCATGATATCTTCTCTGATGATACAATACCCATGATATCTTCTATGGATACAATATCATGATATCTTCTCTGGATACAATACTCATGATATCTTCTCTGGATACAATACTCATGATACGATCAATATAAATCTTTCTGGATACAATACTCCATGATATCTTCTCTGGATACAATTCCATATCTTCTTGATATACCATGATATTCTGATACAATCCATATCTTCTCTGGATACAATACTCATGATATCTTCTCTGGATACAATACTCATGATATCTTCTCTGGATACAATACTCCCATGATATCTTCTCTGGATACAATACTCATGATATCTTCTCTGGATACAATACTCATGATATCTTCTCTGTATACAATACTCATGATATCTTCTCTGGATACAATACTCATGATATCTTCTCTGGATACAATACCCATGATATCTTTTCTGGATACAATACTCACGATATCTTCCCTGGATACAATACTCATGATATCTTCTCTGGATACAATACTCATGATATCTTCTCTGGATACAATACTCATGATATCTCTCTGATACAATACTCATGATATCTTCTCTGTATACAATACCATGATATCTTCTCTATACTTACAATACTCATGATATCTTCTCTGGATACAATACTCATGATATCTTCTCTGGATACAACCATACCAGTATCTTCTCTTGATACAATACTCACGATATCTTCCCTGGATACAATACTCATGATATCTTCTCTGGATACAATACTCATGATATCTTCTCTGTATACAATACTCATGATATCTTCTCTGGATACAATACTCATGATATCTTCTCTGGATACAATACCCATGATATCTTTTCTGGATACAATACTCACGATATCTTACCTGGATACAATACTCATGATATCTTCTCTGGATACAATACTCATGATATCTTCTCTGGATACAATACTCATGATATCTTCTCTGGATACAATACTCATGATATCTTCTCTGATACAATCCCATCTTCTGGATACAATATCATGATATCTTCTCTTGATACAATACTCATGATATCTTCTCTGGATACAATACTCATGATATCTTCTATGGATACAATACTCATGATATCTTCTCTGGATACAATACCCATGATATCTTCTCTGGATACAATACTCACGATATCTTACCTGGATACAATACTCATGATATCTTCTCTGGATACAATACTCATGATATCTTCTCTGTATACAATACTCATGATATCTTCTCTGGATACAATACTAATGATATCTTCTCTGGATACAATACCCATGATATCTTCTCTGGATACAATAGCTCAGATATCTTCCTGGATACAATAATCATGATATCTTCTCTGGATACAATACTCATGATATCTTCTCTGGATACAATTCTCATGATATCTTCTCTGGATACAATACTCATGATATCTTCTCTGGATACAATTCCCATGATACTTCTCTGGATACAATATCATGATATTTCTCTGGATACAATATTCATGATATCTTCTCTGGATAAATAATCATGATATCTTCTTTGGATACAATACTCATGATATCTTCTCTGGATACAATACCCATGATATCTTCTCTTGATACAATACTCATGATATCTTCCCTGGATACAATACTCATGATATCTTCTCTGGATACAATACTCATGATATCTTCTCTGTATACAATACTCATGATATCTTCTCTGGATACAATACTCATGATATCTTCTCTGGATACAATACACATGATATCTTCTCTGGATACAATATCATGATATCTTCTCTGGATACAATACTCATGATATCTTCTCTTGATACAATACTCATGATATCTTCTCTGGATACAATACTCATGATATCTCTCTGGATACAATACTCATGATATCTTCTCTGATACAATACCCATGATATCTTCTCTGATAATACTAATATCTCCTGACAATATAGATATCTTCTCTGGATACAATACTCATGATATCTTCTCTGTATACAATACTCATGATATCTTCTCTGGATACAATATCGATATCTTCCTGGATAAGATATCATTTCTCTCTGGATACAATACTCATGATATCTTCTCTGGATACAATACTCATGATATCTTCTCTGGATACAATACTCATGATATCTTCTCTGGATACAATACTCATGATATCTTCTCTGGATACAATAACCATGATATCTTCTCTGGATACAATACTCATGATATCTTCTCTATATACAATACTCATGATATCTTCTCTGGATACAATACTCATGATATCTTCTCTGGATACAATAACCATGATATCTTCTCTGGATACAATACTCATGATATCTTCTCTTGATACAATACTCATGATATCTTCTCTGGATACAATACTCATGATATCTTCTCTGGATACAATACTCATGATATCTTCTCTGGATACAATACTCATGATATCTTCTCTGTATACAATACCCATGATATCTTCTCTATATACAATACTCATGATATCTTCTCTGGATACAATACTCATGATATCTTCTCTGGATACAATACTCATGATATCTCTCTGGAATACCATGATATCTTCTCTGATACAATACTTCTATCTTCCGATACAATACTCATGATATCTTCTCTGGATACAATACTCATGATATCTTCTCTGGATACAATACTCATGATATCTTCTCTGGATACAATACTCATGATATCTTCTCTGGATACAATACTCATGATATCTTCTCTGATATACTAGATATCTTCCTGGATAATTAGATATCTTCTCTGGATACAATACCCATGATATCTTCTCTGGATACAATACTCATGATATCTTCTCTATATACAATACTCATGATATCTTCTCTGGATACAATACCCATGATATCTTCTCTGGATACAATTCCCATATCTTCTATGGATACAATATTCATGATATCTTCTCTGGATAAATACTCATGATATCTTCTCTGGATACAATACTCATGATATCTTCTCTGGATACAATACTCATGATATCTTCTCTGGATACAATATCATGATATCTTCTCTGGATACAATACTCATGATATCTTCTCTGGATACAATACTCATGATATCTTCTCTGGATACAATACCCATGATATCTTCTCTGGATACAATCCATTCTTCTATGATAAATATTTGTATCTTCTCTGGATACAATGATATCTCTCTGGATGCAATATCTATCTCTTGATACAATACTCAAGATATCTTCCCTGGATACAATACTCATGATATCTTCTCTGGATACAATACTCATGATATCTTCTCTGTATACAATACTCATGATATCTTCTCTGGATACAATACTCATGATATCTTCTCTGGATACAATACCCATGATATCTTCTCTGGATACAATACTCACGATATCTTACCTGGATACAATACTCATGATATCTTCTCTGGATACAATACTCATGATATCTTCTCTGGATACAATACTCATGATATCTTCTCTGGATACAATACTCATGATATCTTCTCTGTACATACCCATATATCTTCACTTGAATATCATTTCTTTCTGATACAATACTCATGATATCTTCTCTGGATACAATACTCATGATATCTTCTCTGGATACAATACTCATGATATCTTCTCTGGATACAATACCCATGATATCTTCTCTGGATACAATACCCATGATATCTTCTCTGATACAATACTTCGATATCTTCCTGGATACAATACTATGATATCTTCTCTGGATACAATACTCATGATATCTTTCTCTGATACAATACTAATGATATCTTCTCTGGATACAATACTCATGATATCTTCTCTGGATACAATACCATGATATCTTCTCTGGATAACATACTCATGATATCTTCCCTGGATACAATACTCATGATATCTTCTCTGGATACAATACCCATGATATCTTCTCTGGATACAATACTCATGATATCTTCTCTGGATACAATACTCATGATATCTTCTCTGGATACAATACTCATGATATCTTCTCTGGATACAATTACCCTGATATCTTCTTGGATACAATACTCATGATATCTTCTCTGGATACAATACTCATGATATCTTCTCTGGATACAATACTCATGATATCTTCTCTGTATACAATACTCATGATATCTTCTCTGGATACAATACTCATGATATCTTCTCTGGATACAATAGTCATGATATCTTCTCTGGATACAATACTCATGATATCTTCTCTGGATACAATGCTCATGATATCTTCTCTGGATACAATACTCATGATATCTTCTTGGATACAATACTCATGATATCTTCTCTGATACAATACCATGATATCTTCTCTGGATACAATATCATATCTTCATGGATACAATATTTCTTCTGAACAATACATGATATCTCTCTGTACAATAATGATATCTTTGGATACAATACTCATGATATCTTCTCTGGATACAATACTCATGATATCTTCTCTGTATACACTCATAATCTCATCTGATAATCCCAGTATCTCTTGGATACAATATATCTTCTATGCAATATCATGATTCTTCTGGATACAATACCATGATATCTTCTGATACAAATGATATATCTATAATACTCATGATATCTTCTCTGGATACAATACTCATGATATCTTCTCTGGATACAATATATTCTTTCTGGATACAATACCCATGATATCTTCTCTGGATACAATACTCATGATATCTTCCTGGATACAATACTCATGATATCTTCTCTGGTAATACCATGATATCTTCTGATATACATGTATCTCCTGGATACAATATATGAATCCTGATATCCTTACTCTGTGATACAATACTCATGATATCTTCTGATACAATACTGTATCTTTTGTAATACCCATGATATCTTCTCTGGATACAATACTCATGATATCTTCTCTGGATACAATACTCATGATATCTTCTCTTGATACAATACTCATGATATCTTCTCTGGATACAATACTCATGATATCTTCTCTGGATACAATACTCATGATATCTTCTCTGTATACAATACTGATATCTTCTTGATACTCTGTCTTCTGGATACAATACTCATGATATCTCGCAATATCTCTGGATACAATACCCATGATATCTTCTCTGGATACAATACTCACGATATCTTACCTGGATACAATACTCATGATATCTTCTCTGGATACAATACTCATGATATCTTCTCTTGATACAATACTCATGATATCTTCTCTGGATACAATACTCATGATATCTTCTCTGGATACAATACTCATGATATCTTCTCTGGATACAATACCATGATATCTTCTCTGGATACAATATTGAATTTCTTACAATACTCATGATATCTTCTCTGGATACAATACCCATGATTTATCCTATCTCTTGATACAATACTCACGATATCTTACCTGGATACAATACTCATGATATCTTCTCTGGATACAATACTCATGATATCTTCTCTTGATACAATACTCATGATATCTTCTCTGGATACAATACTCATGATATCTTCTCTGGATACAATACTCATGATATCTTCTCTGGATACAATACTCACGATATCTTACCTGGATACAATACTCATGATATCTTCTCTGGATACAATACTCATGATATCTTCTCTGGATACAATACTCATGATATCTTCTCTGGATACAATACTCATGTCAACTATCTTCTCTGATACAATACTCATGATATCTTCTCTATATACAATACTCATGATATCTTCTCTGGATACAATACTCATGATATCTTCTCTGGATACAATACTCATGATATCTTCTCTGGATACAATAACCATGATATCTTCTCTGGATACAATACTCATGATATCTTCCCTGGATACAATACTCATGATATCTTCTCTGGATACAATACTCATGATATCTTCATACTTGTCTTGTGATATCTTAATACCCATGATATCTTCTCTGGATACAATACTCATGATATCTTCTCTGGATAATACTATATGTCTTTTGATACAATACCCATGATATCTTCTCTTGATACAATACTTACTGATATCTTCCTGGATACAATACTCATGATATCTTCTCTGGATACAATACTCATGATATCTTCTCTTGATACAATACTCATGATATCTTCTCTGGATACAATACTCATGATATCTTCTCTGGATACAATACCCATGATATCTTCTCTGATATACAATACTTTCACTATGATATCTTCCTGGATACAATACTCATGATATCTTCTCTGGATACAATACTCATGATATCTTCTCTGGATACAATACTCATGATATCTTCTCTGGATACAATACTCATGATATCTTCTCTGGATACAATACTCATGATATCACCTGATACATCTAGATATCTTTATATCAATACCCATGATATCTTCTCTGATTATTGATATCTTCTAATACAATATCATGATATCTTCTCTGGATACAATACTCATGATATATTCTCTGGATACAATTCTATCTTCTATGGATAATTTGATATCTTCTCTGATAATACTCATGATATCTATACATCTCATGATATCTTCTATGGATACAATACTCATATCTTCTCTGGATACAATAGTCATGATATCTTCTCTGGATACAATACCCATGATATCTTCTATGGATACAATAGTCATGATATCTTCTCTGGATACAATACTCATGATATCTTCTCTGGATACAATACTCATGATATCTTCTCTGAATACAATACCCATGATATCTTCTCTGGATACAATTCCCATATCTTCTATGGATACAATATTCATGATATCTTCTCTGGATACAATACCCATGATATCTTCTCTGGATACAATACTCATGATATCTTCTCTGTATACAATACTCATGATATCTTCTCTGGATACAATACTCATGATATCTTCTCTGGATACAATACTCATGATATCTTCTCTGGATACAATACTCATGATATCTTCTCTGGATACAATACTCATATCTTCTGATAATATGATATCTTCTCTGGATACAATACCCATGATATCTTCTCTGGATACAATACTCACGATATCTTACCTGGATACAATACTCATGATATCTTCTCTGGATACAATACTCATGATATCTTCTCTGGATACAATACTCATGATATCTTCTCTGGATACAATACTCATGATATCTTCTCTGTATACAATACCCATGATATCTTCTCTATATACAATACTCATGATATCTTCTCTGGATACAATACTCATGATATCTTCTCTGGATACAATACCCATGATATCTTCTCTTGATACAATACTCACGATATCTTACCTGGATACAATACTCATGATATCTTCTCTGGATACAATACTCATGATATCTTCTCTGTATACAATACTCATGATATCTTCTCTGGATACAATACTCATGATATCTTCTCTGGATACAATACCCATGATATCTTTTCTGGATACAATACTCACGATATCTTCCCTGGATACAATACTCATGATATCTTCTCTGGATACAATACTCATGATATCTTCTCTGGATACAATACTCATGATATCTTCTCTGGATACAATACTCATGATATCTTCTCTGTATACAATACCCATGATATCTTCTCTATATACAATACTCATGATATCTTCTCTGGATACAATACTCATGATATCTTCTCTGGATACAATACTCATGATATCTTCTCTGGATACAATACCCACTGATATCTTCTCTGATACAATACTCAAGATATCTTCCCTGGATACAATACTCATGATATCTTCTCTGGATACAATACTCATGATATCTTCTCTGTATACAATACTCATGATATCTTCTCTGGATACAATACTCATGATATCTTCTCTGGATACAATACCCATGATATCTTCTCTGGATACAATACTCACGATATCTTCCCTGGATACAATAATCATGATATCTTCTCTGGATACAATACTCATGATATCTTCTCTGGATACAATACTCATGATATCTTCTCTGGATACAATACTCATGATATCTTCTCTGGATACAATTCCCATATCTTCTATGGATACAATATTCATGATATCTTCTCTGGATACAATATTCATGATATCTTCTCTGGATACAATAATCATGATATCTTCTATGGATACAATACTCATGATATCTTCTCTGGATACAATACCCATGATATCTTCTCTGTATACAATACTCATGATATCTTCTCTGGATACAATACTCATGATATCTTCTCTGGATACAATACTCATGATATCTTCTCTGTATACAATACTCATGATATCTTCTCTGGATACAATACCCATGATATCTTCTATGGATACAATACACATGATATCTTCTCTGGATACAATAGTCATGATATCTTCTCTGGATACAATACTCATGATATCTTCTCTTTATACAATACTCATGATATCTTCTCTGCATACAATACTCATGATATCTACTCTGTATATAATACTCATGATATCTTCTCTGGATACAATACCCATGATATCTTCTCTGTATACAATACTCATGATATCTTCTCTGGATACAATCTATGATATCTTCTCTGGATACAATACTCATGATATCTTCTCTGGATTCAATACTCATGATATCTTCTCTGGATACAATACTCATGATATCTTCTCTGGATACAATAACCATGATATCTTCTCTGGATACAATACTCATGATATCTTCTCTGGATACAATACCCATGATATCTTCTCTTGATACAATACTCACGATATCTTACCTGGATACAATACTCATGATATCTTCTCTGGATACAATACTCATGATATCTTCTCTGTATACAATACTCATGATATCTTCTCTGGATACAATACTCATGATATCTTCTCTGGATACAATACCCATGATATCTTCTCTGGATACAATACTCACGATATCTTACCTGGATACAATACTCATGATATCTTCTCTGGATACAATACTCATGATATCTTCTCTGGATACAATACTCATGATATCTTCTCTGGATACAATACTCATGATATCTTCTCTGTATACAATACCCATGATATCTTCTCTATATACAATACTCATGATATCTTCTCTGGATACAATACTCATGATATCTTCTCTGGATACAATACTCATGATATCTTCTCTGGATACAATACCCATGATATCTTCTCTTGATACAATACTCACGATATCTTACCTGGATACAATACTCATGATATCTTCTCTGGATACAATACTCATGATATCTTCTCTGGATACAATACTCATGATATCTTCTCTGGATACAATACTCATGATATCTTCTCTGGATACAATACTCATGATATCTTCTCTGGATACAATACCCATGATATCTTCTCTGGATACAATAATCATGATATCTTCTCTATATACAATACTCATGATATCTTCTCTGGATACAATACCCATGATATCTTCTCTGGATACATTCCCTATCTTCTATGGATACAATATTCATGATATCTTCTCTGGATACAATACTCATGATATCTTCTCTGGATACAATACTCATATCTTCTCTGGATACACTACTCATGATATCTTCTCTGATACAATACTCTGATATCTTCTCTGGATACAATACTCATGATATCTTCTCTGGATACAATACTCATGATATCTTCTCTGGATACAATACCCATGATATCTTCTCTGGATACAATACTCATGATATCTTCTCTGGATACAATACCCATGATATCTTCTCTTGATACAATACTCACGATATCTTCCCTGGATCAATACTCATGATATCTTCTCTGGATACAATACTCATGATATCTTCTCTCTATACAATACTCATGATATCTTCTCTGGATACAATACTCATGATATCTTCTCTGGATACAATACCCATGATATCTTCTCTGGATACAATACTCACGATATCTTACCTGGATACAATACTCATGATATCTTCTCTGGATACAATACTCATGATATCTTCTCTGGATACAATACTCATGATATCTTCTCTGGATACAATACTCATGATATCTTCTCTGTATACAATACCCATGATATCTTCTCTATATACAATACTCATGATATCTTCTCTGGATACAATACTCATGATATCTTCTCTGGATACAATACTCATGATATCTTCTCTGGATACAATACCCATGATATCTTCTCTTGATACAATACTCACGATATCTTCCTGGATACAATACTCTATGATATCTTCTCTGGATACAATACTCGATGATATCTTCTCTGGATACAATACTCATGATATCTTCTCTGGATACAATACTCATGATATCTTCTCTGGATACAATACCCATGAATATCTTCTCTGGATACAATAATCATGATATCTTCTCTATATACAATACTCATGATATCTTTTCTGGATACAATACCCATGATATCTTCTCTGGATACAATTCCCATATCTTCTATGGATACAATATTCATGATATCTTCTCTGGATACAATATCATGATATCTTCTCTGGATACAATACTCATGATATCTTCTCTGGATACAATACTCATGATATCTTCTCTGTATACAATACTCATGATATCTTCTATGGATACAATACTCATGATATCTTCTCTGGATACAATAGTCATGATATCTTCTCTGGATACAATACCCATGATATCTTCTATGGATACAATAGTCATGGTATCTTCTCTGGATACAATACTCATGATATCTTCTCTGAATACAATACCCATGATATCTTCTCTGGATACAATTCCCATATCTTCTATGGATACAATATTCATGATATCTTCTCTGGATACAATACCCATGATATCTTCTCTGGATACAATATGATATCTTCTCTGGATATCCATGATATCTTCTCTGGATACAATACTCATGATATCTTCTCTGGATACAATACTCCATGATATCTTCTTGGATACAATACTCATGATATCTTCTCTGGATACAATACTCATGATATCTTCTCTGGATACAATCTCATGATATCTTCTCTGGATACAATACTCATGATATCTTCTCTGATACAATACTCATGATATCTTCTCTATACAATACTAGATATCTTCTTGGATACAATACTCATGATATCTTCTCTGTATACAATACTCATGATATCTTCTCTGATACAATACTCTGATATCTTCTCTGGATACAATACTCATGATATCTTCTCTGGATACAATACTCATGATATCTTCTCTGGATACAATACTCATGATATCTTCTCTGGATACAATACTCATGATATCTTCTCTGGATACAATACTCATGATATCTTCTCTGGATACAATACCCATGATATCTTCTCTGGATACAATCAATCCATGAAATATCTTTCTTTCTATACAATACTCATGATATCTTCTCTGGATACAATACTCATGATATCTTCTCTGGATACAATTCCATATCTTCTTGTATACAATATTCATGATATCTTCTCTGGATACAATACTCATGATATCTTCTCTGGATACAATACTCATGATATCTTCTCTGGATACAATACTCATGATATCTTCTCTGGATACAATACTCATGATATCTTCTCTGGATACAATACTCATGATATCTTCTCTGATACAATACTCAGATATCTTTCTGGATACAATACTCATGATATCTTCTCTGGATACAATAACCATGATATCTTCTCTGGATACAATACTCATGATATCTTCTCTGGATACAATACCATGATATCTTCTCTTGATACAATACTCAGATATCTTCCTGGATACAATACTCACGATATCTTCCCTGGATACAATACTCATGATATCTTCTCTGTATACAATACTCATGATATCTTCTCTGGATACAATACTCATGATATCTTCTCTGGATACAATACCATGATATCTTCTCTGGATACAATACTCATGATATCTTCTCTTGATACAATACTCATGATATCTTCTCTGGATACAATACTCATGATATCTTCTCTGGATACAATACTCATGATATCTTCTCTTGATACAATACCCATGATATCTTCTCTTGATACAATACTCATGATATCTTCTCTGGATACAATACTCATGATATCTTCTCTGGATACAATACTCATGATATCTTCTCTGTATACAATACTCATGATATCTTCTCTGGATACAATACTCATGATATCTTCTCTGGATACAATACCCATGATATCTTCTCTGGATACAATACTCACGATATCTTCCCTGGATACAATAATCATGATATCTTCTCTGGATACAATACTCATGATATCTTCTCTGGATACAATACTCATGATATCTTCTCTGTATACAATACTCATGATATCTTCTCTGGATACAATACCCATGATATCTTCTATGGATACAATACACATGATATCTTCTCTGGATACAATAGTCATGATATCTTCTCTGGATACAATACTCATGATATCTTCTCTTTATACAATACTCATGATATCTTCTCTGGATACAATATTCATGATATCTTCTCTGGATACTTAAAATGTAAATCTGATTGGCCTCCAACTTCTGGTGCCACTCACAAACTTGACCTATTTATTTCAAATACCCTGTAAGATATTCAACTACTTCAGCCACACATCTATCTTCTGTTTGTCTTCTCTAATCCTGTTTTGCCTGACATTGTCAGGATAAGAAGAGATTCTAGAACAGGCTTTTGTGTCCGCTGCATAAATATTGTTATTTTACCTTTCGTTAATTTCTGAAGTCCACCTTTTACGTGAACAGCATTTTGCTTTATATCCACTGTACCTGAGTAGCATTGCTCTTTGGGGTGTACTTAAAGGGTTTTAAAGCTGAAGGATTGACTTCATTGCACCGGGTTTGACCCCATATGGCTCAGTCCCTCTCCGAAGGTATGGCACGCCACCTGCTGAGAGTATTGTGTACTCTCACCAGACCTGTTCAACTATACAATGAAAACATCATGCACATATAGAAGAAAGGCAGGAATAACAGTTTGTTGACAAAACATCAACAATCTAAGATATGCTGGTGACACAATTCTCATGGCTACAAATGAACAAGATCTACAAGACAACTTGATAGACATAAGAGTGAGAGAAAGTGAAAAGAAAGGATTCAGCAAGAATACAAAGAAAACAGAGATAATGATTATCTCTAAGAAACAGGAAACACCAAAATGTAATATCGAAATAAATAGCACAACACTGAAACATGTCCATCATCGATTGAAGTATCTAGGAACATTCCTAACATCAGATGGAAGATGTACAATAGAGATTAGGAGTAGAATAACTCAAACAAAAGCAGTTTTTATGAAAATGAAAAACATACTATTCATTAATTCACTACCAACAAAATTGCGGAAAAGTGTTACTCCGGTGCTATATGGAACCAATATTTATGTATGGCAGCAAATCATGGACAATGATTACGCAGTCAATAAAACCACTGGAAGTCAAAGAGATGTGGTTTTACAGAAGAATGCTGAAAATCCAGTGAACAGCAAAGAAAGCAAACAATGAGGTTTTAAAAGAAGCCTGCATACAAAGAAACCTTATCAAAAGAATAAGAATCAGACAATCAATGATCTTTGGACATGAGAATTGAAACATTTTGTGACAATGTTAGTAAAATACAGGAAAAGAGAGATCATGAAAGGCTGAGGGAAGAGATGTTGGATGGTCTGACATCTTGGTTCGACAAAAGATTGACGTCAGAACTGATTAACTGCATCAAGGAGAGAGAGTTGTGGAGAAATATCTTTACCGGCAGGCGTGGTTCTTGATTCATTGAAGCTAGCAGACATTTTTCTCATAGCAAGATGCTACCATTGTTCAGACAGGCCAGTTATTTCTCATAGCAAGATGCTACCATAGCTCAGTCAGGCCAGTTATTTCTCATAGCAAGATGCTACCATTGTTCAGTCAGGTCAGTTATTTCTCATAGCAAGATGCTACCATTGTTCAGCCAGGCCAGTTATTTCTCATAGCAAGATGGTACCATCGTTTAGACAGGCCAGTTATTTCTCATAGCAAGATGCTATCATTGTTCAGCCAGGCCAGTTATTTCTCATAGCAAGATGCTACCATCGTTTAGACAGGCCAGTTATTTCTCATAGCAAGATGCTACCATCGTTTAGACAGGCCAGTTATTTCTCATAGCAAGATGCTACCATCGTTTAGACAGGCCAGTTATTTCTCATAGCAAGATGCTACCATCGTTTAGACAGGCCAGTTATTTCTCATAGCAAGATGCTACCATCGTTTAGACAGGCCAGTTATTTCTCATAGCAAGATGCTACCATCGTTTAGACAGGCCAGTTATTTCTCATAGCAAGATGCTACCATCGCTCAGTCAGGCCAGTTATTTCTCATAGCAAGATGCTACCATCGTTTAGACAGACCAGTTATTTCTCATAGCAAGATGCTACCATCGTTTAGACAGACCAGTTATTTCTCATAGCAAGATGCTACCATCGTTTAGACAGGCCAGTTATTTCTCATAGCAAGATGCTACCATCATTTAGACAGGCCAGTTATTTCTCATAGCAAGATGCTACCATCGTTTAGACAGGCCAGTTATTTCTCATAGCAAGATGCTACCATCGCTTAGACAGGCCAGTTATTTCTCATAGCAAGATGCTACCATTGTTCAGTCAGGCCAGTTATTTCTCATAGCAAGATGCTACCATTGTTCAGTCAGACCAGTTATTTCTCATAGCAAGATGCTACCATCGTTTAGACAGGCCAGTTATTTCTCATAGCAAGATGCTACCATCATTTAGACAGGCCAGTTATTTCTCATAGCAAGATGCTACCATCGCTTAGACAGGCCAGTTATTTCTCATAGCAAGATGCTACCATCGTTTAGACAGGCCAGTTATTTCTCATAGCAAGATGCTACCATCGTTTAGACAGGCCAGTTATTTCTCATAGCAAGATGCTACCATTGTTCAGTCAGGTCAGTTATTTCTCATAGCAAGATGCTACCATCGTTTAGACAGGCCAGTTATTTCTCATAGCAAGATGCTACCATCGCTTAGACAGGCCAGTTATTTCTCATAGCAAGATGCTACCATCGTTTAGACAGGCCAGTTATTTCTCATAGCAAGATGCTACCATCGCTTAGACAGGCCAGTTATTTCTCATAGCAAGATGCTACCATCGCTTAGACAGGCCAGTTATTTCTCATAGCAAGATGCTACCATCGTTTAGACAGGCCAGTTATTTCTCATAGCAAGATGCTACCATCGCTCAGTCAGGCCAGTTATTTCTCATAGCAAGATGCTACCATCGTTTAGACAGACCAGTTATTTCTCATAGCAAGATGCTACCATCGTTTAGACAGACCAGTTATTTCTCATAGCAAGATGCTACCATCGCTTAGACAGGCCAGTTATTTCTCATAGCAAGATGCTACCATCATTTAGACAGGCCAGTTATTTCTCATAGCAAGATGCTACCATCGTTTAGACAGGCCAGTTATTTCTCATAGCAAGATGCTACCATCGCTTAGACAGGCCAGTTATTTCTCATAGCAAGATGCTACCATTGTTCAGTCAGGCCAGTTATTTCTCATAGCAAGATGCTACCATTGTTCAGTCAGACCAGTTATTTCTCATAGCAAGATGCTACCATCGTTTAGACAGGCCAGTTATTTCTCATAGCAAGATGCTACCATCATTTAGACAGGCCAGTTATTTCTCATAGCAAGATGCTACCATCGTTTAGACAGGCCAGTTATTTCTCATAGCAAGATGCTACCATCGTTTAGACAGGCCAGTTATTTCTCATAGCAAGATGCTACCATCGTTTAGACAGGCCAGTTATTTCTCATAGCAAGATGCTACCATTGTTCAGTCAGGTCAGTTATTTCTCATAGCAAGATGCTACCATCGTTTAGACAGGCCAGTTATTTCTCATAGCAAGATGCTACCATCGCTTAGACAGGCCAGTTATTTCTCATAGCAAGATGCTACCATCGTTTAGACAGGCCAGTTATTTCTCATAGCAAGATGCTACCATCGCTTAGACAGGCCAGTTATTTCTCATAGCAAGATGGTACCATTGTTCTGTCAGGCCAGTTATTTCTCATAGCAAGATGGTACCATCGTTCAGTCAGGCCAGTTATTTCTCATAGCAAGATGGTACCATCGTTTAGACAGGCCAGTTATTTCTCATAGCAAGATGCTACCATCGTTCAGACAGGCCAGTTATTCTATTCCGGATTGCCTTTTACTTAATTTTCTTGCGTATGATTTCTGAGAGCTTCACATACCTACCTATCATTTGTTTCACTTTTATACAAGGTGTTCACGATAAAAGTAGCCAGGTCAAGGGAACCAATATGGATTATGTTTATGAAAATGAAAAGGTTCAATTATGACGTAGTATAGGTCAAGTGAACAAGACTTTTTGTGATGGTGTAATTATGGTGCGGGAAGGGGCGATCAACCAATGTGACGTAAGACAGCTAGTCAGAGCTGGTTGAAATAGTAAATAGACAACACAATAAGTACCATGCAACTTTTGATTTGTCAGTGGGGCTGCTTTTATCTTGAATACCCTGTATAATTATTGCAGAAATTAAGATATGTCCTAAACTTGTTTTTTGTGTGGTTTATTTATGAACATACAAACTGATTACTTGTTGAAAATTAGAAGGCATTCAACAAACATAATTTTTCAACCAAGAACAGGGCACACCAGACTCACCTTAAACCAAATTTAACCCTTCACATGTGTCAAATTTCAGCACTTGCACTTCTCTATATGAGACAGTAAAGCATGCCTAGGATTCATTATAGAAAATGATTGCCAAGTTCCCCAACAATCACAAATCCCTATACAGACCACTATACAGACCACTATACAGACCACTATACAGACCCACTATACAGACCACTATACAGACCCACTATACAGACCACTATACAGAACACTATACAGACCACTATACAGACCACTATACAGACCACTATACAGACCCACTATACAGACCACTATACAGACCACTATACAGACCACTATACAGACCCACTATACAGACCACTATACAGACCACTATACAGACCCACTATACAGACCACTATACAGACCACTATACAGACCACTATACAGACCACTATACAGACCACTATACAGACCACTATACAGACCCACTATACAGACCAACTATACAACAGATAATAAACACATACCATTTCCTCACATTTTGGCTGCCACAGAACTAGCAGCTCTAGTTCTAGCCACTTCTTTAATTTTTGATATTTTTTTTGGAGAACAGAAGTTCTAACAACAATAACATATTAACATAACAACTAAGTGTAAATTTGATATACAATTCATATTTGATTTGCTCATGTTTTGTTTTCAGGCCCAGATAGACTTGACAAGGATCTGACAATTGGACAAATGCAAGGTCAATTTTTCATTAATATATTGCTTATTAATTCATGGTCATTGCAGAGGAAATCATACAGTACAACTACTTCCAGTTTGAGAATTGAGGCTGTTACTGCCACCCTCCAGTTGCTATCTGACTTTTTGCATCCGACTCTCATTCGATGCTTTGGATAGTCCAAAATGGCAGGTTGTGGTTTTAGTGAATTTCATCTCTTGAGGTTTTGAACCTTCAGGGGCTTGCATGGATATATTGTTCTGGGCATGCAAGTGTTTGCTGCAATGTGAGAATAGACAGGCTTGCATCAACAGCATTGATAAAAGTTTGGGATGAATAAGGGGCTTGCATGGATATATTGTTCTGGGCATGCAAGTGTTTGCTGCAATGAGAGAATAGACAGGCTTGCATCAACAGCATTGATGAAAGTTTAGGATGAAGAAGGGGAATGTTCTTTGGTCTTTTTACCACTGCCTGTTGGATGAAAATCGTGGCATAGCCTTTCAGGACTTCGCCATCAACCACAGTAACCGAGTCGTTGATTTTATAAGCACCACTTATACGTTCAGTAATTTGCCATTGCTTTCTGAACGGTTAGGTCTATTTTTACCGTTTGTAAAATCCACGGCGAACAAATTTCCTTCAAAACCGCCAGCAGCGGAGTTTGAACCAGGTACACTTGGGTTGTGATCAAGCTCATATCGCTTAAACTACAGACACACCCACTGTTGGAGGAGGACACTAAAATAGATGTTGAATCCATCCAGTGATTTAATGAGTTTGGAGTCACCCTCGGTACAAGTAGAACTTAATGTCTGAGGGGCCAAATGAGGAGTGTGTTTAACCAGCAAGCCATGGGAACCATCAGTATGCATACCCTGAAACATCTGATGGAGACTGGGCACCTATGCATCATGTCCAGAGTACTATGATGTCGGGTTCAGTAGCCAATAAACAATAGTGTTTCATTTACCATATTGTGGCTTTCAGGATTTTGTTTCTTAGACTTTTTCCTATTTCAACTGAGACCTTTGTTTGCACTTTTACCTAAAACTATATCAATCATTTCTTGGTGATATTTTGCACATTTTGGTAATAATCATATATCTCAAGTTGTTTATCTTCTTCTCCTCCCCACTAAACTCGTGTATATCTTTTATGGATGTTAAAATGAATTCACTGTACATGGAGAACAGATCAAGGAAAATTACACATATATGCCTAACTTCTTTGATCTGATTGAAATTTCCTATTTGATTGCAAGTACATGTTGCTGCTGTTTGTTGCCAATACATATTTGTATTTCTCTTAGATCTTTATTGTATTTGTTGTAGAATGGGTGTTTAAGAATTGTTGTAGTGATTGATGTAGATAGGAGCTGAGGTTAAAGGTGGTTGACTTGATTACCTTGATATATTGGCAACGGTATTTGTTTTGGTAGTTGATCTCATCATTCGGTCTGGGCTGCGATGAGGTGATCAGTACATTCTGTTAGAGGACAGTTGATGTCACAGTGTGGTCTGGGCTGCGATGAGGTGATCGGTACATTCTGTTAGAGGACAGTTGATGTCACAGTGTGGTCTGGGTTGCGATGGGATGATCAGTACATTCTGTTAGAGGACAGTTGATGTCACAGTGTTGTCTGGGTTGCGATGGGATAATCAGTACATTATGTTAGAGGACAGTTGATGTCACAGTGTGGTCTGGGCTGCGATGGGATGATCAGTACATTATGTTAGAGGACAGTTGATGTCACAGTGTGATCTGGGATGCAATGGGATGATCAGTACATTATGTTAGAGGACAGTTGATGTCACAGTGTGGTCTGGGCTGCGATGAGGTGATCGGCACATTCTGTTAGAGGATAGTTGATGTCACAGTGTGGACTGGGCTGAGGTGATTGGTGCTTATTCAGGTATATATCTCATCTTCACAATGGGAATATCTCTAGTGCATCCAAGAACTATATTCATGTCTACTTTGAGAACATGTTCCGAGCATTCACATTGTAATCATGATACAGTAAAGATGCAAAATCTGTTATCTATCATGGACATAACAAAGTTATGTGTCACTAATAAACACTACAATCTGAAATATGTTTCTTCTTCTTTAAAGGAACCCTTTCATACCTCGTGGTATATAGGTCAATACAGTGTTAGGCCTGTATTTTTCATTGACCGTCGGCACATGATGGGTGATGTGGTCAGCATCACGCCGGAAATATGTTTACATGTCATAATTTCCTATTTTTATATGCAATGGGCTCTTGAAAAATAAAACATAAGTATTAGTTTGGCTAGTAAATCTTGAATTCTTTATCTATCAAATTATACTGATGTGTGTATATTATTTATTGTTTTAACTTCTAATTGTTCATATGCTTATTAAATGAATTATTTTGTAGGCAAGTTCCAGATGAACTTGTTGCCACAGTGTGGACATGCTGTACATGAGGATGTTCCTGACAAGGTGATCTTCCATGTTAACTGAAAGCTATATTCCATGATGTTGTAACCCAGTCTTGACATATAACATATTAAATTGTCTTTTTGTGTTTAAGTTCAAAGTACTACCTGGCAATTTGTTTGTTTTTTTGAACTGCTCTCTTCTCTTCAATATATATATATATCAACATAATAATGAAAGATGCACAGTGTGGACAAGACCTTATTGATCTAGAGAATGAAAACTATGATCAATTAAATAACTAAATCAATGAATTACAGATGACCAAAGTCTAATCTATGAGGATCAGCTACAATATCATATAAATTCATTGTTAATAGCATTCATGAAATACAACATGAACATCAACACAAGAGACCGAAACCATGGAAATCAGCAAAACACCAAGCCAAGCAAACATACAAACAGACAACATCAGAGTAAAGCAAGTTTCTGAATTCCAATATTTAGGCAGTATTTTCACAGAGGATGGAAAACTCGATAGAGAAATAGAGACAAGATGGCAAAAATCTAAAGCAGTGACCTACAAGCTGGCACCATTACTACAACACCCAAAGATCAAGATGGAAGTGAAAAGCCAGATGATAAAAAGTATTTTCCTACCAACACTTTGTTACCAGTGCCAAACTTACAGCAACACATCACGGAAAGTTTACATGTGAAATGAAATGCTTGAGGAAGGCAGTGGGGGTCACCAGGAAAGATAGACTGCGAAATGAGCACATCAGAAGAAGAGTGGACATAACTTCATGCATCGAATACATTGAAAGACAACAAATACAGTGATTTGGACATTTAATGAGAATGGAATACAACCAACCACCAATAACAGCATGCAATAAAAAGAGATCAGGTACTAGAGCCAAGGGAAGACCAAGAAAAAGATGGATATGCAATATCAAGACTACACTAATAAACACGGATATAATACAAATAGGGCAACTCATCTGGCCCTGGAATACAAATTAACCCTTTGAACCCTAGCCACCTGTACCTTAAAAACACACTCTCCTGAGCAAAAACAGCCCATGTCAGTTATAATTTAGATAACACAATAATTTAGCCCACTTAAGTGCTCTATAATTTGTTATTGACTTATCCCATCATCTCCATTATTTCTGCTTATTATCTTTTTGCAGAATACTAAACTTTAAAATTTACTCAATATAATATGTGGGCACTGCTGCAAATACTCCTGTATATGTAGATTGTTCTCCAGATTGAACACATAGCTTGAATATCAATCGATTAAAATGATTCTTCATTATCTAAATGATTGTCTTCCTCACTTTCGATATCCTTATCAGAATAATTACATTCTAATTTATCTTCAGACTCATTAAAAACAAGTTTAACAGCTTGCACTGTTGTTATACTTTTAGAGTGACCATTTCTGAAATTTTCAGAACATCTTTTCAAAATGAAAATAATTAACTAATTACCATATCAATACCAAAAAGAAAATCCTACAACAGCGTCCGCATCTTGCTAAACCATGCAGAACACGTGGGTTGTGTTTAACGTCACATTTGTACACAAATTATTATTTAATATAAAAAAATAATGATAAAATCGTCTCAGGCCTTTATTTCAGGAGCTAGAGATATGCAACGCTTACATTCAATCCCACAATATCGGGGTCAGGGTTCTAAGGGTTAAAGCTCCACCCTGTGCTTAACAGCAAGAGTGGACAGGCAATTCCATCATCCACCTGGGGAAAGACAATAGACAATTTTATATTTCTTACTGTTGGTTATTTTTCTGTTTAATCCACTATAGTCAGTTAATAGTGATTTCATACCGTAGTTTGTTGACATTCAAATGTTGTATTTTCGATGTATAAAGTGATATGACACATGTAAACTAAAATAGAAAGAAATGTTTGTGACAAGTGTGCAAGTAAGAAGGAAACACCAAAATCTGGACAGATTTTGGCAGAATGTACCAGAGTTACCACTATGATTATACAGAATGTACCACTACAGTAAGACTTGAATCCTGTTATGTGCTGGTTGATGTATCTACTGGGGTTTCTCTCATGGTTTTCCCATCTTGCTGTACCTATCGATATGCATAACTTACACAACCAGTGTAAGGTATCTTTAAACCGGTGTCATATCTTCTACACATGTGTACATTTTATGCATATATTGATGAAGATTAATGCAATAATGTGTTTGTTATACAGGTTGCTGACGTCTTGGCCAGTTTTATGCTTCGACATAAAGTCACAGAAGCTATAGGGAATTTTGAAAGGTATGAGTCTAAATTTGAGTCTTAATATTGACATATTAAGCAGTTCTTCAAAATGTTATTTCCATCTCTTCATTTGTTCTTCAGTGTTGCTAATTACTTTGTCTCTCTTGTCTTTTATAAGGTCACTTGATTGTTTGTATATTCTTGTTAGCTTCCTTGTGATGTTATACAGGTCCTCATATTTCCTTTTCTGCCAACTCCTCTATATATTTTATTTTATCCCTTCTTATGTTTTGTTTAACCTTTTTGTTGGCTTCCCAATATACCTTGTAGGCTTTAGCTTAAGCACCTCTAGTTTTGCATCTGTCCAATCTTTGTTTTTCCGCTCCTTATCTCCCAAAACCTCTGAGCATGCATCCCTCCATATATCTTTTATCTGTTGCCAATGTTCCTCAATGCTCATATCATCTACCAGCTGTTCCAGTACTTGGTACTTGTTAGATACTGTGACTGCAAATCTGTCTCTTACTTCCTGGTTCTTAAGCTCTTCTACTATGCAGCGTGTTCGTAGCGCATTGACTACGGGTGACTATCCCTCTGTGTGTCGGGTTCAATTCCGCTGGGATGGCAGAAAAGCCACAGATTCCCAGATTTACGGTGTCGTGGCACCGAACCAAGGATTACGATGTCCATGGCACCGAGCCAAGAGCTGAAAAGCTCAAGTGCTTCTGGATCTAAAAAAAAAAAGCTCTTCTACTTTGAACTGTTTTCTATAACTTTGGTTTGTTGCATATCATTTAAGTTTCATCTTGATTTTACTTAGAAGGAGATGGTGATCCGATGCCACGTCTGCTCCTCTGCACACTTTAACGTCTTGTAATGATGTTCTAAATTTCTTAACAATACATATATGGTCTATCTGGTTAGCTGTTTTGTGATCTGGTGATATCCATGTGGCCTTGTGTACTCTCTTATGCTGAACTATGCTGCCCCTATGATTAGCTGGTTTGTGATCTGGTGATATCCATGTGGCTTTGTGTACTCTCTTATGCTGAACTATGCTGCCCCTATGATTAGCTGGTTTGTGGTCTGGTGATATCCATGTGGCTTTGTGTACTCTCTTATGCTGAACTATGCTGCCCCCTATGATTAGCTGGTTTGTGGTCTGGTGATATCCATGTGGCCTTGTGTACTCTCTTATGCTGAACTATGCTGCCCCTATGATTAGCTGGTTTGTGGCACAAAAATTTGCAAACATTTCCCAATTTTCATTCATTATACCCAGCCCATGATTTCCCATGGTCTCTTTGAAACTGCTATTATCTTCTCCTATCTTTGCATTTATGTCCCCCATTAAAATTGTAATATCTTTTTTCTTCTTCCTGTCCATAGTACTTTGTACTTTGGTATAAAACCTCTCTTTAGCTGCTTGTTCTCTATCATTGGTTGGTGGTAGTATTGGATGATCTTTAGATTAATTTTCTTTTTGTTAGTTCTGAATGTTGCCGTTATTATTCTAGGCCCGATTGTTTCCCATTCTATTAGTGCTTTTTTGTGCTTCTTTGGACAACATGAGGGCAACTCCTTTACTATGATGTGTGCTATCTTCTTTTTGCCCTGAGGACAACAGCATTTTGCCTGTGTGTAGTTTAATTTTGTCTATCCCTTTCCATCTTGTTTCAGAGATTCCCAGAATGTCTATCCTGTAGTTCTTCATCTCTGTTGCATGCTGGGTTGTTTTGTCCTGCTCCAGCAATGTTCTCACGTTCCAGCAACCAGTTCTGGTCGTTTTCCAACAGGAAAGAAGACTAGTCGGCATCACTGATCCTTCGCTTCCCGCGACACGCCATTTGTTCCCGCTGGGGACCTTCCTCTGGATAGGATGGTTTCGTATTGGTGTACTATCCATGTTTGTTGAAGTTTTTTTTGGCTTAATTGTTCTTTGGGGTGAGGTAGCCAGCCCCATGTCCGACTCTCCTTAGTCGCCTCCTACGACATGCCTGGCAGGTAGACATTGCTGCATATTCTTTCCTCCCCTTACGGCCCCGGCAGCACACGGGCGGATTAATTGTTTATTAACTTTTCATTGTCAAAATAAGGTCCAACAGAGCATACTAGTTACAGTTAATTGCATATCCTTTACAGGACTTTGCGAATCAACCCCAGCTTTTAACTCTGTTTGTGATTTTTCTAGGCAATACGCTCAGTAGTTTGTTATTGCTTTCTGAACGGGTGATGCCATCGCCCTTTGTTAAAATCCATGCAAAACAATTTGCAACCAAATTGTCCGCAGCGTGATTTGAACTCAGAACGTCGATGTTAATAGACCGAGTCACTAACCCCTAGGCCACAGACGCCACCAACAGAGCATACTACAAATATGATATTAAATTTCCATTTGTGACCAAGCTAACTTTACACTTTTGTGACTCGTTCTAATTTTGCAAGTAAATGGCACAGAACATATTAATTTCTGACTACTTGTAACTAATTATCCTTTCTCATGTTACATGTAAAGTGGAACATTTGTATACTTCAGTAAATGCACTGGAATTATTGCACAGAACCAGCAAAAAATGGTAGATGGTATGATCCAGGGTACTTGTAAAATATATTTCTCTGTAATGCGACTTTGCTATACCTGACTGCTACACCTGGTTCATATCATATGTACTGGACATGCAGAAATTGTTTTTCTAATATATAGTAATATCATACCCATAATTGCCATCTTCAGCAGACATTGCACCTGATGATGATAGTAATATCAAACAAAAGCACATAGACTCACGAGGTCACTACCTGGTAGTGGTGGGTAGCTTTTGTACCTCCATGATCCAGAAAGCTATGCTGACAAGAGCTTTGTTCCTGGTAGGGACACCCATGTCAGACAGGCTGATAGATAGAGGGAAGACAAAACGTGAACTCCTGGTCCTCCAGATTGGGGGTTGGGCAAGGGCTAGCAACCCAGTTCCTATAAAGAATTGCTTTAAAAAATAATTTTAGTCTACTACAGGAAGAGACAGAAATGACAATATACAAATTGAATGAAGCTGTCATGCTAGCTGGAAAGAATATACTGGGATCAGTTCAGTTATATCAGTTCAGGACTATCTCCAGAAACGTCCATAGGTGCTCGATCTCCACCTCAACAAATCTAGCAGCGTCCAGCGGCCTAACACTCCAGTTCGATGTTGATTAATCAATCTCTATGCATATTTGGTATGTCATTATTTTTGTGCTGCACCAATATCGACACCCATCTCTCTGAATCTGGTCAGCTAGTGGGATTCACAACCCTGAAACTCCTCTGTTCGTAAAGACTCAACGCGTTAAGAATGTCATTTCAGTCCATGACAGCTCCCTCTGATATTGTAGTCATGCCAGCCAATCTATCAGCTTGTTCATTACCACTGACTCCTGTGTGCCCAGGGACAAAAATGAAGGTGATTTTTCTGTACCAGTACCCAATTTTGTCTCACCTTTCCTGATTCGACTCTATGAATCATGCTCATGGAGTCACTGAGTATGAAAAGACCAGTCCAGTTCTTCCTGTAGCTTATTTGATCCCTGTTTCTCACATCTGTACATCATGATGTCGTCTGCAAATGACAGTATCCTGTCCCTGCCAGATAGTTGCTGCTTAGTAATTATTATGGTGAATACATTGAATAGTAATGGAGATAGTGAGACCCTGTGGTAGGCCTGGTGAAATTGTTGTTCTCTCTATTATTTTGATTAGTCTGTTGAATATAATGTTTGAGAAAGACCATCCCCTTATTGTTGTCGTTTTCCAATCATCATGATAAAGGGGTTTCTTGAAAAATTGTTTGTATTCAATCTTGTTTCTTGATACACTTATTATTTCCACTCCTTTTCCATATTCACATGTATTTTTTGTTTTTCCTTCTATGTAAGTTTTTTTTTTTTAATTTAAATGTTTCATTTTGATTTTCTAACATTTATGCTACTCATCTGTTTTGTTGTCTGTGTGTCACATTTCATGTTGTACACATTTATGCTACTCATCTGTTTTGTTGTATGTGTGTCACATTTCATGTTGTACACATTTATGCTACTCATCTGTTTTGTTGTCTGTGTGTCACATTTCATGTTGTACACATTTATGCTACTCATCTGTTTTGTTGTCTGTGTGTCACATTTCATGTTGTACACATTTATGCTACTCATCTGTTTTGTTGTCTGTGTGTCACATTTCATGTTGTACACATTTATGCTACTCATCTGTTTTGTTGTCTGTGTGTCACATTTCATGTTGTACACATTTATGCTACTCATCTGTTTTGTTGTCTGTGTGTCATATTTCATGTTGTACACATTTATGCTACTCATCTGTTTTGTTGTCTGTGTGTCACATTTCATGTTGTACACATTTATGCTACTCATCTGTTTTGTTGTCTGTGTGTCACATTTCATGTTGTACACATTTATGCTACTCATCTGTTTTGTTGTCTGTGTGTCACATTTCATGTTGTACACATTTATGCTACTCATCTGTTTTGTTGTCTGTGTGTCACATTTCATGTTGTACACATTTATGCTACTCATCTGTTTTGTTGTCTGTGTGTCACATTTCATGTTGTACACATTTATGCTACTCATCTGTTTTGTTGTCTGTGTGTCACATTTCATGTTGTACACATTTATGCCACTCATCTGTTTTGTTGTCTGTGTGTCACATTTCATGTTGTACACATTTATGCTACTCATCTGTTTTGTTGTCTGTGTGTCACATTTCATGTTGTACACATTTATGCTACTCATCTGTTTTGTTGTCTGTGTGTCACATTTCATGTTGTACACATTTATGCTACTCATCTGTTTTGTTGTCTGTGTGTCACATTTCATGTTGTACACATTTATGCTACTCATCTGTTTTATTGTCTGTGTGTCACATTTCATGTTGTACACATTTATGCTACTCATCTGTTTTGTTGTCTGTGTGTCACATTTCATGTTGTACACATTTATGCTACTCATCTGTTTTGTTGTCTGTGTGTCACATTTCATGTTGTACACATTTATGCTACTCATCTGTTTTGTTGTCTGTGTTCACATTTCATGTTGTACACATTTATGCTACTCATCTGTTTTGTTGTCTGTGTGTCACATTTCATGTTGTACACATTTATGCTACTCATTTGTTTTGTTGTCTGTGTGTCACATTTCATGTTGTACACATTTATGCTACTCATCTGTTTTGTTGTCTGTGTGTCACATTTCATGTTGTACACATTTATGCTACTCATCTGTTTTGTTGTCTGTGTGTCACATTTCATGTTGTAACATTTATGCTACTCATCTGTTTTGTTGTCTGTGTGTCACATTTCATGTTGTACACGTTTATGCTACTCATCTGTTTTGTTGTCTGTGTGTCACATTTCATGTTGTACACATTTTTCTGAATCTTAAATGTGTTTTGTATCCTGTTTTTAATAACTATGTTTTGATTGAAATATCAATTTAGTCTGTTGTACTTTATAAAACTACATTACTTCATGTTTGGATATTTCATCTACAAAATAGGAGTTATGCTTGATTGAATTTTGTTTTCATTTCCATCAGATCTATGCCAGGATGTTGAGAAGATATTTTCTGATGAATGGATCTAATAACTATATGATATGAAGCACATTGAAAACAACTCAAGTAGGATATGAAGCACATTGAAAACAACTCAAGTAGGATATGAAGCACATTGAAAACAACTCAAGTATGATTGGAAGAACATTGAAAACAACTCAAGTAGGATATGAAGAACATTGAAAACAACTCAAGTAGGATATGAAGCATTGAAAACAACTCAGTCAGGATATGAAGCCACATTGAAAACAACTCAAGTATGATTGGAAGCACATTGAAAACAACTCAAGTAGGATATGAAGAACATTGAAAACAACTCAAGTAGGATATGAAGAACATTGAAAACAACTCAAGTAGGATATGAAGCACATTGAAAACAACTCAAGTAGGATATGAAGCACATTGAAAACAACTCAAGTAGGATATGAAGCACATTGAAAACAACTCAAGTATGATTGGAAGCACATTGAAAACAACTAAGTATGATTGGAAGCACATTGAAAACAACTCAAGTAGGATATGAAGCACATTGAAAACAACTCAAGTATGATTGGAAGCACATTGAAAACAACTAAGTATGATTGGAAGCACATTGAAAACAACTCAAGTTGTAATAAGAAAAAAATCAGTTACTAGTAACAAATAATTACAAGAGAAGTCTGCATCTTCTATAGTGTATTATGGTTGTCCAGATCCACAAATGTCTTTTTGTGGATGAATTGTTATCTAAGTCTTTCTTGATAAAAAACCATTTGGTTTTTGTTTGCATGAAATAATATCTTCTCTACCTCTACAATTCAGAAATGAAGTGATGACAATTGTCAAACATAGTGTATGTGCTTTGTAGAACAAAATAAGGGGCCAAGAGTGCGGCAATAAACTATCAGTATTGTTGAATTTTCTGGTAATTAATATTTTCAGCAGGAGAGGGTATGAAAAATGAATCTTAAATTAGTTCTGGTTTGTTATGTTTACTACTACTATATATGTTTTGTAACATGCTTGCAGGATAGAAAAGTACTACATGTGAATAAGTTTAAAGTATGTCAACTTGTGTTTCTACTTCTGTAATGTATGAATATCATAAGTAATAAATCATATCTGTTGTTCAATATGCATAAAAGGACATATATTTTTCTTCAGTTTGTGACAATTAGAATACTTTACATATCTCAGATAACTTATTGATATTTTGTTGATTTAAGAAAATATATGTGTGTTTTTGTAATGACTATGTTACAAGTACTTATCAGTTGTTTTGATTACTGAAATGTATTATGTTTTATAAATACAACATGAAATTCACCATTGTTGTATGTTTTATAAATACATGAAACTGAACTCTGAATTAATGATGAATATATTGCAATGAAACTGTAAAATAATTGAGACAAACTATATTCTCTTATGTCTCTTTCACATACAACATTCAATTTGAAAACTTCATACACAAAAATTCACAAATACAGTTTTGAAATTTATGATCTCTAGTGTCAGGGATGCTTAAATGAAAATAGATACATTTTCCAAACAGCTCAAGTAATACGACTTCTTCTTCTTCTTCTACCCAGGGCTACGATTTTTCACTCTTGGGCAGCCAATGTCAGTTTGTAGAATCTGCATGTGTTCTGTAATTGTGGAAGACTAGTGTAAAGGGTATTATGAACAGATGGGTGTGGTGGGAGGAGTTCTTGTCTAGCTTTATGTAGTCCAGGGCATTCAAGTAACATATGCTGTACTGTCTCATATGAATGACTGCACTTTCTACAGTGTGGTAGGTGTGGTGGGTTTATTCTGTGTAGGTGGTAATTCAGTCCAACATGTCCTGTTCTTAACTGGAAGATAGTGCTTTGATCTTTTCTTTGTAGCAGATTTATATTGTCCTTGGGGTTTGGTCTATTCATCTCTGCATACATGTCCCGACCAGTCGTCCCCATAGCCCATCGGTTCAGCCAATCTTCTCTGGAGTTGTTTTTCAGAATCTGTTTTATACTTTGTATGCTAATAGGTTTGTCTATTTGTGGTTTTGATGATCCCTGTTTGGCCAGATGGTCTGCCTTGTCATTTCCTGGGATATTTGTGTGCCCAGGGATCCACTGTAGAATGACATTAATATCAAAGGAGGAAATCAGATTATGGATGACTGATGCCAATGACTGGATCTCGCTGACTGATTCTGCTGTTCTTCTAAAGCTTGTAGTGTGACTGTGAGTCAGTGAATACTATCATGTCTTGGACAATATTCTCTCCAAGTTCAAACTGCTGGTGGACTAGTTCTACAGCGGTCATTATGGCTATAATCATAGTTGGAACATATATCCTCAAGGAGCACAGTAACTGTCATCCTCATAGTTGGAACATATATTACCACAAGGAGCACAGTAACTATAGGTAGTTCCATCTGGATATTTCAGGTATATGCCGAAGCCAGCGTAAGTAGTGGCTTTGAAAGCTGAACCATCAGTGTAGGCATGGATAGAGGAAGTTGGATAACTGTCTATTGTCTCCAGTGCACAGGTTTTTAAGATGGTTGCAAGTGTTGCTTTGTTTATAGTTTTGTCAAGGAGGTATTTCTGGATTACTGGTTGTTTTATGTTTAGCCATGGTGGTGGGCCGGGCATCTTGTGATCGGTTCTCTGTCAGTTGGGAGATGGTAATGTTCTTCAAATTTTTTCAACTTCCAGCAATGATTTTGCTGGATTCTTTGATTGGATTTCCACCTGTCAATAGTTTGTCTGTTGGGATGGTTTTTTCTATTCTTTTATATCGCTCGACTGCTTCTATTAGTGCCCTTCGTCTCCTAATATCTAGTGGTTCGATGTTGGCGTCGATTTCACAAGCAGCAGTTGGGGTTGTTCTCATTCCCCCACATATAAACCTGAGACCCTGATTCTGCACTCTGTACTACATGTTGTGATGTGCTCACTTGCTATAACTTGGAGAGGAAGGCAGTTGTCCATTGTAGATCTTACATAGCCAAGATATAGTTGCCTAAGGGTGTCTTGTCTGCACCCCAAGTGGTGCTAGCAAGTCTTTTAACCATGTTGAATCTTTTAGATGCTTTTTCTTTTATGTTGTTAATGTGTTCTGTCATCCTCAGTTGTTTGTCTAATTTGACTCCCAGGTAAGTCGGTTTTCCTCCTTTTTCAGCAATGTTCCATTCATTGTGTCGAAAGGTACTTTTAGTTGTTTTGGGGCTGCGGGAAAATGTAGTATACACAGTTTTCTGTTCATTGACTTTAAGCTTCCATAGGTTGCAATATGTTGAAATTATGGCAAGGGTTCTATTAAGTTTAGCCCAGTTAGTACAGGGTATTTCGCTTGTCCATATTACAAGGTCATCAGCAAAAGGGCTTTCTGTGTGTTTAGAAGGGATGGGAGGTCAGTGATGAAGATGAGGAAAAGGGTGCAGCTAAGGGCAGAGCCCTGTGGGAGGCCTTCCTCTAGTGTTCTCTTAGAGGACATTGTTCCACTAAAAGATGTTCCAATGGTCCTGTTTTGGAGAAAAGCTTGTATCCATTGTAACATCTTTCCATAGATCCCCATATTGAGCATCTTCATCAAGAGGCCCTTCCTCCAGACTCTGTCATATGCTTGTTGTAAATCGATGAAAACCGTGGTTGTGTGCTTTTCATTCTGGAATCCATCAATTGTATTCTGCATAAGTCTGAAGAGTTGGCTTTGTTCTGCAGCCCTTCTAAACCCTGCCTGGGTATTATCAAGTGACTGGGTTTTTTTTAAGCCACCAATAAAGTCGGTTATTAACCATTCTCTCCGTTAGCTTTCCTAAACATGAGGTCAATGAGATGGGCCTGTAACTTAGGGGGTCGTCTACTGGTTTCCCTTTCTTGAGGATGGGAGTGACATTGGCTGTTCACCAAGAAGCGGGTATTTCGGCCTCTCCAAGTTCTATTTATAGCATATAGCAATATCAACCTAGCCTTCTTGCCCATATGACATAACATTTCATTCTTAATCTTATCTGGGCCTGGGGCTTTTCGAGGTTTTAGTTTTTTCATTGCTGTTTCCATCTCGCATAGATTAAAATCTTGTTCAAATGTACATATATTCGCTACTGGTCATTTTTTTATTTTAAAGATTTTCCATAAAGCTTTATCCAGTTGTTTTCTTCTTATGCTTCTGTTAACGTTAGCAAAGTGTTTGTTGAATAATTCAGCTTTCTTTTTTGCATCTATGATGGTTTCATTGTTTCTTTTGATGGGTCTGGGATTTCTTTCTTTCTAGTGCTTGTCAGTTTGTTTATCAGATCCCATGCCTTGTGGCCATCTTTATTTAGATCAAGTTTCTGACACGTGTCTTGCCACTTCATCTTCTTTGCTGCTTTAATTAGAAGGTGAACTTTAGCAGTCAAGCGATTATAGTTGGTTTTATTAACTCGATTAGGTTCTTTTTCAGCTTGTTTTCTTGCTTTTCTTCTATCCATCACTGCTTTTTCTAGATCTTTGTTCCAGTATGGCTTATATTTTCTGGTGTTTCCATTTGGAATGACCTCTCTTGCAGCTTCCAGTATTTTACAACATATGTTAGCAAAGACAGTATCGATATTTCCAGTGAGGTCAATATTGTCCATTCCTATGTTGGTCTGGTTCTCGAAGAGCGGCAAGTCTGCTTTTCTGAAATTCCAGAACTTTCTACTTCTATAAACTGGGCTTCTGAGTTGCTTGGTGGTAACAGAGATAAGTATGGGGAGATGGTCACTCCATATATCATCCAAGACAGTGATAGTTGTTGCATCTATAATGTCAGCTGATACTATGGTAAGATCTGGTCTTCTATTCGTACCATGGGCTCTGTGTAGAAGTGTTGGTTTGGTTTCTGAGCTCTGCATTACCGTGAGGTTGGATGAGTTACACAGGTCTTCAATGTCTCTCCTCTTTGTTGTAATTTTTGTAACCTAGGGCTGGGGTGTGTGCATTAAAGTCTCCTGCAATAATTGTTCTGGTGTACATGGGTTCCTTGAACGGCTGGTCAGAGGTGCAGGTTGGTGGACAATAGATGTTATGTACAGTATATCTCACTCCATCAAACCACACTTGGATGTTCTGGGTGTCTATGTTGTTGTGTCGTCTGTTGTGGACTTCTGCCTGCACATCATTTCTTATCAGTGTCATGAGTCCTTGACATCTGTTGCACTCGCATTTGTATTGGGTGTAACCAGTGATGTTAACTCCTCTTTTAGGTAAGATGGTTTCTTGTATAAGGACAATGTGGACATTACTCTGTTGTAGAGTTCTTTCAAGCTCAATATTTTTATTATGTAGCCCTGATATGTTTATCTGTAGTATATTAATGAATCCTTTACATACTTTTCACACGGAGCGAGGCTTCACTCGCAGTGCGGACCTTGTTGACCGAGGTGACGTCCGAGCTCGTATCTAATATATTTGTGTTGTATTGGCATTATGTTTGGAGTTATGTTGCGACAATTTCATTCCAAAGAGGTTGTCAGACATAGATCTCTAACTTGATCTGGGGACCCTGGTAGTTTCGGGCAGATATGTGGTATCAGGGTGTCACTGGATCGAACTTGGGGAGACAGTTCACCGCCCACAATCCCCGCTAGTCATAGGTGCACCATGCTAGCAGGCCTTTATCACTAGCTCTGGGCTATTTACTATGACCGTGTCACGTCATGTGCATAGGTGTTTTGTGCATCTCCACACATCCAGCTATTCTCTTCCAACACACAGGGTCCGTCTTCACCATGGGTCCCCGCAAGCAGTGTGACTATCTGGCTCAGTGCAATGCCAGTGTCCTGTTACCTCTTGTCAACTGGGAAGGAAGTGGAAAGGGACGTAAGGGAAATGGGGAGGGGAAAATGGGGGACGTGGAGGGTTAAGCAGGATTACTCCCGCCCACTCATGTTGTTTAGCCAGTCAGCCGAGACTGTTGCCCGGGTGTGGCACGTGGAGCCAAACATGAGCTAGGTGAGAAATGTGGATCAAATAGGGTCATGACTATCCATGGACACAACCAGGATACAGCTGTCATTTTCCGTGAGGTACTAACCCCAACCTTCTCACCCAACACCTCGGTAATACGGCTTAAAATTAATATTGAAAAAACAAAAGTAATGAGGAAAAACCACAAATCAGAAAATTCAATTATGTTACAAAATGAAATTATAGAGGAAGTTCAGGATTTTGTATACCTGGCAAGTACAGTATCGCAGGGTGGTGATTCGGAAATGACATCATTGAAAAAAATCAAGAAAGCGAGTCAACCTTTCACCATGCTCAACAAAATGTGGAAAACCAAAAGTTGGAATCTCAAAACAAAACTTAAAGTATATAGAAGTATTATCTTGGAAGTGTTATAATACAGTAATGAGTGCTGGTAATTGACCCACAACATAATACACAAACTGGAGACATTTGAAAATAAATGTTTAAGAAGAATCCTGCGAATACTCTGGCCAAATACAATAGCAAATGAAGCCAAATACAATAGCAAATGAAGCCAAATACAATAGCAAATGACGCCAAATACAATAGCAAATGAGGCCAAATACAATAGCAAATGAAGAGCTTTTAAAACGAACAAATTGTGTATTATTTAAAGATGAAGATGGAAGTAGATTAGTCAAGTGTGTCATATGCCAGTATTTGGCTAGACATTGTCTAGAATAGCTCTCCGATGGACAGTGGATGGGAAAAGAAGACCTGGATGTCCAAAATAAACGTAGAGAAGAACTGTGGAAGAGAGTTGAAAGATTGTGGCCTGACATGGGAAACAATTGGTAGAAAGGTGGTAACAAATGAAACCTTTCTTAAAGCCTTATGTGTCAAACAGGACTGAAGAGGATATAGATCCCTGTTTCCTAACATGGGGCCCACTCCCAATAGGGGGACATTTTCATCATTAAGGGGCGATGGACTGCTCAGAGTTTAACTAATGTTCATGATGTTGCAAAACCGATATATCGGCTTTTGGATGTACCCTGTTGACAAAAACGAATGTTGTTTCACAATCACTTTACTGAAGTTTTAAAAATCTTCAATAAACGGAAAGTACTTATATCTAGGTACATTTCTACATCCTTTAACAAAGCTTTGAAAGCTGGAAAGCATGTGTTATTGTGTTAAAATCGAGTCATATTTTTAAAAAAAATTGTAATGTGTGCGACATTTGCCAACCTTGTCAGGAAGACCAAAATGAGTTTATACAGTGCAATCTTGAGTATGTAATAGTACTGGAAAGAGCCACGCATATCATATTTCCACCACAGAAAGCAGGTCCGAAGTTTGATTTGGCTTGGAATGTTAGGTACGATGGGAAAAGCAACCAAGAAACGTCAAGGGGGTTTGATTCAAATACAAGTTATGGGTCATTAGTTTAATTACCAAAGTAATGGATACTCACTTTGCACCTGGATTATACTGGTGTTCTTAGAGAACCATTTTGTAGTTGTATAGTTAATGAAGGAGCTTCTTCATTACTATCACGAGTTATAATTTGATCTAACAATACTCAAGATTGTACTCATTTTACTCTTTATGACAAGGTTAGCAAATGTCGGAAACATTATCGTTAAAAAAAAAATATGACTCAACTTTAACATAATAATACACTGCTTTCCGCTTCAAATCTTCTTAAAAGGAGTTAGAAATGTACCTACATATAAGTAGTTTCTGTTTCTGAAGGTCTTTTAAACTTCAGTAGAGGGGTTGGGAAGATACATTCGTTTTTGTCAATATACATCCAAAAACCGATATATCGGTTTTGAAACATCATGAACATTACTCTGAACCGATATATCGCTTTGCAGTCCCGTTGGGTTAAAAATCTAAATTGTCAGTGCCTACTTGGCATTATAACAGCATCTCCAGAATGTATCCCTTTGTGCTTCTAGGAATCAATTTGTATTTCGATTTGTGAATTCCATGCGAAATTTTATGACAATATATACAATTGAATTGAAGATTCAATTGAATTGAAGATAATTATGATGATGCGCAGACGGCTCAGAATCATACTGTTTACAACTAGCTGTTCCTTGATCATTGTCTGCTTAACCCTAAATCTGAATCACTACTAATATTACTACTACTATCCGTATCCTCATGTATTTTTGTATCAATTTGGCACCTGCTCTCCTGTTTCAGGCATGGGACGCTGAATACATGAAGGGCCTGGTTTCATCCTGGCCCTTCATCTGTTTACAATTAGCGCGTCTGTAGCAACCACAACTGAATCAAATCAAAACTTTGGTAAATAAATGATCAAATCCACAGAAAAAGTGACACTTTTATTGTGGAGAAAGCGGAAGGATAAAAATAGTAGAAATAAAAATAGAACAACATAAACAAAACAACTTGAATGGTGCAGTATAAGGCTGAATAGCGTTAACGGAATACGCTGTAGTGCAGCGAAAAGCATGGACAGAGTTAATACTAATGTGGATACAGGTTCCATGTACATGTGTTTGGCTTCTTCTTTGAGCGTTCCATATTGACAACTTGTTAAATCACTCTATGTGATTTGTATATGATCTGAGTCTAAGAGCGATTGAACATTGACAAATAGGCTTAATTTAGCTAGTATTAGTATAAATGACACCTAGTCTACTAGTGTAAATGACACCTAGTCTACTAGTGTAAATGACACCTAGTCTACTAGTGTAAATGACACCTAATCTACTAGTGTAAATGACACCTAGTCTACTAGTGTAAATGACACCTAGTCTACTAGTGTAAATGACACCTAGTCTACTAGTGTAAATGACACCTAGTCTACTAGTGTAAATGATACTAGTGTTAATTCGCTGGACCCAAGTTCTTGTTCAGTTGGACATTATTTTCTGTACAGTGTTGTGTTTTCTAGTGAAGCTTTTCAGTGGCAACGTAGGTTGCTACAGTGCACATACTCGTGTAAAAGTTACACCAGCGGCAGGTCGGTTAAGATGGCAACGTAGGTTGCTACAGTGCACTACTCGTGTAAAAAGTTACACCAGCGGCAGGCCGGTTAAGATGGCAACGAGGTTGATACAGTGCACTACTCGGTAAAAGTTACACCAGCGGCAGGCCGGTTAAGATGGCAACGTAGGTTGATACAGTGCACTACTCGTGTAAAAAGTTACACCAGCGGCAGGCCGGTTAAGATGGCAACGTAGGTTGATACAGTGCACTACTCGTGTAAAAAGTTACACCAGCGGCAGGCCGGTTAAGATGGCAACGTAGGTTGATACAGTGCACTACTCGTGTAAAAAGTTACACCAGCGGCAGGCCGGTTAAGATGGCAACGTAGGTTGATACAGTGCACTACTCGTGTAAAAAGTTACACCAGCGGCAGGCCGGTTAAGATGGCAACGTAGGTTGATACAGTGCACTACTCGTGTAAAAAGTTACACCAGCGGCAGGCCGGTTAAGATGGCCACGTAGGTTGATACAGTGCACTACTCGTATAAAAGTTACACCAGCGGCAGGCGGTTAAGATGGCAACGAGGTTGCTACAGTGCACTACTCTGTAAAAGTTACACCAGCGCAGGCGGTTAAGATGGCAACGTAGGTTGATACAGTGCACTACTCGTGTAAAAAGTTACACCAGCGGCAGGTCGGTTAAGATGGCAACGTAGGTTGCTACAGTGCACTACTCGTGTAAAAAGTTACACCAGCGGCAGGTCGGTTAAGATGGCAACGTAGGTTGCTACAGTGCACTACTCGTGTAAAAAGTTACACCAGCGGCAGGTCGGTTAAGATGGCAACGTAGGTTGCTACAGTGCACTACTCGTGTAAAAAGTTACACCAGCGGCAGGCCGGTTAAGATGGCAACGTAGGTTGCTACAGTGCACTACTCGTTAAAAGTTACACCAGCGGCAGGCGTTAAGATGGCAACGTAGGTTGCTACAGTGCACTACCGTGTAAAAGTTACACCAGCGGCAGGCCGGTTAAGATGGCGGCTATGTTTTCTAGCCTCTAGTCCGTGTTGTTCTGCCGCAAGGCGAGTCAGGTCGCGCTGACCTGACCTTTGGTCAGTATGTTCGGCGCGCGTCTACAAGCCGCATCGCGTCTAAGTAGGTCAGCACACTAGTGTGATGACCCCTACTTTAAGGCGCATAGCAAGGAAGCCAAAATGATATGGTGTGCCAGGGATTGGTAGTACCTCTGTAATAAGCTGTCATGCCCGTTTAAGGGCAGATTTCTGAACATTGGACCAAACCTGTCATTCAGCTCTCACCTGTTGCTCATAGCAGCATGTGGCAGTAGCCATCATATGGGCAATGGCTTTGACAGGCCAACCAAACCAGGCTGAGGGTAGCCGGATGGTTAACAACCAATTGGTGAAATAGGTCTTGCATGTAAAGACTGGACTCGACAGTGGCTCAACGGACACAACAGCGAGTACCAGCAAAGCGCTGTGGAGCGTACTGAGCACGGTGAGGCACGTAGTACACCCTGGTCATCCACTGCACCTGAATCCTCCACCAGTCGTCTCGACTTGTCTTGCCACTGGATCTTGTTGGAAACAGGAGAGAGAGTGAGGTCGACGTTTAGAGCAACTCTTCCTCACTTTAATCAAACTTGCTGTGCTAGTCACTGATTCATCCATACATTTTGTTTGTTGGATGAAGTAACTATGTGGTTATAATCATATTTGATTGACGAACATTATTAAATGACACCTAGTCTACTAGTGTAAATTACACATTGTCTACTAGTGTAAATGACACCTAGTCTACTAGTGTAAATGACACCTAGTCTACTAGTGTAAATGACACCTAGTCTACTAGTGTAAATGACAGCATATCTTCTCTATTATACATAAACTACAGCTTGTCAGACTAAGGAATTCAGTTCACTTGTAGGATGACAGATTAGTGTGTTTCATAGCTTGCCCATTTGACTTGATTGACAGTTCACTAAACTTCAATGTTACTATTATGAATTCATGCCATTAGATTTGTTTTAATTAATATATTGAATGTTTATGATCATTAAAAATTTGTTAAGTCTTCATTATTTCCATTTGTGTTTAATCATCTATTTAACAGAAATGAATATTCATACACGAACTTAGGGAGTATGAGTTGATTTATAGGCTCTTCTAAATAATAGCTCCCAATCAAGCCAGCTGTACCTTCTTGGGTGGTCCAATTATTAAATGCTTTATGCCTTTTGAATAAGATCAAAGTGTATTTTATATTTTTTATTTGGGCCCATAGCAAAAAAAATGCAAAGATCAAGTTTAGTGCCCACTTTATTGCGGTCAAAGGGCATACGCTTCATAGAGCCAATAGGCAACTAAATACAGTATAACAAATTCAGAGCAGATCTCATTCGAAAGAATGACGACGTTCATAATGTTATTACATGTTCAATTGTAACTGTGTCCACCTGCTGCGACACTTCTGGATAATAACATTTTTTAATATTATTGAATTCTTCATTATCTGTTGGAGCCTTCATAAACACTTGAACAAGCTCCTATTAGCTCTTGTCTGAAAGGATGACCCTCAGAGTTTACTTGTTGCAACACTTACGGGTAGGGCCACCAAAAAATTGAAGCGATTAGAGATATCTCTTGCACTGCCATTATCAATTTATCAATCACTTTTTTTGTGATGTTGACATTAACAAAGCATATCTTAATACAGGTATATCTTTTCCTGCAATTATAAATGGATAGTAGTTTTTTATGCTATCTTCTGTATCATTCCTCATGATGTTTTCTGGGTATTTATTAAACAAACCAGGCTACCTAGGTAGCTACCGACCAATTAATTAAAAAGACTTCCGGTAATGCTGGCACTTATAATGTTCATGATGGCTTCCAATTCAAACAGGAAACTATTACTGTGATGATTGACTTAGAAGGCACATATAACAATGTAAGCTTTTCAACCATGACATTCTCTCTGCTAAAATGTGGGGTCAACCCTTTGCTGTTAATTGGATAACTGTTTCTTTGATGTAGAGGATTGATATATCCAGAAAGAACTCAAAATCAAAGAAAACTGGTTGATGCTACAAATAAGAAAGAGAAAATTGAGATATTTTGGACATATAAAAAGACATGAAGGGCTGGAGAAGACCATCATGGAAGGAGGCATACCGACAAAGTGAAGAGGAAGACCTCGGAGAAGATGGGTTCAGGATGTAACTGATGGTTTGAACACTGACGGCTGCAGAGGCAGGACATCTGGCCTATGAGAGAGAGAAATTCTGGAGGACTGTTGGGGTGACAAAGTTCTGCTCATGACAAACTATTTGATGATGATAGAGGATTGATGCACTTCTTTTTGGAACATGGATGTCAGGTCCTGTCTGAATACTCCCAGGATTCTCATAGATTCCCATCCTCTATCATCTCTGTTGTTAAAAATCTAAACATCAAATGTTGCCAAAATTCAACCAGACATGCTGGGTCAAAAATATATTTTTGCTGATATCCAAATATATAGGACTGGATATAGGTGCTCTTCGAGTAGTTCCAATCAAAGCTGACATACTCGATGTCACATATGATGGATAGGTTATTGACTGCCAGGACAGGCTGTGCTATCTTGGGAAACTTTGATCGCTGTCTATTATTTATCACATCATGTTGAAGCAAGGATACAGTGTTGCAAGTGTGAACTTACAGCTCTCAAAGTTATAGCCCTCACGATATCAAGATTACAATGTGAACGACTCAAACATATTTAAAATGATAGCATGCATATAGTACATGACTGCACTAGAGACCACATCAAATGTTTGGCCTTCTACAGCTACATTTCCCACATGATATTATCCAAGCCAAAGCATAAATGTGGGTTATTGTGGGTCAGAGACATCCACTGCACAAGAATACTAACAGTGTTAAGGGCACACAAATGATCGTGGCATGTTGTGAATGGCTCAGGTTGAAAGAACAACTAGTCAGGTGACCACAGTTGTGACCATACCAAAATGGGAAGATGGATTTTGATAAATGGTAGCATGGCCAACTACCACAACATTATCATTACTCTTGGAAGGGTATGTAGAGAGATTGGGGCAACATGAGGGCTGAACCTGCAATTATCATTACTCTTGGAAGGGTATGTAGAGAGATTGGGGCAACATGAAGGCTGAACCTGCAATTATCATTACTCTTGGAAGGGTATGTAGAGAGATTGGGGCAACATGAAGGCTGAACCTGCAATTATCATTACTCTTGGAAGGGTATGTAGAGAGATTGGGGCAACATGAAGGCTCAACCTGCAATTATCATTACTCTTGGAAGGGTATGTAGAGAGATTGGGGCAACATGAGGGCTGAACCTGCAATTATCATTACTCTTGGAAGGGTATGTAGAGAGATTGGGGCAACATGAAGGCTGAACCTGCAATTATCATTACTCTTGGAAGGGTATGTAGAGAGATTGGGGCAACATGAAGGCTCAACCTGCAATTATCATTACTCTTGGAAGGGTATGTAGAGAGATTGGGGCAACATGAAGGCTCAACCTGCAATTATCATTACTCTTGGAAGGGTATGTAGAGAGATTGGGGCAACATGAGGGCTGAACCTGCAATTATCATTACTCTTGGAAGGGTATGTAGAGAGATTGGGGAACATGAAGGCTGAACCTGCAATTATCATTACTCTTGGAAGGGTATGTAGAGAGATTGGGGCAACATGAAGGCTGAACCTGCAATTATCATTACTCTTGGAAGGGTATGTAGAGAGATTAGGGCAACATGAGGGCTGAACCTGCAATTATCATTACTCTTGGAAGGGTATGTAGAGAGATTGGGGCAACATGAAGGCTGAACCTGCAATTATCATTTCTCTTGGAAGGGTATGTAGAGAGATTAGGGCAACATGAGGGCTGAACCTGCAATTATCATTACTCTTGGAAGGGTATGTAGAGAGATTGGGGCAACATGAAGGCTGAACCTGCAATTATCATTTCTCTTGGAAGGGTATGTAGAGAGATTAGGGCAACATGAGGGCTGAACCTGTAATTAAGCAGCTGATCATTCAAGTGATGATGATCTTGCATATACTGATAGGTCTGTGCATCGTGACGAGAAGTCAGGCTGGGGTTTCTTGGTTAACGAGCATGTTAAGGTTGTTGCAGTGCGAAGTGGAGCATATTGGACAACTACTTCCATTACGAGGATGAAGGTTGAGGCAGTTACTGCTGTCCTCCATTCTCTCTCTGAGAATTGTTTACTGAGGCCGTTGTATCTGACTCTCAATTGATGCTTCGGAAGATCCAAAATGACATGTTGCGATGTAAGTGAATGTCTTCTATTGAGATTTCCAACCTTCGGTGGCTTATGTGGATCTACTTCCTGACATAGGTGTTTACGCAATGAGAAGTGAATAGGCTTGCACAACTGCACTGAATATCAGTAGTTGAGGGTGTTGATAATGAGAGAGCAGATAGGCTTGCACCAACTGCACTGAATATCAAGTAGTTGAGGGGTGTTTGTGGCAATGAGAGAGTGGATAGGCTTGCATCAACTGCACTGAATATCAAGTAGTTGAGGGGTGTTTGTGGCAATGAGAGAGCAGATAGGCTTGCATCAACTGCCCTGACTATCAAGTAGTTGAGGGATGTTTGTGGCAATGAAAGAGTGGATAGGCTTGCATCAACTGCACTGACTATCAAGTAGTTGAGGGGTGTTTGTGGCAATGAGAGAGTGGATAGGCTTGCATCAACTGCACTGACTATCAAGTAGTTGAGGGGTGTTTGTGGCAATGAGAGAGTGGATAGGCTTGCATCAACTGCACTGACTATCAAGTAGTTGAGGAGTGTTTGTGGCAATGAGAGAGTGGATAGGCTTGCATCAACTGCACTGACTATCAAGTAGTTGAGGGGTGTTTGTGGCAATGAGAGAGTGGATAGGCTTGCATCAACTGCACTGACTATCAAGTAGTTGAGGAGTGTTTGTGGCAATGAGAGAGCAGATAGGCTTGCATCAACTGCACTATCAAGTAGTTGAGGGGTGTTTGTGGTAATGAGAGAGCAGATAGACTTGCATCAACTGCACTGACTATCAAGTAGTTGAGGGTGTTTGTGCAATGAGAGAGAGATAGGTGCATCAACTGCACACAGAGTTGAGGGTGTTTTGGCAATGAGATAGCAGATAGGCTTGCATCAACTGCACTGACTATCAAGTAGTTGAGGGGTGTTTGTGGAATGAGAGTGATAGGCTTGCATCCACTGCAATGACTATCAAGAGTTGAAGTGTTTGGCAATGAGAGAGTGGATAGGCTTGCATCAACTGACTGACTATCAAGTAGTTGAGGGGTGTGGCAATGAGAAGTGGATAGGCTTGCATCAACTGCACTGACTATCAAGAGTTGAGGGTTTGTGCAATGAGAGAGCAGATAGCTGCATCAACTGACTATCAAGTAGTTGAGGGGTGTTTGTGGTAATGAGAGAGCAGATAGACTTGCATCACTGCACTGACTATCAAGAGTTGAGGTGTTTGTGCAATGAGAGAGCAGATAGGCTTGCATCAACTGCACTATCAAGTGTGAGGTGTTGGGAATGAGATGCAGATAGGCTTGCATCAACTGCACTGACTATCAAGTAGTTGAGGGGTGTTTGTGGCAATGAGAGAGTGGATAGGCTTGCATCCACTGCAATGACTATCAGCAGTTGAGGTGTTGGCAATGAGAGAGTGCAGCTTGCATCAACTGCACTGACTATCAAGTAGTTGAGGGTGTTTGGGCAATGAGAGAGTGGCTAGGCTTGCATCAACTGCACTATCAAGTAGTTGAGGATGGATAACTGGAGATGTTTATCTGTCTCTTTATGACTGCCAGTTGGATGAGGACACTAAAATAGATATTGAATCGATCCAACAATTTAAGGAGTTTGGAGTTCCTTTTTGTACAAGAAGAACTGGATGCCTGAGGGGCAGAGTAAGGAGTGTGTTAACCAGCAAGTCACAGGAACCATCAGCAAGCATACATTGAATATGGTGGAGGCATACTTAAGAAAATAAAGAGTAAGTGCAATTCAATTGTAATAATTTGAAAGCTAAAACAGAGACATGCAGCAAAAGTACTTATTGAATACAAGGCACAAATTGTCATCTTCAGAGACATGATTTCAGCAATAATTAACAGTCAAAATAATGAGAATTTTCAGCTCAGATAGACTGCCATCAATGTCTGGACTAATTGTTTCAAAGAGTAGAAATTAATTATAACATTCCAGGAAATGAAGTGGCAAATGAACTCACCAAGTAAAGTAGTTCTTTACAACAGAATTTACATAGGCACATTGAAAAAACAATGATTAGTCAACATGTTATCAACCTAGGGAAAAGATCAACAATGTAACATAACAAAAATTATGACAATTATGAGCTTTCTAGATGCAATCAAACTATCATTTCCTGAATAGACAATAGCCTGAGATAGTATCTACATTCCAGGTACAACATTGGCACTAATAACGCTACCCGTGACATCAGCTATATGACAGTTCAATATCTGTAGAAATAAAATAGTAAGCAGGGGCACATGGCTAGACTTTGTTTCCTGTCACTAAAAGATTTGTGGCAATAAAGGAATTCTCCAAATATCTTGTCTCCTTTGACAGTCAGTAATCTGGAGATCTAAAAGAGAGCATGTTTAAGGATGGTACAAAGCATGTCAAAGATGGATGCTATAGTATCCAAATATATTAAATATTTAACACTTGTTTTGTAGGCATTCATTCTTTAATTTGTGTGCATGTGCAAAAAATGAAATTTGTTATGTTTTACAATTTCTTGGCCAGCGTGGAAAAGGTATAACATCCTTTAAGCTCTGGGCACCTAGTAATGCCATAAGGAGTCTCTCAAAGCCCAAACCAAAACCACCATGAGCGCAAGATCCAAATTTACGTATTTCCAGGTACCTGAAAGGATATGGAAGGAAATTTTTTGTTAGCAAAGTGAGAAATTATAATAAATACATAAATACCTGTCACATCTTTTCTTATTTCAAACATCTGAGCTTTTCAGAGAATATCCTTCCAGATAATATTATACATGCATAGAATACACACATTCACTGAACTGCCGTAAAAAAAAACTAGAAATTTCTATTTACCTTGCCACTGGCTCAGAGTTATCATTAGAGACTTTACTTCAAACTTTCATATGTCTGCTGGTCAATTCCAATTTGGACATTTGCAAATAATCAGCATTGTCCTTTGGTTGCTTGCAGACGAGATAATAATCTTAATGCATCTTGGTTCACAGGCACTTAAAAATTACATTCAGGGTCACTTTGATCCCGTTCATTGTGCTTGTTTCTGATGCAATACAGACCTATACTGTATTATTTTATATATCTATGTTTGTTATTGAGGATAATTTTATTTGTGAATTACATTATCAAAGCTCACCACGTGTGTAATGAAATGCTCAAGGAAAGCAGTGGGAGTCACCAGGAAAGACAAGACTACAAAATGAGGACATCAGAAGCAGAGTGAGCATAACTTCATGCACCGAATACATCGAAAGACAACAAATGCAGTGGTTTGGACATTTAATGAGAATGAAATACAACCAACCATCAATAACAGCATACAATAAAAAGAGATCGGGTACTAGAGCTAAGGGAAGACCAAGAAAAAGATGGATGGACAATAACAAGACCACACTACATAAACAAGGATATGACACAAGGGCGACTTATCTGGCCCTAGAACGCAAATCCTACGCTAACAGCAAGAGTGGATAGCCAACTACATCTTCCACCTTGGAATAGATAATAACATTATCGGCCATTATTTGCAACCGCTGTGATAGGACAGATAAGTGAAACTATCATGAGGTTTAGTGATCATTTACGTCACTATTTGCATGATATATATATATATATAAATATATATATATATATATATATATATATATATATATATATATATATATATATATATATATATATATATATAATTATTTGTCTCATGTAGCCCCTAACTTTTAAAGCAGTGGCCATTTAGGTGCTCAAGACATCACTGTGTCTTATTGATGATTAGTTTTTCGTAAACCTGTATTCCCTGATAAACCTATCGTCTCACATATCTGTTCTTTTTATTGTTACATTGTTTTAAAATTGGTTATTGTTTTAAAAATGTTTCTGTTATGTTTATTCTGCTTTAACACTTTCGCTGCCACCCATTTTTCAACAAAGTCTGGCTCACTGCCACGCTATTTTTTCGGCATGATCAGTTTTCAGGGTGACAATTTCAAAAATCGTAAAAAATAAACTAATAAACTTAGGACTTTTAAACTATGGAATAGTGTTCATATATTAATGAGCTACTAACCTGTCTATATGTGGAATCTATTCTTTATAATCCACAAGCTATTGTAGTAACTGATATCCCCATACCTATCCACAGTATAATATGCCGTCGTTTTCGAGTTGGGTGTCCGTCACCTACTCCTGTATCCCTGGGAATGTCTGCTGTCGATCTATAAACATCGTCACGTGAATCACAGTTCAAATTCATATCACATTCAGAGTTCGTTTTAACACTATCACTAGCTAAAAAGTCCAAAAAGAGTCATTTTGGACATCACTATTCATCAGCTACGTCGTCCATTTTGAAAATTTGTGTCTACTTAAAAAAATAGCTAAAATCGGACTTATACCGACATTTACGGCGTGTGTATTAGATCTGTCATTTTGGAGAGCTCGGAACAATACGGAAGTAGTACGTCACGGACCCCATTTTCGGCAAGCGATACTTCACATTTAAAAGAGACATCGCAGACGGCACATGTTGGCCGACAAAAGTCACAGACGGCAGCGAAATGGAGTTGGTATTTCGTCGACTTTTGTTGTCGGTGGCAGCCAAAGTGTTAAGTGGCACTTTCTAACAGATAAGCTCCATTGTTTTTTTGTGCATTATTTTTCCTACATCTTTTTTTGCTTTAAATTAAGATCTTTAGGTTGAAATGTTGATTTAATCAGATCTTTAGGTTGAAATGTTGATTTAATCAGATCTTTAGGTTGAAATGTTGATTTAATCAGATCTTTAGGTTGAAATGTTGACTTAATCAGATCTTTAGGTTGAAATGTTGATTTAATCAGATCTTTAGGTTGAAATGTTGACTTAATCAGATCTTTAGGTTGAAATGTTGACTTAATCAGATCTTTAGGTTGAAATGTTGATTTAATCAGATCTTTAGGTTGAAATGTTGATTTAATCAGATCTTTAGGTTGAAATGTTGATTTAATCAGATCTTTAGGTTGAAATGTTGACTTAATCAGATCTTTAGGTTGAAATGTTGATTTAATCAGGTCTTTAGGTTGAAATGTTGATTTAATCAGGTCTTTAGGTTGAAATGTTGATTTAATCAGATCTTTAGGTTGAAATGTTCATTTAATCAGATCTTTAGGTTGAAATGTTGATTTAATCAGATCTTTAGGTTGAAATAATCAGGTCTTTAGGTTGAAATGTCGATTTAATCAGGTCTTTAGGTTGAAATGTTGATTTAATCAGGTCTTTAGGTTGCAATGTTGATTTAATCAGGTCTTTAGGATGAAATGTTGATTTAGTCAGGTCTTTAGGTTGAAATGTTGATTTAATCTGTTGCACTATTTTGTATCTATGTATTTAACTATTTCATTTATTCTAAACCTGGAACTTGCAATAAATATGGACACAGTCTTTCAAACTTCAACCTTGATTTTTCATATCTCATTTGCATAAAATCATGCTGACCATGGTATCTCGTTCATCAGTCCTTTATTTGTCATTATTTCTTCAAGTATGTCTGCTCTTTCCTCCCTCAAGCTGCTGCCACATAATTCCCCAATCCCTGGCACTAGGAGATCTGATGCTGCTACCTTTTGAAAGAATGAAATGCATTTATTCGAATATTTCTTTGATATTTTATCCAAGAAATAATATTATGGTAAAAGCTAGTTTTCATTCAAACTGTAAAAGAATAATTAGTCTCTAAGTTTAAAATAAATCCAATTAATAATAATAATTCCTCTCGTACCGTTATACGTTACACAGGGCCTGCAAGTAATTTCCTGGGCAACTCGCTCAATCTCCTCCATGGAACTGAAACTGATATTTCTTGCTTCTCTCAGCAAAGTTCGCTTCAGGGTCTCCTTAGGTCGTTCTCTCTTTCTTGAAACCATTGCATTCCACTTCAATGCCTGCTTTGATATTCGTTGATCATTTCTCTTCAAGGTGTGCCCAACATATCTCCACCTTCTCTTTCTTATAACAGTTGTCACTAGTGGTTGACCAGACATGTTTCTGATTTCATCACTTCTCCTGAATTCGTTCCATTTTATATTCATTATTTTTCGCAGACATCTATTTTCAAATGCAATCAACTTGCTTTCTATATCTTTAGTCATTTTCCAACTCTCACTGGAATATGTTAGGATTGATATAACATTTGAATTGAAAATTCGTAATTTAGTTTTAATACTATATAACTTGCAGTTCCATATTTTATTTAGACTTTTAAAAGCTGATGTTGCTTTGCCAATTTGTATCATAATTTCTATTTTAACATTTCCTGTGCAATCAAAATTGCTACCTAAATAGGTGAACTGCTCTGTTACTTTTATCATTTTAGATTCCAGTGTGATATCTGCATTACTTACCATAGGTGTCTTCATTATATTTGTTTTTTCATTTCTTATGTGCAGTCCAACTTTTGATGCTATAGATGACAAGTTGTCTGTTTTTCTTTGCATATCTTGGTTGTTTCTACTTAACAAGGCAATATCATCTGCAAAATCCAAATCTTCTAGTTGACTACTTTCTACCCAATCGATGCCAGTTTCGCCCTGCAACATTTTCGCATCACCCAGTCAATGGCCACTCCAAACAATAGCGGAGATAGAATACAGACTTGCTTTACTCCGGTTTCAACCATAAACCAGTTGCTGTGTCCACCATCAGTGCGAACTGCACACTGTGAACCATCATAGAGACTCTTAATAATGTTTATTATTTTGTCTGGTATTCCATAGCATCTCAGAATATTCCACAGAGAGATTCTGTGTAGACTATCAAAGGCTTTTTAAAATCGATGAAATTTAGTATGAGTGGTTGTTGCTTCTCAATATGTTCCTTCAAAATTAGTCGTAGGGTAATTATTTGGTCTAAGCAGCTTCTCCCAGGTCTAAAACCAGCTTGTTCTTCTCTCAGGGTTGTGTCCACTGCTCCTTTGATTCTATTAAGAATGATTTTGCAGTAAGTCTTGGTCATTACTGATAATAGGGTGATCCCCCTCCAGTTGTTGCAATCTTTGAGATCACCTTTTTGGGGATCTTAACAATTATTCAATTCAATCAATCAAGTGCCATGCCTGCCGGCGTAGGCGATCATGTCTCTCCACAACTCTCTTTGCTTGGTGCATGTAATCAGTTCTGACGTCGATATTTTGGCGAACCATGATGTCAGGCCATCCAACATCTTCTCCCTCTGTCTTCCACGATCTCTCCTTCCCTGAATTTTACCTGTAGTCACCAAATGTTCTAAACCTTCTCTTCGCATTATATGCCCGAAGAACCTTGATTGTCGGATTCTTATTCTTTTGATAAGGTTTCTTTGTGTGCAGGCCTGATTTAAAACCTCCACGTTTGTTTTCTTTGCTGTCCATGGAATTCTCAACATTCTTCTGTAAAACCACATCTCTGTGGCTTCCAATGATCGTATTGATTGTTTGTTCAGTGTCCATGATTCGCTGCCATACATAAGAATTGGTTCAATATAGCATTGGAGTACTCGTTTTTGCAGTGTCATTGGTAGTGAGTTCACGCATAGTGTGTTCTTCATTTTCATAAAAGCTATTCAATTACTTTACACAATTAAGAAAAGAACAAGTTAAATAATTTGTATACCTTGGAAGCAAAGTTTCAACAGAGAGAAATTTGTAAAAGGATGTAGTAGAAAGAATAAGCAAGCCACATCTCATCTTGTTCCTCTTGTACTGAAGTGAAGTATAAGGTGTGGGTAAGGGCCCTCTCAAGTTCTTCATATATATATTAAGGTGTACAAGGACTCTGATATTCAAATAGTCTAGCATGATAGTCCTCTCTCCCTGTTTCCGTTTACTCTGTGTATTATTGCCTGTTGTGGTATACTTCTTCTTCTTCTTCACCCTTCGCCCTAGGGAAGCATAGGTCCGCAACCAAGGTCTTCCAAGCCCGCCTATCCAAGGCCATCCTTTCCAGATCTCGCCACTCTCTCCCCGTCCTCTTGCATTCCATCTCTAACTCCCATCTCCAGGTGTTTCTGGGTCTTCCTTACTTCTATTGCATTGTGGTATACTATTTGAAGACAACTGTGTTATGTGGCTGAACCATTTGACTTTGGATGAATTCTGTTGCATCTTCTACCCTCACTTTGGATCTGATTGTATCATTTCTAATTTTTATCTTACTGAGTACCCTCCTCAAAAATCTCATTTCTGTCATCGTCCATGTCTGGCATTGGTAGAAGAGGATTTGAACACAAATATTGTTTTATATAGTACTCTTTTCATAGCTCATATGTACGGTTCCAACTTCACTGCAACAGGTCACCCCATAATTGCTCCGTTCCTGTGCCAACGAAAATCACACAAAATGATAACAACTACTGTATCCTGCATGAACAAATTCCAGAATGAAACAGTCATACTGCCACAAAAAGCAACCTGCACCGCATAAATGCATATGGCCGCTGCTAAAGTTTCAACACAAAACTGTTCATTCCTTGAATTGCAATTCATGTCGAAGGAACATCAATCACGACAAAATCCAGCTTTCTGCACACACAATATCACTACACACGGCAGATTGAGTCAGTTCGTCATAACCGCTGTCTGCAATTTTCTGAATAGCCACAACAAATGCACAGATGACACAGCATGTAACATTCATAGCTCACAGCATTGCTCAACCACTAACTCAGTAGCTCTTTTAATGTCTCTTTCTAGCCTGTAAAGCCCCTGGCGCTTAGGGCAGCAACAACAAAAAATTCACCACTCCAGTCATTTGAGTCAATGACTTCGGTAGCCCTTCATGCCTGTGAATAAGTTGTGTTTTTGTTACTGTCACAAGTTTTTTTAACAGGACGAGACTGTTAGTCCCAAAGCAAAACTCCAACCCGGTTGACCAGGATGCCATATTTAGTCTGGTCTTTCGTCAGCGACTTGTGTAACCCTGACAGGAACATAAGTTCATGCTGTCCTAGACCACTGTATCACTGGAGCACACAAGCCTCCCCATCACTGCATGATAATGGCAACATGGGAGGCTTTTCATGTCTATTGGCACATATGTGTGACAATAATAAAGTATTGGTGTCATCTGCCCAATAAATTGGTGTGCTTTTTTATATGTTTTTTGACTTCCACTTTTGATTTGTAAGCTTATACTTCCTAGGTACTTAATGTTATTTTTCACAGTAAGGAAATTGTCAAGAATCAACAAGATGGAAGTTTGCAATATATACAACAACCTAAACTACAAATCAGAAGTTAGTTGTGCTATTTACATTACTGACGGTCATTTTACTCAGCACATTTAATATAAAAAGAAATATATAATTCTATACTTACTGTTAACGTATCCTCGTTTCTACGAGCATAAAATGGTTTAATATGTGCAGGATAGTCAGTAACAAAAGCTGGAATGTTCCCTACTGCCTTAGTAAGGTATATTTCATGCTCCTTTTTCAAGTCACACCCCCACTGTAGATTATAGTACAAGATAATACACAAATTATGCAATTGTTTTCTATCTTCAAGTCTCATTCAAAGTTCACAAATGAAAAATGAGATGATTACTTTTTCTTCTTCTTCTGCATTCTCACTAGATTGGGATTTCGGATTCTCTAATAAAGGCAGCTGTCTGCCTCAGATTATCAGCCACACGATACAGTTTGTCTTGAACGCTAGTGTAAGTGGGCCACCTCTTTCTTCTCAAGTCTGCATACTAGGGGCAGTTCTGTAGGATTTAATTCCTATGATTTCTGCTTCCCCGTTTGTGCTGACCTCTTCCCGCAGTAAGTTTTGGTCACCCTCGTGATGGTAGGTCTGACATTCTTACTGCGTGGCTAACTCTCAGAGGCAGATTGGCGACCATTGACTGTAGAATCCGTTATCCCATTCCTCATTGTGAGGGTCGTTGCACCATGTTATGCGCCTACGGCCTGGTGCATCCGTTTTCTGCAAGCATTTGTTTCGGGTTAGCATTCCCTGGTGGACACATGCATCCGATTTCAGTCAAGCCTCCTTAGTCGCCTCTTACGAGATGCGTGGCAGGTAACAGTGGTTCTATTCTTTACACCCCAAATTTGGACCCAGGTAACCACTCCGTGAGATGATTACTTAAAGAAAATAAATATAAATAATTTTCAGCTTTGCGAATTCCTCTTCTATTGTTGCAGCGACACATTTGGTGATCTTGCGAGGATTCCCAGTATGTGGTGTCTCTATCAACACATTTCAGAGACACTTTAAGAGTGTTCTTAAAGTGTTTTTATCTACCCCCATCAAGCTCGCCATACATCAGGAAAACTAAGTGGGCGTGTAGTGATGTACAAGAGAATAAATGTATTTGAAAGGGGATGTCTGATAAGGAGAATTTTGTAGAACCAATAGAAAAAATATGACAGCAGATAGCAAAAATACTAAATAAACTACAAAGCCTGTCCACACTTCATACAAATTCTCAATCTGGAAAAATCAGCAACTCACTGACATGATAGAGAGCATTTCTGGTATTGAGAGAAAGAACAGTGAAACCAAACCATAATGAAGAGTCCCTGAAACGCATCAAATAAAAACTATGCTATCAACATCTGGACATATATATATATTTACATCCATATGGATCAGAAATTAAAGCAACAGAAATTGAAGGGGATTAATTCTTTCTGAATTTAAGTAAATACAGAAAAGAAAATCCAGAAAAAATGTCGGTGGCAACAGGCAAATTCTCTAGCAATTATAGAGCAGAAGCAGATGTCTTGAAAAATATATCAGAGACCCTTATGAAAGAGAAAAGGACAAGTCAAATAGTTCTTTTCACTGATGATTATCAAATGTGCATCAAAGGCCAATGAACAAAAAATAACTAAGATCATTGGAAGCCACAGAGATGTGGTTTTACAGAAGAATGCTAAAAAATTTCATGGACAGTGAAGAAAACAAATGATGAGGTTTTAATTAGGCCTGCACACAAAGAAACCTTATCAATAGAATAAGAATCAGACAATCAAGGTTCTTCAGGCAAATAATGCGAAGAGAAGGTTTAGAACATTTGGTGACAACAGGTAAAATTCAGGGAAGAAGAGATCTTGGAAGACAGAGGGAGAAGATGTTGGATGGTCTGACACTGTGGTTCGACAAAAGATCAACGTAAGAAATGATTAACTGCACCAAGAAGAGAGAGTTGTGGAGAAACATGATCGCCTAGGCAGGCAGGCATGACACTTGATTGATTAACCCCTTTTCCATAAAGATCCATTAAAAAAATATAAGTGTTGCATAAGAGTCTTCCCTATACTATGGACAGAGAAGAAAACAAATAGATCTATCCAGAAAGAATTCAAAATCAAAGAAAACTGGTTGATGCTACAAATAAAAATGAGGCAATTGAAGTATTTTGAACATATAAAAAGACATGGTTGGAGAAAAACGTTATAGAAGGAGGCATCCCTGCAAAGAGAAGAGGAAAACCACAGTGAAGATGGACTCAGAATGTAACTGATGATTTGTGCATGCCGGCTGCACGGGTGGGACATCTGGCCTATGAGAGGGAGAAACTTCTAAGGACTGTTGGGGTGGCAAAGTTATGCTCAGGAAAAGCTATTTGATGATGAACTGTAGCAGGAGACATCAAATGCTGAACTAAATGGATTCAAAGAAACATTCTACAATCTATGCCAGCAGTTGTAAAAAAGCTGTGATACAGTGGATTCCATTTCCTTTCAACATACCCCAGGTCAAGAAGAGACTGATAAAGTGAGAAAGTAAGAGGTGAAATTACTTAACTATTTGATATTAATATAAACATGAACTATGAATAAACATAGAACAAATTTACGATGAAGTGGGGAAACAACATCCGGACCACTATTACAAGTTCTGAAAATAAAAGATCAAGTTGTAATCTTCAAACTGCAACACCAGGCCACAACAGACTGAGATACTATCAGTTCAACAAGCTAAAGATAGGAATTTCTGAAAAGCGTGACTGACAAAATCCCTTTTCTTAATATATACAAAATGCCTAGTGTACAAGGAACAGGGAACACTATTATGGTCATCACCAATGCCATTGCATGGTAGGCTCTATGGAGATCTTGAGGTGATGTATGAAACACAAAGAAATGTAGTTTTACACGAAGTACAAAAACAAGATACAGCGATGTTTCGACCAAAAGGTCTTTATCGAACAAAGGATACAAGAATAAAATGGGAGACAAGATAATGGTCCTATATAAAAAACATTATGATGATGCAAACAATGAATCACTATCCTGGATAATGCAAATATGTTAATGAAAAAAGATGAAAGAAATCTGAATAACTAAAATGGAAAACAAACAATGAAAATGTCTCACCCTCAAACATATATAATTAGAGAGCATAAGAAGAGACGGTATCAAGAAGCATAGGAATGTAATTTGTTTAGTCCAAAGGCCTCAAGGTACCAAATAAGGAGATAAAACAATTTTCAAGAGCAAATCTACTCCAATCATCAGAGGAACATGATTGAATGCCTGTGACTTGGAATCATAATTTTTATATTAACATAACCCTAAGTGAATGATACCTAGGCATTCGACCGTGTTTGGCATAAAGGGCTGTGGAACATAATGAGAAAGTTCAATTTCAATACTGACATAATAGATACAATCAAAGTACTTTATAGCGAGGAAAGCAGCGCAGTATTTGTAAATAATGACATTGGTGAATTTTTTAGAACAGTAGGAGTCTGCCAGGTCTGCATACTATCACCAGTGCTTTTCAATATATACCTAGAACACATTATGCAGGAGACACTGCAAGACCATCAAACATCAATAACCATCGGTGGCCGACCTCTTTGTGATCTACGATTTGCTGACGGTATTGACCTTATGGCAGGCATTGAAGAAGAAACATCAATAACCATCGGTGGCCGACCTCTTTGTGATCTACGATTTGCTGACGATATTGACCTTATGGCAGGCACTGAAGCAGAATTACAAGAACTTACCTCAAAACTAGAGACAGTGAACAGAAAATATGGAATGGAAATTAACACCGAAAAAGTAAGATACTGGTGAATAGGAGCAACAACCAAGAGCACACCAATATCTGGCTAAACGGACAAAAGCTGGAGGAAGTGGAAACCTTTAAATACCTCGGGTCCTACATATGCATCGATGGTAACTCTGGTAAGGAGATCAAGTCAAGACTTGAGATGGCTTCAGCTGCTATGTCTCGGCTAAACGTGATATGGAAAAGCAAAATCAGTACTATGGCAAAAATCACTATATACAGATCGCTGGTGCTTCTTTTATACGGTTGTGAGAGTTCAATGCAGAACTGGAACGAAGAATACAGACTTTCGAATATAAGTGTTACAGACGGGTACTATGTATTAGTTACATAGAACATAAGACAAATATTTATGTAAGACCAAATAAACAACCTTGCAGATCGACAAGTCTACTCTGACAATCGTGAACGCGAAACTTACGTGGTTCGGCATGTGATGAGACACCACATCTCTAGAATATCCTACAGGAACAGTTGAGGGTGGCAGAAGAAAGGAAAATCCTGGTTTGATAACATCAAAAGCTGGTCGGAGCAGAGTTTCTCCACACTCGCTCAAGGAGTTGAAGACAGAGATTCATGACATGCTTTTGTGTTGATGTCTCACAGTGACACCCTACGACCTAATGGGTTATGGGCTTTATATTATATATATAGTGGATGAAAGTCAAGATAAGTTTAACCTTGTCAGAGGAGAGTTCTATGTTGCTTGGTTAGGGCAATAATACTGAATCATTTTATAAACCTGAAACAGAGTAGATGCAAGAATATTGTTAGGGTATAGGCTGCTGCATAGAGCCGCGGTAGCGTAGTTGTTAGTGAACTCAAGGCTGGTGGTCCGGGTTCAACTCCCGCAGTGTGCGTGGAATTTTTCCCGACCGCGACGGCTCTCAGGTCGATCCAGCCTCAACTGGGTACCAGACATGCTCTGAGAAAGTAAAGGCGGCGGCGTGATGCTGACCACATCACCCATCATGTGCCGACGGTCAATGAATAATATAGGCCTAACACTGTATTGCCCTATATACCACAAGGTATGAAAGGGTTCCTTTACTTTTTTTATATAGGCTGCTGCGTAAGAAATCTAGCAACTAGCAAACTCTAAATATCAAGAAAGCCATCATCATCCTCGCTCTGCAGGTGACAAAGGTGCAAATGTTTGGAGAATGACAAAAAGTCAATTATTCTAGTGATCGGAAGAAGTGTACAGAGGAAAAATATGAGCACCAGTTGGCTTATATATGTCAAAGTTTTGGTTATTGGTTACTAAACTGACGTCATTGCACTCCAGGCAGACCCATAGGTGCTCAGTCTCCCCAACATATATCGAAGAGTATGCATACTGATGGTTCCTGTGGCTCGCTGATTAAACACACCTCTCACTCTGCCTCTCAGGCATCCAGTTTGACTTGTAAAACGGTTAACTCCAAACTGCCTAAATCGCTTGATCGATTCAACATCGATTTTAGTGTCTTCATCCAACAGACAGTCGCGAAGAGACGGAAGAACATACCCCTTCTTCAACTCCCCAACAATCGATGCTGTTGATGCAAGCCTGTCCGCTCTCTCATTACCGTAAACACCCGCATGCCCAAGACAGTATATCCACGTTAGCCTCTGGAGGTTAGAAACTTCTATAGACGACATCTACTCATACCGAAACATGCCCTTCTGGATCTTGTGAAGTATTGACTGAGAGTCAGATACAACAACTGCCCCAGTAAATGAAGTCCCAGAGACCCAATGGAGGGCAGCAGTAACGGCCTCAATCTCCATCCTCATACTAGAAGTAGTTGTCCTGTATGCCCCACTTCGCTCTGCAACAACCCTACCATGCGCATTAGCCAAGAAACCCCAGCCGGACTTCTCACCACGTTGAACCGACCCATCGGTATATACAATAACATCATCCCTTGCATTATCTTCTATCAGTTGCTTAACTGCGAGATCAGCCTTCATGTTGCCCCAATCTCTACATTCTCTTCCAAGAGTAATGATAACTTTGAGATAGTTGATCATGCTACCATCTGTTGGGATCCATTCTTCTTTTGGTAGGTTCGCAACCGTAGTCACCTGGCCAATTGTTCTCTCAGTCTGGGCCATCCACGACATGCCACACTTGATTCTCGTGCCTTTATCATCATTAGTGTTCTTGTGTCTTATCCGCAGCACCCCGCATATAAGCCTTGGTTTGGGTGATTGCATGACGGGAGCGTAGTGACAGAAGGCCAAGCATATATCTCATCTTCACAATGGGGTATCTCTAGTGCAGCCCAGGACTATACGCATACCTTCATTCTGAACCCGTTCGAGTCGTTCACATTGTGATCTTGATATCGTAAGAATTCCGAGTCCGTAATCTACCACTGACATTACCAGTCGATCGAACAAAAGGGCACGTAGTCTCTGCTCAAGGTGTGCGGCCACCATAACCTTGAGAGCAGCAAGACCAACATGGTGTTTGAAAGATAGACTATGATCAAAGGTTATTCTAAGATAGCGCAGCCTGTCTCTGCGCTCGATGGTCTGTTCATCAAAGATTACACAGGGTAGGTCAGCCTTGACGATGTGATTATTCAATGAGTACCACGACATACACGCTTTTCAGGATTGACCTGAGAGCGAGACTCTCTACACCAACCCGAGATGGTACGCAATGTTTTCTGAATGTCATCAACCATCTCTCGTCTATCTGACCCAGTCCTATATATTAAGATATTATCTGCAAATGTCAATGTCCGACCCAATCCGGTTGGCTGAATTTTAGCTACATTTGCTGTGTAAATATTAAACAACACGGGTGATAGAGGAGAACCCTGGGGTAATACCGGGCATATACGTGCAGGATCCGATGTCCATGTTCCTAAACATAGTGCAACGGTTCTCAGTGCAATAGTGAAAAGTTTTGAGTCACAGGACTAGTGAATGGTGAGAGTGGTGTTCAGTATTGTGGGAGGTAAAATAAATAGCAGGACTTAAATCACCGATAAAATTGATAAAGTAGGACAAATCAACCTCAGGTATACCAGTGATGCAAATACCAGCATCATTGTATCTATGATAAAAAGAACATTTGAGAACCATCATAGGTACGCAGTCACCCCCAAACAATGTTGAAGGGTATGCATACTGATGGTTCCTGTGGTTTGCTGGTTGAACACACTCCTTACTCTGTCCCACAGACATCCAGTTTTACTTGTATAACAGGTAACTACGTCCTCCTTAAATTGCTGGATCAATCATCTTTTTAAGTCTTTTAATCAATAAGGTAGTCATAAAGACATCAAAGAACATCACCCGTATCTATCTTCAACTCCCTGACAATCAGTGCTGTTGATGCAAGACTGTATGCTTTGTCATGGCCACAAACACTCGCATTATCTAGGACAGTATATTCACATAAGCCTCTGGAGGTTAGAAACGTCAATAGACAATATACACTCGGCCTCAACCTCCATTCTCATACTGGAAGTAGTTGTAATGTATGCTTCACTTAGATCTGCAACAACCCTACCATGCAAGTATTCCCCCCCTTCTCCAGCCTGACTTTGCACCATGATGAACAAACTCATCTGTATAAACATCATCATCACTTGCATTATCTTCTATCAGCTGCTTAACTGTGACTTCAGCCTTCATGTTGCCTCAATCTCCACATTCTCTTCCAAGAGTAATTAATGATAACATGTTAGTTGGCCATGCTATCATCTTTTGGGGTACATTCTTACCCTTTTGGTAAAGTCCCAACTGTGATCCTCTGGTTCATTGTTCTCCCAGCCTGGACCGTTCTCGACATGCCACGCTTGATTCTCGTGCCATTAGGATCATTAGTATTCTGGTGCAGTTGAAGTCTCTTATAGACAGTAACAAGCATATATGCTTTAACGATAGCATGTCAAGAACATAGTGACAGAAGACCAAGCATATATATCATCCTCACAATGGGAGTATCTCTAGTGCAGCTAATGACTATTGTTATTGATGCCATGAAGAATATTCATAATATTATTGCATTCATCTTTATCACCCTTTTCTGTCTGTTCCACAAAAAGCTGAAGGAACCCCTGCCCCTTATCTATATCTGTTGTCAATACAGCTTCTGACTAGTCATGTAAATTAAGAAAAGACTGGCTGGTGGTAGTCCTATTCATTTTGCAATGAAACTAATAGAATTTATGTAGAGACTTATCACCACAGACTTGTGTTATGAAAGTCTTCCATAACTCCCTCAGGGGCAGCTCGTCATTAAGGGCCAGTGGGGCTCAGCCCCACCAAAAATTTTGAGTAACGTGAACTTATTAATTTGAGAAATTATTTGTTCATAATTACTACTTTCAACGTGATACTGATTAGCTTTGAAAGTTGACATATAACGCTAAAACATCACACAGTCAGAAATCTGAAATTCAGTATCTTTCCTCCCTAATTAGTATAAGCACCTGGACATTAAGAGCCAGTAAGGTCCCCCTCACCAAACCAAAAATGAGTAATGTGTACTTATTACTTTATATTTATTACTTATTACTTTCGAGAAGATCAAAAGAGGTGTTAGACAAGGATACGTATTATCACCAGACCTGTTCTCGCTGTATTGTGAAAATATTTTTACGTCTATAAAAGATTTTCCTGGAATAGCTGTGAGAGGACATATCATAAATAACTTGATACGCTGATGATACTGTCTTAATAGTAAGAAATGAAATGGAGCTACAGAAATTAGTTGATAAGGTTGTGACAGAAAGTAACAACAAAGGACTCAAGTTTGAATATTAAGAAGACAGAAGTTATGATAATATCAAAAAGCAGATTTTGCCACAATGCACCATCACAGTAAATGGGACTGACCTAAGACAAGTGCAGCAATTTAAATACCTCGGAGTCCTGGTAACATCAGATGGCAGATGCCGATCAGAAATAAAGAGCAGAATAGGACAAGCGAAAATATCATTCCTGAAGCATTATCTGCAACAAGTCCTTGTCAATCCCGATCAGAATGCGAGTTATTCAGTGCTACATAGTACCAATACTGACATACGGATGCAAGTCATGGACAATGAACACACAGATCGAAAAATCTCTGAGGGCCACAGAAAAGTGGTTTTACAGAAGAATGATGAGAATCCCATGGACTGCTAAAATGACTAATGTTAGGTGTTGAATGAGATCAAGACACAGAGAAAGCTTATCATCAATATAAGAAAGTGGCAGTCATCATTTTTCGAGCATGTGATGAGGAGGAAGGTTTAGAACACATTGTGACAACCGGTAAAATCGAGGGTAGATGAGACAGGAGAAGACAGAGAGAAAATTTTGGATAGCCTGACTTCATGGCACGGTAGAGCGTCAACATCTGAGTCGATAGCAAACACCAACGACAGAGATTTGTGGAGATCCATGATCGCTACGCCAGCCGGCACAGCACCTGATGATGATGATTATTTTATATATTATTTCTTCATAAATATTACTTTTAACGTGACACTGATTAGTTTTGAAAGTTGAATATATAACACTAAATATAAATATTATATCATTATAATATAACAATCATAATAATATATAAAATATCATTAAAAAAATATTATATAGTCTGAATACAGTCACGCATAATGCAGGGCACTATTTTTCGGTAGTTCATTTTAAAACATGCCTATCTAAGATATAACATTGCGACCTTTGACGTCTACCTGCAATGATAACTGTCAAAACAATTACGTCATTTTCATTTATCGGTTGCTAAATTTATTCTTACACAGTCAACTCATTTCTTGATTAAATCATCATCAATGTGCGTATCCTTTATAGGACTTTGTTCTCTTTGCAGCACATCTGAAATTCATTCTGTCTCTAGCCAGTTCACCCACTTCGTTGATGGTCATATTCATGGTTTCTTTAATATCTTGTAGCCATCTTCTTCTTGGTCTGCCACTGCGTCCTGGGACCCTGCCTTCCAGTATTGGTTCTTTCCAGGCCATCGTGACGCTTGATGTGACCAAAGTATGTAATTTTTCTGTATACAGTAGAACCCGGTTATGTCGTCGGCCTAGGGGTTTGCCAAAAAGCGTCAGGATAACCGATGATCGAGATAAACGAAAACCAATATGGCGGCAAAATATTAACATGTGCTTGAAATTTCTTTATGTACATGATGTGCGTTAATAAATGAGAATGTACATGCACATGTTATTTGTTTGATGAAGCGATCGGCATGCTATAAAAATGTACATACATGTTTGCTAACAACAAAAGGCATATGTGCACCAACTAACAGCAGAAATTTAATAATATAAAATAAAAACCACCGTCGATTCTCGATACAAACCTTTATTTATACAAACTGACACAGCTCTGAAAAGTATCGTACACTGCGTTACTATGGTTTCTTTACAAAGTCTAAAATGCTTTGTTGCTTTTTTGCCTTTAACAGTCTGCTTGAAAACAAATGCTTCAATATTATTTATGCTGTCTAAAACAGTTTCATCTCCTACAAAAGAACCATACCGTCAAATTTTCTGTAGCATTTCTACCACCTCACCAGCTGAGGGAATTGGTTCCAAATCTTCGTCCGCATCTTCTTCATCTTCTTTGTCATTGCCGCATGCAGATGTGCTTGCCAGTGCTGACTGCACACTTGATACAATGTCTTCATCGGTGATCACGTCATCAATCGACGTCTTTGTCGATTTCTATGTAATCTCGGAATTCCTGGACAGTGATGGCTAACTCCTGTGCCTCCTCTTCCAAGATAGCATCTGTAAGGCTTGATTTTTCTGCCACTTCCTGAGTTCTTCTGCGGCTGCACAGAACTGTGCCTGAAACTCATCATCAGGAAATATCCTGAATGACGCAGTTTGAGATTGTTTCCTTCTTCACGTCATTACAGGCTGATCTCAGGAAGTTCATTGCATCTAGAAGGGATCGAGATAACCAACGTTAAGTGGCAAATTTGGCCTTCTTTTGTGGCGAGATATTAGGGTTCTGCGACATAAAAGAATCGAGATATCCGATGAGAAAATGCTAAGACAAAGAGAGAATTTGGCTGTTCCACTTCAAAAGCGTCGACTTAATAGGGTTGGCGAGTTAACCGAGGTCGAGATAAGTAGGTTCTCCTGTAGTATGTTGTTTATCAGCCAATTCTCTTTAAATAGTCTCTTGATTAAATAGTCCTTTTAATTATCGATTGAATAACGAATTATATATATATGTAAATAGTATAAAATAATAGAAATAAGTTACTAATCATCATAGAATAGTTTTAAGATAATCGCCTATTCCATCAATATACATTTGTCTACGACAATGTACTTTCACTTTCATTTACACAGCTGACAAGTTTACGAAGTGAGATTATATATTACAAAATCACCTAATATTTATATAGTACGCACTGGCGAATAGATAAGCATGTGTAGTCTCTAATGCAGGTGACACGCGCTCATTTCACGTAGATATCTTCTCCTAGCACTCATGTCGTTTGATGTGGCTAAAACATTTAATTGTCTTTGATTTTATGTTCTTGAATAGCCAACGTGTGGGGTGTTGCAGACGAGTCCTCTGTGTGTCATGGACAGAGAGGAGAGCAAGTGAATCAATGCAGAAGGAACTCAAGGTCAGAAAGCTGGCTGATGCTACAGATGGGAAAGAGAGATTGAGATATTTTGGACATATGGAGAGACATGGGAGGGGCTGGAGGACCGTCGCAGAGGGAGGCATGCCGGCAGGGAGAGAAGAACCATGGAGAAGATAGATTCGGGATGTAACTGATGGTTTGAACATGATGGCTGCAGAGGCAGGACTTCTGGCCTTTGTGAGAGAGAAATTCCGGATTACTGTTGGGGTGGCAAAGTTCTGCTCAGGACAAGCTACTTGATGATGATGAGGAATAGCCAACTCTCTTTAATATCAAGCTGTTACTGAACAGAAGCATTTGTTCTTTTATCAAAGGAATAATTTCCCCAGAATAGACAATAATAGTAAATATCCCAATAACCATGATTGATTTTTCCTGGAAATGCTGTCTGGCCCCACCAAGAAAAATGACCACATTTCTGCCGCCACTGAATTCACTCTTTGTTTCACTAGCACTAAATTTCCCACTCTTTGTTTCACTAGCACTGAATTCCACTCTTTGTTTCACTAGCACTGAATTCCACTCTTTGTTTCACTAGCACTGAATTCCACTCTTTGTTTCACTAGCACTGAATTCCACTCTTTGTTTCACTAGCACTGAATTCCACTCTTTGTTTCACTAGCACTGAATTCCACTCTTTGTTTCACTAGCACTGAATTCCACTCTTTGTTTCACTAGCACTGAATTCCACTCTTTGTTTCACTAGCACTGAATTCCACTCTTTGTTTCACTAGCACTGAATTCCACTCTTTGTTTCACTAGTCAATTCTTTGAAATGAATAGTGGCTTTGTGCCAGACAGCAGACTTTTCAGCCACATCACACAGATTTCTAGAATTTTTCTTGTGGGCTCTCTGCCATGACTTTGTAGCAGTCTCTTTTTTCTCTCAATATTTTCATTTAATCAGGGTGGTTACAGGAAGGAAATCCTAGCAGTCTTCATCTGGTATTCTGCCGTAATTTACAAAATGGGTTTGCATGATCAGTTTGACATGAGTACTGAAAAGCAGATTTGGACCTTTTGTGTCATAAGATATTGACCTTGTTTAGAAGAACAACGCAGCAGAGATGCTCACTTTACTGCACACCGAGAACATTCCATTGAGCAAAAGTAGAGTTAGTAGTGGAGATGAATGCCAGACCGATGACACCATCTGTGTCCTTATGTCTAGATGCTAATCGAGTTGGGTAGACGTCATTCGGGGGGGTAGGGCAGGAGATGGTAGGGATAGTACCTCATGGTGAGAGGCAGTCGCATCCTTTTTAGGGCGGCCTGGAGCCTATTTGGTTCCCCAACTCCTGCCCAGCTCGCGTATGGCTCCTCGAGTCTGCTTGTGTACAGCAGCGCACCCCGGCAACGGCCGACTAGCCGGCGAAACTACGTGAGAGCAAACTCGAAGGAAGTCTCCCTTCTACAGTACACAAGGCTGCCGGCAGAAAAGGCGGAAGATTGACAATGTCAACAACGGCTTCGAAGGCGAGAGCTGGAATAGCCTGGTATCGGGCTCAGGGCACACCAGAGATCATCATGGTTAAGTGGCCAGAACCAATCAGAAAGTAATGGCAAACTACTGATTGTATGTTGCCAATAACTTGATGCACAACATGAAATTAACTAAAACTCAAAGATCTGATGGCGTGTCCACCAGGCCAGTCAGACCAATTCTGCGAACTGGGGAAGAGAAAGATAGCAGATCAAGTACAAGTAAATGTGATGACGGCCAAAAGCCCGACTGTCTTACTGCGGAAAGACCTGCCATTGGACTACAAAATAAATTGAGAATAGGAACATGGAATGTAAGGAGTCTTTACCATGGCAAACTCCACATGATTTGCAATGAGATGGAGAGAACGAAAACACCTATACTTGGAATAACCGAACACAGATGGGCTGGCCAGGGGCACTTTAAAACCTCAACAGGTGACACAGTAATATACTCAGGAAGGCAAAAGTGGACAGAGTGAGTCGGTTTCATTTTGGCAAAGAAAATATCCACAACACTACTTGGTTACAATCCTATCAACGACCGACTCATCATGATGAGATTACAGACACAAAATAGAAAGATTACAATAATACAAGCATACGTTCCAACAACCACAGCTCCTGATGACGAGATCGACGAATTCTATGCAAATTTACAAGGAGCAATGGATAAAGTTGGCAAAAGAGACATCCTGATTGTAATGGGCGATTTCAATGTCAAGGTTGGCAAGGAAACAGCTGAAGACGAGGAAAAGATAAAAGGTCCTTTCAGCATAGGACAGCAAAACGAAAGAGGCACAACACTAATTGAATTCTGCCTAGAAAATAATCTCTCCATTACGAACACCCTAAGCAGGCAACATACAAGAAGACTATACACCTGGACCTGACCAGATGGCAACACCAGAAACTAAATAGATTACATCTTGGTCCAAAGAAAATGGATAACAGGCATTCTATCAGTAAAGACACTACCCGGAGCAGACTGTGACTCCGACCATGAACTGCTGGTGGCAGAGTTTAAATTAAGACTGAAGACAACAAAGAAAGCAGCTGGCTCTATATGTTTTGATACAAATGCCATTCCACTAGAATACAACATAGAAATACAGAACAAATTTGACATACTTATGGCTGCTCAAGAGGACATGACACCTGACAAACTGGCAACACAGGCAAGAGATATATTACTCTCCACCGCACAAAACATCATACCCAGGAAAGTATACAAGAAACAGGTCTACATAACTGAAAAAACACTGAAGCTAATTGAAGAAAGAAAGCTAAAACAGACGGGTTAAAACGAAACAGCACTGAATATAAAAACTGCTCAAGAGAAGTCAGAAAGAAATCCAAAAGACAAGAATCAACACATAGTCACCTCATGCAATAAAATTGATGAATTAAGAAAACAAGGGAAGAGAGAGAAATGTACAACGAAATTAATATAATGACACATGACTTCAGCCCATCAATACAAGTCATAACAATGGCAAAATATTAACAGAAAAGAAAGATGTACTAGAAAAATGGCGCGAGTACTGCAGAAACATGTATGAAGACATCTAAAAATCCACATAAGATAATAACAGAAAGCGAAGAGACAGAACCAGAGCCCATGTTGGATGAAGTGCGCCTGGCCATCAAAAGCCTGAAGAGAAGGAAGTCACCAGGGTGCGATGATATACCAGCGGAATTGATTCAAGCAGGTGGGGAGGCCAGTGTTTGGGTATATCATAAATTGTGCACAAAGATATGGAATAGCTCCTCCTGGCCAAAGGAATGGAAAAGATCAGTATTTATACCTATTCCAAAGAAGGGAACATGAAACTATGCACCAACTACAGAACTATTGCCCTTATAAGTCACGCCAGCAAAATCCTACTAAAAATCATAATGAAGAGGATGGAACAAAAATTAGAAGATGAAATACAAGAAACACAAGCAGGTTTCAGAAGAGGTAGAGGCACTAGAGACCATATTTGTAGCATGAGACTCATTATCGAGAAATGCAGAGAATACAACATAGACCTGCATGCATGTTTCATAGACTACAGCAAGGCTTTCGACCATATACAACACCAGAAAATGTGGAACATCATGAAAGACATGCACTTTCCAACATACATAATACAACTCATAGAATCTCTATACCACGAACAACAGGCAACCATTAAAATAGGAGGTGAAATAGCTGAATGGTTCGAGATTCAAAAGAGGCGACAGGGATGTATTTTGTCACCATACTTATTCAACATATATGCAGAGAACATCATGAGGAATGTAAAGACGATGCCAACTATGTGAATTACGACCCTCTCACTATAGGTGGCAAATGCATACCAGAGCTTAGATACATGAGATACAGTATTATTATCCACCAGCAAAAAGGTTTGGAAAACCTAATCATGACGACCAAGAAACATAGTGAAGACCAACATCTGTATTTGAATACACAAAAAAAAAAATCATGTCAACTGACAAAGCAAAAGGCTCACCTAACATCCAAGTAAACAATGAAGAACCAATGTGTGAGAGCTACGAATATCTGGGCTCAATAATTAACAATAACGGTGACTGCTCCAAAGAGATCTCAAGAAGATTGGCAATAGCAATCAAGAAGTTAAACACAATGAAGAACATGTGGCAAAGCACCAGCAAAATATTAAAATTAAAAATATTGAGAACATGCATTTTCCCAGTGGCTACTTATGGTTGTGAATCATGGACTATTACACAAAAATTAAGAACGAAAATCCAGTCCTTCAGAAAGATCTCGAATACCATGGACAAAAAAGAAAGAACACTGATGTCCTGAAAGAACTAAATGTTAAAGAGAATTGGCTGATAAACAACATACTATACAGAAAAATTACATACTTTGGTCACATCAAGCGTCACGATGGCCTGGAAAGAACAATACTAGAATGCAGGGTCCCAGGACACAGAGGCAGACCAAGAAGAAGATGGCTACAAGATATTAAAGAAACCATGAACATGACCATCGATGAAGTGGGTGAACTGGCAAGAGACAGAGTGAATTTCAGATGTGCTGCAAAGAGAGCAACGTCCTATAAAGGATACGCACCTTGATGATGAGCGTCATTCAAAACAGACAGAATTTAGTAGAGCATGACAGAAAGTGACACTCTGTCTATTCTCAGTAGTGATGCTCCACTCCTGGTATTGATAACAGCATGACAGGATGTAGCAAGAGGAGACCAAGGATGTATCTCATCTTCACAATCAAAGTATCTGAATTCCAGCTGAGAACTATACAGATGCCTCCATTATGAACATATTCTAACCACTCACATGGTGATCCTGAAGATGCCCATTCCGCAATCAAACACAGATATAATTAACTCATGGAACAGGAGGACAAGCAGTCCCTGCTAGAGCTGTACGGCTACAATAATTTTGAATATGCAGAATATCACTTGCAGTGCTGTAGAATTTATTCAACATGATTTCACTCAGCATAATTACTCTACTTTGTACAACAGGGATGTGCTATCTGTCATGTTGGTTTGATGTTACCAACAGTATCTCATACAATGCCACCAAAATAGAATTAATTGTGATTGAGCTAATTGATAAATAACAATCTCGAAATATTCACCATTTTTTATGTGGTGGAAAAGTTGGAGGAGGAAATGTTCCCTAAATTGTGCACATATGGTAGCCTTTGACCTCTCAAATACAATTTGATATAATAGCTTATAATAATAATAATAATAATTCCTCTCGTAACGTTATATGTTACATAGGGCCTGCAAGTAATTTCTCCATACCGCTCTATCCTGGGCAACTCGCTCAATCTCCTCCATGGAACTGAGACCGATATTTCCTGCCTCTCTCAGCAAAGTTCGTTTCAGGGTCTCCTTAGGTCGACCTCTCTTTCTTGAAACCTTTGCATCCCACTTCAATGTCTGCTTTGATATTCGTTGATCATTTCTCCTCAAGGTGTGCCCAACATATCTCCATCTCTTTCTTATAACAGTTGTTACTAGTGGTTGACCAGACATTTTTCTGATTTCATCACTGCTGAATGCGTTCCATTTTATATTCATTATTTTTCGCAGACATCTATTTTCAAATGCATTCAAATTGCTTTCTATATCTTTAGTCATTTTCCAACTCTCGCTGGCATATGTTAGGAGTGATACATTTGAAAATTCGTAATTTAGTTTTAGTACTATATAACTTGGTGGTCTGGGTTCAACTCCTGCAGTACGCATGGAATTTTTCCCGACTGCGACGGCTCACAGGTTGACCCAGCCTCAACTGGGTACCAGACATGCTCTGGGAAAGTAAAGGCGACCACATCACCCATCGTAGTGCCGACGGTCAATGAAAAATACAGGCCTAACACTGTATTGACCTTATATACCACGAGGTATGTAAGGGTTCCTTTTTTTTTTACTATATAACTTGCAGCTCCATATTTGATTTAGACTTTTAAAAAGCTGATGATGCTTTGAATTTGAATCATAATTTCTTTTTTAAAATTTCCGTGCAATCAAAATTGCTACATAAATAGGTGAACTGCTCTGTTTATTTTTATCAGTTTAGATTCCAGTGTGATATCTGCATTACGTGCCAGAGGTGTCTTCATTATATTTGTTTTTTCATAGTTTATCTGCAGTTTGATGTTATAGATGACAAGTTGTCTGTTTTTCTTTGCATATCTTGGCTGTTTCTACTTAACAAGGCAATATCATCTGCAAAATCCAAATCTTCTATTTGACTATTTTCTATCCAATCGATGCCAGTTTCGCCTCTGCAAAATAATAGCTGACTTTTCCTTAATTAGCAATGCATGAATATATCATGATTGTTAAATATACAGAGTGTGAGCTCCTCTAGGAAAAAACAAATACTTACAAAACTCTTGAACTGGAAATCTTCATTGGAATTTTCCAGTATGTGTATTGCATCTGTGTATGATAATCTGCAGGGTTTTGAAAGACAGTCACTATTAACATGATAAGTTAACCAATGTATAGGTTTACTGCAGATCATTAGTGAATGATTATCACAGCACTCTGGAGAGGTCTACATGTGCTCCGATCTTCTCCCCAATAACTGTGATTATCACAGCACTCAGGAGAGGTCTACATGTGCTCCGATCTCCTCATCAATAACTGTACCAGCATATAACAATCACACCAATTTGGTGCTGAAATGTCCTGCGTCTCTAACAAAGTGCCTGTGTGTGTCTGGTAGTTCCATTTTTCACTCCCATTCCGTCACTCTAGGTAGGGATCCAGATGTTTACAGTATCTAGAACAGCTCTCAGATGGACAGAGGTGAGAAAGCAAGAGGGGTGGGCAGCCAAAATAAACATGGAGAAGAACTGTGGAAAGAGTGTTGAAAGATTGTGACCTTATGTTTGCAAGCCTTATGTTGTGCAAGCCTTATGTTGTGCAAGCCTTATGTTGTGCAAGCCTTATGTTGTGCAAGCCTTATGTTGTGCAAGTCTTATGTTGTGCAAGTCTTATGTTGTGCAAGCCTTATGTTGTGGACTGATGTGGAAAACAATTGGTAGAAAACCCACAGAACGGCAACAATGTAAATGTCTTGTGGAAGCCTTATGTTGTGCAAGCCTTATGTTGTGGACTGATGTGGAAAACAATTGGTAGAAAACCCACAGAACGGCAACAATGTAAATGTCTTGTGGAAGCCTTATGTTGTGAAAAGAGACACGAACAGGATATAGATAGATGGTACTGGTGAAGGTGATATCTCTAACTTCTTGAACAGGTGGTTACTCTGTCTGTTGTGGCCTACTGTTGTGTCTAAATTACCGTAGGTCATGTATTTATCTCTGAGTTTAGGTTTCCCAGTTGATATTACAGACATAAAAAGCATTAAGCATGAGAAGGAAAAAATACAAACTGATCGATGTATAGACAAACACACATGAACAGATAAATCGATAAACAAATCAGGCAACCGAACAATGTAGTGTTCCATGTCACAGATCAGTTATCAATTATATGAGGACTATCATCATATGAGGTGTCAAAAGCAAATGCAGTGACCTACCAGCTGGCACCATTACTACAACACCCAAAGATCAAGATGGAAGTGAAAAGACAGATGATAAAAGTATTTTCCTACCAACATTTTGTTACCAGTGCCAAACTTGGTCCCTTACAGCAACACATCACAGAAAGCTCACCATGTATGAAATGAAATGCTTGAGGAAGGCAGTGGGAGTCACCAGGAAAGACAGACTACGAAATGAGGACATCAGAAGCAGAGTGGGCATAGCTTCATGCACCGAATACATCGAAAGACAACAAATGCAGTGGTTTGGACATTTAATGAGAATGAAATACAACCAACCACTAATAACAGCATACAATAAAAAGAAAACCCTGGTGTCTCCAACGCTCTTGATCTCTACATCAAGAATACTTTTCACGATATTGGACTGCTCCACCCCAAACGCCTAGGGCATTCTAACATGTCTCCGTCCGAGTTTCGTGCTCTATCACACCTCCGTCGACGTGATGACATTGTTATCAAACCCGCCGATAAAGGCGGTGCAATAGTGGTATGGAGCAAAGAACTATACCTTCAGGAGGCCGCAACCAATTACTTGACACCTAATTCTATAAAACTAGTTCTTCTGATGTAACACTATCTAACAATAGTAAAGTACGTACAGTAATTAAGAACTTAATTGCCTCTAACGACCTTCCTACCTGCGCATCATCACTTTGTGTCATCGATAGCTGTTTAGGAAAACCCGCCTTTTATATGCTTCCCAAAATTCATAAACTGAACAATCCGGGTAGGCCCATCGTTTCTGCTTGCTCTTGTCCTACGGAACATATCTCCGAATTTCTTGATAGTATCTTCAATCCTATAGTCACCACACTACCTTCATTCTTGAAAGATACGAACCACACCTTGTCTGTTTTTTCGTCTATTGAGTTGTTGCCTGGCAGGACTTACCGTCTCTTCCTCCTTGATGTGTGCTCATTGTACACCTCCATACCTCATTTCGACGGACTTCAAGCTCTCCAGTTCTTTCTCGACAGGAGAACTAACCCACTTGTCTCCACCTCGGCTCTCCTCGTCTTGCAGAACTAGTACTAACTCTCAACTCCTTTCAGTTCAATGACCAGTTCTTTGAGCAGATCAGTGGGGTTGCCATGGGTACTAAAATGGGACCCAGTTATGCTTGTCTATTCATGGGTCATCTTGAGCACCTAGTATGGGATTCCTATGATGGCCCTCTTCCGTCTGTGTATCATAGATCATTGATGATTGTATTGGCATTACCGATATGCCTGAAGCCGATTTGTCACGCTTCATTAATTTCATTAATGTCTTCAATCCGGCTAATCGGTTTACATCTCACATCTCTACCTCTTGTGTCAACTTTCTTGACATCACTATCACTATCAGCCTATCCACCATCACTACATCAGTATACTACAAGCCTACTGATGCACATAGTTTTCTTCTTTATACCTCTTCCCATTCCCAGGCTTGTCGTGACTCTTTACCATTCTCTCAACTCTTGCGCCTTGCGCCTCTGTAAGGGGACGATGATTTTCTCGATAGAGCTCACGAGATGCTGGATTTCTTTCGTAGCGCTTATACCCGGATAAGGTGCTTGCTTCTGATATGCGGCGCGTTCAGCAAATTTCTCGCCAGGAGGCTCTCTCTAACCAGCATAGAACTTCCAATTCTGACAGGGTGAAACTTGTCTTAACTTTCCACCCTCATAGTTCCCTTGTGAAGAAAGTCTTATTTCGTCATCTCTCCATTCTTCAGTCTGATCCTGAGACACGTTCAATCTTCCAACACTATCCTTTGGTGGCGTACAGACGGACAGAAGCCTTAAGGATATGTTGGTTCACAGTCGCCTCAAGCCTAATATCCAGAGTCATTTTGGCACCATCCAGTGTGGCGTCGGCGCTGCAACACTTGTGCTTATGTAATACAGACCCGCACGGTGTATTTTCCAAAAGCCACGTTCGTTGTTGAAGACAGTTTCACGTGCGAGTCCCGTAATATTATCTATGCCATTATCTGCAAGCAGTGCAACAAGGCCTATGTTGGGGAAACCGGCAGGAGACTCAGTGACCGATTCGCCCAACACTTGCGCGATATACGCCAATGCTCTGTGACCCTGTAGCTACCCATTTCAATGATACTGGCCATTCAGGAGCTTGCGATGTCCAGGTCACAGCCATCCGATCATGTTCCTCTGATGATCGAATCATTTGCTCTGGAGAATCGTTGATTTCTTTGATGGTACTGCTGATGCAGGTCACGTATTACATTCTTATGCTTCTTAGTCTTTCTCTCCATGCTTTGAATCTATTGGTATATTTGCATGTATTCAGTTATATTACTAGATGTTCATTGTTTCTTTTCGTCTATTTCTAGTCTTTAGTGTGTTTGATGTCATTATTCTTATTGCTTTTATTCCAGATCTTAGATCGTGCTTTGGTGCATGGTTCATTTTAATGGTCACTCCTTGTTCTGCTTGTAAGGCCGTTGGTAAACGTTGTGCTCTATCAGTCACTGTTTCTGTATTTGTAAAACTATAGTACTTTGTTTGCGTTCACTATTTACCAGTTTACTGCAGTCTTGCCTATTATCATAAGAGATCAGGTACTGAGTCTAGAAGACTAGAAAGATGGTGACAATATCAAGACTCAACTCATACTACGGATACAGCAATCAAGGCGTCATCTAGCCCTAGACAATAAAGCTCATCCTCGCTAAGGCAAAGTGGACAGCCAACTATATCTTTACTGGGAATAGACATACATAGATCATCTAGCACTCCCATGTCATAGGTGCTCCGATCTCCGCTACAGCAATCCAGAGCTCCAGTGGCCCAACCGTCAGCTGTTGATGCAGGTATTCTGCTTCATCTCAGTGCATCTCAGTAAAAAAATTTTGTCTTATTTTTCTCAATTAGTGGCGCTGCTGCAGGTATATCATGGCTCACTCTCAGTCTAGCTGCTGGCGCAGGTATATCATGGCTCACTCTCAGTCTAGCTGCTGATGCAGGTATATCATGGCTCACTCTCAGTCTAGCTGCTGATGCAGGTATATCATGGCTCACTCTCAGTCTAGCTGCTGATGCAGGTATATCATGGCTCACACTCAGTCTAGCTGCTGGTGCAGGTATATCATGGCTCACTCTCAGTCTAGCTGCTGATGCAGGTATATCATGGCTCACTCTCAGTCTAGCTGCTGGCGAGGTATATAATGGCTCAATCTCAGTCTAGCTGCTGGTGCAGGTATATCATGGCTCACACTCAGTCTAGCTGCTGGTGCAGGTATATCATGGCTCACTCTCAGTCTAGCTGCTGTGCAGGTATAGCATGGCTCAATCTCAGTCTAGCTGCTGGCCGAGGTATATCATGGCTCAATCTCAGTCTAGCTGCTGATGCAGGTATATCATGGCTCACACTCAGTCTAGCTGCTGATGCAGGTATATCATGGCTCACACTCAGTCTAGCTGCTGATGCAGGTATATCATGGCTCACTCTCAGTCTAGCTGCTGATGCAGGTATATCATGGCTCACTCTCAGTCTAGCTGCTGATGCAGGTATATCATGGCTCACACTCAGTCTAGCTGCTGATGCAGGTATATCATGGCTCACTCTCAGTCTAGCTGCTGATGCAGGTATAGCATGGCTCAATCTCAGTCTAGCTGCTGGCCGAGGTATATAATGGCTCAATCTCAGTCTAGCTGCTGGCGCAGGTATATCATGGCTCACACTCAGTCTAGCTGCTGATGCAGGTATATCATGGCTCACTCTCAGTCTAGCTGCTGATGCAGGTATAGCATGGCTCAATCTCAGTCTAGCTGCTGGCCGAGGTATATAATGGCTCAATCTCAGTCTAGCTGCTGATGCAGGTATATCATGGCTCACTCTCAGTCTAGCTGCTGATGCAGGTATATCATGGCTCACTCTCAGTCTAGCTGCTGATGCAGGTATATCATGGCTCACTCTCAGTCTAGCTGCTGATGCAGGTATAGCATGGCTCAATCTCAGTCTAGCTGCTGGCCGAGGTATATAATGGCTCAATCTCAGTCTAGCTGCTGATGCAGGTATATCATGGCTCACTCTCAGTCTAGCTGCTGATGCAGGTATATCATGGCTCACTCTCAGTCTAGCTGCTGATGCAGGTATATCATGGCTCACTCTCAGTCTAGCTGCTGATGCAGGTATATTATGGCTCAATCTCAGTCTAGCTGCTGATGCAGGTATATCATGGCTCACTCTCAGTCTAGCTGCTGGCCGAGGTATATCATGGCTCACACTCAGTCTAGCTGCTGATGCAGGTATATCATGGCTCACTCTCAGTCTAGCTGCTGGTGCAGGTATATCATGGCTCACTCTCAGTCTAGCTGCTGGTGCAGGTATATCATGGCTCAATCTCAGTCTAGCTGCTGATGCAGGTATATCATGGCTCACACTCAGTCTAGCTGCTGATGCAGGTATATCATGGCTCACTCTCAGTCTAGCTGCTGGTGCAGGTATATCATGGCTCACTCTCAGTCTAGCTGTTCGCGCAGGTATATCATGGCTCACTCTCAGTCTAGCTGCTGATGCAGGTATAGCATGGCTCAATCTCAGTCTAGCTGCTGGTGCAGGTATATAATGGCTCAATCTCAGTCTAGCTGCTGATGCAGGTATATCATGGCTCACTCTCAGTCTAGCTGCTGGTGCAGGTATATCATGGCTCACTCTCAGTCTAGCTGCTGGTGCAGGTATATCATGGCTCACTCTCAGTCTAGCTGCTGATGCAGGTATATCATGGCTCACTCTCAGTCTAGCTGCTGGTGCAGGTATATCATGGCTCACTCTCAGTCTAGCTGCTGGCCGAGGTATATCATGGCTCACTCTCAGTCTAGCTGCTGATGCAGGTATATCATGGCTCACACTCAGTCTAGCTGCTGATGCAGGTATATCATGGCTCACTCTCAGTCTAGCTGCTGGTGCAGGTATATCATGGCTCACTCTCAGTCTAGCTGCTGGTGCAGGTATATCATGGCTCACTCTCAGTCTAGCTGCTGGTGCAGGTATATCATGGCTCACTCTCAGTCTAGCTGCTGGTGCAGGTATATCATGGCTCACTCTCAGTCTAGCTGCTGGCGCAGGTATATCATGGCTCACTCTCAGTCTAGCTGCTGATGCAGGTATATCATGGCTCACTCTCAGTCTAGCTGCTGGTGCAGGTATATCATGGCTCACTCTCAGTCTAGCTGCTGGTGCAGGTATATCATGGCTCACTCTCAGTCTAGCTGCTGGTGCAGGTATATCATGGCTCACTCTCAGTCTAGCTGCTGGTGCAGGTATATCATGGCTCACTCTCAGTCTAGCTGCTGATGCAGGTATATCATGGCTCACTCTCAGTCTAGCTGCTGATGCAGGTATATCATGGCTCACTCTCAGTCTAGCTGCTGGCGCAGGTATATCATGGCTAACTCAGTCAAATATTTGATACTTTGCTCACTCAGTTTTTGATTCTATGCAGACATAAGTAAGTCTCTGAGCTTCTTTCTTTTTCATACCAAAGTTAACCACTGTTGTTTTGATTGAATCGATGAAACTGCATGTAAAAAATTGCTTCCATATGAAATGTGTCATTCAATAGTAAATCTGATAATTTGATGTGCAACTTGAACATATTTTACAGATCTTGAATATTCTATGATCATACGTTAAGTAGAGGATATTTCTTGTTATTTCCAATGGTCACTAACATTTCTTTTTACCTTGCAAATTGTGTTTAGGTACTACCTATAAACATTGTATTTGCATGCAACCCACACTATAACTTCTCTTCTTTACATCATACATTCCCATCAAAAGTTGTCTCTTTTCCAAGGGCAACTTTACATCATACATTCCCATCAAAAGTTGTCTCTTTTCCAAGGGCAACTTTACATCTTAGGCACGTCTCTCTCTCTCTCACACACACACACACACCCTGCTCTACACCAAACTTCACCTGGAATGTCTGGCTTGAGTTTGTAAGGTTACATTAGAAGTACTTGAAGAAGAGAACTATGATAATGATCATATTCTGTGGTATACTTGTTGTGTCTGGACTTTTAGTTAAACTATAGGACCAAGGATAAAACCAGTCTCTACATGCTTTTTGTAATCATACACTTTTTATCAAGACAGCTGTTATTAGTTTTGTAATAAAACTGTGATTTTTTTATATATGGAACATCAGAGAAACACCAGAAGATTGGAGGAATGCTACAATTGTTCCCATCTGGAAGAAGAAAGGTAGCAAGAGGGACTGTACAAAGTATAGAGGAATAGCGCTACTGAGCCACACTGGGAAAATACTCTGCAAAATACTTGAAAAAAGGCTCAGCCACATCATCGAACCACAGCTTAATGACTCCCAAATGGGATTCAGGAAGAACAAAAGCTGTACAGATGCAATATTTGCTCTCAGGCAGTTAATAGAAAGTCGAATCCGACAAACACCTACATGTTGCATTTGGTGATCAGGAAAGAGCGTTGACCAGGTAGATAGGCACAAGTTGTGGAAAATACTAACAACCTATGTGGTTAATGACCACATAACCAACCCTTGCAAGAGCCTTTATACTGACAGCCAATGTACGATTAGAACAAACACAGGATTATCAGAAAAGTTTCACGTCGGGTCAGGAGTAAGACAAGGTTGCGTACTATCCTCGCTGCTGTTCATCATGTATATTGACCACATCTGTAAAATAGCTGACACCAGTGAAGGAAACAACGTTGGAGATGATCAGGCAATCATATCAACAACAGAAGAACAGCTACAACACCACATCAACAGACTCCAGTTAGCCTGTAACGAATACAACATGAGAATAAACATCGACAAAACAGAAGTAATGACATTCGCCAGAGAGGAAAGCACTACCAATATAACCTCTGAGTTCATAGGACACTGTAGGCAAGAGCCACAACTGGTTTGACGAAAATGACGAAGAAATCAAGTCTATTCTTCTCACGAAACATAGACATACAGAGCCTATCAAAATGACCCATCAACATCATCCAAAAACAGCTTTCCTAGATGCTCGTAGAAGGGCTCAAGAGAGAATCAGGAAATTACAAGACGCATGGCTAAGCCAAAAATCTGATGAAATCCAGATATATGCAGACAGACATGATTTCAAACGCTTCTACGATGCCCTAAAACTGTTTACGGACCTCAACAATCTCACCCCACTCCCATACTCGATGCAGATGGAGCAAGGCTACTAATTGACAAGCCTCAGATACTAAATCGCTGGGCAGAACACTTCCGTTCTGTCCTCAACCATCCATCCACTATATGTTATGAAGCCATAGAGCGCATGCCCCAGGTCCCAATCAATGCCAAGCTTGATATTCCACCTACCTTAGCAGAGGTCAAGAAGGCAACAAGCCAGATGTCCAGCGGGAAGGCACCGGGTGCGGACTCAATACCAACCGAAGTCTACAAAGAAGGAGGGCCCACGTTGATGCTAAAATTGACAGAGTTATTTACATCCATTTGGTGCAACGAACGTGTGCCACAGGAATTAAAGGATGCCACTATTGTCCACCTGTACAAGCGGAAAGGAAACCGCCAGGCCTGCGATAACCACAGGGATCTCCCTCCTGTCAATTGCTGGCAAAATACTGGCCAGAGTCCTCCTCAATCGATTAATCGATCACCTGGAACAGGACTTACTCCCTGAGACCCAATGTGGCTTCAGAGCAGGTCGTGGAACAGCAGACATGATATTTGCTGCCCGCCAACTATAGGAGAAATGCCAAGAGCAGCACCGTAACCTCTATATGGTCTTTGTCGATCTGACAAAGGCTTTCAACACGGTTAACAGGGAGGGTCTATGGAAGATCATGGAAAAATTTGGATGCCCAAGGAAATTCATCAAGATCGCTTCAACAGTTTCACGAGGGCATGATGGCACGTGTACTTGACGAAGGGAGCTGTCGGAAGCCTTCCATGTCACCAACGGCGTCAAACAGGGCTGTGTACTGGCCCCAACACTCTTCAGCATGATGTTTGCTGCCATGCTCACGGATGTCTTTTGGGAAGGCGACAAACATGGGGTAAAGATTAGATACAGGACAGACGGTAACCTATTCAATCTTCGGAGGTTAAAATCCTCCACCAAGGTAAAAGAATCAACTATCTCAAACCTGTTGTTTGCTGATGACTGTGCCCTCGCTACCAACTCTGAGGAAGAAATGCAGACTTACATGGACAAGTTCTCAATGGCCTGTGATAGGTTTGGCCTCACCATTAACACCAAAAACAGAGGTCATGTTCCAGCCCGCCCTAGAGAACAGTATTACGATCCAGTCATCAACATTAAACACCAGCGTCTCCAGTCAACGGACAACTTTGCTTATCTTGGCAGCCTCCTATCCAGATCGGCAAACATAGATTCTGAGGTCCACAATAGGATATCCAAAGCCAGTGCTGCGTTCGGAAGGTTACGTGTCACTGTGTGGGAACGGAAGGGGATAAGCATAGTCACAAAGCTGAAAGTTTACCAGGCCATAGTGCTAACCACGCTGCTGTACGCAAGCGAGACATGGACAGTGTATAGCAGACACGGAAGAAAATTAAACCATTTCCACACAAGCTGTCTACGCAGAATACTAAAAATAAACTGGCAGGACAAAATTCCAGACAGCGAAGTCCTCACAAGAGCAAAGATCCCAAGCGTCAACACCATGTTGCAGAAGGCCCAAGTGAGATGGGTCGGTCACGTTGCTCGAATGCCTGATAAACGCATCCCAAAACAGTTGATGTATGGCAAGCTTGAAGGGGGCAGACGTTTAGCTGGTGGACAGAAAAACGCTTTAAAGACACTCTTAAAGTGTCTCTGAAATGCTTCGATATAGACAATACGTGCTGGGAATCCTTGCGCAAGATCGCCAAATGTGGCGCTGTAACAACAAAAGAGGAACCCGAATAGCTGAGAATCATCGTATTGTTGAGTCACAGAGAAAACGAGCAGCGCGAAAAGACAGAGCACACAACACGCACATGTCTAACCTTGATCATGTATGCCCCACCTGTGGTCGGGGATTCTGTTCTAGGATTGGACTCTACAGTCACCTCCGCACACACCAGAGAGGTGCAACAGTACACGTCTGAGATTGTTGTCATCATCGCTGCGATGGACGGCTATTATACCAATATCTCCATCGACAATCGCCCACTAAATCAAGTAAAAGACTTCAACATACCTGGGAAGCACTTTTCAGCAAACGGAAGAATAACTAATGAAATTCAACACAGATGCAACAAAACAAATCAAATGATAGGGCAAATGGCGCCAATTTTAAGATGCAAACACATCACCATGAACACAAAAAGAGCAATGTTCAACACAATCTTTCTCCCCCCATTATGTTACCAGTGTCAAACCTGGACGCTGACAACAAACGATAGAAGAAAACTATATGTCTGCACAGAATGCTGGGTGTAACAAGAAGAGACCGGTTGAGAAATGAAGACATCAGGAAAAAGTGGGTACAACATCAGTACTAGACTTCATCAAGATATTACAAATTAAATGGTTCAGCCACGTAAGCAGATTACCAACAGACAGTGCACCTCAAAGAGCAATGCTGCTCCGATACAATGGGTACAAAGCAAAAGGCCGCCAGCAAAATATGGACCTCAGAGATAACAGAAGCGATGAAAGAGACTATCTACGAAGCGCATACAAGGGCCGGTTTTAGAAATCTCTTCTTCACCTGATGCTGTGAGGTAAACAGGATTTCAGAAAGAAAGAAAAGAACATGTACCATATATCAACATTTTTAGAATTTAATGCTCTGTTTAGTTACATATGTAAAATATTTATGAATGAATCTATACATCTGCAAACAATAAAACATGTTCCTGCTCATACTAAATCCATATTTATACAAACGAGGAAAGTTTCATCATTTTGTATGAATAAAAACATTTTTTTAAACTTTTGTAATTTCAAAATATGAAGCCCTTATTTCAAGTGGAAATTGCACGTTTAAAAAATCAGTTGTTGAATTTTGTCCATTTTTTATCGCAGTTTACTAAACTAAAATTGAAAACAGCTATATCGACAAGTGAACCCAGAAATGATGAATGACCATAGGTTAAATTAATAATGGTGGACTGGAGAATATAAATGTACTACAACTGTTAAACTCCTAGACTACCAAACCAACCATTAACCTGGAGAACCAGTCACATTTTGTCTGCCCTCTATCATACAACCTGTCTCACACAGGTGTCCCTACCAGAGCAAAGCTTCTGTCAGTATAGCTTTCCAGATTATATAGGTATTCAAGCTCGCGACCACAAGGTAGTGACTTCTTGGGGAGAAATATAAGAGATACTAGGGCTTAACATCAATGAACGAATAATAAATAACCTAAGACATGCAGATGAAGCAGTGATATTAGCAGACAACTAGCAAAAACTGTATAACTATTAGAAGAAGTCCACATTATATGGACTGGATATTAATATTGAGAAAACAAAAGCAATGGCAATAAGTAAAACCAGAAAGACAAAATGTGTTGAACATAATGGTAAATGGTAAATGGAGAAAAACTGGAACTAGTATTAAGTTATATCTTGACAGATGTAAAAAGGAAGTTCAGAAGAGAATATAAGTAGCCAAGAACATTCTTAACATCATGAAAAGTGTATTAACATGCTACCAAATAACTAATTCTCAAAAGACTTGTCAAGTACTACATATATGTTATATGGAGGGAAAATGTAGATACCAACAAACAGATAGAGAAAGGAATTGAAATCTTGTGAAATGTAGATATACAGAAAAATAGTGTGAATGTCATCGAAATAAAACAAAGACAGTAACAAAGTTGGAAAGGAAAGTAGAATTTAGAGAAATATGGATGTGGACATCGCAATTAAAAAGCTGATAACAGATATGCAGGAGATGATGTTGTATATAACGATGGATCGGTGCATCTTGGGTGAGAAATCAGGTTGGAGATTTCTAGCTGTTGAGCATGGTAGGGTCATAGCCCAGTGAAATGATGAGAGCCATTACGGTCAGAAAAAATTTCATATGTAAATCTCATATGCTGGGTAGTAAAGCTAGTTTTTTATAATTCACAAATACAATGTAAAGTGAAGAGTTTCATTCTAATTTTTGTTTTACTATTACATTTTAAAGCTGTAATACAAACATTTAGAGCAGCGTTTCCCAAAGTGGGTGGTACCGCCCCCTGTGGGTGCTGAAGACTTCCAGGGGCCGATGGTGGGTTCAGAAGCATTTGGGGGGCAGTTAATTTATAGTGATTTTGCGATTAAATAACCATTACAAATTTTAATCCTGCATTGTAATTCATAATATGCCCATCTTACACGATCCATTTTTTCATCAATTTTCTATTTCTTGTATATAATTATTGGAAAAATTACCATGAATGACAGAACTATATATCAATTTTCTATGTCAAAGTGAAAATAGAGCATGTATATATATATATATATATATATATATATAAATACATACATATATATGTATATGCATATATATGTGAGGGCGTTGGTAAACTGTTATAATGGGGAGGGGAGCGTTACAAAGTTTATGTCGTGCAAAGTAGGCAATGGGCGAAAAGTTTGGGAATCTATGATTTAGAGTAAAGAAGAACGATGCTAACATTTGACTTAAAATTGTTATATAATTATGCTTGACTAAAATAATTGCTTGAAATAAATTCACTATACTGAAATATGTGAAAATATACCTTTCAAATTTGGATTCCATGATACTGTTTATGTTAGACTGAAAAGTAAAAACAAAATGTTCATAATAATGTAATAAACTATGCACATAAAAGCAACCATCTATATCATAATATAAGTTAATGAAAGCACATGTATTTTTGGGAAAGGGAAAAGAAAATCTTTCTTTTTTTTACTCTGCTCCTGTTATGTATTTGAGTATGTGAAGACTTTTGGCAAGTGCCCATAAGTCTATCTATCTAAATCCTATTTGTTTGATAAATAAGGCTTCCACAAGAGATTTTCATTGTTGCTGCTCTGCCTTCATTCTACCAATTCTTTCCCATGTCAGGCCATAATCTTTCAACTCTTCTTATAGTTCTTGTTTCCTTTGGACACATAGTCTTTTTCCCTTCTGCTGTCCATCAGAGAGCAGTTTTAGCCAATGTCCCTACTGGTATACAACATATTTGAGCAATCCACTTAGTTCTTGGTCTTGTGACGATGGTCTCCAGTGATGCACAGTTTGTTTGTTTGAAAAGCACTTCGTTTACTATCGTATTTGGCTAGATTACTTGAATTAAACATTTATTTAGTCCCCTTGCATATGGTAGCTTCTTCTGTGGTTAAGCTAGTGCTTCAAACCTGTCGCCAGGGCGAAGCCCATTGTTTTTTCCAGGTTGGAGCGGCTGCCATATAGCTTCTGCCTTAGCTCTGCCATCTCTGACCGTATCCGTCATCTTGGGGCATTGTAGGCTGGACAGTCTTGAAGTATGTGTCCTGTATTTCCAGTTTCACATGGGCCTTCATTTGTGTATGAGGCACTCAGTCTGTATAAGTGCGCCAGTAGTATGCAGTGGTCAGTTCTCAAGCAAAACAGGGTGGTCTAAAGCAAAAAGATATATATCTTTAAAAGCACTGAATTGGTTCAAATCTGTCGCCTTCATCCATATGCTTCTTTCTCCTTCAATGGGAGGGTATCCACTGAAGAGCAAAAGCTGAGGATTTATTGATATTAGTTTAGTTTAGTCGTCGGATCATCATCACTGCACTTCGAACCAATTAGTCCATAAGTGCTCCGATCTCCTCCTCAGTATTTCCCTCAGAGTGTGGCGACTAACGACACCGGTTCTTTATTGGTTTACTATTCTTCTGTGGCTACCAGCATAGCATTCTTGTCTAGCTACACCACACTTGACTTGGAGTTCTTGCAGTCTGGTTAGTGTTATAGATCCACCACTATTACATGAATCATGTACACGTCCTCTCTCCCTTAGGAATTTATAATATCAGCCTGGTCCATTGCTTGCCCGCTTTGTACAGTCGTACTTGCAAGTCTATCTGCACGTTCATTCCCCCTTACACCTGCATGCCCTGGCATAAAAAAAAACTGATCTTTGTCAGCTTAGACCTCCCCAGTGACTCCATCCAATGTCTCCTAGCTCATCTTGTTTCTTCCTGAGCATACTCATTGAGTCACTGAGAAAACATGTATGGATAAAAGTCTGTGATTCCAGCCAAACCATCACTTTAGTAACCGCCATAATTTCCATAGTGAGACTGCTCGTAGTTATGGCAAAACCACCACTGTCTTCCTTCACAACATCCCCTCCGACCTAAGCAGTGAAAGCCCACGAACTCCGCACATGTCGAATCACTAAACCATCTGTATAAATGATTACATCCTGCTCAGATGAGTTCTAAGAAATTAATGCCTGAACTTTCTGCCTCCACGACAAGTGGGTTGTCTTGTCTGCATTCTTTATAAAGTTTGATGCATACCAAAAATGAGGTACTGATTCCTGTTGGCACTGGTATCCATTCTTCACCGGGATCAATGTCTTGAAGTGTACACACCTGTTCAATACAGTCCTCGGCCTGACCCATCCAAGATTTTCCCCTCTTTTTAATTTATTTCCTTTTTGTCTCTTTATTTCCATGTGCAGAGGATATTGTGTGTCATCATTGACTCGAAGGTATGCTCGTGCACGGCTCATAGTTTTCTATATTCCATAGTAGGATAGCCAAGAGGATAGCGCATCGTCCTGCATGACGTGTCTAGTGCACCCAAGTATGATGCACATCGCCTCGTTTTGTATTCTTTCCAGTCGTTCCATCTGACTGAGAGGCAGGATCGCCAGAGCATACTGAAGCACAGAAAAGACCAGACCCTGGTATAAAAGACAAGAGATGGTGCTGCTCACAATTCGCCGCAGCCATTACCCTCATCGCAGTCAAACCTTTCCTCGCCTTCATTATCACATGAGCTATGTGTTCCATAAAAGCTAGACTACGATCAAACCACAACCCCAGGTATTTCATAGACTGAGATCGCCCCACCACCTCTGAACACAAAACCACAGATGGTGTTAGAGTGTTGACGATGCGGTTGTTTAAAGAGAACCATGTCACCGCTGTCTTTGTGGGATTGACCAATGCTCCTGCTTCACTGCACCACCTACCTATGCGGTCGAGTTCTGACTGATGTTCCTCCACAAGCTGTTCTCTATCCTTGCCCTGACGATACACCAACACATCATCTGCATATGACATTGTCCTTCCTCTACCCGTGATCTGCTCTTCTGTGATTCTCACAGTAAAGGCATTGAACAACACCGGAGATAATGGTGACCCTTGTGGTAAGCCAGGGTGGATTTTGTTGGTGATGCGCCAGCTGCCACATTTAAACACTACATTTCAGTGGAAGTTGGCTGCAAAGATCCAATTGAGGAGGAATGGGCTGATATTGAGTTCCGTCAGCTGTACCATTAAAAATGCAACGGCACTCTATTATAGGCATCTGCAAGGTCAATTGCAGCAGCACATGTCTCAATGCCCGAGTGAAAACCCTCATAGACATCGTGGGCAAAAACCACTGCGTTACACCATGTCTCTCTATTTGGACGGTACCCTCCAAGGGTGGGTGGAAGGAGACATAACCTCTCTAGTTGGCAGGATATTTTCCTGGCAATTATTTTCTCCAGCAACTTGTTTATTGTATTCTGCATGGTGATTACCCGATAGCCCTGAATTTGTGTGTGGTCTTTGCCAGAGGTACCAGGTAGCTATGCAACCATTCTTCATTGATTACATTGCGGTACCGGAGAAAATTCTGCATTCAGCTGTACATTCTTCCTTCGATTTTGGTGTTAAGCAGTTTGAGGAGCCAGTTTTTCCATACTTTGTCAAATGCCTTGCATAGATCCTGAAAATGGCAAGCAACTTTTGCTTCTCTTAAAATGCATTTTCAATTTCCTGGGCCAGATATACTAGTTGGTCTTCAGTACTGTGTTTGTTTTCTAAAGGCTAATTGTGAATGATTGAGCTTGTAGTTATTCTCTAGGTGCTTTACTAATCTAGCATTCACCATTCACTCCATTACTTTCCCCACACAACTAAAAAGGCTGATTTGTCGGTAACTGGACTTGTTAGTTTTATCTTTGAGTTTCTTTCAAATTGGGATGATGACTGCTTCACTATTGATCTGGAACTGTGTCAGTGCTCCATGACTTGTTGAAAATGATATGAAGCTTGTGTCTGGTGATATTATCAAGGTTCTTGATCATTTCATAGGTAATGTCATCTCTTCCTGAAGTCTTTTTTGTTTTAAGCTTTACTGTGGCAGCATTTAGTTCTGTCATGGTAATGGATGCCTTCATGCAGCACTTGGTTTTTATTTTTCAGTTTTTCCTTAATTTCTTTTTGGATCTATTTGATTCATAGCAGCAGCAATTTTGTTGTTACATGTTCAAATTCTCCATTAGAACTTCTTACCTCTATTGCTGGAATTAATATTTTCACCAATGTTAGTAATCCTTCTTTGATTCTTTTGGAGCAGTCTTGGTGGAAAGACTCATAACCATGGATAAAGAATCTTTGTGTGTCCTTTAGATGTGTTTCTTTTATACACATTATGTCAACCTGATTTCCTTTGAGGAATTCTTGTAACTCTGATTTGTAAAATTCCTAATCCCCTTCTGCATGTCACTGAATCAATTTAGACTGATAACTAATATTCAATATATCAATAGGTGATTAAAAGTGATGGAGTGAATTCATTGCATTGAATTTCTTCACATGGTTTGGTCCCTCTCTGCAGAAATGTTTTGCTACCTATGAAGAGAATTGCAATAAGCACAAACTCTGTAGCTCCAGCAACAATCCTAGGGTTCTCTGAAAAACAATACACTTGTGAACTAAATGTTGCAGTTTAGATTCGAACTCACAACCTTCACAATATAAGACAAATAGTTTGACTATGTTGATACAGAGACCCCAAGATAATATAAGACAAATAGTTTGACTATGTTGATACAGAGACCCCAAGATAATATATGATGAATATTTGGAAATACTAAAACTACTGCTGAAACATTCGGTATTATTAAACATCGTATCTTGTCCACAATGTAATGCATACCCACCATATGTTTTGATGGAGCCACATATTTTAAGAAAAGAGCAAAATCTTCTGGACATTCATCGAGCACTGACTTGAACACAAACTTGATAAGATGTTCCATAACCTTATATGAAACATTCATGAAGAATAATAATTATTTAGTTGATATCATATCTACTGTTTATCTGCACAATTTGATATATGTCTGTTGATGGTTAATGTTTCCATAATTAAATTCATTCATATGCCAAGAGTTAATTGCAGAATTGCTGTCACCATTGTAAATATGCCTAGTTCAAGCAAATCCTAACTTCACAATTATATAGATGTCTATGTAGTGAAACTGCACAAGATTATATAGATGTTCTATGTAGTGAAACTGCACACAATTATATAGATGTCTATGTAGTGAAACTGCACACAATTATATAGATGTCTATGTAGTGAAACTGCACACAATTATATAGATGTCTATGTAGTGAAACTGCACACAATTATATAGATGTCTATGTAGCTGAATGATTTTATAACCACAAGTTCCCCATTAAGTTCATACATTAACAACAAAATTTGCAGTAGTATGAAACAATATATTTTTAGACCACTAATCAATCCAATTTGGAAGTTAAAATCTTTAAACAAAGGAAATAGCTCGAAACTAAAAATCAAACTAAAATATAACATCACTATATGTACACCATGTTATCTTCACAGATTCTTGCCCAAACATAAATAACTGGTACAGTAGAATTATACTAGGAATATATCTCAATTTTTGGTATATTTCATTGATTGATTGGACCATCATCATTGCACTTTGGTGAGTAACCATGTGTGCTCCAATCTCTTTCTTACATGGGAAGATCTCAGCGACAGTGCACGGTGAGTAACCATGTGTGCTCCAATCTCTTTCTTACATGGGAAGATCTCAGCGACAGTGCACGGTGAGTAACCATGTGTGCTCCAATCTCTTTCTTACACGGGAAGATCTCAGCGACAGTGCACGGTGAGTAACCATGTGTGCTCCAATCTCTTTCTTACACGGGAAGATCTCAGCGACAGTGCACGGTGAGTAACCATGTGTGCTCCAATCTCTTTCTTACACGGGAAGATCTCAGCGACACTGCACAAACTCTGTAGCACCAGCAAGGGTCCTGATGTAATTTAGAATATGGCAAAAATGACTAATGTGAAGGTGTTGAATGATGTCCAGACACAGAGAAGATCTCAGTGACAGTGCATGGATTAATGTGGAGGTGTTGAAGGATGTCAAGACACAGAGAGGATCTCAGTGACAGTGCACGGACTAATGTGGAGGTGTTGAATGATGTCCAGACACAGAGAAGATCTCAGTGACAGTGCACGGACTAATGTGGAGGTGTTGAAGGATGTCAAGACACAGAGAGGATCTCAGCGACAGTGCACGGACTAATGTGGAGGTGTTGAAGGATGTCAAGACACAGAGAGGATCTCAGCGACAGTGCACGGACTAATGTGGAGGTGTTGAAGGATGTCAAGACACAGAGAGGATCTCAGCGACAGTGCACGGACTAATGTGGAGGTGTTGAATGATGTCAAGACACAGAGAAAGCTTATCATCAAATTAAGCGCCAGTGTGGTACCAGGGCATGCAAGGGAAGCAAAGAATAGTACCACTGCAACCTAGAATACATGTCATAAGAGGCGACTGATGTAGGCCCTAGAGATGCTACCCAATTAAATGAAAAGCAGAGCAGAAATCGAATGTGCTGGCCTACTTGTAGGCGAATAACTGGTACAACATACAATCGCTCTTAGGCTCAGATCACATACAAATCCCACAGAGTGAGTGAAAAGTGGTCAATATGGAGCGTTCTAAGCAGAATCAATATAAGAAAGAGGCAATCATCATTTTTCGGGCATGTGATCAGAAAGAGAGGTTTAGAACACATTGTAAGAACTGGTAAAATCGAAGGGAAACGAGACAGAGAGAGAAAATTTAGGATAGCCTGACTTCATGGCAAGGAAGAGCATCAACATCTAGATCATGGGTTTCCAAAGTGGCGGTACTTCAGAAATATATATCAATTTTTATGTCATAGTGAAAATAGAGTATGTATATATGTGTGTGTGTGAGTGGGGTGGGGGAAAAGAGGTTGGCAAACTGTTATAATGGGGTGGGGGGTTGGGAATTACAAAGTTTATGTTGTGCAAAGTGGGCCGAAAAAGTTTGGGAATCTATGATCTAGATCATAGGTTCCCAACCATTTGAATAGCGCCCCCTTTTTCAGTGAATAATTCGCTAGTACCCACCCTTGGGTAAACTATATTGTGCAAATGAAAATCGTGGCATATCCTAAAGGACGTAGCCATCAACCACAGTAAACGAGTCATTGATTTTCTAGGCACCACTCATACGTTCAGCAGTTTGCCATTGCTTTCTGAACGGTGAGGTCTATTTTACCTTTTGTAAAAATCCCACGGAAATGAATTTGCTTTCAAACTTGCCCACCGTGGGGTTTGAACCAGTCGCTTGGGATCGAGCTCACTACCGCTTGAGCTACAGACGCTTACAACTATATTGTACATACTATAAATTGAAAAACAAGAACATACTTTTAATTTATTTTATTAGAAGATAATACCAATATTACTGCATTGCTCACAGTATCATTGACACAATTTATGTTATAATGTTTTAATTAGAGCTGAGCTTGATGTGATGAAACTAATTTGTTGATGTTTGGTGCCATTTTTCTCACCAATAATCTTAAACTGCCACATTACTCTATTGACAATCTGTTTCGTTTCTTTGTGAATAGTCTGGTGACCATGCTAACTCCTCTTTCAGCTAAATAGGATGATGGGAATACAATAAACAACTTCTAACTACAGCCTATAAGCGTAGATATAATATTGAAATTTGACTTTGTAGCCACAATTGTTGATATCCATTATTCAATTTTCATTTTCCCACTACATTTGTTGACGATTCTATCAACTCTTCCTTTAGTGATAACTCTGTTATTTGTACATTTTCTTCAATTGCATGCTCACTAGACTGGGATTTTGGATTCTCTAATAAAGGTCCCTGTAGGCACACCATACAGTTTTCTTGGACGCTGGTATAAGTGGGCCACCTCTTTCTTCTCATGTCTGCATACTGGGGGCAGTGCTGTAGGACATGCTCTGTTATCATACTCGCCAAGCCACATGGGCACAGGTCTTAAGTGCCTATCTTGAATCTAGTTCTGTTCTCATTCTGTTGTGACCAATCCGGAGGCGAAGTATGATAATGTGGTCTCTTCTGGACAGTTGGTAATATACATCATGCTTGTTGTGTTGTGTGTTTTTTCTACCACTTTGTTGTGTAGTGCCCTCTGGCGATGGTTTTTACTTCTGACCAGGTTGTCATCTTGAGGCATCCCTGCTCCCTCTTCAGCCAGTCTGTCAGCATCTTCATTCCCCTTGAGCTTGCAGTGTAAAGGTGTCCACTTGAGTACTACAATCTCTTAATCTTGAGACAACTGAGCTAAGGTTGACTTGAGATACTTAATTCTGTGCTCCTTTCAGATTTCAGTGCTGATATAGCAGAAAATGCGTCTGTCAAAAGCACAATTTGTTCACATTTTTGTTTCATATGTTGTACTGCCATTTTTGCAGCTGCATTGAGGACATTATAATAGCCGTCCATCGCATAGCGATGATGACAACAATCTCAGACGTGTACTGTTGCACCTCTCTGGTGTGTGCGGAGGTGACTGTAGAGTCCAATCCTAGAACAGAATCCCCGACCACAGGTGGGGCATACATGATCAAGGTTAGACATGTGCGTGTTGTGTGCTCTGTCTTTTCGCGCTGCTCGTTTTCTCTGTGACTCAACAATACGATGATTCTCAGCTATTCGGGTTCCTCTTTTGTTGTTACAGCGCCACATTTGGCGATCTTGTGCAAGGGATTCCCAGCACGTATTGTCTATATCGAAGCATTTCAGAGACACTTTAAGAGTGTCTTTAAAGCGTTTATTCTGTCCACCAGCTAAACGTCTGCCCCTTCAAGCTCGCCATACATCAACTGTTTTGGGATGCGTTTATCAGGCATTCGAGCAACGTGACCGACCCATCTCAGTTGGGCCTTCTGCAACAGGGTGTTGCGCTTGGGATCTTTGCTCTTGTGAGGACTTCGCTGTCTGGAATTTTGTCCTGCCAGTTTATTTTTAGTATTCTGCGTAGACAGCTTGTGTGGAAATGGTTTAATTTTCTTGCGTGTCTGCTATACACTGTCCATGTCTCGCTTGCAAACAGCGTTATTAGCACTATGGCCTGGTAAACTTTCAGCTTTGTGACTATGCTTATCTCCTTCCGTTCCCACACCGTGACACGTAACCTTCCGAACGCAGCACTGGCTTTGGATATCCTATTGTGGACCTCAGAATCTATGTTTGCCGATCTGGATAGGAGGCTGCCAAGATAAGCAAAGTTGTCCGTTGACTGGAGACGCTGGTGTTTAATGTTGATGACTGGATCGTAATACTGTTCTCTAGGGCGGGCTGGAACATGACCTCTGCTTTTTTGGTGTTAATGGTGAGGCCAAACCTATCACAGGCCATTGAGAACTTGTCCATGTAAGTCTGCATTTCTTCCTCAGAGTTGGTAGCGGGGCACAGTCATCAGCAAACAACAGGTTTGAGATAATTGATTCTTTTACCTTGGTGGAGGATTTTAACCTCCGAAGATTGAATAGGTTACCGTCTGTCCTGTATCTAATCTTTACCCCATGTTGTCGCCTTCCCAAAAGACATCCGTGAGCATGGCAGCAAACATCATGCTGAAGAGTGTTGGGGCCAGTACACAGCCCTGTTTGACGCCGTTGGTGACATGGAAGGCTTCCGACAGCTCTCCTTCGTCAAGTACACGTGCCATCATGCCCTCGTGAAACTGTTGGAGAGCATTGAGGACATATAGCTCTGGGAGCCTGAATGACCAGGGAGGAGAGATGCTGGCTGGTTGTATGTCTTAGTTGAGCCAATACCATAATTGGGTCTGTATGAGCAAGTTCTTTGGAGTTTGCCTCCTATGGCCGTTTCCAGTATTTCTATGGGGGTAGACTTATGGTGCCAGTGATAATCCGTGTGGTCAGACTTTAACACTCGGCTTTCCTTTATGAAGTGCGTCTTGGAGATTATAACCCAGCCTGATATGCCATTACTTGAGTACTGGTCAAACTCTCCCAGTGTAAAGCATTTTCAGAATGCTACCATCCGCACCCCAGTAGTGCCTGCTAGTTTGTTCATGATCCCCATTCTCTTCTTTGCTCTTTTTCCAGTTTTATCTATCTGTGTTTTCTACGCCCGCCTGCTTTCCATGGTGATTCCCAGATATGTTGGACATTCGTCCATTGGGAGTAGGTGGTCATTGAACTTGAGCATTTGTTTCTTCTTGGATAGACTGAAGACTGTGAAATTAGTTTCATTTTCACTTATAACGGGCAGTAAAGACCTGGTCTATTTACCTAGCTTTTTAATTAAAATGTGCATCCTTGTGGTGGCTACTGCTATTTATGCATATCGTGTCTACAGTGTCAGATCATCAGCGTAGATTGCACTATGCACTCTGTTGTGGATGTCTTCCATAATCATTTATAAGAAACTAGAAGTAGCCTGGAAGACAGGACCCCTCCTTGGGGAACAACTTGTCCAGTGATTGCCTTCCTGCTATGCTTTTCCTGGTCCTGTACTTTGGCTGTTCTATTTACCAGATAGTGATATATCCAGAAATACAAGCGCCTTTTGATTCCGAGTTTGAGCAGTTTGATTGTGAGTCACTCTCTCCAAAGCCTTCTCCTAATCAACCAATACTGTAAGTGTATCTTTTCTTCAAATCCCATTCTCGATGTCCTGAGCAATGTAAGTTATTTTGTCTTTTGTTGATCTATGCTGACGGAATCTGCTCTCCTGTGGTAGTATCAATTGTTTTTGCTCCAGTTGCCACATGAGTCTTCTATTAAGAAGCCTCTCCATCATTTTTCCAACACACCTAAAGAGGCTAATTGGTCTACAATTGCTTGGATAGAATCTGTCTTTTTCTTGTTTTAGATTAGATACTGTGATAGCTTCTTTCCTTTCACTTGGTATTTCCCAGACTTTCCAGCTAGCATTCAAAACTTTTAGTAGCGTTTTCTTGGCTTTCAGACCTAGGTTGATGAGCATCTCATTTATGATGCCATCCTTTCCTTATGACTTAAGGTTAAGACCATGGAGTGCTCCTTCAACTCACCTATAGTAAAATTGGATATCATATGTTCTTCTGGTGCCGTGGGTGAGTACTCAAGGGATTGCCTCTCTTCCATTACCATATTCAGTTTTTCATGAGGTATGCTGACCTGACTTACTCGGGCGTAGCTTTCAATAAAAATGTTTGCAGCTCTTTTACCTTTTAATATTGTTTCCTTGCTCTCTATCGCTATTGGGGGACGGTTGATGTTTTCATCACTGAGGTCTTTCGCTAATTTCCATATTTTGTTTCTGTCTGTCTCTGTTGAAACGTCTCGTCTCTCAGCTCTACTTTACGGTTTGCTTACCAGCTCTTCTATATTTAGCTGAGGCTGCCTTGAGTTGTTGCCGTCAATAATCTGCTCAGTTTCTACTCTTTCTCTGACCTGACTCACTTCATTAAAAAATTGTTGGACCTCTTCTGGTCAGTAATGTTTGTAGTTTCTTCTTGGACTTCTAGGAATAGATTCTCTTGCTGCCGAGGTTTGGGGTCAAAGACGCATGAGGACAACTAATCACTAATTAAGATCCTACCCCACCTCCTCATGGTGACCCTGGTAACAGACATTGGTTCCGGTCTGGCTAAGCGGGTAGGGATCGAGGGAGAGCTACAGGTAGTGGTAGCAGTGCAAGCACGGAAAAGCAATGCAGTTCCAAAAATCTTTGAACAAAATGCATGCATCTCCTGACCGATGTGGTGGTGGGTGATGCCTAACGGGACTGCCCTCCCTGGGACAAACGGCAAGGTACTGTTGCAATGACAACTAACATTCCCAGAAGAACTGAGGTGGGTGATGTTGACGAGTGCAAAATTTCAGTTGCGTTGCCAGCGCCGATTAAAACAACCCTCTAAAATATCTGTGTGCAGCCCCAGGCCAGTGTTTCCCGGGGACAGAGAAAATGCAGAGTAAAAACCTTGCAAATTGCCAAGTGCTGACATGCGCCCCGAAACGGTTGTGAATACTCCTACTCAGGAACAAACTCACTGTGGATAGAAAAGTAAGGCTGATAATGCAAAGGCTTGACTGGTACAAACCCAAACATTGGCTAAGGGCAATACTTTTCGAACATCGATCATCCTACACAGAGTAAGATGACGTCCAAACACCATAATAGAGCAATGAATACAAGAAAGGTGACAGTTCCAGTGACTAGCCCTAGAAGGGTCTACCGGAGCGACCTCACCCAGTCAGCGCAAAGTAGCTAATTCTCTTTGGTATAGATCCAAGCCCAAATTTACGGCACTAAAAAGATCATTAAAGAGTGTTTTATCATACGATACGTACGGAACGACCTCACCAAAGGCAGGAAATCCAATAGAGAAGTCGCACTTCACTAATTAACTCTGGCCGTAAAAGTACCAATGGTACGAGGACTCAAGGCAAGAGTTACATGGACAACAGGTTTCCTGCAATGATCAATCTTGAAGGATCTAAGCTTCAAGTACCTCTGAAGTCGGCGAGGCTGTCCGTATGGTTGAGGGGTGCCTGTAAAAAGGTAATTTTAGATCTCACGAAAAAATCCGTCATAAGCGCAATACCAGGCGTCACGACATTCCGCCGGAATTAACAGTGGGCGTACGAGAGAAGAGGACGAGGTCTGGGGGGATATATTTTTACATCTTCTTGAGTAGAAGGTTGGTGGATCATCAAGTCCATTCATGAACTGCAGGTTGATATATATTTCTCCCTGTTCTCCAACCCCATATATATATATCTTCCTTCCTGTATAAGAAAGAGATTGGAGCACACATGGATTGGAGCACCAAAGTGCAATGATGATGGTCCTACCAATCAATCAATCAGTACCACATCAGAAATAGTCGCCTAGACAAACATGAACCTTGAATTCAAAGTACAAACTCCACTGTCTGGCACAGGGATTTTAAAAAATGCATGCCTTCTACTCAGTTGGGAATTATCAACAATACATATTCTATCAATAAAAAAAAAAAAGCTGCTTTCTGATTTGTTGAAAATTGTCTGTTAGTTTTTGTAATATTTTATTCATTTTAAAAGGCAAGTCTATTCATGTGGTGGCATAGAAGATTGTAACTACTTTGGCATGATAATTTGAGATTGACTTCAATGCAACTATTAACAGTAACATACTAGTCATGTTTATTTCACAACAGATTTAGACAAGCATGTAAAGTTTATATGAACTCACAATTTGCAAATTTTCCAATTTATTGATAAAAGCTATCTCAGCCTCCACCATATAGAACTCTGATAGGTGAAAGCTGCCACAGCTACCCTCAGCACGAAACACAGGACCAAAGTTATATACTTTTGTAAATGCTCTGAAAAATTCAATTATTTTCAGATTATTTCATTATTCACATCTGATAAACATACAAAACCATTCGTTGGCACCTTTAGATTTGTTGTAGATGATTCGCTACCATAAAGTAGTGTACTAATTTAGAATGGCTGGCTGGTTGTGTTCGTAAGGATGCTCGTATTGCTAGGCTAGGCGATGGATGTCGTAAGAAATCAGGGTTAGTGGTTCGAATCCTGTGTTTATCTATTTTGGTTTTTTTTGAAGCTCTTAATGCCTGTACACTCTTTATTTATTGATCATATTCATTGCTTTCATTGCTTCCTCTAGGGTTCTTGCAAAAAACTCCTTGTTCTCATCTACTGAGGACATGGGCAGTAGACAAAAGATTTTGTTTTAATTGTCACTTTTCTGTTTTTCCATACTCTCTTTGTCAGTATGTTCATTGTTGTTGCTTTGTCTATCCTGATGTCTTTTTATTGATCCATTGATAACTTCTTGTTGATCAAGGATCCCATGTGAGTTATTTGTTTGCATTCATTCTTATCAACCAATTTAATCAATCTTTGTGATATGTTTGATTTGCGTAGAGAATGGAAATCGATTGTGCTTCAGTTCATAAACTGCTATGCATGTAGGACAAGCATATCTAAAAATTCTGGCCTATGGAAATGTTTGGGTTAGTATGAGCTGACAATTCTTTACATTTTCTGTCTTTTTTGCATTGGATATTCTTTACTCTTTATTGATAATTTTTTCGCTATTAAATGGAGCTTGTGTATGATCTACACCACAGAGTATGTTCCTATTTTTCAACTTTTCTGAATCTGTAAGGTCGTTCTGCATTCGAACATTATCCACTGCTCAAGGACGTGTAGCTTTCTGTCACCAAAAGACAATTTGAAGTGTCCCCTCTGTAATTTCTCATCCTGAGACTGATCATAGGTAAACAGGGAGGGCAGTATCGTTAGGCGCTAGAACACAACTTTTAATTTTGCGCACAGCCAATATTGCCCACCAAAGTTTTCTCCCAGAGAGGGCAGTTTCATTGGCGTAAAAACACAACTTTGAATTCTGCACTCAGTCAACATTACCCAGCCCAATTTCCTGCGTTCCACCTCTGGTACAGAGTTTACTACAGTCTTCCCTTGTACAGACACAGGGGAGACAGGCTACAGCTGCCTTTTACAGTTTTGTAGAGAGTGCACAAATGTACTGCAATCAATGAGTTTGACTCTGGATGATGTGAGCTTGCACTTACAGATGTTTTGTTGTACTGTTTTTGTTTCTCGCTTTTATTTGTACCTGGCATTTGTACCTGGCATTTGTCTGCCAGGAGACACTGTGGACACATCCACTATGGGATTCTCTGTTATTTGTACTGCATTTGTACCTGGCATTTGTCTCTAGATGTCTGCCAGGAGACACTGTGGACACATCCACTATGGGATTCTCGGTTATTTGTACTGCATTTGTACCTGGCATTTGTCTCTAGATGTTTGCCAGGAGACACTGTGGACACATCCACTATGGGATTCTCGGTTATTTGTACTGCATTTGTACCTGGCATTTGTCTCTAGATGTCTGCCAGGAGACACTGTGGACACATCCACTATGGAATTCTCGGTTATTTGTACTGCATTTGTACCTGGCATTTGTCTCTAGATGTCTGCCAGGAGACACTGTGGACACATCCACTATGGGATTCTGCGTGTCTGTATTGCGAACAGGTCTAGTATTTATCAAATTTTAACAATTAATTGTAGTTGGTTACAAAAATATTGACAAGCAGGTCACCTTTGTGGGAGGGTAAATACTGACTGAAAATCTGCATCTGACAATGAAGTCTTTTAGTCAACTAAAATAGCCAGAATGGTCTTGTGTAAGCTGGATTTAACAATTCTCTAGATAAATTGTCGACTTGAGAACTAGGACAGATGAATATTTTCTGAGAACTTAAGGGGTTATGGTAGAGGATTTCTCAACTTTCTTATCTCTCAATATAATTAGGCGATACATAGCAGTTACTACTAGGTTGGTCTAAAATGAAAATTTATATATCTTTCACAATAATAAATTATTGGGTTGCCATGGAAACGGCAGCCATGTTGGATTGTAAACAACGTGCACGGTCTCAAAACAGAGTGAAATAAATAACAATTGCAATTTTTTTTTACTGCACAGACTAAACATACCAATATTCTAGGTATCGAAATAGGGGAAGACTGCAGTAAAACTTGGTAAATAGCTGAAACACGTACAAACAAAGTACTATAGTTTTACAAAATACAGAAAGGCTTGATAAAGGCCTTTTGGTCGAAACGTTGCTGTTTATTGTCACCGTTTCTGTATTTTGTAAAACTATAGTACTTTGTTTGTACGTGTTTCAATATTCTAGGTACCTGACAACTTTAAATCGTTCTGTGACATGCAACTGATCTCTAGGGGTGTAACGAATAAGACCTACCCAATTCACTGCCAAAAATAGGACCCCCAGGTTCATTAAAAAATTCATATAAATTTATTCGCTTGAGAAAGGTGCATTTTCTGTTGTCTAGTCCCTTCAATATTAATAGATGCATGTCTGTGCCTAATCTCATATTGATATCTTGAAGATTTCTTTCACGGTGGAAAACGTACATTACCCACATTTATGAAATTTACAAATGGGAGAAAACTGCATTTTAAAAATGTAATGTGAATTCAGTCTAAATTGTCAAAGGGATGACTATATAAATTACATACCAGATCAAAGGGACATCCAGCTGTATTTAGATGTTAAATCAACCTGCGATATAAGTGTCCCCCTCCTCCTTAGCCCTCTCATGCTCCTCATGGATGCGGCGTTTTTCAGGTTTTTACGCTTCCACTTTGAAATGCCCATTTTTTGTCGCCTTGAGGTTGCCAACTTTTGTGTGTTTTTTTATCAGTGAGGCTTTTATTAACACCGGTCCACAAGAGTCCTAATTTCACGATGACCATTTTCAGGCCTGCAGGTCCACAATTGAAGGCCAAAATAGCAAGAGATATTGCAGTCTCTACCAACATTCTTGAAGAAAACGTTGTTTTGAGGCACCTCTGCCATATTAGAGAATTAAAACTTTCATTTGCATTCTGTGTGCCCATCTTAGAACAGCGCTGAAGCAACTCAGGGTCTGTTAGCCTTACAAATATGGGATATATCACGGTGCCAATTTCCGGTGTAAATGTTGGCCGATGTTTCTCAAAGGGTGTATTTGTGGAAATAGATCGCTTATAATGGCACCAGGACTTCTCACCATCTGGACAGAACTTATGGTACCAGGACTTCTCACCATCTGGACAGAACTTATAGTGACAGAATTACTGATAATACCTGTATCCTATTGTTCTTCTGACATGGCTCTTTCTCAAACAAAACTGGCTGCAATATTCATGGCCTCCTCTGCAGATTGAATCGATGCATAGTGAATCTGTCTATATGTTTTCACATGCATCTATTCTGAAACGCTCATAGTTGATAACAATGATGTGAACTGACCATATCCAACACCGCTATCTTTGCAAGCAAGAACTGCTCTAGTATTAATGTCAAAATGGTGGTTTGTGAGAGGAGAGGTCCATCTGGACCAAATATTATTGCCACATGCTGGACAATAAATTGTATACTGTGCTGCCAAGCCCTTGTTACATGTTTTTCTTAGCTGGAGATTTTCACTGTGGCAAGATTTACAACAGAGTAATGACACAAGTGAAGATATAAATCCTGAGTGGATAAGTGAATAACCGCTGTCTACACTGTCATCTGAATGCAGATCAGCATAGACTTGATACTTTTTCTCAGCTTGTGTCATGTTTACATGCATAGTGGGAACCTGGCTCGCATCAATTTCTTCTCAAGAGTCTTGGGTCTGATCTTGCGCAATGATAACTGTGCCAAGCGGGAGCTGATTAAAAAATATGAATGGAAAAAAATATGAATGGAAAAAAATATGAATGGAAGGCTATACAAATATTATATGAATAACATAGAGGGAGAACTGACTTACACAAATAAAACTACATCTAATCTGTCTTTATTACAAGTTATCCCATTTCTCATGAATGAATCTAACACTGTAAGTGTAAGAAATGTAGACTAGAAATAACTAGAATCAGTTGGATCAAAATCATATCACTATCAAATTCATCACTATTCACTATTTAAGTTATTGGAATCGTAGACATTATGATACAGCGCAGTGTCTGGCAATACATTATATTAATATATTGTTAGTGATTATGACCATTCAGAATGTAGTAAATAATATATAAACGCCATTATGATACAGTCATACATTGCAGTGTCGGCAATACATTATATAAATATATTGTTAAGGATTATGACCATTCAGAACATAGTAAATAATATATAAAAGTATAAATAACGTTGTTACTTATTCATTACCAAGTCATTACTCATTACAGTTACACACAAGGTTGGTCTACTCTCTGAGATATACGACTTGAAATAAGAAACAAATGCAACAAGTGACTGATATTTACCTTTCGACAAGCTCAGAATCTCAGTCTGATTTAACATGGCGACCTCTATAATTTGGGTGGCGTTTCTTTTTTCCAAAACGAAAACCTTTACGAGGCATTTTTGTAATTCACGTGGTAAATGTGTGGTTAATTTAATTATTAGTCATTGATGATAATAGATGAGAGACGGATGTTTATGACAGTTTGTCTTACTGCGCATGCGTACATCTGAATTTCTGAAGAGCTCTCAAAATTCAATTCGTCTGCGCATGTGTGTTGTTAGGATAACATGAATATTTCATCACGTGCTGGCTGTAAGCCAATGACATATTGCAAATTTGAATTTCAGTATTGCTGGGAAATCGGTCGTTAGAGCATGTAGTAGTTCTTTAGCCAAATCAAATCTAAAATATCTGTTAGTACTCAGAGCAAGCTTTACAACGGTACATAACTTGATAGGGTTTTCTTTAATTCATACATGGTTGTTAAGGTCCAAACAAACGCATTTGTAGACATTCTCTATAAAGAATTGATTAATTTCGGGGAGGGTGGGGTGTTTCAAAGATACTTTTGAAGTATATTCGTGATCACAAATAAAAACCTGTTGCGTAATTCGATAGTAGAGATGCAATACTAACATAATATGATGAATTTGGAAAATCGATATCTGGAAGCAATATCAACCCAACTGTCACTTATATAACGCCTTAAACAACCAGGAATATGGGAAATCAGTAAGTCATAAACTAGCCAATCGTTATCCCTGGATGTAGGAGAAATCGTTAAGCCATAAACTAGTTTGAAACTAGCCAATAGCTAAAAATATATTTGACCATAAATTAAGTTATAAGATGGCAGAATTATTACCGCAACACACATGATTGATTTAGAGAACACTTAAAAGTTTTAATTTAAAAAAAATAGAATGCAGTTTTCCGGCTTCATCAGTGAGTGGTTTCCTATGTGCATGATCATTAAAGTTTATGATTTGCTTTTCACTTTCGATGGCAGTGTTAAGCAACTCAGTACGGATAGTCTAAAGTAATTAAAATTCATAAATATAATTGCTTGTCATGTTTCAAATACAGAAGCTTTTTAAAAAATGAGAACAGTAAATTAAAGTACATTTTGGGAAAATTAAGTGGATATTTTGTGTTAAAAGTAGTAAGTGGTGGTATTCATACAGAATACTGATAACATTTACTGTCAGAATTTAACATTCTACTTCTGCATTCTCACGCGAAGAATTTAACATGAGAGGGAGGTCTCTGTGATACTGAGGTACGGTGCTCACCTCTTACTCCAAAGCCACTTGAAGTGACTGGGATATTTTTCCAGTGATCCGTATCTAAATCTAGGTGAAATTGAGTTCCCAGTCCTGTTAAGGACTGCTGATAAAATGTAGGTCTTGTGTTCAAATTGAGCATTTAAAAGGACTCTTGGCAGTTGACAATCGATGTGAGAAAGCCAAAAGCAACTTACTGTCCTGGCAAAGTACATAAACATTTTTTCAATAAAAATCCATTCACAACTGTCTTGATCTGTACCTGAGGGCGCGGAATTGCAGGGATTCAAATAATAACTTCTGATAACGTATGGTGAGTTTATAATGTGTACGCATGTCTGGATCAACTTCATGTTGCAGACAACTAGAGTACACCTGTCTGGATCAACTCCATATTGCAGACACTAGTGTACGCATGTGTGGATCAACTCCATATTGCAGACAACTGGTGTATGCATGTGTGGATTAACTCCATATTGCAGACAACTAGTGTATGCATGTGTGGATTAACTCCATATTGCAGACAACTAGAGTACACCTGTCTGGATCAACTCCATATTGCAGACAACTAGTGTATGCATGTGTGGATTAACTCCATATTGCAGACAACTAGTGTATGCATGTGTGGATTAACTCCATATTGCAGACAATTGGGATTTTCTTGAGGCACTCACAAAGTTTTTCTTAGCAGATAACTTCAACGCTCAATCAAAAGAGTGGGGTGCAAAATTGGTTACAGCTATATCTAAAGACAATGAAAAGTTAAAGATTACTGCGATTATAACAGTGACTAACACTTGTACAACATGAGACCACAGAAAACTTTTCCAGGACAGAGAACTGATAGAATCATCATCATTGTACTTCGGTGAATAACCATGTGTGCTCCCATTTATTTTTTACACTGGAAAATCTCAACAGAAGTGTACAAACTTTGTTCCAGCTTGAAATCTCCAGGGTTAATGTCATCATCATCAGGTGCCGTCTCCACATCGAAGGTTGGCTGCAATGAATCTCCAGCATCCTCTGTCTTTCAACTTGGCGTTGCACACTGCCAGACTGTAACCTGTCCATTTCTTAAAGTTTCCTCCCACTTATCTCTCGGTCTTCCTCTTGCTCTTCCCCTCAACTTTTCCCTCTAGTAAATGTTTTATCATGGTATCATGTCTTTTTATGTGCCCAAAATACTTTACTTGTCTGAATTTTATTTCTCTTAATAATTGTTTCTTCATGCCTAGTTTTCCTAAAACTTGTTTATTTGTCTGTTTTTCTGTCCACGAAACTCTGCCTATTCTTCTATATATCCACATCTCAAATGCATCAATTCTGTCTTCTAACTGCTTGTTCATTGTCCATGTTTCGAGCCATACATTAATATAGGATATATATAGCATTTGATCATTCTCATTTTTAGCCTGTTTGTAATTTGTTTGGATGTCAGTAACTTTTTCATACTATTGAAATTATCTTTGGCCATTCCTATTCTCTTTTCAATTTCTGTTATACATCTGCCATCATCTGACCAAGATATAAGATATAAGGGTTAATGTAAGTAAATCATAAGAATATAATATTTGTTAAGAACATTAGTTAACTAGTTGAGACAGTCAACTAGTACAGATAAACCAGCTGCCCATGTTGAAAATAGATGGACTGATTTATAAAAAAGACAATATGTTTGAGTCCAAACTTTGACTACACAAATTTGCAGTAAGGAAGGGTCTCTCCCAGTGGAAACAAACAAAACTCACCCAATATACAACCGGGGACCATAAATTGAAAAACACTTTTTTATAATCTAGATCTACAAAAAGTATATATATTGTTCACACGCTGTTTCTACTTATATTGTTGCTGTGTCCTGTAAGGATACATAAGCTTTAGAGAGAATAGATCAAAAGTTTGTACTTTTGTATTCATCATCATCAAGGTGCGTATTCTTTATAGGATGTTGCTCTCTTTGCAGCACATCTGAAATTCACTCTGTCTCTTGCCAGTTCACACACTGTCAATGGTCATGTTCATGGTTTCTTTAATATCTTATAACCATCTTCTTCTTGGTCTGCCTCTGCGTCCTGGGACCCTGCACTCTAGTATTGTTCTTTCCAGGCCATCGTGACGCTTGATGGACCAAAGTATGTCATTTTCTGTATAGTATGTTGTTTATCAGCCAATTCTCTTTAACATTTAGTTCTTTCAGGACATCAGTGTTCTTTCTTTTTCTGTCCATGGTATTCGTAGGATCTTTCTGTAGTATTTAATTTCGAAGGACTGGATTTTCAGTATCACAGTAAAAATCCAGAGGTTAGTGCAAGTAAACAAGCTTCTCACAAATTTATTGATTTTATAATTGGCAAAACACGTAATTACAAAGTACTGTAGTTTTACAAATTACAAAAACAATGACAAAATACAGCAACGTTTCGACCAACAAGGCCTTTATCAAGCAAACGAACAAACAGGAGTGACAAATTAAAATGAAACACAAATGGACGACCAAATACAAACGTATCTAAGGAAAATCTGGAATAAAAACGAATAACGAAATAAATGTAACACAAAAACACACATAAAACTAGAAATAGAAAGGAAAAGAAACAATGAAACATCTAGTAAATATATAACTTGAATACATGCAACATATACCCATATAGATTACAAAGCAGGGAAGAGAAAGTACTAAGAAGCATAAGAATGGAATATAACATGAATACATGCAACATATACCCATATAGATTACAAAGCATGGGAAGAGAAAGTACTAAGAAGCATAAGAATGTAATACGTTGAGCCAGCGTGGTCGTAAGGTACCATACAAAGAAATCAACCGATTCTCCAGAGCAAATCGACTGCGATCATCCGAGGAACATGATCGGATGGCTGTGACCTGGACATCGTGAGCACCTAAATGGCCAGTGTCATTGAAATGGGTGGCTACAGGGGTCACAGAGCATTGGCGTATGTCGCGTAAGTGTTGGGCGAATCGGTCACTGAGCCTCTTGCCTGTCTCGCCGATATAAGCCTTGTTACACCGCTTACAGATAATAGCATAGATAAGATTACGGACTCGCATGTGAACCCATCGTCAATAAGAAACGTGCCTAAAGGAAAAGATACAGTACGCGTCTGTATCACATAAGCACACGTGTTGCAACGCCGACGACCACACTGGACAGTGCCAAAATGAGTCAGGATATCTGAGGCAAGAGGCTCAGTGACCGATTCGCCCAACACTTACGCGACATACGCCAATGCTCTGTGACCCTGTAGCCACCCATTTCAATGACACTGGCCATTTAGGTGCTCACGATGTCCAGGTCACAGCCATCCGATCATGTTCCTCGGATGATCGCAGTCGATTTGCTCTGGAGAATCGGTTGATTTCTTTGTATGGTACCTTGCGACCACGCGGCTCAACGTATTACATTCTTATGCTTCTTAGTACTTTCTCTTCCCATGCTTTGTAATCTATATGGGTATATGTTGCATGTATTCATGTTATATTCCATTCTTATGCTTCTTAGTACTTTCTCTTTCCCTGCTTTGTAATCTATATGGGTATATGTTGCATGTATTCAAGTTATATATTTACTAGATGTTTCATTGTTTCTTTTCCTTTCTATTTCTAGTTTTTATTGTGTTTTTGTGTTACATTTATTTCAGTTATTCGTTTTTATTCCAGATTTTCCTTAGATACGTTTGTATTTGGTCGTCCATTTGTGTTTCATTTTAATTTGTCACTCCTGTTTGTTCGTTTGCTTGATAAAGGCCTTGTTGGTCAAACGTTGCTGTATTTTGTCATTGTTTTTGTAATTTGTAAAACTACAGTACTTTGTAATTACGTGTTTTGCCAATCAAATAGTTTTACTGCAGTTCCATATATATATATTGATTTTATAATGCTATTTCAGTTATTAGAATTCCAAGTAAGGATTCCAATGCAGAGTATATCATTTGAAATGTTATCTGAATAGAAGTTATTTGTGACAACCTAGATCTGGTTCATACAATTTTGCTATTTCTGTTATAGACTTCACAATGTTTTCTAGAAACTCAAAATTAATGCACAGTTATCACACAATACAAACACATGTTTATAAAGTACATGAATACACACCCTGTCATCACCTCAAGATGTAACTGACCAGAGACTGTAAGAAAAGATGGCCTTTTGAAGAAATGATTGAAAGAAGAATCTTCTTGGACTGAAGCTGGTCTGATTTCACCACTAATTATGTTTTTTCCTGGTTCATATCCAATCTCATCCTCATCTGGTGAATCTGACGACATGATATCATTTTTCAGTGGCTGGAGATAAGTAAAAGATAATAATATACAAAAGTAAGAAAACAACTACATGTCAATACCTTCTCACATATTCACAATACAGCATGTCTCAAATGTTTTTATGTGCAACATGTTCTCTAGCATTTTCTTACAAAGACAATCTACACACAAGGCTTCCATTTCAACACAATCAAAATGGACACACTGCTTACTTTATACTATCAATAACAATTTTTTTCCTTTGTCAACATCTGAAAATGAAGTGTGATCCAAGAAGATTCTAAAGAAGAGTTGAAGAAATGAAACCCAAGGGAACTAAAAACTATAAAAAGTTTGAAATAAATTGTAACTCAATGTACAAAGGGGAATGAAAATTATGAATAATAAAAGCAGTGTATAGCTCTGAGATTGGAGCACAACTCAACGTATGGTACATATATAAAGCATTTCCACATTCAAATACACAGAAGGATCTAAAGTTGCATCAAATATATTAATACCAGCAAATAAAAAAAAGTCCATAACGAACAGTGCACATTATGAAATTAAACAGATTGAGATCACTGGTACATGTTCACAAATTGAAGGCAAACAGTCACCAGAATGTTATACTTAAAATTCTTTTTGGCCCAAGACATAGAATGCTCCAAAAGAAGGATGCATGTGAGCCATTACAGTCAACTTTCAATGTGGAGACGATACATGATTGAATGACTGATATACACATATAGTAAGAAGCATGAGAACAGACGATATTAAAAAGCAAAGAATGTAGCAAGTTGCCAAGAGATGACAAGGTACATTACATATATAAAGCTGAAAATCCAAGGTGTGTCCGGGTATACACAGCCTCAGTTTACATACAATATTCACCATATTTCGTACAAATATTTTTAGGACAAAATTTAGATCACCTAAAGAAAACAGTTTCGAAATCGGATCAATATTAGCTTTAAAATTAAATTGAATTTTTGATGTCTGATCCAACACTTAAATCTGCCATCTTTGTTACATCCAGACACACGGTTAAGAGAGCTTAACAGTCAAAGGGATATCATCCAAAAATTGCCAGATGGCCTCTATAACACATGCATGGATTACGTCCCTTAACATGCAACCACATTACCACTGGCATATAAATCTAACAATATTTTCAATCATGTAAGACCTTATGGGTTAGCTCATTCAAGTGAGA